>CM046398.1:51353324-52553324 GCA_025413875.1 Rhododendron molle
TTGAAAATGTTTGAAATATGCAAGTAATCTGTGGTTCTTGGTTTGATCCGGTTGGTTGGTGTTCTTATTCTCCTAAACTGGGTTAGAGAAACACGAGAGTTCGCCTAGATGAAAGATAATTAATCCTTGAGGTGCTTTGACTGCTTTCACTGTTATTGGCTGTTGTTGCAATTCCAATGGTAAATTCTTAGAAATTTGCAAGCCAATAGGAACTGGTATATGCATATGTATGCGTCTAGGAGTATAATGCATTCAGATGTGTTTGTTCACTTTGTAGTGTATTGATTCCAAATCCTTGCAGTGGATGGAGGTGGCGTTAGGGCAAAAAGAGGCAGCCGATTGGATTTATAGAGGGGGAAGGTGCTGCCATTCCCACGTCATTGTTCAAGTATTCGCTCTGGATTTGATTTCGTCGGATTATTTTTACGCCCTCATGGGACTAAATCTTGATGGACTATCCTTAAATGAATATGTGTTGCATAATTGGAAAGCTGTATTTAGACTTATTGTTGGTTAACAATACACTACTATCCTTCGGATTTGGAGATGCATGTGCTTGGCAGCGGTGCCGAGCGGCTAATTCGAACCTTCATCTCGGCGATCGACAGCTCAAATATTGATCAAGCATTGAATGGTTTAGAATTATATGCGCTCAGATCATGCCGAAATGAACGGTCGGATGCCGCTTGGCACTGGGGTGCTTCGCAGCATCCTTTGGCCCTGTTTGTGATCCATTGACTCCATTCAAGTAATAAATTGGAAGGGCTCAAAGATTGTGTATGCTGGGACAGTCACTTGGATAGGTCTCTCTATTAAAATGTTAAATGAATTGCGCAGACATTTTTATTTTCCTACTTAATGGATTTTTTTTTTGACTTTATTCAATTTTTTTTTTGCATTTGTTAGTTTGCGTCAAATTTTTGTAAACTACTGATTCATCTTGACAAGATGAGTCGGAGAAGTGGAAAATTATGACCCAAACTCAAATTTTTTTTGAAAAATCCAAAAAAAGGCCAAACAATATTCAAACTTTTCAGACTTTTTCTTGGCTTTTTTTAAAATTAATATTTGAGTTTGGGTCATAATTTTATAGTTCTAATACTTGGTTTGTGATATTATTCGTTGAACCTTCGACCTTCTTTAATTTGACACCTTTTCTTTGGAACCCTCATTATTGTTCGATCAAAAGTATGCCACTTTGTATTATCACCCTTAGCATGCTTAACTACTCACTGAGCGCGTCAGCTGACGGATTTATTCCACATTATTTTTCAGGTTAGTTCATGGAGCATTGTAGTGGACTCTGTGGAATTGTTGGGACTTTCTGGTTGGACCTCTAGGACGTCTGCATTTTTATTTCTTTTCTATTGTTAAAAAGCTTCCGCACATTTATTTATTAGCTTCCGCATTTTTACTAATTGGCAGTTCATGGTGGAGTTTGGGGATTGAAAAATAAGAGATACTGTGTCATTTGCTTAAAAAAATTATTGGTTTGGAGTAGCGCATTTTATTGTAATAAAATATCTAATTTTTCTTTATTTGTTTCAAGTTGCTAAAAATATTTTTATTTAGGCTTCGTGTCCCATGATTGCTTCATGGTACACGGCCGGTCATGCTCCCGGATTTGGGGCGTGACAAACTTAACTATTATTGGATCATATGCAATAACATTACAAAAAAACTCACCCCTCTTAGCTCGACTCCCTCTGCTATCTCTCACCCTCATCACAAGTACTCTTGCCTTGGGTGAATCCTGATTATTTAATAAAGTGTGGAGAGCTCAATGAACCTTGTGGACACTCTTACAGAATGAATAAGTACCCTAGAACTAGTGATGTTTGCATCGAATGGACCTTAGAATGTGTAAATGGGCGCGAAAGTGTACTTTAGCCTTTGTCGCTCTGATGATCTTTGAATCAGTCTCCCTTCGACCAACTTTCAAAAACAGAACTTCAATATTTTAATTGGTCATTTCCATCATCTTTTAATACAGTGAAAAATCCTTATTTATCATTATATAATTGGTCTTAATCCGATTTAAAATAAAAACAATTCGAGCATTTTATCGATCGAAAGAATTTGTTTTTCAACCAATTGAGGGTAAAATGGTCATGGATTTTGATGTACAATTTTTTTAATCAAAACCAATTCGGTAGGAAAATAGATTGGACAAGCTTTCTAACGGTTCAAACCACTAGCAAATTGGAGTTCGAAAGTGCCTGGGGCAAGTCCGCAAAATTGGACTTGTTGTGGAATGTTCAAGATGTGCCCATGGCGCAAGCACAACGGATTTGCACCTGAGCCGCATTAATGCTGAATAATATATCAAACTTTGCGGACTAACCCCGAACACCCCCGAACTCCAATTTTAGCATAGTTTGAACCGTTAGAAAACTTGTCCAATTTACTTTCCAACCGAAGTAGTTTGGATAAAAAATCGTTTGTACATCAAATGAAGTGACCATTTTACCCTCGATGGGTCAAAATATGATTCATTCCAGTAAAACGCATGTAAGTTTCTCATTTTAAATTGGATCAAGACCCATTATATATATCAATAAATAGTTTTTTTTAAGTACTAAAAGATGGCTGAATTCAACCATAAAAATATTTGCGTTTAGTTCATGAAAACTGGATAGAAACTAGACAACTACAAAAATCACCGAAGTAACTAAGGTTAAAATATATGTTCTACGTTCGATTTGGTAATCAAATTACTAATTCTAAGCCGGTATTTCTTCTTTGCTTAAGTGTTTCACAGTGTTCATAGTGTATCCACACTTCATCAAAGTGTAGGAAAAATCGTTTCATCATTGACATTTGCCCAAAGTGGGCCTTAAATATTTTTTCGAATTCAAAATTGGGTGTCTTGCTAAAACTATCAACACAACGAAAATTGAGAATATTTCCAAACGGGAACACCGAAAAGGATTAATAGCATATTCTATATTTCAGTTTACTTTAGTGCCGCCACAACAGATTCCTAACATTCTCTATTCATGAAAATTTTCTGTAAACCAATTAAGTTCATTCTATTGTGTTGATTGACTAGCTAGCGCAGATTAATGGTTTTTGTATCAAAGTAATAGGTAGGGGTTGGGGCTTTCGTTTTCTCAAATAAGTTCTATTTTTCGCATTCGTTTGCTTGAATGCAAGTGATACTGTAAATCTGTTTCGTCGAACATTGTTGTCTTTGTGAAGGATAAGAGATTCGTTCACAAACTATGCGATGTTACAACTTATTGTGATCATGCTTTCAGTCTTTCAAACTATGCAATGGATTCGTTCACAAACTATGCAATGTTAAAACTCAAATTTAAAAATGTATAGTAATACGGGTAGTATCGATGAGGTAGAAACCATTTTCAGTGAAATTGATGGAAGGAATGTTGTTTCTTCATACATTTCAAGACAGTATACTAGCGTCGTTCCCGTTCAATGCGTGGGACAAACAATAAATTTTGTGTGAGCTCGATATTTTGTAGCGGAACCACACAACTATTTTGTCCCTTGCATCAAACAGGAATGATGCTAGTTGATAGAAAACGAACCTGGGGTGCGTGCAATCCCTCTAGAACAATATGCATGTTGGGCCAATCCGGGTTATCCATGCTCGGCAATAGACGGCTCATATTGCATCTCAGCAGAACATCAATAGATGGTCGATAGCTGTTCCATCGAGATGCAATCTGAGCCATCCGTTGCCGAGTATGGATGGCCCAGATTAGCCCAACACACATGTTGTCCCCTTAGCAAGCACCCCAGAAGAGATAGTTTAAGAAAAAAATATCAATGAGAATTTTTTGGTTCCATGCATTGAACAAATATTAAATCAAATTAAATTACTTCAAAAAATATTAAATCAAATTAAATTGTAACAAAAAAAATCAAAGATTGTACCCGTTTAATGCATGGGATAAAAAAATAATATTGATTCTTTTTATCCCATGTATCGAACGGGCACAATGCTAGTGATAAAAAATATAGTTTAATATTTTTTCGGTCTCATGTTTGATGAATTTGGCATACCACGTGACGAGACTCCTGCTGCCATAGAATAATTTTTCCTAAATCTCTCTCTCTCTCTCTCTCTCTCTCTCTCTCTCTCTCTTTCTCTCTCTCTCTCTCTCTCTCTCTTGCTCTCCACGTTTTTCTCTCGTTCTTTTTTTGATTAAAAAAAAGGATTGAGAGGCTTTTGGCTTCAACTACATTTCTATAGTATATTGATAGATAGATTGTGGAAGTTGACAATTGCTTTAACAAAATGCAAGGTGAAGTAAGGTCTATCAGTGAAACACAAGAACCAATGACCTCTAAAGTTTTTGTTTTTGTTTTTTTTTTTGGTCAAGAATTATGGAGTTCACAGCTAAAACATTTTGCACTTTTGAGCATGCTGGCATGGAATTCTATGGTACATTACATCAAAAGACAAAAAAGTGAATGTTCCCGAGGAGCAATTCAAATGCACCTGAGGCGCAATCACAAAATGAGAGAAAATGTGGATGAGCCTAGGTGCATCTTACATGCGCCTGGGGCGCACCCGAATTGCGCCTGAGGCGCATGTGATGCAGCAAATATTTTTATTTTGTCTGAATTGGCAGGGTACTAAAAAAGGCAATCCTTTAAGCATTATAAGGATTGTTAAAGCATAAGAGAGGCATAGGAAGCCCGTACGAAGTGATTCCATGAGTTCATCCTTGAAGATTTCATTGACATATTTTTATTTGCAGGTATACACATGATTCAAAAGCTTAGAAATGGTTGAAATATGCAAGTAAAAATATGTGGTTCTTGGACCTGGGGCACCGTGCTCGTGATTTTCATGGAGCTCTATCTTGGGCCTAAAAAAGTGATCAAAATTTTGTATTTTTGGGGTTCTGAAAATCATAACTACAAGAAAACTACTCACAAAATGAACTGATTGAGAGTTTTCCGTATTTTTGGGGTCGGTTTGTATTTTTTTCTTGGGTAAGTCAAAATTCTTCAAAACCAAAACCAAGTTACAAAAACTACAGAGTTTTGCAAAGTTCAGAATAGACCAACCAAAACAAACTGATAGGGAAAGAGACCAAGCCCAGCAATGAAACGGATTTGGTTCTAGACACGAAGTGGCAGAAATCTTTAAACTTGGTTTGGGTGGGGTGCACCACGCCAAGGCAATAGTGCAACACCAAGGCAACGCATGAGAGGCCCCAGCCAATAGTGCGCAAGCTACTGTAGGGGACCCTCCCCCTCAAAAAATTAATTTAATAAAAGAGTGAGCCGACAGCCCACATATCAGAAATGAAACTAATAAGAACAGATACTGCAATTGATCTTAGCTAGAAGGCCGAGAAAGGTATGCCTTCTCTTCTCTTGGGTTGCTTATTTTATAGTTGGGTTTTCTCCCCTCATTTTTCTGCTTAGGCGATGTGGGAAACAAACTCCAAAGTAACAAACTAGGTTTTGCTGCTTTTGCACATTCTGCTTGGTTTGTGCTGCCTGTTCGACTCGGTTGTTTGAAGCCTCTGAGCACCTCATGAATTTGTGTGTCCTAATTACATCATTGTAGTAACTATTGAATTTATTGAGTATCAGATTGCTCAGGATAACCCACCCACACACACCCACACACACCCCCACCCCCCCTAAACTAGTCCCGTAGATAGCTGCAGGTTTTCCATCCTTTATTAAGGGTCAAGGTTGAACGTCTTGCTACTCGATTTTTTCTTCCTTCTCTTAAAACATGATGATCAAGATAGTTCGATAATGAGCACTATATCATTCCTCGGATGAGAAGCCTGTCTAGCTGTTCGACCATGGATAAATACTTTCTCAAGTTCTTTCTTTCATCAACCGTCTAAGGAAAGTCTCTAGACATACATTCAACTATGTCTCATGGTCGTGTACTGCATCGATGATCAAAATCAAACGCCCTCACTCGAATGGAAAGAAACTTATTATAGGATCATACGCAATAACATTACAAAAAACTCACTCGAGGAGCACACCTCTGAGCTCGACTCCCTTAGGTTATCTCTCACCCTCACCACAAGTCTTCCCTTGGGTGAACCCTGATGATGAAACGGTTTCTGATTATTTAATGAAGCATGAAGAGGTCAAAGAATCTTGTGGGCACTCTTTCAGAATTAATGAACGAGTACCCTAGAACTGGGGATGTGTGCCTCAAATGGTACTTAGAATGTACGAAAATGTACTTTAGCCTTTGTCGCGCTGATGATCTTTGAATCGCTCTCCCTTCGATCAAATTTCCATAAATAAAACTTCATTATTTTAATTGTTCATTTCCACCATCTTTTAATGTAGTGAAATCCTTATTTATTGTTATATAATTGGTCTTAATCCAATTTAATGAAAACAGTACGAGCGTTTTATTGAAATAATTTTCTTCCCTACCAGTTGCGGGTAAAATGGTCATGTATTTGGACGTACAATTTATTTTCATCGAAATGAATTCGGTAGGAATGTAGATTGGACAAGCTTTCTAACGGTTCAAACCACGACCGAATTGGAGTTCGGTATTATCTGGGGCAAGTCCGCAAAGTTGGGACATGTTGTGCAATGCTCAAGATGCGCCTGAGGCGCATTGAAGTGCGCCTGGGCGCGAGGGATTGCGCCTGGGACGCATTAATGTCGCTCAAACTTTACGGACTTGCCCCGGACACCCCCAAACTCTAATTTGTGAGTGGTTTGAACCGTTAGCAAGCTTATCCAATTCACTTTCTATCCCAAGTAGTTTGGATAAAAAGTCATTTGTACATCAAATGAAGTGTCCATTTTACCCTCGATGGGTCAAAATATGATTCATTCCGATAAAACGAGTGTTTGTTTCTCATTTTAAATTGGATCAAGAAACATTGTATATCAATAAATAGAGTTTTTAAAGTACTAAAAGATGGCGGAATCCAGCCATACAAATATTTGCTTTTCATTCATAAAAACTGGATAGAAACAAGATAACTATAAAAATCGTTGAAGCCACTAAGGCTAAAACACGTTCTACGTTTGATTTGGTAATCAAATTACTATTCTAGGGTATTTCTTATTTTTGTAAGTGTTTCACAATGTTCATAGAGTATCCAAACTTCATCAAATTACTATTCTAAGGTATTTCTTATTTTCGTAAGTGTTTCACAATGTTCATAGAGTATCCAAACTTCATCAAGGCGTAGGAAAAATCCTTTCATCATTGACATTCGCCCAAAGCGGGGCTTAAATATTTTCAAATTCAAATTTGGGTGTCTTGCTAAAACTACCAACAGAACAAAAATTGAGAATATTTCCAAAACAGAACACCGAAAAGGATTGGCTGTATTTTCTATATTTCAGTCTCCTGCCACCACATTACAACTACGATCTTTATATAGTGCTACCACAACAGATTCCTAACATTCTCTATTCAGGAAAATATTCTGTGTGCATGTTCTACTTCTAGACACACTCTGCAGGGCCCGCCCTAGGCGTAGGCCCACCAAGCGACTACCTTGGGCCTCACATTTTGGGCCGAATCATAGGGCCCCGAAATAGAAGAAGCCTAATAAATATTATATATGTCAATTATTTTTCGAGGAAGTTTGTGTATTTCAGTGGTAAGGATCATGTGTGCCACACGCCCAAAAAACAGCGTACGTTATGGCGAAGCTATGAGTACTGGTCGTGGGCCCATTTGTAATCAAACATGTATGGACCCGACCCATAATTCACGCCAGTATTTTTAACGTGAACACCTTCAAACTTGTACGAAAAATCGTTTGGAAATGACATTGCCATGGTTCAACCACGCGACCAACGGCTCCAATGAGAAGGTCACATGAATTGCCATTGGACTTCAACCCTTTTATTCTCCACTACTCCAAATACTAAGATATATACAAACATTGAGAGGCCCTATTTTCAAATCTCGCCTGGGATCTCGAAAATCTTAGAGCCGGGCCTGACTCTCTGCATTGGGAATGATTCCCTAACA
This sequence comes from Rhododendron molle, assembly GCA_025413875.1. NCBI lineage: Eukaryota > Viridiplantae > Streptophyta > Magnoliopsida > Ericales > Ericaceae > Rhododendron > Rhododendron molle. The sequence goes on from CM046398.1 coordinate 51,361,291, forward strand.
ATGAGTACTATTTATTTCAACCCATTCCTCATTGAATCTCTAAAAATCACATATGGGTATGCAAATAGTTGGGAATATGGATGGAGAAAAAGGAAGAGAAAACACTTTGAGATTAAATAGCTCCTTCATCTCCTTTTGAGAACAACACAAAAAGAAAAACAAAACACTTAGCTCGAACTTCTTCAAGGTTTGGTTCTGCAATTATTTGCACATCGTGATCATATATTTCTCAGAGTATTTGAGTGTTGGACAATAATCGGTTTGTAAAGTTTTGCTTCACTGTAAAAAAGTGGACTTAGAAATCGTTGTATTTTGAGGAAATAACATCATCCAACCCTGTTTAGAAGGAGGTGTATCATTCATAAGGGAGAGCGCAGTTCAGCGTGCCTCAACGAACCCCTCAAGCTTTTCTAATATATTTTGGTTAACTATTTGATTGCTTTTACTGGTGTCATTATGCAATTCTTCTACCATAATATCCTACATAATCTCGCACAGGACATGACATGTTGATGTGCCCGGGTGCAAATGCGCCTGGAGCGCACTCAAATGGCACTTGAGGCCCACTCAAATGGCACCTGGGAGGAGTAAAAAAAGGCAATCTTTTATAAGGATTGTTAAAGCATAAGAGAGGCACAAGAAGCCCGTACAAAGTGATTCCATGAGTTTCATCCATGAAGATTTCATTGACACAATTTTTGGTTTTCAGGTGTGTGTGTGTGTATATATACATACATACATGATTCAAAAGTTTAGAAATGGTTGAAATATGCAAGTAATCTCTGGTTCTTGGACATGGGGGCACTGTGCTCGTGATTCTCATGGAGCTCTATCTTGGGCCTAAAAAAAGCTATCAATGAACTACAAGAAAACTACTCACAAATTAAACTGACTGAGAGTTCTGAGTAATCTGTTGTTTTTGCGTAAGTTAAATTCACTGAAAAACCAAAACCAAGTTATGGAAACAACAAAGTTCACAACTAGAAAACTAAGAGTCAAGCCAAAATACTGTTAAGACAAAATACTACTTCTCAATTACACGCATCTGCAGATGTCAAGCCAACTAATTCTATTCTAGACATGAAGTAGCAGAAACCTTTGAACTTGGTTTGGGTGGGGTGCGCTAGGCCAACTGGCCAAGGATTTAGTGCAACACCAAGGCAACGTATGAGAGGCCCCATCTAATAGCGAGCTACTATAGTGGGCCCTCCCCCTAAAAAAATTAATTTAATAAAGAGTGAGCCGATGGCCCACATATCAGATATTAAACTAATAAGAAAAAAAATTATACTTGATCTTAGCCAGAAGGCCAAGAAAAGTATGTCTTCTCTTCTCTTTGGCTACTTATTTTATAGTCACATTTTCTCTCCTCATTTTTTTACTTAGTCGATGTGGGAAACAAACCCCAAAGTATCCACACTTCATCAAAGCGTAGGAAAAATAGTTTCATCATTGGCATTCGCACAAAACGGGGCTTAAATATTTTCAATTTTAAATTGGGTGTCTTGCTAAAACTATCAACACAACAAAAATTGAGAATATTTAATGAGAACACCAAAAAGGATTGACAGTATTTTCTATATTTTAGTCGACTGCCACCACATTACAACTACGATCTTTAGTGCCGCCACAACGGATTCCTAACATTCTCTATTCAGGAAAAATATTTGTAAACCAAGTTCATTCTATGGTACTTGTTGACTGACCAGCAGATTAATGACTGTGGTATCAAAGTATGTAATAGGTAGGGGTTAGGGCTTTTGTTTCATCAAATAAGTTCTATTTTTCACATAAGTTTGCTTTAATACAAGCGATAGTGTAAATCTGTTTCGTGGAACGTTGCTGCGTATGTGACGGATTCGTTCACGAACTCTGCAATGTTACAACTCATTGTCATGCTTTCAGATGTCTTTTCCTTCAATAATGGAGTTGAATCCTCACAAGATCAGCTAATTGATGATCAACTCGCTACCTTCCCAGGTGAAAGGAAGTTAACATACATACATCTAAACTTCCTCTGCTAACTCTATTTTATTTTCTTATAAATGAGGAAGTGAATATTTGTCTCAACAGTCAAGGGCCATGTATATTCAGGTTTGAGAGATTCAGCTTTTTTGCAATACGGGCACATACGACAAATGGGAGTTGAACATATAGTTTGATCTCTTTCCCCACATTGAACCAAGTGATATTCTTGCTTCTGATTGGTATTTTGTTTGGAAGAAGGAATATGAATGATACATTGTTTGGGAACAACAATAATGTGTTTTTAATCAGAATGATGGATGTCTATGTGAAATGTTTGGTGCATTGCTTATGCCCTCTTGGCTGTTTGATGAAAAACTGAATGTCTATTTTAGTAGTAGTTCATTACATCATAAAGGAAAAACTGAATGCTCCCCATGAGCAATTCAAATGCGCCTGAGGCTCATTAAAAAATGAGAGAAATTTAGTGGTTTATTACATCAAAAGAGAAAAAACTGAATGCTCCCAAGTCCCAAGGAGCAATTCAAATGCGCCTAAGGCGCATTACTAAGTGAGAGAAAAAAGGAATCGCCCGGGGCGCATTCAAAGAAATCAATAGCGAAATTTCAGAGAAACCTCCCCAAAGCCAATTCGCTATGGTTCTCCTACCCTGGCTATAGGCTTATTCTGTGTATCATAATGAGTCTTTTGAAAACAAAAATTGCTCAAATGGGACGAAGTGAAGAGGAAAGATAGCCCGATGAAATGGCTTATTATAGTAGATCACCCACATATGGGGTAATGCACACAGCAATTTCGCCAGACACACCGTAGAAATTAACCGAGTGAAATGAGAATACATCGGAATGACAAGAAGCGGAAGGAGCTCTACACCCACGTTGAGTGGATCCCCGCTCAAAGAGACAGAGAAGAAATCCAATTTTTGGATCAAGTCGGTCAGGATCTCCGAAAAAAAGGGCCCCAGCTAGATCTATATTAAGCTAGTTTGGCGTGACAGGGGAGACTTGCCGTCCGGCCTGCTTCCATTGCGGTCTGTCAATGGGAGCAGATTTCTTCCTTTACGCTTGCATTCGGTTTGTTGTTTCATTTACCTCTGTACCTTATTGTGTAATGGTTTGTACTGGGATTTCGTTTGAGATCTCTCTGCCTTTTCCCTGACGGGATTCTCATATTGGCACCTAGTGTTGATATGCTTTTTCATGGTGTCTTAGAGTCCCAGATTAGGCAGTTTGGTGCATTCTTGAGATCTCTCTGCCTTTTCCTTGACCGGATTCTCATATCGGCACCTAGTGTTGATTTGCTTTTTTAGGGTGTCTTACAGTCCCAGATTAGGCAGTTTGGTGCACTCTGGAGTTTGCAATGTAATCTTCGCCTTTGGGCTTGAATGAATTGATTGGTTTCAAAAAAAAAATTAATTCAGATACGTATTTTTGCAATGGATGTCTATTTGAAATGTTGGAGCGTGAAATGTTACCAGCTACTGATAGGTTATGCCTCTTGGCTGTTTTACGGAACGTCTGATAGTAATCTTGTCTCTTGGACTAAAATGATTTTGGGTTATGTTTTTTTAAGGAAATATATGTGGGGTTATGTTTTTTAAGGAAATATATGCGGTGCTTTCGACTCGTTCCAAGAAATGCGAAGGGATTTGGAACCCAGTACACAAGCTATTGTTGAGAAGTGGGATGGAATTGAAGAACTACGGAGATATATGAACGACAACGATTTGATGAAGAAGCCGGGGTGGAGCTGCATTGAAGAAGGATTAATCCATGGTTTTGGAACTGGAGATCGATCACATGCTCAAATGCTAGAAATCTTTGAGCTCATGGATGTCATATGCAGGAATGTTTACTTTTGAAAGTGCCTCGAGGCCCAAATTTTTTGTTCAAGATTTGTCTCATAGACAAATAAATATGGGCTAACACAAGAACCAAAGACCTCTGGAGTTTATTTTTTATTTTTTATGGAGTTCACAGTTAAATCATTTTGTACTTTTGAGCATGTAGGAATGGAATTTAGTGGTTCATTACATCTAAAGAGAAAAAAGTGAACGCTCCCGAAGAGCAATTCAATTGTGCCCGAGGCACATTACTAAATGAGAGAAAATAGGATGCACCCGGGGCGTGTAAAATTGAGCTGGAGGCACATTACAAGAAGAGAGAAAATGTGGTATGCGCCCGGGCGCAACTTAAATGCGCTTGGGTTCTTCTTGTCTGAATTGGCAGGCGACTAAAAAAAGGCAATCCTTTAAACATTATAAGGATTGTTCAAGAATAAGAGAGACACAAGAAACCCGTACGAAGTGATTCATGAGTTCCATCCATGAAGATTTCAATGACATATGTTTTAATTTTCAGGTACACATGATTCAAAAGTTTAGAAATGGTTGAAATATGCAAGTAACCTATGGTTCTTGGTTTGGGCCAATTGGTTGGTGTTCTTATTCTCGTAAACTGGGTTAGAAACACGAGAGTTCACCTTTGATGAAACAAAATTTCCTTGATGTGCTTTCACTGTTTTTGCCTTTTGTTGCAATTCCAATCGTAAATTCTTAGAAATATCTGCTAGCAAACAGGAGCTGGTATATGCGTATGAATGAGTCTAGGAGTGTAATGCATTTAGATGTGTTTGTTCACTTTGTAGTGTACTGATTCTGAATCCTTGCAGTGGATGGAGGTGGCGTTAGAGCGAAAAAAGATGTGGACGATTGAATAAGGGGAAGGAACTGCCAATCTCGTTCTCGCTCACTCCAAATCCTCTCCTGCATTTGTGTGTTCATTTATGCTTCACTCGTTTGATCATTTCGTTGTGCCTCTTCGTTTCATTTATGATTATAGAATAATTTAACTGAGCATTTTTCCAAACTCCAAAAGCAAAGAAAACAAGTTCTTCCTTCCCAGAATTGGGATTTTCCTTTTGAAGAGTTGTTTGTATTTGCAAATGCATTCTTCTACTCGGTAAAATGAACTTATTTTCTATAATAAAATGGAGATAAATCGAGTTAGTTAACGGGGAAATTTACTTTGTGCTTGTAGCAGCCATTCTCACGGCATTGTTCATGTATTCACTCTGAGTTTCGGCTTAAAATGAGATGGGCCAACTGGTCAAGCTCAATTCAGTCCACTAAGTCCTAGAGGCCCGCTTCAAAACTCAATTCCTCGCTGGAAGCCCAACGCTCCGGCCATGATGACTGGTTTACTAGCAACCACTATAAGAAATCAGCCTTTATGCGAGAAATTTTTTGACGATCGAGGATATCAATTTCCTCGCTAATGGTGTTTTATTGCGTGGAGGACATATTTTCCTCGCTATTCACTTGTCGCTAAAGAGTATTTGTGATGAAGTTTCAAAATTCCTCGCTAATTGTTGTTGCCAAAAACATGGCGGCCGGGAATTTTTTATGTAGGCGGGAAAAATGAATTAGTGAGGAAATACAAAAAATTGTGGCCAAGTGTCAAAACGTGCGGCTAGGAGTAATATGATGCGGCCAAGAGTAATAAGATACGGCCAAGATAAAAGCGTGATTAGTGTATTGTATATTTTCGGACATCTTGGCCGCGTCTTATTACTGCTGGACGCACTTTTTGACACTTGGCTGCAATTTTTTGAAAGTGTGTTCCGTATCCACAATTTCTAAATATTGCGGCCAAGTGTCAAAACAAGTGACCAGAAGTAATAAGATGCGTCCAAAGGTAATAAGATGCGTCCAAGATGTCCGAAAATGGACCATACACTAATCATGCTTTTGCAAGTAGTAAGCAAGAAGAAAACGCGATTTACCATGAAGAAGTCTTTGGTCTTCCCTCACAGTCAGAATTTTTTTTGTTTCAATTTCACCCTTGTTCGGTTTGGAATTCCAAACCCAGGGTTTTGGATAAAGTAACTTTTCTATTTTTTCTCTCTCTAACTTTTCAATCATTACTTTCATTTTTCACTCTATCTCTCTCTACTTTTTACCTCTCTCTACAATAATTACTCTCATTTCTCTCTCTACCTTTATTCAAAAACACAACCCAAAACCCACAACCGAACAAAGCATGTTTCCATCATAATTTCCTCTGATTTTCCTGCAGCAAATTTCATCCCTAATCTACCGTGGAAATCCCCGGCATCCGAGATGCTGCTAGATTACTTGAGTTCTTATCAGCAATGAGATCCCTCTTCCAGATGGAGAAAGAATGCTTGTAATGAGGTCCCTCATTTCGACATGGCCTTAAATCTCAGGAAAATGATTTATTGCTCAACATGAATTTGATTCTTTTCTACAAGTAATTCAGAAACTACCCATACAATTCCTACTCAAGAGTCATTTTACAACTGAAATTCAGTGTACTTGATCAATACACTGATTCATTGGATGGAGACCCAATTCCCTTCAGATTTGTCTTGAACAATCAGTTGTGAAAAACAATAGCAAAATTTCAGAGAATTCCAGTTTAGAGATAGGTGAGAGCTTCTCTCTCTATATTAGGAGGGGCTCCACCTCCTTTTTCTGGCTCTCTCTAGCATGGTTGTGTGGTGGTTGAGACTCTATTCCTCAGGGGAGAAGTCATCTCAGTTAGACCATCGTTGTTGTGGTTTCAGATCTGGGTTGTTTGGCCCTTGAATTCAATCAGCCCAGGTGACACATCTGTTGATTCTCCATCACCGGTGGTGGCACCAAACAACAGGGATTGCGGTAGGACAAAGCAACGGTGATCATAAACTCCAGCAACAATGTGATTCCATCAACTTTCTCTAACCATATTGACGAGGGAATCTATGGCCTCCAACCTTTTTATTTTGTTATTTTTTCTATTGGTTTTCTTGTTTTTGTTCAAACCTTCTGAGTCGTTTGTATTATCTATTATCTTAGGCCTGTGAGCTGTACAATTTGTATATGATTTTATCAATAGAATTTACGTTTATCTCGAGTAAAATATTCTCTGAATCTCACCTTCCTAAAACTCCATGTTTAGAGAACCAAAGCAGGCAAAACCAAAACTTGGTGAAGGTTGTCATTTAATTTAGACCAACCATAAAAGTTGGTTAGGAGTTCCTACGGCATGTCCTCCCTCTTCTACGTTTTCTTCACGTTTCTTGTGTTCTTCCTCTCATGTGTGATGAAATGAATAAGTTCTTGCTGGAAAACCAGAGACAAAAGGAGAAAGAATAGAAAGTAATGGGTAACTCTTGGGAAACTTGAACAGATTCTGATTAGTCGTCAGTCTTAGAGACCTAATTAGGCATTACATTTGTTCAATAAAGTGTACTATATTGCTATTGAATGTTGATTAAGCCCAACAAACCAACAACGTATCGAGGCGCATTACGAAATGAGAGAAAATAGGATGTGTCCGGTGCGCTTCAATTACACCTAAAACACATTTCAAAAATTGAGATAATGGGGATTCGCCCAGGCGCAACTTAAATGCGCCTGGGGCGCACGTGAATTGCGTCTGAGGCGCATGTGATGCAACAAATATTTTTAATTTGTTTTTTACTGAGTTTTTCTAGTCTAAATTGGCAGGAGATTAAAAAAGGCAATCCTTTAAACATTAGAAGGATTGTTAAAGCATAAATGAGGCACAAGAAGCCCGTACGAAGTGATTCCATGAGTTCCATCCGTGAAGATTTCATTGACATATGTTTTGATTTTCTGGTATACATGAATATCAAAAGTTTGGAATTTTTTTTTTTGAACACCAAAAGGATTTTATTAATCTTTAGAAATGAATTACAAAGATTAAAGGGATCCAAGCAAAGGCATCAAACTAGAGGAAGCACCAACCACAAGAAGGCAAGACCTAACTCCAACAATCATATGCCACAAGGACCCAAAAGGGAAAGAAGAAACAACCCAAGGCTGGTAAGAAACCAACAAAGAAAAACCCTAAAAAGAAACACCCCAAAGCCCAAACAAGCCATGCCTAACATCCAAAGAATCGCCTTAGAATAATCATCCTGCTCAATTACACACATCTGCAGATGTCAAGCCAACTAATTTGGTTCTAGACACGAAGTAGCATAAACCTTTGAACTTGGTTTGGGTGGGGTGCCCTAGGCCAAGGCAATAGTGCAACACCAAGGCAACGCATGAGAGGCCCCAACTAGTAGTGAGCTACTGTAGTGGGCCCTCCCCCTAAAAAAATTAATTTAATAACGAGCAAGCCGATGGCAACATATCAGATATTAAACTAATAAGATTAAATACTACACTTGATCTTAGGCAGAAGGCCGAGAAAAGTATGTCCTCTCTTCTCTTTGGCTATTTATTTTATAGTCACATTTTCTCTTAAAAATAAGGGAAGAAGAGAACTTTGAACGATGAGATATATAATAATAATAATGTTAAGTGCAATAAAGAAGAAGAATACGTCGTGTGATTTTGAAAGAAGAAGTTGGGTTTTGCCTAGAACTGAACGACAATTTTCTTCCTGCAAAATTTTTAGCTGCTGCAATAATCTTTCTCCGTTGCGTTGATTCTTTCTGATTTTGGTCATCTTGGGAAGAAGAAGAAGATGAAAGAATTACACTTGGCTGCAAACAATTACTTATGGCCGCAAATTATTGAAAGCGTGATTACTACTCACAATTCTATTGTATTTTACATGCTTCTTGGCCGCAGAGAATTACACATGGCTACAAACAATTACTCATGGCCACACGTTATTGAAACTGTGATTACTACGCATGATTCTCTTGTGTTTTACATGCTTCTTAGCCGCGTTGAATTACACTTGGCCCCTTCGAATTATTCGTGGCCGCGTCGAATTACTTTTGACCGCGTCGAATTACATTCTCTTGTGTTTTACATGCTTCTTGGCCACGTTGAATTACACTTGGCTGCTTCTAATAACTCGTGACCGCTGCTAATTACACTTGGCCGCGTTGAATTACATTCTCTTGTGTATTACATGCTTCTTGGCCGCGTTGAATTACATTCTCTTGTGTATTACATGCTTCTTGGCCGCGTTGAATTACATTTGGCCGCTTTGAATTACTCGTGGAAGCGTCGAATTACACTTGGCCGCATAGAATTACATTATCTTGTGTTTTACTTTTGGACTTTTCTCATATATTGAGACGGATGATCAATCCAAAAAATAAAGCTTAAATGTAAGAAAAAAATATCAAAATGAAAAATAAACATAAACTCGCCCAAAATGTCCAAGACATTGGGAGAAACATATTTTGGGCCAATTGGAAGACTTATAAAAGCATTTTTTTAGATTTTATTTGAATGATAATACAGGCAGGCCGAGCCCAATTCAATCCAATAAGCCCAAGTGGCCCTCTTGAAAACCCAATTGCGAAAACCATAGTGTATTGTGATCACGCTTTCAAAATTATGCGGCTAAAAGTAATTTGTTGCGGCCAGAGTAATTCTTTGACTGTCGTGTATAATAATCACGCTTTCAAAATTTTGCGATAAAGAGTAATTCTTCGCGACCAAGAATAATTCTGTGCGGCCACGAATAATTCTTTGCAGGCATGAGTAACTCAATGCGTCAAAGAGTAATTTTTTGCGACCAGGAGAACAATTTTGTGCGGCCAATAGCAATTCTGTGCGGCCAAGCGCAATTTTATGCGGCCAAGTGCAATTATGCGCGGCCAAGTGAAAATTTCCGCGGCCAAGTGCAATTTTACGCGGTCAACAGCAATTATGCGCGGCCAATTGCAATTTTACGCGGCCAACTGCAATTATGCGCGGCCAAATGCAACTTTCCGCGGCTAAGTGCAATTATGCGCGGTCAAGTGTAATTTTCCGTGGCCACATGCAATTTTACGCAGCCAACTGCAATTCTTCGCGGGCAAATGCAATTCTGCTCGGCAAAGTACAATTCTTGTGGGAAGAAGTAATTCTATGCAGCCATTAGTAATTCCTTGCAGCCACGAGTAATTTTTTGCAATCAGGAATAATTCTTTGCGGAAATAATAATTCTTTAAGGCCAGGAGTAGTTCTTCTTTTAGGCAAGAGTAATTCTTCGCGCCAGAATTCTTCGACTGCCATGCATAGTAATTACGCTTTCAAAACTTTACGGCTTGGAATAATTTGATAACATCACATGAATGGTTCTACTGCTAGCTTGGGAGCACAGCATGCTCTGTTCCCTCGAAATAGGTTTCATTTTGAAATCTAAAAATTTAAATCCAAACTGTTTATGTAGGATATCATGAGAGAAAATAAGATGCGCCCAGGGCACATTACAAGAATAGAGAAAATGTGGATGCGCCTGGGGCGCATTCGAATCGTGCCTGAGGCGCATGTGCTGCAGTAAATATTATGATTTGTGTTTTACTGAGCTTTTCTAGTCCGAATTGGCAGGAGACTAAAAAAGGCAATCCTTTAAACATTATAAGGATTGTTAAAGCATAAGAGAGGCACAAGAAGCTTGTACAAAGTGATTCCAAGAGTTGTTCAAGCATAAGGGAGGCACAAGATAGGAAGGGATTCCAAGAGTTCCATCCATGACGATGTGGACTTTTTGAACAACTTGGATCGATCTCCAACAGAATTACTTCACCAAGGACCTCACATAGTAGATTGTAAAATTACAAATTGAGAGTAAGAGGATTGAGTGCGCAAGTACAATATAAGAAGGGGGACTTAAAGAATCATCCTTTGCAGCCACCTAATGTAGCTTTCCGTCCTTCATGTTTTTCACTATTATGTTTTCATCCTCCTGATTTTTTATTGCCAGTAATGCCCCCAGATACTTGACCGTACGTATGTATATACATCCACATCTATGTATATATAGCAACGAAAAATGGGATTAGAACATAACTCCTCCCATCCCCGCGCTCAAACCGCGATTAGTCCCCCTTCTGTTTCGGAATCCCATCCCGAGATTATCGCTCGAGATTTTGTTCGTCATGTAGATTCGTAGTCCTGTAACGGACTACATTCCATATGAAATTTTGGCTCCCAAATTTCCAAAAACCCTAATCGCCATAGCAGTCCGGCCGTCCTGCATTATAGCGAAATCCGTACAATCTAAACGGCGTATGAAGTCCCCCATTCAACCCGAACTTGGGCTCTTCCGGAGGATCACAAAAAGACACAAATCAAACCAGTTATTTTATGCAGAAACCGACATGGCTAGATTTCGTAAGTCCTCCTGTCAAACAATACTTTTTTCTGCATCATTGTTTGGTTTTGCGTACCAGAGCAAGATTACGGGTATACATGATGGACGAACATAGACAATCTCTTTCTAATTTTTCCCGATGATGGTTGATCGTTTTTCTTTTTGTTGGAATTATGTCTTGTAGTGAGTAGGCCTTGTTTTCATGGAATATATGTTTGGAGTAGACGAAACATGGGGAAAATCATTTGGCAAACGTCCGTTTCGATGGATTACTTTGGTGGTGGTCATGTTTTTTTGTTGACAGTCATGGTGATGATTTTGGTGTTGGTCATGTTTTTTTTTTTAAACATCAGTACGACGGATTAGAGCTCGTTTAATTGACTACTGTAGCAAGACGAAAACAAGCAGATTGTGTGATTTGTGTTAATGGTCGATTCATTCCGTTAGTCAGTTTCGCAAATGCTAAAAGGATTATATAACCAGGGACCATGACAAGATTGGTCATGTTTTGTTGGAAATACGTCATAGTCTATAATTAATGGTCATGTTTTTATGGGTCAGCTGTTAGGAGTACATGAAACATGGACAATTTAATTTGGTTTATTGTTTCAAATCATAGTAGTTAAATTAAATTGATTTATTGTTTCGAGTCCTGTTTGAATTTTTTGGATGACCATCCTTGTAGGAGTTACGCCTCATGATGTGGAAGGGAGTGCTACATTGAAGCAGAGAGGAATGAGCTTAGATGATGCTATAGTTGATGACACACCACCATCGAAGCAAGTTTGCGAAACTAGTAGTGGTAATCGAACACCAATGAGATAAGTCATGTTTTCACAGTTTTTTCTTTCGAGTACGGTCATGTTATTGAAATAAACCATGTTCTTAATTATGGAAAATGTAGGATGGTTTAGCAATTGAAGATCAGTGTGAATCCTGTTTTAATGGTTTCATCCTCGCAGGAGTTACACATCGTAATGTGGAAGGGAATGGTAGATTGAAGCAGAGAGTTTTGAGCCTGAACGATGATGCGCCACCATCAACGCAAGTTCATGAAACTAGTAAAGGTAATAGAACCACAACGTAATTTAGCCATGTTTTCAAAGTTAATTATTTCTGAAATGTCAATTTTAATAAAATAAACCATGTTTTGTAAGAGTTAATTATTTCGAAGAATGTCATATTAATGAAATAAACCATTTTTTTAAAGTTAGTTCTTCCTGGAGATTGTAGGATATGGTTATGTATTTGATGTGTTGTGATTGTCACTGTAAAATTATCCATGTTATGGGAACGATCAATTGGTCAATGTGTCAAAATTGCAGGAAGGACAAAAAATGAAGTAAGACGGGGTAGCTATGTTGCATCCAAGGATGGTGGGAAGTCCACAAAAAGACGCTCAAAACCTGGAAGTGTAGAGCAGGCGATTAAGACCAAACATGCCCGTTCAAGGAAACCTCTCGTTGGAAATAATGGAGAGATACGTCAAACAACATATAGGTCAAGCTTAAATGGCATAAGGACGCTGTTAGAGGAGTTGGAGTTGTGTAAAGGACATAAGAAAATTATGAAGAAAACTCCTTTCTGGCGGATTTTCAAGGCCATTATTGACAAAAAGTTGACACCGGCACTATGTCGAAAGAGCGACCGAATGATCATCAACATAATCAATGCATATGATCCTGCCACAGATGGGTTTAAACTGGGAAGAAAATCTATCAAGTTAACACGGGCCGACATATTTAATATATTTGGAATATCGGGTGGTTCTGAAAAGGTCATACTCAAATATGGATCGAGAGATAGCGTGGAAATGGTCAAAAGAGGGTTGATTACGGAAGAAAGGTTGACAAGTTCATCACTTAAGGAACAGGTGAAAAAATATGCCAAGGGAAAAAACAAGGCAGACATGAAAGATTTTGTGAGGCTCCTATGTGTGTACCTGTTACACAGCCATTTCGGATGTGAATCAAAAGCCTACACAAAATATAAAATGTCATATTAATGGCAAGAGATACGGCAAATAAGCCATGAAATATGTAACATATACATGGTTAACGATTTCATGGATTTAAAAACGGTAAATATGACATTATTTGAATGAACAGGCAGGTATTTGGGTACAAAATAATCTTGTGATAGTAACATTCATTTCATGGTAAACGAATAATTTCCCATGAAATGGTAAGAACAGACAAACATAATTCATGATAAATGATACAAATAATTGACCATGAAAAATAAAACAGCATATAACATGATTCGCCAAACAATTTTGTGTGTAAACGGTTGGCACCTTCTGCAAATGATTACGATTGGGCGTGATACACCATGAATTGACCATGATTTGATGAGATATTATGCATGCAAATGGTGAGCATTCTCTGCAACTTATTTGGAGTTTTTAACTATTCACAGACATACCTTGTTTACGATGACAATGATGGATGGAGAATTACGAAGATCGATGGAAGGAACGAAAATGCCAAAGTTCAAATGTTTGTGGGAGGACTAAACTGCATCCCGGGGACCTTATATATCCGTTCGGAATTACAAACGGGGTCTGTAGTAGATGGTAACAGAAATCAGCGGGATTTGGTAATCTTCACATTCGAAATCTGAAGATTAGGAATCCAGAAATCAGCGGGATTTGTTAATCTTTACAGGACTATGATGGCTCCATTCTAATCCCTTTAATTTAGGAATCCCGAAATGTCAAACGCTGAAATCCTCTTCTTAATTGCAGGACTATTGATGGCTTCATCCTAATAATCTCTTTAATTTAGGAATCAAAGGGATTTGAAACGGAAATTAAAGGGATTGAAATCGTCCTACTGTTATTCACGAAATTGTAGGACTCCTTGACTACTCTTACCTTATACGGATTACATCTCTCTATATATATATGTATGTATATATCTTTGAATACATTGTATATCTTACTAGAAGGGTAATAAGGATATTCCACACAATGAAAGGATGAATACATAACGGTTCAAAAAGGCCTGGATGAATACTTACATGAGGTAGGGAAAGAGGATGGTTATTTAAAAACTCCATATAGGAATTAGCAGGAGCGTAAGCCATTAATTTGAAGGAGTTAAATCCTAACAAGATCAGCTGATTGATGATCCTAACCCCTGCAATTAAATAGCCGACAAAATACTACTTCTCAATTACACAGATCTACATATGTCAAGCCAACTAATTTGGTTCTTGACCCAAAGTAGCAGAAACATTTGAACTTGGTTTGGTTGGGGTGCGCCAAGCCAAGGCAATAGTGAAACATCAAGGCAATGCATAAGAGGCCCCACTAGCGAGCTATGGTAGTGGGCCCTCCCCTCAAAAAATTAATTTAATAAATAGTGAACCGATGGCCCACATATTTGATATTAAACTAATAACAAATACTACACTTGATCTTAGCCAAAAGGCCAAGAAAGGAATCCAATATCCCCTTGGTCCAAGTTTTTTAGTTTGTTTTTTTCTCAATGGATAGCAACTTACCAAAACAAACTTGTACTAAAGCCAATTGAGTGGACTCATGTAGTGTGTCGAAGATCAAAACCAAACACTCACACACGAATTGAGAGAAAACTTAACTATTATTGGATCATACGCAATAACATTACAAAAAGAAAAAGAAAGAAAAAGAAAGAAAAGACTCTCCAGAGGAGCACTCCTTTGAGCTCGACTCCCTATGGTTATTTCTCACCCTCACCACAAATCTCACCTTGGGTGAATCAAGATGATGAAACGGTTTTTGATTATTTAATGAAGTGTGACGAGCCCAATGAACCTGGTGGACACTCTTACAGAAGGAACGAGAACCACAGAACTAGGGATGTGTGCGACAAACAAAACTTAGAATGTGTAAATGGGCGTGAAAAGGAACTTTAGCCTTTGTCGCTCCAATGATCTTTGAATCTGTCTCCCTTCGACTGACTTTTCATAAATATGATTTCATTATTTTGATTGGTTGTTTCGATCATCATTTTAATATAGTTAAAACCTTATTTATCGTTACATAATTGGTCTTTGCCTGATTTAAAATTAAAACGATACGAGTGTTTTATTGAAAGAATTTGTTTTTTCACCAATTGAGAGTAAAATGGTCATGTATTTTGATGTAAAAATTATTTTCCATTGGAACCAATTTGGTAGGAAATTAGATTGGACAAGCCTTCTAACGGTTCAATCCAGGAGCAAATTGGAGTTCAGGAGTTTCTAGGGAAAGTCCGCAAAGTTGGACTCGTTTGCAATGTCCAAGATGCGCCCGGGGCGCATTGCAATGTGCTAGGGCGTGAAGGAGTATGCCTGAGGCGCAGGAATGCTGCACAACATGTTAAACTTTGCGGACTTGCCCCGGACACTCCCTTACTCGAATTTTCACATGGCTTGAACCATTGGAAAGCTTGTCCAATTTACTTTCTAGCCCAAGTAGTTTGGATACAAAATCATTTGTATATGTAATGAAGTGACCATTTTACCCTCGATGGGTCAAAATATGATTCGTTCCGGCAAAATGCATGTATGTTTCTCATTTTAAATTGGATCAAGACCCATTATGTATCAATAAATAGTGTTTTTAAAGTACTAAAAGATGGCGGGATCCAATCACAAACGGGAGTTGAACATATAGTTTCTCTTTCCTTACATTGAACCAAGCGATATTCTTGCTTGCAATTGGTATTTCTTTTGGAAGCATCAATCTGAATGTTACATTGTTTGGCAACAACTATAAATGTGTTTTGAATTAGATGATGGATTTCTACATGAAATGTTGGTGCATTGGTATGCCTCTTGGCTGTTTTATGAAAAACTGAATGTCTATTTCAGTAGTTCATTACATCAAAAAAGAAAAACATACTGAATGTTTCCAAGGCGCAATTCATATGCGCCTGAGGCGCATTACAGAAAGGGAAAAAATAGGATGTGCCCAGGGAGCAATTCAATTGCGCCTGAGACACATTACAAAAAAGAAGAAATTCTGGGTGCGCTCAGCCAGGGCGCGACTTAAATGTGCCTTACGAAAAGAGTGCAAATTAATCAGGATGCACGCCCGTGGCACAATTCTCTTGCTGGCCGAAATTCTTAGAGGACATGGTTTGCCTTTTCTTCTTGCCCCAGGATAAAGAATCATGAAGTTTAGGCACTTTCATCTCTGAACGACAGCAAGATACATGCCACAGGCTTTCTAAGTCTATATTCTAGATATAAATTACACTATGCAAGTTAAAAAGAAGACAATATCCTTGTACCCCAGAAAAGAAAAACAAAGAATATCAAATTACTTGAAAAAAGAACCAAGATTAGATGACTATGCTAAACAAAAAGAGACACACTTGGCCAATGTATATGCCTAAGTTTTTAGCAGCATAACTTCATTAAGATCTAAGTACCTTGCCAGGTATCTTTTCATTGTGATTCTCTACAACTGTTAGGTGTTCCCCCGTTAAGCCCCTCTTTCTATTGTTTATGGCATGGAGGTGAGCACGAGATGAAGCAGCTGTACGAGATGCCACAGAAACCGCTAGCTGACCCATTGATCCCCACAGCTCTTCCACAGCCTATACAATTTAAATGGATAGCATAAAATTGGTAAATGATTAGATATCCTAGCTTTTACGTCCAAAATATACAAGATCTTACCTCCTTAAAATTTCGTCTTGCGCGGGCCGCCTACTCTTGAGCATGCTTCAAGGCTTTTAAACTCTAGCTGGCACCCCCGTCTCCAACAACAGAAGAAGACATCTGTTGGTCACCCCCAGCCTTTTTCCCGTCTTTAACTTCTGGATAACCAGATCCATTATTCTCCAAATATGGATTCAGTTCTCTGGGATGTTCTCTCTTTGTCTGCTCCAAGAAGCAAAATTTGTGTATGTCACAAAGAATCAGCGTGTGCTTTGGTATGGGAAGCAACAGAAGACTAAAGAAAAGGCTGGTCTGAATAGGATAGAGTCATAGATGTCTCCGGGATGATTAAAGTAGCCCCCTCACCTTCCTAACCACTGAGATCTGCAGCAAAATAAAACCCAAAGGCGAAGTAGTCAAATTCTCCATCCTCCTAAAACATCAAAAGCTATGATATTTTCTCATCCATCCAATTTCCAGTAGGATAGGTATGGCAATTCGCCGAAGGCATTCTTTCAAGTGCAATCATAGAGCAAAATTCTGGATGAACAGTGACGCTTTACAACAAAGTTGACGGAGAGGGCATATCTCCTCAGCCTGAGGTTCCTCTAGCTGATCTAAAGTCGTTGCAGGTTCTCTCTCAGTGTTGTCTTTCAGTCTAAGCATCCACTCTAATCCCACGTCCTTTCTCACATTATTATACTTTCTTCAATACGTATATAAAATTTGTGCCTGTCAAACAAAAACACAATGTGGAATAAGGAAATGGGACATCTTTAGTTCTTTTAGCTCTGTATCAGTTTTATCAACACCACCCTGACCCAGACACCCAATAGATATTTTCCTCCATTTTGTTCACTACCCACCAAGCTGTTAATCCAAACACCAAACAAAGGAAGCGAAGCCAACAATGCAATATTCATATCCTGGTACCCAGAGACGGAATCAAAGGTTACCACACACACACAAAAATTTTAATAGTATTAATAATTAACTTGGCGCAAGGGGTACTTGTAGGAGAGAAGTTGTTCATAGGTGGCGATTCCAATGGTCCTGTAAGAGTTCATAGGCAAGGGTATGAGAAAGTCTATGGTGGTTTTGGGTTTGGTGACCAAGATTATCCCCGGAGAGTGTCTAGCTACTGCCACAACATAGACTTATGGTGTTAGATATTTGCCCACGAACTAGACAGTGGCATCTTTCTTGTTGTTCCTATTTCGGCCCCCGCGTTTATGAAATCTTGATTCCGTCCTTGATGGTACCCGTATGCAAACAGAAAGATTCAAAACTTGTCTTGTTTTCTTGCATTGTCCAAATGAATTAAAAACAAGGGAAGAAGAGAACTTTGAACGATGAGATATATAATAATAATAATAATGTTAACTGCAATAAAGAAGAATACGTCATGTGATTTTGAAAGAAGAAGTTGGGTTTTGCCCAGAACTAAACGACAATTTTCTTCCTGCAAAATTTTTAGCTGTTGCAATAATCTTTCACCGTTGCGTTGATTCTTTCTGGTTTTGGTCATCTAGGGAAGAACAAGAAGATGAAAGAATTACACTTGGCTGCAAAGAATTACTTATGGCCACAAATTATTGAAAACATGATTACTGCTCACAATTCTATTGTATTTTACATGCTTCTTGGCCGCAGAGAATTACACATGGCTGCAAACAATTACTCATGGCCGCACATTATTGAAAGTGTGATTACTACGCATGATTCTCTTGTGTTTTACATGCTTCTTAGCCGCGTTGAATTACACTTGGCCTCTTCGGATTATTCGTGGCCACGTCGAATTACACTTGGCCGTGTCGAATTACATTCTCTTGTGTTTTACATGCTTCTTGGTTGCGTTGAATTACACTTGGCTGCTTCTAATAACTCGTGACCGCTTCTAATTACACTTGGCCGCGTTGAATTACATTCTCTTGTGTATTACATGCTTCTTGGCCGCGTTGAATTACATTTGACCGCTTTGAATTACTTGTGGAAGCGTCGAAGTAAACTTGGCCGCGTAGAATTACATTCTCTTGTGTTTTACTTTTAGACTTTTCTCATATATCGAGACGGATGATCAATCCGAAAAATAAAGCTTAAATGTAAGAAAAAAATATCAAAATGAAAAATAAACATAAACTCACCCAAAATGTCCAAGACCATGGGAGAAAAATATTTTGGGCCAATTGGAAGATTTGTAAAAGCATTTTTTCAGATTTTATTTGAAGGGTAATAGAGGCAGGCCGAGCCCAATTCAATCCAATAAGCCCAAGTGGCCCTCTTGAAAACCCAATTGCGAAAACCATAGTGTATAGTGATCACTCTTTCAAAATTTTGCAGCTAAAAGTAATTTGTTACGGCCAGAGTAATTCTTTGACTGTCGTGTCTAGTGATCACGCTTTCAAAATTTTGTGGTAAGGAATAATTCTTCGTGACCAGGAATAATTTTGCGGGGGCGCGAATAATTCTTTGCAGCCACGAGTAATTCAATGCGTCAAAGAGTAATTTTTTGCGACCAGGAGAACAATTTTGTGCGGCCAATAGCAATTCTACGTTGCCAAGTGCAATTTTCGGCGGCCAAGTGCAATTTTACGCGGCCAAGTGTAATTTTCCGCGGCCAAGTGCCATTTTACGCGGCCAACTGCAATTATACGCGGCCAAGTGAAAATATCCGCGGCCAAGTGCAATTTTACGCGCCACCACAATTATGCGTGGCCAATTGCAATTTTCGGCAGCCAACTGTAATTACACGCGGCCAAGTGGAATATTCCGCGGCCAACTGTTATTATGTGTGGCCAAATGCAATTTTCCGCGGCTAAGTGCAATTATGTGTGGTCAAGAGTAATTTTCCGTGGCCATGTGCAATTTTACGCGGCCAACTGCAATTCTTTGCCGCCAAATGCAATTCTGCTCGGCAAAGTACAATTCTTTGTGGGAAGAAGTAATTCTATGCAGCCACTAGTAATTCCTTGCAGCCACGAGTAATTTTTCGCAGTCAGGAATAATTCTTTGCGGAAATAATAATTCTTTAAGGTCAGGAGTAGTTCTTTTTTTGGGCAAGAGTAATTCTTCACATCCAGAATTCTTCGACTGCCATGCATAGTAATTACGCTTTCAAAACATTACGGTTTGGAATAATTTGATAACATCACACGAATGGTTTTTCTATGGCCGTATCCTTTTTTCTGATAATCAAAGTTTTTTATTGGATTCGTTAGATATTATGTCCATGCAAAAGTTCAAATTGATCGAACATACGATCCAATAGCGCACAAGGTCTCATAACCTATTACAAAAAAAAAGAAGTTCAATTGCGTCTGAGACACATTACAAAAAAAGAAGAAATTCTTAAATGTGCCTCACAAAAAGAGTGCAAATTAATCAAGATGCATGCCCTTGGCACAATTCAAATATGCTCGAGGCGCATGTGATGCAATATTTTTTGATTGGTTCGTTTTTGTCCTGGTTGGCTGGAGACTATAAAGGGCCAGCCTTTAAACATTAATTAGTGTGAGGATTTTTCAAGCAAAAGAGAGCACAAGAAGCCAATGCGTCTTTGAGCTCGACTCCCTCTGGTTATCTCTCACCCTCACCACAAATATCGCCTTGGGTGAATGATGATGATGAAACGGTTTTTAATTATGTAATGAAGTGTGGAGAGCTTAATGAACCAAGTGGACGCTCATACAGAAGGAACGAGTACAATAGAACTAGGGATGTGTGCGTTGAACAGAACATAGAATGTGTAAATGGACGTGAAAACGAACTTTAGCCTTTGTCGCTCCAATGATCTTTGAATCGGTCTCCCTTCGACCGACTTTAATAAATAAAATTTCATTACTTTAATTGGTCGTTTCCATCATCTTATAAAATAGTTAAAACCTTATTTATTGTTATATAACCGACCTTAATCTGATTTAAAATAAAAAAGGAACGAGCGTTTTATTGAAAGAATTTATTGAGGGTAAAATGGTCATGTACTTTGATGTAAAAATTATTTTCTATAGGAACCAATTTGGTAGGAAATTAGATTGGACAAGCCTTCTAACGGTTCAATCCACAAGCATATTGGAGTTCGGGAGTGTCTAGGGCAAGTCCGCAAAGTTGGACTCGTTTGCAAAGTCCAGAATGCGCCCGGGGAGCATTTCAATGCGCCTGGGCGCGATGTAGTACGTCTGGAGCACAGGAATGCTTCACAATATGTTAAACTTTGCGGACTTGCCCCGGACACTCTCGAACTAAAAATTTTGCGTGGTTTGAACCATTTGAAACCTTGTCCAATATACTTTCTGACCAATTTTGATACAAAATCATTTGTATATCTAATGAAGAGACCATTTTACCCTCGATGGGTCAAATATGATTCGTTCCGGCAAAACGCGTGTATGTTTCTCATTTTAAATTGAATCAAGACCCATTATATATCAATAACTAGTGTTTTTAAATTACGAAAAGATGGCGGGATCCAACCATAAACGGGAGTTGAGCATATAGTTTCTCTTTCACCACATTGAACCAAGCGATATTCTTGCTGGCAATTGGTATTTTTTTTGGAAGCATCAATCTCAATGTTACATTGTTTGGCAACAACTACAAATATGTTTTGGAACAAAATGATGGATTTCTACGTGAAATGTTGGTGCATTGGTATGCCTCTTGGCAGTTTTATGAAAAACTGAATGTCTATTTCAGTAGTTCATTACGTCAAAAAAGAAAAAAGTACAGAATGCTCCCAAGGCAAAATTCATATGTGCCTGAGGCGCATTACAGAAAGGGAAAAAATAGGATGTGCCCAGGGAGCAGTTCAATTGTGTCTGAGATACATTAAAAAAGAAGAAATTCTTAAATGTGCCACATGAAAAGAGTGCAAATTAATCAGGATGCACGCCCTTGGCACAATTCAAATATGCCCGAGGCGCATGTGATGCAAATATTTTTTGACTGGTTCGTTTTAGTCTTGGTTGGCTAGAGACTATAAAGGGTCAGCCTTTAAACATTAATTAGTGTGAGGATTTTTCAAGCAAAAGAGATGCACAAGAAGCCAGTGCATCTTTGAGCTTGACTCCCCCTGGTTATCTCTCACCCTCACTACAGATCTCGCCTTGGGTGAATGATGATGGTGAAACAATTTTTTATTATGTAATGAAGTGTGGAGAGCCCAATGAGCCTTGTGGACGCTCTTACAAAACGAGCGAGCACAATAGAACTAGGGATGTGTGCGTCGAACAGAACGTAGAATGTGTAAATGGGCGTAAAAATGAACTTTATTCTTTGTCGCTCCAATGATCTTTGAATCGGTCTCCCTTCAACCGACTTTCATAAATAAAATTTCATTATTTTAATTGGTCGTTTCCATCATCTTTTAAAACAGTTAAAAGCCTTATTTATCGTTATATAATCAGTCTTAATCCGATTTAAAATAAAAACGATACGAGCGTTTTATTGAAAGAATTTGTTTTTCGACCAGTTAAGGGTAAAATGGTCATGTATTTTGATGTAAAAATTATTTTCCATTGGAACCAATTTGGTAGGAAATTAGATTGGACAAGCCTTCTAATGGTTCAATCCACGAGCAAATCGGAGTTCGGGAGTGTCTAGGGCAAGTCCGCAAAGTTGGACTTATTTGCAATGTCCAGGATGCGCCCGGGGCGCATTGCAATGCGCTTGTTCGCGAAGGAGTGCGCCGGAGATGCAGGAATGCTGCACAACATGCTAAACTTTGCGGACTTGCTCCGAACACTCCCGAACTCCAATTTTCGCGTGGTTTGAATCATTGGAAACCTTGTCTAATTTACTTTCTAGCTCAAGTAGTTTGGATACAAAATCATTTGGATTTCTAATTAAGTTACCATTTTACCCTCGATGGGTCAAAATATGATTCTTTCAGCCAAACCGCGTGTATGTTTCTCATTTTAAATTGGGTCAAGACCCATTATATATATGTCAACAAATAGTGTTTTTAAAGTGCTAAAAGATGGCAGGATCAACCATAAATGGGAGTCAAACATATAGTTTCTCTTTCCCCACATTGAACCATGGGATATTCTTTCTTACGATTGGTATCTTTTTTGGAAGCTTGAATCTGAATGATGCATTGTTTGGCAACAACTATAAATGTTTTTTAATTAGAATGATGGATTTCTATGTGAAATGTTGGTGCATTGGTATGCCGCTTGGCTATTTTGTGGAAAAAACTGAATGTCTATTTCAGTAGTTCATTACATCAAAAAGGAAAAAGGTACTGAGTGCTCCCAAGGCACAATTCATATGCGCCTGAGACACATTACAAAAAGGGAAAACATTGGATGTGCCTAGGGAGCAATTCAATTGCACTTGAGACACATTACAAAAAATAAGAAATTCTGGGTGCGCCCAGCCTGGGTGCGACTTAAATGTGCCATACGAAAAAGAGTGGAAATTAATCAAGATGCACGCCTTTGGCACAATTCAAATTTGCTCGAGTCGTATGTCATGCAAATTTTTTTTTGACTGGTTCGTTTTAGTCCTGGTTGGTGGAGACTATAAAAGTCCAGCCTTAAACATTAATTAGTATAAGGATTTTTCAAGCAAAAGAGACGCACTAGAATCCCGTGTGAAGGGTTTCCAGGAGTTCCATCCATGAAGATTTCATTGAACAACTTAAATTGATCTCCAATCAAATCACTTCACGAGAATTTCATATATAATGTAAAATTACTCATCATCAATTTATTTCTCATCAATGGCGGCATTCGTTGTTGGTTATGCATTCGTTACAAGAAAATCAGTTAACTAGCTAAAAGGCCTATTGAATTAAAATGCAAGTTGACAATATCTTTATTTCTTGGTATATTTAAAGACAGGATACTGTGGAAGTTGACAATTGTTTTAACAAACTGCAAGGTGAAATAAGGCCTAGTAGTGGGACATTGACCTTGTGTATCTCAGCTTCTGGGAAAAATGTAAATCTTTTTCAAGGCAAAATGTCTGATTTTGCTATTGAAAATGGACTTCATCACAGTGTTTCACTGTTGGATTTTTATGCAAAGTTTGGGGACATGGAGAACAACATTACTTGGAGTGCTATTATATCAGGTCGTATTGATGGAGAGCAGATATAATATGACCGTGGGCTAGGTTTTGAAGCCCTACAATTTTGTTGTCAAATGGCGGAAGAAGGAATGGAGCCAAATAGTATGACCTTCTTGAGCTTATTATATGCTTGTAGCCACTCTAGCCATCTAGGTGAAGGCCATAGAGTTGTTTATGCCATGAAGTAGAGATTCGGTATGGGAAGCTCAACGAGGATTTGTTGGGCTGGTCATGGAATGGGCATTTGGTATGATTCTGAAACTAGTGACTTTTCCATGTGGTAGGATTTTAGGAGCACTATTGGCAGCCTGAGTTCATGGGAACCAAAAAATGAGGGGAATATGTAGCAAAATGGCTCTTATATTTGAAATCTAAAAATGCTGGCTAGCTACTACACTTAGTAAAGTTCAAGCTATTGTTGAAAGGTGGGATAGAGTTCAAGAAGTACGGAGAGTAGCCGATGGCCAACATATCAGATATTAACCTAATAAGAACAAATAATATACTTGATCTTAGCCAGAAGACCAATAAAGGTATGTTCTCTACTCTTGGGCTCCCTATTTTATTGTAAAGTTTTCTCTCCTCATTTTTCTACTTAGTCGATGTGGGAAACAAACCCCAAAGTAACAAACTAGGTTTTGCTGCTTTTGCACATATTCTGCTTAGTTTGTGCCGTTAGTTCAACTCGATCGTTTGAAGTCTCTGAGCACTTAGTGAGTCCTTGTGTCCATCAATGACATTGTAACTGCTAAATCTATTGAGTATCAGATTGCCTAGGATAACCCCCCCCCTTTTAGATATCTAAATTAGCCTTCTAAATTGCCCAATAGTGAGTTTAATATGCAGCTTTGTTGAGCTTAAAATGTGATTGAGTTGGTTCTAGCTTCAGGAAGTCTTTGTTACCCATTGAGTTCCCTTTGTTCTGCTTTTTAGCCCTGTAATTCCTCTCTTCTTTCCGTTGTGGTTTGGACCTTGTCTTGTACATGGCAGGTTTTCGTGTTCGACTCTCAAGGGTATCCAATATCACCTTGGTCCATGTTTTTTAGTTTGTTTTTTTCTCAACCAAAAGAAACTTACCAAAACAAACTTGTACGAAAGCTCATTAAGTGGACTCGTGTAGCGCGTCCAGGATCAAAACAAAACACTCACACACAAATTGAGAGAAAACTTAACTATTATTGGATCATACGCAATAACATTACAAAAACAAAGACTGTCTAGAGGAGCATTCCTTGGAGCTCGACTCTCTCTGGTTATCTCTAACCCTCACCACAAGTCTCGCCTTGGGTGAATCCAGATGATGAAATGGTTTTTGATTATTTAATGAAGTGTGGAGATTTCAATGAACCTTGTGGACACTCTACAAAATAAATGAGTACCATCGAACTAAGGATGTGTGCATCGAATGGAACTTCGAATGTGTAAATGGGCGTTAAAACGAACTTTAGCCTTTGTCGTAACAATGATCTTTGAATCGGTCTCCCTTCTACCGACTTTTCATAAATAAAATTTCATTATTTTAATTGGTCATTTCCATCATCTTTTAATACAGTTAAAACCTTATTTATCATTATATAATTGGTCTTAATCCGATTTAAAATAAAAACGATACGAGAGTTTTATTGAAAGAATTTGTTTTTGATTGGAACCAATTTGGTAGGAAATTAGATTGGACAAGCCTTCTAACGGTTCAGTCAACGAGCAAATTGGAGTTCGGAATTCTCCGGGGTAAGTCCACAAAGTTGAACTTGTTTGCAATGTTCAGGATGCGCCTGGGCGCGAAGGAGTGCGCCTGAGGCGCATAAATGCTGCATAATATGTTAAACTTTGCGGACTCGCCCAGACACTCCCGAACTCCAATTTTTGCGTGGTTTGAACCGTTAGAAAGCTTGTCCAATTTAGTTTCTATCCCAAGTAGTTTGGATAAAAAAATCATTTCTATATCTAATGAAGTGACATTTTACCCTCGATGCGTCAAAATAAGATTCGTTCCTATAAAATGTGTGTATGTTTCCCATTTTAAATTGGATCAGGACCCACTATATATCAACAAATTGTGTATTTAAAGTACTAAAAGATGGCAGGATCCAACCATAAATGGGAGTTGAACATATAGTTTCTCGTACCCCACATTGAACCAAGCGACATTCTTGCTTGCGATTGGTATTTTTTTTGGAAGCATGAAATCGAATGATACATCGTATGGCAACAACTACAAATGTGTTTGAAATCAGAATGATGGATATCTATGTGAAATGTTGGGGCATTGCTATGCCTCTTGGTTGTTTTATGAAAAACTGAATGTCTATTTCAGTAGTTCATTACATCCAAAAAAAAAAAGTGCAGAATGCTCCCAGGCGCAATTCATATGCGCTTGAGGCGCATTACAGAAAGAAAAACATAGGATGTGCCCAAGGAGCAATTCAATTGCGCCTATGACACATTACAAAAAAGAAGAAATTCTTGGTGCGCTCAGCCGGGGTGCGACTTAAATGTGCCTTACGAAATGAGTGCATATTAATCAGGATGCATGCCCTTGGCGCAATTCAAATTCGCTCGAGGCGCATGTGATGCAAGATTTTTTTGATTGGTTTGTTTTAGTCCGGGTTGTCTGGAGACTATGAAAGGGCAGCCTTTAAACATTAACTAGTGTATGAAGTTTTCAGCACAAGAGATGCACAAGAAGCCAGTGCGAAGGGTTTCCCAGAGTTCCATCCATGAAGATTTCATTGAACAACTTAAATAGATCTCCAATCAAATCACTTCGCTAAGAATTTCATATAGAATGTAAAATTACTCAGCATCAAATTATTTTTCATCAATGGCAGCATTCTTTGTTGGTTATGCTTACGTTACAAGAAAATCAGTTAACTAGCTAAAAGGCCTATTCAATTAAAATGCAAGTTGACAATATCTTGATTTGTTGGTACAATTCATGACAGGATATTGTGGAAGTTGACAATTGTTTTAACAAACTGCAAGATGAAGTAAGGCCTAGCAGTGGGACATTAACCTTGCATATCTCAACTTCTGGGAAGAATGTTAATCTTTTTCAAGGCAAAAAATGTCTGATTTTGCTATTCAAAATGGACGTCATCTCAGTGTTTTCCAAACTTCATTGTTGGATTTTTATGCAAAGTTTGGGGACATGGAGAACAACATTACTTGGAGTGCTATTATATCAGGTCTTATTGATGGAGATCTAATATAATATGACCATGGGCTAGATTTTGAAGCCCCGTAATTTTGTTGTCAAATGGTGGAAGAAGGAATGGAGCTGAATAATATGACCTTCTCGAGCTTATTATCTGCTTATAGCCACTCTGGCCATCTAGGTGAAGGCTTTAGAGTCGTTTATGCAATGTAATGGAGATTTGGAATGGGAAGCTCAATGAGGATTTGTTGGGCCGATCATGGAATGGGCATTTGGTATGATTCTGAAACTAGTGACTTTTCCATTTGGTAGGATTTTGGGAGCACTATCGGCTGCCTGTATAGTTCATGGAAACCAAAAAATGAGGGGAACATGTAGCAAAATGGCTCTTATATTTGGACCCTAAAAATGCTAGCTAGCTA
This sequence comes from Rhododendron molle, assembly GCA_025413875.1. Taxonomy (NCBI): domain Eukaryota; kingdom Viridiplantae; phylum Streptophyta; class Magnoliopsida; order Ericales; family Ericaceae; genus Rhododendron; species Rhododendron molle. The sequence continues at coordinate 51,388,635 of CM046398.1, forward strand.
CTACACTTACTAAAGCTCAAGCTGTTGTTTAAAGAAGAGATAGAGTTGAAGAAGTACGGAGAGTAGACGATGGCCCACATATTAGATATTAAACTAATAAGCACAGATACTACACTTGATCTTAGCCAGAAGGCTGAAAAAGGTATGTTCTATTCTCTTGGGCTGCCTATATTATAGTAAAGTTTTCTCTCCTCGTTTTTCCGCTTATTCGATGCAGGAAACAAACCCCAAAGTAACAAACTAGGTGTGCTACTTTTGGACATATTCTGCTTGGTTTGTGCCATTAGTTCGACTCGGTTGTTTGAAGCCTCTGAACTCCTAGTGAGTCCTTGCGTCCACCAATTACATTGTAACTGCTGAATCTATTGAGTATCAGATTGCTTGGGATAAAAAATAAAAAACCCCCTCTAAATTAGCCATCTAAATTGCCCAATAATAAGTTCAATACGCAGCTCTGTATAGCTTAGAATGTGATTGAGTTGGTTCTAGCTTCAAGAAATCTTTGCTACCCTTGGAGTTTCGTTTGTTCGGCTTTTTAGCCCTGTAATTTTTCTCATCTTTCTGTTTTGGTTTGGACCTTGTCTTGTACATGACAGGTTTTTGTGTTGGACTCTCAAGGGTATCCAATATCCCCTTGGTCCATGTTTTTTAGTTTATTTTTTCTCAATGAAAAGAAACTTACCAAAACAAACTTCTGCTACAGCTCATTGAGTGGACTCGTGTAGCGTGTCGAGGATCAAAACAAAACACTCACACACAAATTGAGAGAAAACTTAACTGTTATAGGATCATACGCAATAACATTACAAAAATAAAGACTCTATAGAGGAGCAATCCTCTGAGCTCAACTCCCTCTGGTTATCTCTCAACCTCACCACAAGTCTCGCCTTGGGTGAATTGTGATGATGAAACGGTTTTTGATTATTTAATGAAGTGTGGAGAGCCCAATGAACCTTGTGGACACTCTTACAAAATAAACGGGTACCATAGAACTAGGGATATGTGTGTCAAATGGAACTTAGAATGTGTAAATGGGCATAAAAACGAACTTTAGCCTTTGTTGCTCCTATGATCTTTGAATCGGTCTCCTTTCGACCAACTTTTCATAAATAAAATTTCATTATTTTAATTTGTCCTTTCCATCATCTTTTAATATACTTAAAACATTATTTCACATTATATAATTGGTCTTAATCTGATTTAAAATAAAAACGATACAAACGCTTTATTGCAAAAATTTGTTTTTTGACCAATTGAGGGTAAAATGGTCATGTATTTTGATGTAAAAATTAATTTTCATTCGGACCAATTTGGTAGGAAATTAGATTGGACATGCGTTGTAACAGTTCAATCCAAGAGCAAATTGGAGTTCGGGAGTGTTCGGGGCGTGTCCGCAGAGTTGAACGTGTTTGCAATGTTCAGCATGCACCTGGGCGCAAAGGAGTGCGCCTGAGGCGCATAAATGCTACATAATATGTTAAACTTTGCGGACTTGCCTCGGACACTCCCAAACTCCAATTTTAGTGTGGCTTGAATAGTTAGAAAGCTTGTCCAATTTACTTTCTAGCCCAAGTAGTTTGGATAAAAAATCATTTGTATATCTAATGAAGTGACCATTTTACCCTCGATGGGTCAAAATATGATTCGTTCCGGTAAAACACATGTATGTTTCTCATTTTAAATTGGATCAAGACCCATTATATATCAACAAATGGTGTTTTTAAAGTGCTAAAAGATGCCGGGATCCAACCATAAATGGGAGTTGAGCATATAGTTTCTCTTTCCCCACATTGAACCAAGCGATATTCTTGCTTGCGATTGGTATTTTTTTTGGAAGATTGAATCTGAATGATACATTGTTTGGCAACAATTATAAATGGGTTTTTAATCAGAATGATGGATTTCTATGTGAAATGTGGGTGCATTGGTATGCCTCTTGGCTGTTTTATGAAAAACCCATTTGCTTCCGCATTCAAAACATTTTTCAGATAACGAATTCATTTTATTCTTGTTTGATCACTAGCTATTGGTTGGTTCATGGGATGTTTGTGCCCCATGTTTTTGTTTAGTTTAATTGGTTGGAGTTGTTCCTAATAAAAAAAATGGTTGGCTATTTAGTGGTTCATTGTTTTGGAATTGAATTTAATAACTTCTTAGGCTGCATGTTCTACGAGTTTGAATCTTGTGGTTCATGGCCGGTCACTTCCTATTTTGGGGTGTGACAGGCTAGACACTATAAAAGACCAACCTTTAAACATTAATTAGTGTAAGGATTTTTCAAGCAAAAGAGACGCACAAGAAGCCAGTGCGAAGGGTTTCCAAGAGTTCCATCCATGAAAATTTCATTGAACAACTTAAACGATCTCCAATCAAATCTCTTCACTGAGAATTTCATATAGAATATAAAATTACTTATCGACAAATTATTTCTCATCAATGGCAGCATTCTTTGTTGGTTATGCATTCCTTACAAGAAAATTAGTTAACTAGCTAAAAGGCCTATTCAATTAAAATGCAAGTTGACAATATCTTGATTTCTTGGTACATTTCAAGACAGGATATTGAGGAAGTTGAGAATTGTTTTAACAAACTGCAAGGAGAAATAAGGCCTAGCAGTGGGACATTGACCTTGCATATCTCGGCTTCTGGGAAGAACGTTAATCTTTTTCAAGGCAAAATGTCTGGTTTTGCTATTGAAAATGGACTTCATCACAGTGTTTTCCAAACTTCATTGTTGGATTTTTATGCAAAGTTTGGGGACATGGAGAACAACATTACTTGGAGTGTTATTATACTATGTCTTATTGATGGAGAGCTGATATAATATGACCATGGGCTAGGTTTTGAAGCCCTGCAATTTTGTTGTCAAATGGCAGAAGAAGGAATTGAGTCGAATAGTATGACCTCCTTGAACTTATTATCTGCTTGTAGCCACTCTGGCCATCTAATTGAAGGCTGTAGAGTCGTTTATGCCATGAAATGGAGATTTGAAATGGGAAGCTCAGCGAGGTTTATTGGGCCGGTCATGGAATGGGCATTTGGTATGATTCTAAAACTATTGACTTTTCCATGTGGTAGGATTTTGGGAGTGCTATTGGCAGCTTGTAGAGTTCATTGGAACCAAAAAAATGAGGGGAATATTTAGCAAAATGGCCCTTATATTTGGAACCTAAAAATGCTGGCTAGCTACTAAACTTAGTAAAGTTCGCACTGTTGTTGAAAGGTGGGACAGAGTTGAAGAAGTGTGGAGAATAGCCGACGCGGAGCTGCGTTGAAGCCTAATGATCAATCAATCGCACCTTCAAATTCTTGAAATCTATGAGTCACTGGATGTTATATGAAGGAATGATATTAGATCAACAGAAAAAAACTGAATGCTCCCAACGTGTTGAAATTCGATTGAGGCGCCCTACAAAATGAGATAAAATATAATGCGCCCAGGATGCGATTCAATTGCGCCTGAGGCACATTACAAAAGGAGAGAAAATGTGAATGCGCCCAGGCTCAACTTAAATGCGCTCGAGGCACACGTGATGCAACAAATATTTTTAATTTGGTTTTTTAACTAAGTTTGTCTAGTCCGAATTGGAGGGACGTTAAACAAAAGGCAATCCTTCAAACATTATAACAATTTTTACAGCATAAGAGAGGCACAACAAGCCCGTACGAAGTGACTCCAAGGGTTGTTAGAGCATAAGAGAGGCACAAGAAGCCAGTATAGGAAGGGATTCCAAGAGTTCCATCCATGAAGATGTGGACTTATTGAACAACTTGGATCGATCTCCGACCGAATTACTTCACCAAGGATCTCATATAATAGATTGTAGAATTTCGAATTGAGAGTGTGAGAATTGAGTGCACAAGTATAGCGTAAGAATTGAGAGCGGGATCGTAAGACATTAATTTGAAGGAGAAAAAACTAGATCAGCTGATTGATGATCCGCTTAGACAGTTGACAAAATACTTGTACTTCTCAATTACACAGATCTGCATATGTCAAGCCAATTAACTTGGTTCTAGAATCGAAGTAGCAGAAACATTTGAACTTGGTTTGGTTGGGGTGCTTGGTGGGCCCTCCCTCAAAAAATTATTAATTTAATGAAGAGTGAACCGATGGCCCACATATCAAATATTAAACTAAACAGATACTACACTTGATTTGAGCTAGAAGGTCGAGAAGGTATGTCTTCTCTTCTCTTGGGCTGCTTATTTTATAGTCATGTTTTCTCTCCTTGTTTTTCTTGCTTAGTCGACGTGGGAAACAAACTCCAAAGTACTAATAAACTGGGTTTTTGCTGATTTTGAATCTCTATAAATTACGTATGGGTATGCAAATAGCTGGGGAATATGGGATGGAGAAAAAGGAACAAAAAACGTCTTTGAGATTAAATATCTCCTCCATCTCCTTTTGAGAACAACACAAAAAGAAAAACAAAACACTTAATCGAACTTCTTCAAGGTATGGTTCCGTAATTGTCTGCACATCGTGATCATATTTTTCTCAGAGTATCTGAGTGTTGGGCAAATAATCGGTTCGTAAAGTTTTGCTTCACTGTAAAAACATGGACTTAAAGATTCTCTTGGCGATGGAAACCACAGCGGTCAAGTAAAACCAGGTTCGGTCTCTGTTGAATTCTGACTGCAAAACCAGGTTCGGATCAAAACCAAACACTCATACACGAATTGAGAGAAAACTTAACTATTATTGGATCATAGGCAATAACATTACAAAAAAAAATACTCTCCTGAGGAGCACTCGTTTGAGCTCAGCTCCCTCCTTAAAAATCCTTCCTTCGTGGGCCCCCTGCTCTTGAGCATGCTTCACGGCTTTTAATCTCCAGCTGGCACCTCCCGTCTCCAACAACAGAAGAACACATATGTTGGTCACCCCCAGCCTTTTTCCTGTCTTTAACTTTTGGATAACTAGATCCATTATTCTCCAAATATGGATTCAATTCTCTGGGATGTTCTCTCATTAGCTGCTCCAATAAGCAAATTTGTGTAAGTCACAAAGAATCAGCATGTGCTCTGGTATGGGAAGCAGTAGAAGACAAAAGAAAAGGGTGGTCTGAATAGGATAGAGTCATAGACGTCTCCGGGATGATTATAGTAGCCCCCCCCCAACCAATGAAATCTGCAGCAAAATAAAACCCAAAGGCGAAGTAGTCAAATTCCCCGTCCTCCTAAAACATCAAAAGCTATGATATTTTTCCCCCATCCAATTTCTAGTAGGATAGGTATAGCAATTCGCCAAAGGCATTCCTTCAAGTGCAATCATAGAGCAAAATTCTGGATGAACAGTGAGGCTTTACAACAAAGTTGATGGAGGGGGCATACCTCCTCAGCCTGAGGTTCCTCTAGCTGATCTGAAGTTGTTGCAGGTTCTCTCTCAATGTTGTCTTTCAGTCTAAGCATCCACTCTAATCCCATTTCCTTTCTCACATTATTATACTTTCTTCAATACATATATAAAAGTTCAAATTGAATGGTTTTTCTATGGCCGTATTCTTTTTTTTGATAATCCAAGTTTTTCTATGGCGAAGTAGTCGAATGGTTTTTCTATGGCCGTATTCTTTTTTTTGATAATCCAAGTTTTTTATCGGATTCGTTAGATAGTATGTCCATGCAAAAGTTCAAATTGATCGAACATACCATCGAATGGCTCACAAGGTCTCATAACCTATTTTCTCTCCTCGTTTTATCTTCTTAGTCGATGTGGGAAACAAACCCCAAAGTAACAAATTGGGTTTTTCTGCTTTTCCACATTCTGGTTGGTTTGTGCTCAGTTCGACTCGGTTGTTTGAACCCTCTAAATTAGCCCTGTAGATAGCTGGTTTCCCATCCTTTATTAGGGCTCAAGGTTGAACGACTGAACGTCTTCCTACTCTCTTTTTTCTTCCTTCCCCTAAAACATGGTGATCTAGATATTTTGATAATGAGTGCGCTATAGTCTGCGCATATTGTACTAATCCAATGTTTTTTTGACTACATTTTTGTGGAGGGATTTATGAATGGGTTGAGAAAAGGGCAATAAAATTTGATTGATTTAAAGTGCGAGTAGTGAGTGAGGGTTTGAATTAGGTAGGCGAACTATTCACAATTCTACAACTTTATCATCCAAAGGTTCGCGTACCCACTATTAATAATTAAAATTTATTTTCCACATCTCATCTTCTTATTACCGTTGAAAGAATTGGATTCTCTGAATTACGAAAACCGAGTGATCTAAAGCTGTGTGAACTTTACTATTATTGAGAAATGGTTTGGGATTCTCTCCTAAGATTCTGGAGAATATCATTCCTCGGATGACAAGCCCGGCTAGGTGTTCGAACATGGCTAAACACTATCTCAAGTTCCTTCTTTCAGTGCGCAACCATCTACCACGTATGGTGTGAGAGGAACAAAATAATTTTCTAGGGAAAGTCTCTGGACATACATAGAGAGCCTAACCTGCAGAATCCCTGTTGACATCAAATCCTCTATGTCTTCTTGGAGAAGACAGCCCAATAATGAATTCAATAAGCAGCTCTGTATAGCTTGGTATTTGATTGAGTTGGTTCTAGCTTCAGCAAGTCTTTGCTATCCCTTGAGTTCCCTTTGTTCTGCCTTTTAGCCCTATGATTCCTCTCTTCTTTCTGTTTTGGTCATGGTATACTGTCTTGTACATGGCAAGTTTTTGTGTTGGACTTCTCAAGGGTATCCAATATCACCTTGGTCCATGGTTTTTGGTTTGTTTTTTCTTAATGAAAAGCAACTTACCAAAACAAACTTGTACTAAAGCTCATTGAGCGAAATCGTGTAGCGCGTCGAAAATCAAAACCAAACACTCACACACGAATTGAAAGAAACTTAATTATTATTGGATCATACGCAATAACATTACAAAAAAAAAAAAAAAAAAACTCTCCAGAAAAGCACTCCTCCTAAATTGACTCCGGCCCTCTAGTTATCTCTCACCCTCAGCACAATTCTTGCCTTGGGTGAATCTTGATGATGAAACGGTTTTTGATTATTTAATGAAGTGTGTAGAGCCCAATGAACCTTGTGGACAATCTTACAGAATGAACGAGTACCCTATAACTAGGGATAAGCGCATCGAATTGAACTTAGAATGTGTAAATGGGCGCGATATCATACTTTAGCCTTTTTCGCTCCAATGATCTTTGAATCGTTCTCTCTTCGAGCTACTTTCCATAAATGAAATTTCATTATTTTAATTTATTATTTTTATCAACTTTTAATACAATGCAAAATCTTACTTATCAGTATATAATTGGTCTTAATCCGATTTAAAATGAAATTGATACAAGCGTTATATCGAAAGAATTTGTTTTTTGACCAATTGAGGTTAAAATGGTCATACATTTTGATGTACAAATTATTTTTCACTTGAACTAATTCGATAGGAAAGTAGATTGGACTAACTTTCTAATGGTTCAACCCACGAGCAAATTGGAGTTTGGGAGCATCTAGGACAAGTCCGCAAATTGCAATGTTCAGAATGCGCCCGGGGCGCATTGCAATGCGCCTGGGCGCAATGGGTTGCGCTTGAGGCACATTCTTGCTGCATAACATGTCAAACTTTGCGGATTTGTTCCAGACACCTCCAAACTCCAATTTTTGCCTGGTTTGAACTATTAGAAAGCTTGTCCAATTTTCTTTCTAGCCCAAGTAGTTCAGATTAAAAATCATTTATACATCAAAAGAAGTGACCATTTTACCCTCGATGGGTCAAAATATGATCCATTCCGGTAAAATGCGTGTATGTTGCTCATTTTAAATTGGATCAAGACCCATTATATATCAATAAATATTGTTTTTAAAGTACTAAAAGATGGCGGAATCTAACCATAAAAATAGTTGCGTTTAGTTCGTGAAGATTGGGTAGAAACAAGACAACTACAAAAATCGTCGAAGCCACTATGGCTAAACACGTTGTACGTTTGATTTGGTAATCAAATTACTAATTTTAAGGTATTTCTTCTTTGCTCAAGTGTTCATAGAGTATCCACACTTCGTCAAAGCGTAGGAAAAATCGTTTCATCATTGGCATTCGCCCAAAGCGGGGATTAAATATTTTCAATTTTAAATTGGGTGTCTTGCTAAAACTATCAACACAACAAAAATTGAGAATATTTCCAAACGAGAACACCGAAAAGGATTGACAGTGTTTTCTATATTTTAGTCTACTGCCACCACATTACAACTATGATCTTTAGTGCCGCCACAACGGATTGTTCTCAAGCGTATTAATTTCCAAGTATAGACCAATGCAATAAGTCCCCAGCAGAGGCGCCACTATGTGCACACGCCCTTAAAAATTTTGTGAGAAATCGGGTGCGCCCTTTTGGAAAGCGCGGCAAAATGCTCAATTCAGAGTCGCCACTTGAGTTTTTGTGGTATGCCACCCAAAGAACCGAATTTGAAACACTTGCTACGTTTTGATTGGAAAAGGTTTGTAGACTGGTCCATCATCACCTTTGATCGGGGGCAAGGTTACGAGAGAAGAAGGGTTTTTAGGCTCCCCTTTCGCCCAATCCGAAGATCGGTCTCTACTCAAGCATTTGTAAAACGTTTGCGCTTCTCTCTCATTAATCATTTTTAGCCAATTAGGGTGGGGGAACAGTTTAGGAGGATTAAAACTGTAACATGTTGGCAGGATGTGAAAAGATGACATGCTTGCTTATTGAAACAATTAGCATAGGATAAAAACAGACTCTTGTGAGAGTTTTAATCACATTGGAGGGAGTTGTTCTGGAGTGACGTGTGCAGGAAGAAACCAGCATGCACTGATCAAGTCACTGCATGTTGTTTTGACCTGCATACGCCACAACTAAACTCGCATACGCCAGTAAGCCTAAGTCCATAATTCTTATTTTCAACCCTCTGGACTCTGGAAATGACCAGTGCACACCCAGGACAAACCGAGCAGTTTTATATACATTATATATACAATTATAGACAGTTTTAACAAGGCTTTAGATCCACAAAATGAACAGAACACCCCATAAACAGTGTCGGGGACAAAACAAAGGCCAAGGCCTAGTTACCATGCAATGGCCAGCCACTAGTCAGGACTAGACTGGCGTATGCGGGTAAACCACTGTGGTACGTCAGTTCAAGCCACATGATCAATACTTGGCTTTGCACTCTTTGGGTTCTAAGACATGATCAGAAGGACCCTAGAGGAATTCCATAGTAGTATGTAAGGAAGTTGAACACTAAAACTAGCAGTTTAAACTATAGAAAGCAGTACACTGGTTTAACATGCTTCAAGGTGATGATTATTGAATGAAAGACATAAAATAGCTAGACACTGATACCCACGCTTGTCATACACATACTGCCATGACTGGCGTACGCATACTAAGGACTGGCGTGCGCTAGTTCTAACCACTAACGGTTTTGAAACCTTGTTAGCTTTTGGGCCAGGACTGGTATTGATTACCAGCCTTGATCCTGCTAGCCCCCCGTAGGGATCATAACAAAGAGTATTACCAAGGTGTTATACCTTTGGTTTTTGAGTTTGGGAGACTGAATGAGCTTGAGCTTGAAGGTTGGATGATGAATAGTGTTTATGGATGGATATGAATGAGAGGTGCTTGGCTTGTTAAATGCCTTTCTTTGGAAAAAAAGTGATGAACAAGAAGATTAGGTTCTTTAGGCCTTGGAAACTATCCAAGCTTTTTGAAACCCTGTAACCCTTTGCAATGCGGATGCAGGGGTATATATAGGAGAAAAAGGGAGGTGTAACCAGCTAAAGGGGCTGGTTGGCTTGGAGTGTAGGCTTCCCTCTCATTAATGAGAGGGGAAGGGTGATGGGAGACCATGTGAGAGGGGAGGGAACATCCCCCTGTCCGCAGATCACTTCCAGATGAATAACAGGGTATGGGAGTGCCACAAAAGTCATGTGAACGTGGGTGTATAAAGGTGATGGGACTAGCTTTGACTAGCGTACGCAGGTGGTTGACTTGCGTACGCAAAACTGCCCTACCCCGGTCAATGGTCAAAGTTGACCGATGACTGACACGTGGCAATTGAACCAGTGTATGCCCGTTTTGTACAAGCATATGCAAGTAGGGTTCGGCTGAGGCTTTTTTGGATTAGGTTTAAAAGGGCTAAATGGTTTAACTGCTCATAGCTCAAACACACCAACATTCACGGGTGTTCTTGATCTATGTCATAATTGGGGAATCAAATACCGTAAGTAAACTAATCTGCGAAGCCCATATTGGAGTGTCTACACATACATACATCTAAACTTCCTCCGCTAACTCTATGTATTTTCTTATAAATGAGGAAGTGAATATTTGTCTCAATAGTCAAGGGCCATGTGGATTCAGGTTTGAGTGATTCGGCTTTTTTGCAATACGGGCAAACGCGACGAAATGGGAGTTGAACATATAGTTTGATCTCTTTCCCCACATTGAACCAAGCGATATTCTTGCTTCCGATTGGTATTTTGTTTGGAAGAAGGAATCTGAATGATACTCCCTCCGTCCCATAATGGATGTCAATTTTTGATATCCGTGTCAATTTCAACTCCTTATATCTTTTAATACGGATCTCAAAAAATATGCAATATGGATCTTGTTTGATAGTTCTCGATTAATTCTATTATACAAAATTTCCAAACTCATGAAAAACATTATAGATTGAAAGATATAAGCGATGAAAAATGACACGGATTTCAAAAATTGTCATTCTTTTTGGGACGGAGGGATGATGGATGTCTATGTGAAATGTTTGGGAACAACTATAATGTGTTTTTAATCAGAATGATGGATGTCTATGTGAAATGTTTGGTGCATTGGTTATGCCCTCTAGGCTGTTTGATGAAAAACTTAATGTCTATTTCAGTAGTTCATTACATCATAAAGGAAAACTGAATGCTCCCGAGGAGCAATTCAAACATTAAAAAATGAGAGAAATTTAGTGGTTCATTACATCAAAAGAGAAAAAAGTCAATGCTCCCAAGTACCAAGGAGCAATTCAAATGCGCCTAAGGTGCATTACTAATTGAGGGAAAAAAGGATGCGCCGGGGCGCATTCATAGAAATCAGTAGCGAAATTTCAGAGAAAACCACCCCAAAGCCAAGTCGCAATGGTATCTCCTACCCTGGCTATTGGCTTATTCTGTGTATCACAACGAGTTTTTTGAAAACAGAAATTGCGGGAATGGGACGAAGTGACAGAGAAAGATAGCCCGACGAAATGACTTATTATAGTAGATCCCCCACATATGGGGTAATTCACACAGCAATTTCGCCAGACGCAACATAGAAATAAACCGACTGAAATGAGAATACGTCGGATTGACGAGAAGCGGAAGGAGCTCGACACCCATGTTGAGTGGATCCCCACTCAATGAGACAGAAGAAATCCAATTTTTGGATCAAGTCGGTCAGGATCTCAGAAAAAAAGGGCCTCAGCTCACTCTATATTAAGCTAGCTTGGCGTGACAGTGGAGGCTTGCCATGGAGTCTCCGCGGTGTTTCTCATCGCCTGGAATGGGTCTCTGTTCCAGTCCGGCCGGCAGCCGTTGTGGTCTGTCCATGGGAGTAGATTTCTTCCTTTACGTTTGCATTCTGTTTGTTGTTTCAATTACCTCTATACCTTATTGTGTAACGGTTTGTACTGGGATTTCATTTGAGATCTCTCTGCCTTTTCCCTAACGGGATTCTCATATCGGCACCCAGTGTTGATTTGCTTTTTCAGGGCTTCTTAGGGTCCCAGATTAGGCAGTTTGGTGCACTCTTGAGTTTGCAATATAATTTTCGCCTTGGACTTGAATGAATCAATTGGTTTCAAAAATAAATAAATCAGATATGTATTTTTGCAATGGATGTCTATGTGAAATGGTGCATACTGCATAGGTTTTGTCTCTTGGCTGTTTTATGGAACGTCTGATAGTAATCTTGTTTCTTGGACAAAAATGATTTTGGGTTATGTTTTTTAAGGAAATATATGCGGTGCTTTCGACTCGTTCCAAGAAATGCGAAGGGATTTGGAACCTAGTACAAAAGCTGTTGTTGAGAGGTGGGATGGAATTGAAGAACTACGGAGATATATGAACAACAACGATTTGATGAAGAAGCCGGGGTGGAGCTGCGTTGAAGAAGGATTCATCCATGGTTTTGGATCTGGAGATCGATCACACCCTCAAATGCTAGAAATCTGTTAGCCCATTGATGTCATATGCAGGAATGCTTCCTTTTGAAAGTGCCTCGAGACCCAAATTTTTTGTTCAAGATTTGTCTCATAGACAAATAAATATGGGCCAACACAAGAACCAAAGACCTCTGGAGTTTGTTTTTTTTGTTTTGTTTTTTTTTTTTATGGAGTTCACAGTTAAATCATTTTGCACTTTTGAGCATGTAGGAATGGAATTCAGTGGTTCATTACATCAAAAGAGAAAAAAGTGAATGCTTCCAAAGAGCAATTCAAATGTGACTGACGCATATTACGAAATGAGAGAAAATAGGATGTGCCCTGGGCGTGTAAAATGAGGCACATTACAAGAAGAGAGAAAATGTGGGATGCGCTCGGGCGCAACTTAAATGCGCCTGGGTTCTTCTAGTCCGAATTGGCAGGCGACTAAAAAAAGGCAATCCTTTAAACATTATAAGGATTGTTCAAGCATAAAAGAGGCACAAGAAAACCGTACCAAGTGATTCATGAGTTCCATCCATAATGATTTCATTGACATATGTTTGGATTTTCAGGTACATATGATTCAAAAGTTTAAATATGGTTAAAATATGCAAGTAACATGTGGTTCCTGGTTTGGGCCGGTTGGTTGGTGTTCTTATTCTCGTAAACTGGGTTAGAAACACGAGAGTTCACCTTTGATGAAACAAAATTTCCTTGATGTGCTTTCACTATTATTGGCTTTTGTTGCAATTCCAATTGTAAATTCTTAGAAATATCTGCAGCGGATATGGTTGAAATATAAACTGGTATATGCATATGTATGAGTCTAGGAGTGTAATGCATTTAGATGAGTTTGTTCACTTTGTCGTGTATAGATTCCGAATCCTTGCAGCGGATGGAGGTGGCGTTAGAGTGAAAAAAGATGCGGACGATTGGATTTATAGAGGGGAAGGAACTGTCAATCTCGTTCTTGCTCACTCCGGATCCTCTACTGCATTTGTGTGTTCATTTATGCTTCACTCGTTTGATCATTTTGTTGTGCCTATTCATTTCATTTTTTATTATAGAATAATTTAACTGAGCATTTTTCCAAACTCCAAAAGCAAAGAAAACAAGTTCTTCCTTCCCAGTATTGGGATTTTCCTTTTGGAGAGTTGTTTGTATTTGCAAATGCATCCTTCTACTCGGTAAAATGAACTTCATCTATAATGAAATGGAGATAAAACGAGTTAGTTAACGGAAAGTTTTACTTTGTGCTTGTAGCAGCCATTCTCACATCATTAGCAGCCATTCTCACATCATTGTTCATGTATTCGATCTGAGTTTCTGCTTAAAATGAGATGGGCCAACTGGTCAAGCTCAATTCAGTCCACTAAGTCCTAGAAGCCCGCTTCAAAAACGCAATTCGTCAATGGAAGCCCAACGCTCTAGCCACGATGCTGGGTATACTAGTAACCACTATAAGAAATCAGCCTTTCTGCGAGAAATTTTTTGGCGAGGATATCAATTTCCTCGCTAATGGTGTTTTATTGCGTGGAGGACATATTTTCCTCGCAATTCACTTGTTGCTAAAGAGTATTTGCGATGAAGTTTCAAAATTCCTCTCTAATTGTTGTCGCCAAAAACATGGCGGCCGGGAATTTTTTATGTAAGCGGGAAAAATGAATTAGTGAGGCAATACAAAAAATTGCGGCCAAGTGTCACGACCCAAAACCCATAATGTAAGAATCAATGACCGGCCAGTGACTTTTACCACCCAAGGCCTACACGTTTTTTTTTACACTTCTAAATTGATAAATAATAACATTAGAATGAAATACATTCAAAGCTCACTTAAGTGCAAATACAAACATATTTGCCTGTAGGCATTATTACAAATCTTGTGGACCATTGGTACCACCAAATTAACCACACCATACAAGATCACACACAAATCCCAAGCTTCTCCTATTAGAATACTGAAACCCAACTTATTCAATAGAAATAAAAGCCACTTCAATCTCTGAAATTATGTCACTTGATGTTTAAGTACGGTATACAGAGGTTACAAGTTTACCATGGGATTAATCAATTAATCATAAATTTTGTCAAAGGAAATCCAACTTTATAAATCATTCCTCAACAGATTCACCTGCCAATTTCATAGTCATTAAAACATAAATGCGTATCGAATTCAACCATCATGAACGGACACCGGTTATGTCGGGAGTGACCCGATAAATAACAGAGGAAATGATATCAAGTCCTTAGGGCACCCTGCCGTGCCCTACCCTATTCTCCACACTAAACACGCACTTCTTTCAAATCTGTCCCCGTGTCAGGACCTTCATTCAGATGTTCGATACCATTCAATTCATTCCCTTTTTCCATTAATCCCATGACTATACGATTTATAAACATCATTTCCAAATTCTGCTTGATTCAATATTTAAATCCACGTATCTATCAAAATATAGAATCATGCATTTCATAATAAAACCAAGAAGAAATTAACATGTAACCAAAATATCCGTAACTCATCTCTGTAGCGTGAACCAAAGCTACCCCAACGTACAAATGCTAATAATTTTTGTCGGGACCTGTTTCGGGTCATAAAAGTATTTTACCCATTTAATACCTATTTAAAACGGAACCCAGTTCCTGCAAAACTGAAACCAAAACCCATTATGATATATATAAGACAAATGAGCCAGTGAGGTGTTGGTGTGCTTCAACGGCCAAGGCAGTGTTTTTCATTTTCTTGGTTCCTTAATGCTAGATTAGAAAACACAAACTGAGAGAGAGAAAAAGTTACCCAAGAAAAGAGTGAACTGCCAGGATGGGGGTCGTCGGAGGTTGAGTGTTCGCCAGGGACAGAGACAGCCGAGGTGAAGTCGAACGACAACGAAGGGACGGAAAAGATGGTAGTGGTGTTATCTAGATGAGATAAAAGGAGAGGATGGGTGAGTTTTACTGGAGAGAGGAGGTGATACTGAGAGTGGAGACAGAAATGTAATTGCTAGTGAGGAGGCTTCATGCCAGAGAAAAATGGGTTTATAAATTTGAGATTTTAGACAATCAACCGACAAAATTGAATATGGAAGACCCAGCTACAGGCATTCTCATCCTCTCTTCTGACTCAGACCAATTATTCAGTAGACAAAACTAAATGTGGCCATTGCCACAGGAATTCTTAGCTGGGAAAAATATCTTGCCGACAGTGTGTAACCGGTTTCCGACCGGTAGCGTTGTCCAGGTTTCGTTCTTAGAAAAATCTCAAAAATTCACCATGTGCTGTAAAAATTATTCTGAGTTTAACCACGGCAAAAGAATTTCAAAATAAAAATCGATAATACCAAATTTGAAATTTTTTTTTTTATAAAAGGTATGGGTTATCACACCAAGTGTCAAAACGTGCGGCTAGGTGTAATAAGATGCGGCCAAGAGCAATAAGTTACGGCCAAGGTAAAAGTGTGATTAGTTTATGGTCTGTTTTCATACATCTTGGCCGCATCTTATTACTCCTAGACGCACTTTTTTGACACTTGGCCGCGATTTCTTGAAAGCGTGTTCCGTAACCATGCTTTCTAAATATTGCGGCCACGTGTCAAAACAAGGGACTAGAAGTAATAAGATGCGGCCAAGGGTAATAAGATGTGTCCAAGATGTCCGAAAACGGACTATACACTAATCAAGAAGGAAACGCGATTTAACATGAAGAAGTCTTTGGTCTTCTCTCACAGTCAGAATTTTTTTGTTTCAATTTCATGTTTCCATCATAATTTCCTCTGATTTACCGTGGAAATCCCTGGCATCCGAAATGCTGCTAGATTACTTGAGTTCTTATCAGCAATGAGAGCCCTCTTCCAGAAGGAGAAAGAATACTTGTAATGAGGTCCATCATTTCGACATGGCCTTAAATCTCAGGAAAATGATTTATTGGTCAACATGAGTTTGATTCAGTGAACTTGATCTATACACTGATTCATACAATCCCTACTCAATAGTCATTTTACAACTGAAATTCAGTAAACTTGATCAATACACTGATTCAATGGATGGAGACCCAATTCCCTTCAGATTTGTCTTGAACAATCAGTAGTGAAAACCAATAGCGAAATTTCAGAGAATTCCGGTTTAGAGATAGGTAAGAGCTTCTCTCTCTATAGAGGAGTGGCTCCGCCTCCTTTTTCTGTCTCTCTCTAGCATGGTTGTGTGGTGATTGAGGCCCTATTCCTCAGGGGAGAAGTCATCTCACTTAGACCATCATTGTTGTGGTTTCAGATCTGGATTGTTTGGCCCTCGAATCAATTCGGCCCAGGCGACGCATTTGTTGATTCTCCATCACTGGTGGTGGCACCAAATAGTACCGACTGCGGTAGGACAAAGCGATGGTGATCATAAGCTCCAGCAACAATGTGATTCCATCAACTTTCTCAAGCCACATTAACAAGCGAATCTATGGTTTGCAACCTTTTTATTTTGTTATTTTTTCTTTTGGTTTTCTTGTTTTTTTTCAAACCTTCTGAGTCGTTTGTATTATCAGTTGTCTTAGGCTTGTGGGCCGCACAATTTGTTACACCCCACCTTTTCTTATTCGTAATAATTACATTTCTGTAATAAATATAAAAAAAAGGATTTTATGGTTTGGATCCTAATTGATATTTTCTCTCTCAACATAGTATAAATTGTTGTCGGCACTATTATAGTGTTGGGGTATAAGTGTAAATAGTTTTAGTATTTGATGTATTACCGTAATAAATACTTTTATTAAGTGGTTACATATTATTTAGGAGAGAACGTGGGTTATAGGAGACTAGGGTTTTATATCGAAGTATATCGTTAGGTCGAGAGAGAGAGCGCGTAGCAGCCATAGATGGGAAGGTTTTCAAAGTGGTCTCTTATACTCCTATTCTCAAGCTCGTTCTCGATCGTCCATTGGGGTAAGTAAGATTATTCTCGTGGTTTTCTTACCTTGGAGTAGTAAAGTCTTTTTTTGGGGATCAAATTCTTGGATTGCACATTTCGTTTTTGGGGTTTAATTTACTTGGTGCCATCTGTGCTTTAGGCGTTGAGTGGTGCATGTGTGGCGGTGTGGTGATTCAGTGCAAGAGGTGATTAGGTGATGGAGTTGTGGATGATTTTGATACTAACAGATGTAGAGGAGTTAAATGGATTTGGGTTCTGTTCATGTGCCACATCTACTTCTTAATTACTTCACTTATTATATTAGCATATTAGTAATCTGGTTGTGAGGATTGAACTGGAAATTGTCATAGAAATATTGGATGTAGAAAATGGTGGTGCATGCACGTGGATTGGAGGCATGGAGTTGGGTTTTATAATTTTGGTTTGGCACTAACTAGATTAGAGGAGTAACTTACATTGGGGTTGGGTAGCTATTGGTACATTATTTCCTAGCTAGTTACACGGTCAGCTTAATATTCATATTAGTTAATTATTTTGTAATATTCTGTTGTTCAGGGTAACTTCATTATGTGTATTCGAGTTGCAGTACTTTTGGATCCATGTGAGTAGTTAAGTATGTTACGTATTTTCGAAAGATCCCTGTGTCCCTTAAAAGTATTTCCTTTAGAAATTTATATGAATGTTATTCGAAGACTCAAAACTATTTATAAGTTGTTCTATAAGTTGGCATGCGATGAATTTTTTGAGATCAATTGATAATATTCTTTTTGGTGAGAACTTGGTGAATATTAATGGGAACATTTATTTCGGACGTCCAGGGAACTTATTCCTTCTCGTGTTGGTGACCTTGGCCATTGGGGAAAAGTCCGTGTTAGGCCGGTGACCCTAATGCTCAAAGGCTTTTCTTTCGCCTGATCGTCTTAGGGAAAAGTACCATGGGCTGCCAACCCTGGTGACTCTAAGTTCGATATTGGATCCAATTTTGTTGAGATTTATTTTGGCCATGGTACTGTTTGATTGTAGTTCCCCATTGTTTGATGGAGTTAATGTTGTGATCACTACCAAGAATATTTATTGGTTAAAAGTTTCATTGATTAATTTATTATCTTGCTGGACACCTCGTATGCCAAATTATGTTTAATGGTAAATTATTTTAATCCCCACTTTCAACTTTATTTATTATACATACTTGCTATTCATTGAGCTCGTCAACTGACGGATTTATTCCAACTTCTCTTTCAGGCTAGTTGGAGAGTTAGGCATGGACTCTGACAGCATCTCGGGGATTTATTTTAATAAACGCTTCCGCATTGAAAACAATTGTCAGTTAACAAATTCTTTTTATTATTGTTGGATCATTGGATATTGTTTGGTTCATGGGATGGTTGTGCTCCATGTTTATGATGAGACACATTTGACTTTTGATTTGATTAATAACGAAAAAGTGACCAGTTGATTTTCGGTTACTTTGATTTATTCAGGCTGCGTGTTCCATAGATTAGCCTCATGATTCACGGCCGGTCACTTCTCATTTTTGGGGTGTGACACAATTCGTATATGATTTTATCAATAGAAGTTACGTTTATCTCGAATAAAATATTCTCTGAACCTCACCTTCCTAAAACTCCATGCTTAGAGAACCAAAGCCGGCAAAACCAAAACTTGGTGAAGATTGTCATTTAGACCAACCATAAAAGTTGGTTAGGAGTTCCTACGGCATGTCCTCCCTCTTCTGCGTTTTCTTCACGTTTCTCGTGTTCTTCCTCTCATGTGTGATGAAATGAATAAGTTCTTGCTGGAAAACCAGAGACAAAAGGAGAAAGAAATAGAGACCTAAGTAGTCGGCAGTCGTAGCGACCTAAGTAGGCATTACATTTGTTCAATAAAGTGTACTATATTGCTATTGAATGTTGATTAAGCCCAACAAACCAACAACGTATCGAGGCGCATTACGAAATGAGAGAAAATAGGATGCGTCGGGTGCGCTTCAATTACGCCTGAAACACATTTCAAAAAGTGAGAAAACGTGGATGCGCCCGGGCGCAATGTAAATGCGCCTGGGGCGCACTCGAATTGCACCTGAGGCGCATGTGATGGAACAAATATTTTTAATTTGTTCTTTATTGAGTTTTTTCTAGTCCGAATTGGCAGGAGACTAAAAATGGCAATCCTTTAAACATTAGAAGGATTGTTAAAGCATAAGTGAGGCATAAGAAACCCGTACGAAATGATTCGATGAGTTCCATCCATGAAGATTTCATTGACATATGTTTTGATTTTCAGGTATACATGATTCAAAAGTTTGGAATTTTTTTTTTTAACACCCAAAGGATTTTATTAATCTTTTGAAATGAATTACAAAGATTAAAGGGATCCAAGCAAAGGCATAAAACCAAAGGAAGGACCAACCACAAGAAGGCAAGACCTAACTCTAACAATCACATGCCGCAAGGACCCAAAAGGGAAAGAAGAAACAACCCAAGCCTAGTAAGAAACCAACCGAGAAAAAGCCCCCCAAAAAAAAAAAAACACTCCAAAGCCCAACCAAGCCACGCCTACATCCAATGGATCACCTTAGAATAATCATCCTGCAGTAGCATGAACCTTAGCCCTCTCAGCATCTTCAGCTTCCATAGCCATGAATCCACAAATAACATCCTCATCATTACCCTCGTAATCAATGCCCGTGATTTTATCTAAAGACCAAATCGCCTAAGACTCGTTGAGATGAATCCGGTTAATTCCTTCACAAGAAGAGGATAAAGCAGCAGCTGCAACGGCAGATCTGAACACAACGCTTTTTTTCTTCTTTCTTCCACCCCTCTTCTTGGGCTTAGGAAAGCCCATCAAATCTTCTATCGACTTCTGCTTCCATTTTTCTATCCCTGTATCCTTAGCATCCTCATTTGGGTTGAGTTCCACAAATAACTGAATACCATCGGTATCCTGGTGACTTAAAAAACCCACTTCTCAGAGATTCCAAAAGCCTTTATCAAACTCCGCCACCTCCAAAGCTGGACCATCAGCCACTTCATTAACATTATTTCCCTCTCCAATCCTGACTGTCCCAATATCAATGTTTGTCGTATGATCATTCAGCTCGTCATCCGCCTGATTTTCCTCTACTGAAGCAAGCACATTGTTTTCCCCACTACCTGCCCCTTCATTATGACTAGATTGAAATTTCTCCGTATGTAGAGTATCTTGAACAAACTCCTCTTCAGTATCAGCTACTTCTTCTATGTTATTCAGGTTGTCCTCAGTATCACCATCAAGCATCCCATTTGTGGTGGAGCATACAAATTTGCTGGCTGCCAAGTCATTGTCTCTAACCCTGCTTTTGGACTCGAGCTTGAGTCAATAGGAGCAAAAATTGTTTGGAGAAGCGAAGTATTGTTTTCTTCAACCACATTAACCATAAAGTATTTGTTGATTAAAAAACCACTTGGATACTATTCAAGATCTTGTGTGGCGAGTTGGTTGCCACCTGAACTCTCCCATTGTCAAAAGATAAACATTTCGATGTTACTTCACCAATTTCCACGAATGTTACCCAACCTTTTGAAAGTTAGCATTCCTCAATCATTCAAGGGAACCCCGTGCAAGATATCCAGGCAAACCTTTCCCTACCAGCAACCTCACCATTCCAAGGTTTTATGCTACCAAACCATCTCTCCCACCAATCTTCCTTAATGATGTTATCCCTCACTCCCTTATTGATAAAGGTAATCAGTATGTGTCTGCCCCCCATAGACCTTACCTCAGCAAAGCCACACCTGCATGCTTGAACTCCTCCTTAAGAATATCTAACTCCATTCTTAAGCGTAGGATAGCAAAGGCACTCCTGTACAACCAACCATTATCAGCATGCTCCAAAACAATGGATTTAGAACTAGGTGGTTGCATGGATACCATCTCCTTCGAGCCCCCCTCTACTGCTTGGGCATAAGATTTCTTGTGGGGAGCAAAACTTACATCAGAAATTTTCCTTTTGTGACCAGCCCCTGAGTTTGTATCTTCTATAAAAGTGGTTTCCATAACTGTTGCCTAATACATAGTTTAGAATGGTTGAAAGAGGCAAATTTCACTAGAAGTCTTGTATCCCAAACTTTCATTCCATTGGCTCTATACACAGCCATTCCTGCAAAAACAGAGCAATCATATCTAACAAACCCAAATCTCCTCCCTCTATTGCTCCTCTTGGATGGAACGTAGACATCTTTCACTACCCCGTATTCGGTCAAAATTTCAGTGATCCAAGAGTTTGAAAATGTTTGAAATATGCAAGTAATCTGTGGTTCTTGGTTTGATCCGGTTGGTTGGTGTTCTTATTCTCCTAAACTGGGTTAGAGAAACACGAGAGTTCGCCTAGATGAAAGATAATTAATCCTTGAGGTGCTTTGACTGCTTTCACTGTTATTGGCTGTTGTTGCAATTCCAATGGTAAATTCTTAGAAATTTGCAAGCCAATAGGAACTGGTATATGCATATGTATGCGTCTAGGAGTATAATGCATTCAGATGTGTTTGTTCACTTTGTAGTGTATTGATTCCAAATCCTTGCAGTGGATGGAGGTGGCGTTAGGGCAAAAAGAGGCAGCCGATTGGATTTATAGAGGGGGAAGGTGCTGCCATTCCCACGTCATTGTTCAAGTATTCGCTCTGGATTTGATTTCGTCGGATTATTTTTACGCCCTCATGGGACTAAATCTTGATGGACTATCCTTAAATGAATATGTGTTGCATAATTGGAAAGCTGTATTTAGACTTATTGTTGGTTAACAATACACTACTATCCTTCGGATTTGGAGACGCATGTGCTTGGCAGCGGTGCCGAGCGGCTAATTCGAACCTTCATCTCGGCGATCGACAGCTCAAATATTGATCAAGCATTGAATGGTTTAGAATTATATGCGCTCAGATCATGCCGAAATGAACGGTCGGATGCCGCTTGGCACTGGGGTGCTTCGCAGCATCCTTTGGCCCTGTTTGTGATCCATTGACTCCATTCAAGTAATAAATTGGAAGGGCTCAAAGATTGTGTATGCTGGGACAGTCACTTGGACAGGTCTCTATTAAAATGTTAAATGAATTGCGCAGACATTTTTATTTTCCTACTTAATGGATTTTTTTTTTGACTTTATTCAATTTTTTTTTTGCATTTGTTAGTTTGCGTCAAATTTTTGTAAACTACTGATTCATCTCGACAAGATGAGTCGGAGAAGTGGAAAATTATGACCCAAACTCAAATTTTTTTTGAAAAATCCAAAAAAAGGCCAAACAATATTCAAACTTTTCAGACTTTTTCTTGGCTTTTTTTAAAATTAATATTTGAGTTTGGGTCATAATTTTATAGTTCTAATACTTGGTTTGTGATATTATTCGTTGAACCTTCGACCTTCTTTAATTTGACCCCTTTTCTTTGGAACCCTCATTATTGTTCGATCAAAAGTATGCCACTTTGTATTATCACCCTTAGCATGCTTAACTACTCACTGAGCGCGTCAGCTGACGGATTTATTCCACATTATTTTTCAGGTTAGTTCATGGAGCATTGTAGTGGACTCTGTGGAATTGTTGGGACTTTCTGGTTGGACCTCTAGGACGTCTGCATTTTTATTTCTTTTCTATTGTTAAAAAGCTTCCGCACATTTATTTATTAGCTTCCGCATTTTTACTAATTGGCAGTTCATGGTGGAGTTTGGGGATTGAAAAATAAGAGATACTGTGTCATTTGCTTAAAAAAATTATTGGTTTGGAGTAGCGCATTTTATTGTAATAAAATATCTAATTTTTCTTTATTTGTTTCAAGTTGCTAAAAATATTTTTATTTAGGCTTCGTGTCCCATGATTGCTTCATGGTACACGGCCGGTCATGCTCCCGGATTTGGGGCGTGACAAACTTAACTATTATTGGATCATATGCAATAACATTACAAAAAAACTCACCCCTCTTAGCTCGACTCCCTCTGCTATCTCTCACCCTCATCACAAGTACTCTTGCCTTGGGTGAATCCTGATTATTTAATAAAGTGTGGAGAGCTCAATGAACCTTGTGGACACTCTTACAGAATGAATAAGTACCCTAGAACTAGTGATGTTTGCATCGAATGGACCTTAGAATGTGTAAATGGGCGCGAAAGTGTACTTTAGCCTTTGTCGCTCTGATGATCTTTGAATCAGTCTCCCTTCGACCAACTTTCAAAAACAGAACTTCAATATTTTAATTGGTCATTTCCATCATCTTTTAATACAGTGAAAAATCCTTATTTATCATTATATAATTGGTCTTAATCCGATTTAAAATAAAAACAATTCGAGCATTTTATCGATCGAAAGAATTTGTTTTTCAACCAATTGAGGGTAAAATGGTCATGGATTTTGATGTACAATTTTTTTAATCAAAACCAATTCGGTAGGAAAATAGATTGGACAAGCTTTCTAACGGTTCAAACCACTAGCAAATTGGAGTTCGAAAGTGCCTGGGGCAAGTCCGCAAAATTGGACTTGTTGTGGAATGTTCAAGATGTGCCCATGGCGCAAGCACAACGGATTTGCACCTGAGCCGCATTAATGCTGAATAATATATCAAACTTTGCGGACTAACCCCGAACACCCCCGAACTCCAATTTTAGCATAGTTTGAACCGTTAGAAAACTTGTCCAATTTACTTTCCAACCGAAGTAGTTTGGATAAAAAATCGTTTGTACATCAAATGAAGTGACCATTTTACCCTCGATGGGTCAAAATATGATTCATTCCAGTAAAACGCATGTAAGTTTCTCATTTTAAATTGGATCAAGACCCATTATATATATCAATAAATAGTTTTTTTTAAGTACTAAAAGATGGCTGAATTCAACCATAAAAATATTTGCGTTTAGTTCATGAAAACTGGATAGAAACTAGACAACTACAAAAATCACCGAAGTAACTAAGGTTAAAATATATGTTCTACGTTCGATTTGGTAATCAAATTACTAATTCTAAGCCGGTATTTCTTCTTTGCTTAAGTGTTTCACAGTGTTCATAGTGTATCCACACTTCATCAAAGTGTAGGAAAAATCGTTTCATCATTGACATTTGCCCAAAGTGGGCCTTAAATATTTTTTCGAATTCAAAATTGGGTGTCTTGCTAAAACTATCAACACAACGAAAATTGAGAATATTTCCAAACGGGAACACCGAAAAGGATTAATAGCATATTCTATATTTCAGTTTACTTTAGTGCCGCCACAACAGATTCCTAACATTCTCTATTCATGAAAATTTTCTGTAAACCAATTAAGTTCATTCTATTGTGTTGATTGACTAGCTAGCGCAGATTAATGGTTTTTGTATCAAAGTAATAGGTAGGGGTTGGGGCTTTCGTTTTCTCAAATAAGTTCTATTTTTCGCATTCGTTTGCTTGAATGCAAGTGATACTGTAAATCTGTTTCGTCGAACATTGTTGTCTTTGTGAAGGATAAGAGATTCGTTCACAAACTATGCGATGTTACAACTTATTGTGATCATGCTTTCAGTCTTTCAAACTATGCAATGGATTCGTTCACAAACTATGCAATGTTAAAACTCAAATTTAAAAATGTATAGTAATACGGGTAGTATCGATGAGGTAGAAACCATTTTCAGTGAAATTGATGGAAGGAATGTTGTTTCTTCATACATTTCAAGACAGTATACTAGCGTCGTTCCCGTTCAATGCGTGGGACAAACAATAAATTTTGTGTGAGCTCGATATTTTGTAGCGGAACCACACAACTATTTTGTCCCTTGCATCAAACAGGAATGATGCTAGTTGATAGAAAACGAACCTGGGGTGCGTGCAATCCCTCTAGAACAATATGCATGTTGGGCCAATCCGGGTTATCCATGCTCGGCAATAGACGGCTCATATTGCATCTCAGCAGAACATCAATAGATGGTCGATAGCTGTTCCATCGAGATGCAATCTGAGCCATCCGTTGCCGAGTATGGATGGCCCAGATTAGCCCAACACACATGTTGTCCCCTTAGCAAGCACCCCAGAAAAGATAGTTTAAGAAAAAAATATCAATGAGAATTTTTTGGTTCCATGCATTGAACAAATATTAAATCAAATTAAATTACTTCAAAAAATATTAAATCAAATTAAATTGTAACAAAAAAAAATCAAAGATTGTACCCGTTTAATGCATGGGATAAAAAAATAATATTGATTCTTTTTATCCCATGTATCGAACGGGCACAATGCTAGTGATAAAAAATATAGTTTAATATTTTTTCGGTCTCATGTTTGATGAATTTGGCATACCACGTGACGAGACTCCTGCTGCCATAGAATAATTTTTCCTAAATCTCTCTCTCTCTCTCTCTTTCTCTCTCTCTCTCTCTCTCTCTCTCTCTCCTCGTTCTTTTTTTGATTAAAAAAAAGGATTGAGAGGCTTTTGGCTTCAACTACATTTCTATAGTATATTGATAGATAGATTGTGGAAGTTGACAATTGCTTTAACAAAATGCAAGGTGAAGTAAGGTCTATCAGTGAAACACAAGAACCAATGACCTCTAAAGTTTTTGTTTTTGTTTTTTTTTTTTGGTCAAGAATTATGGAGTTCACAGCTAAAACATTTTGCACTTTTGAGCATGCTGGCATGGAATTCTATGGTACATTACATCAAAAGACAAAAAAGTGAATGTTCCCGAGGAGCAATTCAAATGCACCTGAGGCGCAATCACAAAATGAGAGAAAATGTGGATGAGCCTAGGTGCATCTTACATGCGCCTGGGGCGCACCCGAATTGCGCCTGAGGCGCATGTGATGCAGCAAATATTTTTATTTTGTCTGAATTGGCAGGGTACTAAAAAAGGCAATCCTTTAAGCATTATAAGGATTGTTAAAGCATAAGAGAGGCATAGGAAGCCCGTACGAAGTGATTCCATGAGTTCATCCTTGAAGATTTCATTGACATATTTTTATTTGCAGGTATACACATGATTCAAAAGCTTAGAAATGGTTGAAATATGCAAGTAAAAATATGTGGTTCTTGGACCTGGGGCACCGTGCTCGTGATTTTCATGGAGCTCTATCTTGGGCCTAAAAAAGTGATCAAAATTTTGTATTTTTGGGGTTCTGAAAATCATAACTACAAGAAAACTACTCACAAAATGAACTGATTGAGAGTTTTCCGTATTTTTGGGGTCGGTTTGTATTTTTTTCTTGGGTAAGTCAAAATTCTTCAAAACCAAAACCAAGTTACAAAAACTACAGAGTTTTGCAAAGTTCAGAATAGACCAACCAAAACAAACTGATAGGGAAAGAGACCAAGCCCAGCAATGAAACGGATTTGGTTCTAGACACGAAGTGGCAGAAATCTTTAAACTTGGTTTGGGTGGGGTGCACCACGCCAAGGCAATAGTGCAACACCAAGGCAACGCATGAGAGGCCCCAGCCAATAGTGCGCAAGCTACCGTAGGGGACCCTCCCCCTCAAAAAATTAATTTAATAAAAGAGTGAGCCGACAGCCCACATATCAGAAATGAAACTAATAAGAACAGATACTGCAATTGATCTTAGCTAGAAGGCCGAGAAAGGTATGCCTTCTCTTCTCTTGGGTTGCTTATTTTATAGTTGGGTTTTCTCCCCTCATTTTTCTGCTTAGGCGATGTGGGAAACAAACTCCAAAGTAACAAACTAGGTTTTGCTGCTTTTGCACATTCTGCTTGGTTTGTGCTGCCTGTTCGACTCGGTTGTTTGAAGCCTCTGAGCACCTCATGAATTTGTGTGTCCTAATTACATCATTGTAGTAACTATTGAATTTATTGAGTATCAGATTGCTCAGGATAACCCACCCACACACACCCACACACACCCCCACCCCCCCTAAACTAGTCCCGTAGATAGCTGCAGGTTTTCCATCCTTTATTAAGGGTCAAGGTTGAACGTCTTGCTACTCGATTTTTTCTTCCTTCTCTTAAAACATGATGATCAAGATAGTTCGATAATGAGCACTATATCATTCCTCGGATGAGAAGCC
Organism: Rhododendron molle; assembly: GCA_025413875.1. Classification (NCBI taxonomy): domain Eukaryota; kingdom Viridiplantae; phylum Streptophyta; class Magnoliopsida; order Ericales; family Ericaceae; genus Rhododendron; species Rhododendron molle. Next base: position 51,415,708 of record CM046398.1, read on the forward strand.
TGTCTAGCTGTTCGACCATGGATAAATACTTTCTCAAGTTCTTTCTTTCATCAACCGTCTAAGGAAAGTCTCTAGACATACATTCAACTATGTCTCATGGTCGTGTACTGCATCGATGATCAAAATCAAACGCCCTCACTCGAATGGAAAGAAACTTATTATAGGATCATACGCAATAACATTACAAAAAACTCACTCGAGGAGCACACCTCTGAGCTCGACTCCCTTAGGTTATCTCTCACCCTCACCACAAGTCTTCCCTTGGGTGAACCCTGATGATGAAACGGTTTCTGATTATTTAATGAAGTGTGGAGAGCTCAATGAATCTTGTGGGCACTCTTACAGAATTAATGAACGAGTACCCTAGAACTGGGGATGTGTGCCTCAAATGGAACTTAGAATGTATGAAAATGTACTTTAGCCTTTGTCTGTCTGATGATCTTTGAATTGCTCTCCCTTCGACCAACTTTTCATAAATAAAACTTCATTATTTTAATTGTTCATTTCCATCATCTTTTAATATAGTGAAATCCTTATTTATTGTTATATAATTGGTCTTAATCCGATTTAAAATGAAAACAGTACGAGCATTTTATTGAAATAATTTTTTTCCCCACCAATTGAGGGTAAAATGGTCATGTATTTTGATGAACAAATTATTTTTATCGAAATCTATTCGGTAGGAAATTAGATTGGACAAGCTTTCTAATGGTTCAAACCACGAACGAATTGGAGTTCGGTATTATCTGGGGCAAGTCCGCAAAGTTGGGACATGTTGTGCAATGCTCAAGATGCGCCTGAGGCGCATTGAAGTGCGCCTGGGCGCGAGGGATTGCGCCTGGGACGCATTAATGTCGCTCAAACTTTACGGACTTGCCCCGGACACCCCCAAACTCTAATTTGTGAGTGGTTTGAACCGTTAGCAAGCTTATCCAATTCACTTTCTATCCCAAGTAGTTTGGATAAAAAGTCATTTGTACATCAAATGAAGTGTCCATTTTACCCTCGATGGGTCAAAATATGATTCATTCCGATAAAACGAGTGTTTGTTTCTCATTTTAAATTGGATCAAGAAACATTGTATATCAATAAATAGAGTTTTTAAAGTACTAAAAGATGGCGGAATCCAGCCATACAAATATTTGCTTTTCATTCATAAAAACTGGATAGAAACAAGATAACTATAAAAATCGTTGAAGCCACTAAGGCTAAAACACGTTCTACGTTTGATTTGGTAATCAAATTACTATTCTAGGGTATTTCTTATTTTTGTAAGTGTTTCACAATGTTCATAGAGTATCCAAACTTCATCAAATTACTATTCTAAGGTATTTCTTATTTTCGTAAGTGTTTCACAATGTTCATAGAGTATCCAAACTTCATCAAGGCGTAGGAAAAATCCTTTCATCATTGACATTCGCCCAAAGCGGGGCTTAAATATTTTCAAATTCAAATTTGGGTGTCTTGCTAAAACTACCAACAGAACAAAAATTGAGAATATTTCCAAAACAGAACACCGAAAAGGATTGGCTGTATTTTCTATATTTCAGTCTCCTGCCACCACATTACAACTACGATCTTTATATAGTGCTACCACAACAGATTCCTAACATTCTCTATTCAGGAAAATATTCTGTGTGCATGTTCTACTTCTAGACACACTCTGCAGGGCCCGCCCTAGGCGTAGGCCCACCAAGCGACTACCTTGGGCCTCACATTTTGGGCCGAATCATAGGGCCCCGAAATAGAAGAAGCCTAATAAATATTATATATGTCAATTATTTTTCGAGGAAGTTTGTGTATTTCAGTGGTAAGGATCATGTGTGCCACACGCCCAAAAAACAGCGTACGTTATGGCGAAGCTATGAGTACTGGTCGTGGGCCCATTTGTAATCAAACATGTATGGACCCGACCCATAATTCACGCCAGTATTTTTAACGTGAACACCTTCAAACTTGTACGAAAAATCGTTTGGAAATGACATTGCCATGGTTCAACCACGCGACCAACGGCTCCAATGAGAAGGTCACATGAATTGCCATTGGACTTCAACCCTTTTATTCTCCACTACTCCAAATACTAAGATATATACAAACATTGAGAGGCCCTATTTTCAAATCTCGCCTGGGATCTCGAAAATCTTAGAGCCGGGCCTGACTCTCTGCATTGGGAATGATTCCCTAACAATGAGTACTATTTATTTCAACCCATTCCTCATTGAATCTCTAAAAATCACATATGGGTATGCAAATAGTTGGGAATATGGATGGAGAAAAAGGAAGAGAAAACACTTTGAGATTAAATAGCTCCTTCATCTCCTTTTGAGAACAACACAAAAAGAAAAACAAAACACTTAGCTCGAACTTCTTCAAGGTTTGGTTCTGCAATTATTTGCACATCGTGATCATATATTTCTCAGAGTATTTGAGTGTTGGACAATAATCGGTTTGTAAAGTTTTGCTTCACGGTAAAAAAGTGGACTTAGAAATCGTTGTATTTTGAGGAAATAACATCATCCAACCCTGTTTAGAAGGAGGTGTATCATTCATAAGGGAGAGCGCAGTTCAGCGTGCCTCAACGAACCCCTCAAGCTTTTCTAATATATTTTGGTTAACTATTTGATTGCTTTTACTGGTGTCATTATGCAATTCTTCTACCATAATATCCTACATAATCTCGCACAGGACATGACATGTTGATGTGCCCGGGTGCAAATGCGCCTGGAGCGCACTCAAATGGCACTTGAGGCCCACTCAAATGGCACCTGGGAGGAGTAAAAAAAGGCAATCTTTTATAAGGATTGTTAAAGCATAAGAGAGGCACAAGAAGCCCGTACAAAGTGATTCCATGAGTTTCATCCATGAAGATTTCATTGACACAATTTTTGGTTTTCAGGTGTGTGTGTGTGTATATATACATACATACATGATTCAAAAGTTTAGAAATGGTTGAAATATGCAAGTAATCTCTGGTTCTTGGACATGGGGGCACTGTGCTCGTGATTCTCATGGAGCTCTATCTTGGGCCTAAAAAAAGCTATCAATGAACTACAAGAAAACTACTCACAAATTAAACTGACTGAGAGTTCTGAGTAATCTGTTGTTTTTGCGTAAGTTAAATTCACTGAAAAACCAAAACCAAGTTATGGAAACAACAAAGTTCACAACTAGAAAACTAAGAGTCAAGCCAAAATACTGTTAAGACAAAATACTACTTCTCAATTACACGCATCTGCAGATGTCAAGCCAACTAATTCTATTCTAGACATGAAGTAGCAGAAACCTTTGAACTTGGTTTGGGTGGGGTGCGCTAGGCCAACTGGCCAAGGATTTAGTGCAACACCAAGGCAACGTATGAGAGGCCCCATCTAATAGCGAGCTACTATAGTGGGCCCTCCCCCTAAAAAAATTAATTTAATAAAGAGTGAGCCGATGGCCCACATATCAGATATTAAACTAATAAGAAAAAAAATTATACTTGATCTTAGCCAGAAGGCCAAGAAAAGTATGTCTTCTCTTCTCTTTGGCTACTTATTTTATAGTCACATTTTCTCTCCTCATTTTTTTTACTTAGTCGATGTGGGAAACAAACCCCAAAGTATCCGCACTTCATCAAAGCGTAGGAAAAATAGTTTCATCATTGGCATTCGCACAAAACGGGGCTTAAATATTTTCAATTTTAAATTGGGTGTCTTGCTAAAACTATCAACACAACAAAAATTGAGAATATTTAATGAGAACACCAAAAAGGATTGACAGTATTTTCTATATTTTAGTCGACTGCCACCACATTACAACTACGATCTTTAGTGCCGCCACAACGGATTCCTAACATTCTCTATTCAGGAAAAATATTTGTAAACCAAGTTCATTCTATGGTACTTGTTGACTGACCAGCAGATTAATGACTGTGGTATCAAAGTATGTAATAGGTAGGGGTTAGGGCTTTTGTTTCATCAAATAAGTTCTATTTTTCACATAAGTTTGCTTTAATACAAGCGATAGTGTAAATCTGTTTCGTGGAACGTTGCTGCGTATGTGACGGATTCGTTCACGAACTCTGCAATGTTACAACTCATTGTCATGCTTTCAGATGTCTTTTCCTTCAATAATGGAGTTGAATCCTCACAAGATCAGCTAATTGATGATCAACTCGCTACCTTCCCAGGTGAAAGGAAGTTAACATACATACATCTAAACTTCCTCTGCTAACTCTATTTTATTTTCTTATAAATGAGGAAGTGAATATTTGTCTCAACAGTCAAGGGCCATGTATATTCAGGTTTGAGAGATTCAGCTTTTTTGCAATACGGGCACATACGACAAATGGGAGTTGAACATATAGTTTGATCTCTTTCCCCACATTGAACCAAGTGATATTCTTGCTTCTGATTGGTATTTTGTTTGGAAGAAGGAATATGAATGATACATTGTTTGGGAACAACAATAATGTGTTTTTAATCAGAATGATGGATGTCTATGTGAAATGTTTGGTGCATTGCTTATGCCCTCTTGGCTGTTTGATGAAAAACTGAATGTCTATTTTAGTAGTAGTTCATTACATCATAAAGGAAAAACTGAATGCTCCCCATGAGCAATTCAAATGCGCCTGAGGCTCATTAAAAAATGAGAGAAATTTAGTGGTTTATTACATCAAAAGAGAAAAAACTGAATGCTCCCAAGTCCCAAGGAGCAATTCAAATGCGCCTAAGGCGCATTACTAAGTGAGAGAAAAAAGGAATCGCCCGGGGCGCATTCAAAGAAATCAATAGCGAAATTTCAGAGAAACCTCCCCAAAGCCAATTCGCTATGGTTCTCCTACCCTGGCTATAGGCTTATTCTGTGTATCATAATGAGTCTTTTGAAAACAAAAATTGCTCAAATGGGACGAAGTGAAGAGGAAAGATAGCCCGATGAAATGGCTTATTATAGTAGATCACCCACATATGGGGTAATGCACACAGCAATTTCGCCAGACACACCGTAGAAATTAACCGAGTGAAATGAGAATACATCGGAATGACAAGAAGCGGAAGGAGCTCTACACCCACGTTGAGTGGATCCCCGCTCAAAGAGACAGAGAAGAAATCCAATTTTTGGATCAAGTCGGTCAGGATCTCCGAAAAAAAGGGCCCCAGCTAGATCTATATTAAGCTAGTTTGGCGTGACAGGGGAGACTTGCCGTCCGGCCTGCTTCCATTGCGGTCTGTCAATGGGAGCAGATTTCTTCCTTTACGCTTGCATTCGGTTTGTTGTTTCATTTACCTCTGTACCTTATTGTGTAATGGTTTGTACTGGGATTTCGTTTGAGATCTCTCTGCCTTTTCCCTGACGGGATTCTCATATTGGCACCTAGTGTTGATATGCTTTTTCATGGTGTCTTAGAGTCCCAGATTAGGCAGTTTGGTGCATTCTTGAGATCTCTCTGCCTTTTCCTTGACCGGATTCTCATATCGGCACCTAGTGTTGATTTGCTTTTTTAGGGTGTCTTACAGTCCCAGATTAGGCAGTTTGGTGCACTCTGGAGTTTGCAATGTAATCTTCGCCTTTGGGCTTGAATGAATTGATTGGTTTCAAAAAAAAAATTAATTCAGATACGTATTTTTGCAATGGATGTCTATTTGAAATGTTGGAGCGTGAAATGTTACCAGCTACTGATAGGTTATGCCTCTTGGCTGTTTTACGGAACGTCTGATAGTAATCTTGTCTCTTGGACTAAAATGATTTTGGGTTATGTTTTTTTAAGGAAATATATGTGGGGTTATGTTTTTTAAGGAAATATATGCGGTGCTTTCGACTCGTTCCAAGAAATGCGAAGGGATTTGGAACCCAGTACACAAGCTATTGTTGAGAAGTGGGATGGAATTGAAGAACTACGGAGATATATGAACGACAACGATTTGATGAAGAAGCCGGGGTGGAGCTGCATTGAAGAAGGATTAATCCATGGTTTTGGAACTGGAGATCGATCACATGCTCAAATGCTAGAAATCTTTGAGCTCATGGATGTCATATGCAGGAATGTTTACTTTTGAAAGTGCCTCGAGGCCCAAATTTTTTGTTCAAGATTTGTCTCATAGACAAATAAATATGGGCTAACACAAGAACCAAAGACCTCTGGAGTTTATTTTTTATTTTTTATGGAGTTCACAGTTAAATCATTTTGTACTTTTGAGCATGTAGGAATGGAATTTAGTGGTTCATTACATCTAAAGAGAAAAAAGTGAACGCTCCCGAAGAGCAATTCAATTGTGCCCGAGGCACATTACTAAATGAGAGAAAATAGGATGCACCCGGGGCGTGTAAAATTGAGCTGGAGGCACATTACAAGAAGAGAGAAAATGTGGTATGCGCCCGGGCGCAACTTAAATGCGCTTGGGTTCTTCTTGTCTGAATTGGCAGGCGACTAAAAAAAGGCAATCCTTTAAACATTATAAGGATTGTTCAAGAATAAGAGAGACACAAGAAACCCGTACGAAGTGATTCATGAGTTCCATCCATGAAGATTTCAATGACATATGTTTTAATTTTCAGGTACACATGATTCAAAAGTTTAGAAATGGTTGAAATATGCAAGTAACCTATGGTTCTTGGTTTGGGCCAATTGGTTGGTGTTCTTATTCTCGCAAACTGGGTTAGAAACACGAGAGTTCACCTTTGATGAAACAAAATTTCCTTGATGTGCTTTCACTGTTTTTGCCTTTTGTTGCAATTCCAATCGTAAATTCTTAGAAATATCTGCTAGCAAACAGGAGCTGGTATATGCGTATGAATGAGTCTAGGAGTGTAATGCATTTAGATGTGTTTGTTCACTTTGTAGTGTACTGATTCTGAATCCTTGCAGTGGATGGAGGTGGCGTTAGAGCGAAAAAAGATGTGGACGATTGAATAAGGGGAAGGAACTGCCAATCTCGTTCTCGCTCACTCCAAATCCTCTCCTGCATTTGTGTGTTCATTTATGCTTCACTCGTTTGATCATTTCGTTGTGCCTCTTCGTTTCATTTATGATTATAGAATAATTTAACTGAGCATTTTTCCAAACTCCAAAAGCAAAGAAAACAAGTTCTTCCTTCCCAGAATTGGGATTTTCCTTTTGAAGAGTTGTTTGTATTTGCAAATGCATTCTTCTACTCGGTAAAATGAACTTATTTTCTATAATAAAATGGAGATAAATCGAGTTAGTTAACGGGGAAATTTACTTTGTGCTTGTAGCAGCCATTCTCACGGCATTGTTCATGTATTCACTCTGAGTTTCGGCTTAAAATGAGATGGGCCAACTGGTCAAGCTCAATTCAGTCCACTAAGTCCTAGAGGCCCGCTTCAAAACTCAATTCCTCGCTGGAAGCCCAACGCTCCGGCCATGATGACTGGTTTACTAGCAACCACTATAAGAAATCAGCCTTTATGCGAGAAATTTTTTGACGATCGAGGATATCAATTTCCTCGCTAATGGTGTTTTATTGCGTGGAGGACATATTTTCCTCGCTATTCACTTGTCGCTAAAGAGTATTTGTGATGAAGTTTCAAAATTCCTCGCTAATTGTTGTTGCCAAAAACATGGCGGCCGGGAATTTTTTATGTAGGCGGGAAAAATGAATTAGTGAGGAAATACAAAAAATTGTGGCCAAGTGTCAAAACGTGCGGCTAGGAGTAATATGATGCGGCCAAGAGTAATAAGATACGGCCAAGATAAAAGCGTGATTAGTGTATTGTATATTTTCGGACATCTTGGCCGCGTCTTATTACTGCTGGACGCACTTTTTGACACTTGGCTGCAATTTTTTGAAAGTGTGTTCCGTATCCACAATTTCTAAATATTGCGGCCAAGTGTCAAAACAAGTGACCAGAAGTAATAAGATGCGTCCAAAGGTAATAAGATGCGTCCAAGATGTCCGAAAATGGACCATACACTAATCATGCTTTTGCAAGTAGTAAGCAAGAAGAAAACGCGATTTACCATGAAGAAGTCTTTGGTCTTCCCTCACAGTCAGAATTTTTTTTGTTTCAATTTCACCCTTGTTCGGTTTGGAATTCCAAACCCAGGGTTTTGGATAAAGTAACTTTTCTATTTTTTCTCTCTAACTTTTCAATCATTACTTTCATTTTTCACTCTATCTCTCTCTACTTTTTACCTCTCTCTACAATAATTACTCTCATTTCTCTCTCTACCTTTATTCAAAAACACAACCCAAAACCCACAACCGAACAAAGCATGTTTCCATCATAATTTCCTCTGATTTTCCTGCAGCAAATTTCATCCCTAATCTACCGTGGAAATCCCCGGCATCCGAGATGCTGCTAGATTACTTGAGTTCTTATCAGCAATGAGATCCCTCTTCCAGATGGAGAAAGAATGCTTGTAATGAGGTCCCTCATTTCGACATGGCCTTAAATCTCAGGAAAATGATTTATTGCTCAACATGAATTTGATTCTTTTCTACAAGTAATTCAGAAACTACCCATACAATTCCTACTCAAGAGTCATTTTACAACTGAAATTCAGTGTACTTGATCAATACACTGATTCATTGGATGGAGACCCAATTCCCTTCAGATTTGTCTTGAACAATCAGTTGTGAAAAACAATAGCAAAATTTCAGAGAATTCCAGTTTAGAGATAGGTGAGAGCTTCTCTCTCTATATTAGGAGGGGCTCCACCTCCTTTTTCTGGCTCTCTCTAGCATGGTTGTGTGGTGGTTGAGACTCTATTCCTCAGGGGAGAAGTCATCTCAGTTAGACCATCGTTGTTGTGGTTTCAGATCTGGGTTGTTTGGCCCTTGAATTCAATCAGCCCAGGTGACACATCTGTTGATTCTCCATCACCGGTGGTGGCACCAAACAACAGGGATTGCGGTAGGACAAAGCAACGGTGATCATAAACTCCAGCAACAATGTGATTCCATCAACTTTCTCTAACCATATTGACGAGGGAATCTATGGCCTCCAACCTTTTTATTTTGTTATTTTTTCTATTGGTTTTCTTGTTTTTGTTCAAACCTTCTGAGTCGTTTGTATTATCTATTATCTTAGGCCTGTGAGCTGTACAATTTGTATATGATTTTATCAATAGAATTTACGTTTATCTCGAGTAAAATATTCTCTGAATCTCACCTTCCTAAAACTCCATGTTTAGAGAACCAAAGCAGGCAAAACCAAAACTTGGTGAAGGTTGTCATTTAATTTAGACCAACCATAAAAGTTGGTTAGGAGTTCCTACGGCATGTCCTCCCTCTTCTACGTTTTCTTCACGTTTCTTGTGTTCTTCCTCTCATGTGTGATGAAATGAATAAGTTCTTGCTGGAAAACCAGAGACAAAAGGAGAAAGAATAGAAAGTAATGGGTAACTCTTGGGAAACTTGAACAGATTCTGATTAGTCGTCAGTCTTAGAGACCTAATTAGGCATTACATTTGTTCAATAAAGTGTACTATATTGCTATTGAATGTTGATTAAGCCCAACAAACCAACAACGTATCGAGGCGCATTACGAAATGAGAGAAAATAGGATGTGTCCGGTGCGCTTCAATTACACCTAAAACACATTTCAAAAATTGAGATAATGGGGATTCGCCCAGGCGCAACTTAAATGCGCCTGGGGCGCACGTGAATTGCGTCTGAGGCGCATGTGATGCAACAAATATTTTTAATTTGTTTTTTACTGAGTTTTTCTAGTCTAAATTGGCAGGAGATTAAAAAAGGCAATCCTTTAAACATTAGAAGGATTGTTAAAGCATAAATGAGGCACAAGAAGCCCGTACGAAGTGATTCCATGAGTTCCATCCGTGAAGATTTCATTGACATATGTTTTGATTTTCTGGTATACATGAATATCAAAAGTTTGGAATTTTTTTTTTTGAACACCAAAAGGATTTTATTAATCTTTAGAAATGAATTACAAAGATTAAAGGGATCCAAGCAAAGGCATCAAACTAGAGGAAGCACCAACCACAAGAAGGCAAGACCTAACTCCAACAATCATATGCCACAAGGACCCAAAAGGGAAAGAAGAAACAACCCAAGGCTGGTAAGAAACCAACAAAGAAAAACCCTAAAAAGAAACACCCCAAAGCCCAAACAAGCCATGCCTAACATCCAAAGAATCGCCTTAGAATAATCATCCTGCTCAATTACACACATCTGCAGATGTCAAGCCAACTAATTTGGTTCTAGACACGAAGTAGCATAAACCTTTGAACTTGGTTTGGGTGGGGTGCCCTAGGCCAAGGCAATAGTGCAACACCAAGGCAACGCATGAGAGGCCCCAACTAGTAGTGAGCTACTGTAGTGGGCCCTCCCCCTAAAAAAATTAATTTAATAACGAGCAAGCCGATGGCAACATATCAGATATTAAACTAATAAGATTAAATACTACACTTGATCTTAGGCAGAAGGCCGAGAAAAGTATGTCCTCTCTTCTCTTTGGCTATTTATTTTATAGTCACATTTTCTCTTAAAAATAAGGGAAGAAGAGAACTTTGAACGATGAGATATATAATAATAATAATGTTAAGTGCAATAAAGAAGAAGAATACGTCGTGTGATTTTGAAAGAAGAAGTTGGGTTTTGCCTAGAACTGAACGACAATTTTCTTCCTGCAAAATTTTTAGCTGCTGCAATAATCTTTCTCCGTTGCGTTGATTCTTTCTGATTTTGGTCATCTTGGGAAGAAGAAGAAGATGAAAGAATTACACTTGGCTGCAAACAATTACTTATGGCCGCAAATTATTGAAAGCGTGATTACTACTCACAATTCTATTGTATTTTACATGCTTCTTGGCCGCAGAGAATTACACATGGCTACAAACAATTACTCATGGCCACACGTTATTGAAACTGTGATTACTACGCATGATTCTCTTGTGTTTTACATGCTTCTTAGCCGCGTTGAATTACACTTGGCCCCTTCGAATTATTCGTGGCCGCGTCGAATTACTTTTGACCGCGTCGAATTACATTCTCTTGTGTTTTACATGCTTCTTGGCCACGTTGAATTACACTTGGCTGCTTCTAATAACTCGTGACCGCTGCTAATTACACTTGGCCGCGTTGAATTACATTCTCTTGTGTATTACATGCTTCTTGGCCGCGTTGAATTACATTCTCTTGTGTATTACATGCTTCTTGGCCGCGTTGAATTACATTTGGCCGCTTTGAATTACTCGTGGAAGCGTCGAATTACACTTGGCCGCATAGAATTACATTATCTTGTGTTTTACTTTTGGACTTTTCTCATATATTGAGACGGATGATCAATCCAAAAAATAAAGCTTAAATGTAAGAAAAAAATCAAAATGAAAAATAAACATAAACTCGCCCAAAATGTCCAAGACATTGGGAGAAACATATTTTGGGCCAATTGGAAGACTTATAAAAGCATTTTTTTAGATTTTATTTGAATGATAATACAGGCAGGCCGAGCCCAATTCAATCCAATAAGCCCAAGTGGCCCTCTTGAAAACCCAATTGCGAAAACCATAGTGTATTGTGATCACGCTTTCAAAATTATGCGGCTAAAAGTAATTTGTTGCGGCCAGAGTAATTCTTTGACTGTCGTGTATAATAATCACGCTTTCAAAATTTTGCGATAAAGAGTAATTCTTCGCGACCAAGAATAATTCTGTGCGGCCACGAATAATTCTTTGCAGGCATGAGTAACTCAATGCGTCAAAGAGTAATTTTTTACGGCCAAGTCCAGTTTTCCGCGATCAAATGCAGTTTTTCGCGGCCAACTGCAATTTTCAACGGCCAAGTGCAATTATGCGCGCCCAGGTGCAATTTTCCGCAACCATGTGCAATTTATGGCCGCCAACTGCAACTCTACGCGGCCAAGTAAAATTCTTTGTCAGAAGAATTATGCGCGGCCAAATGCAACTTTCCGCGGCTAAGTGCAATTATGCGCGGTCAAGTGTAATTTTCCGTGGCCACATGCAATTTTACGCAGCCAACTGCAATTCTTCGCGGGCAAATGCAATTCTGCTCGGCAAAGTACAATTCTTGTGGGAAGAAGTAATTCTATGCAGCCATTAGTAATTCCTTGCAGCCACGAGTAATTTTTTGCAATCAGGAATAATTCTTTGCGGAAATAATAATTCTTTAAGGCCAGGAGTAGTTCTTCTTTTAGGCAAGAGTAATTCTTCGCGCCAGAATTCTTCGACTGCCATGCATAGTAATTACGCTTTCAAAACTTTACGGCTTGGAATAATTTGATAACATCACATGAATGGTTCTACTGCTAGCTTGGGAGCACAGCATGCTCTGTTCCCTCGAAATAGGTTTCATTTTGAAATCTAAAAATTTAAATCCAAACTGTTTATGTAGGATATCATGAGAGAAAATAAGATGCGCCCAGGGCACATTACAAGAATAGAGAAAATGTGGATGCGCCTGGGGCGCATTCGAATGGTGCCTGAGGCGCATGTGCTGCAGTAAATATTATGATTTGTGTTTTGCTGAGCTTTTCTAGTCCGAATTGGCAGGAGACTAAAAAAGGCAATCCTTTAAACATTATAAGGATTGTTAAAGCATAAGAGAGGCACAAGAAGCTTGTACAAAGTGATTCCAAGAGTTGTTCAAGCATAAGGGAGGCACAAGATAGGAAGGGATTCCAAGAGTTCCATCCATGACGATGTGGACTTTTTGAACAACTTGGATCGATCTCCAACAGAATTACTTCACCAAGGACCTCACATAGTAGATTGTAAAATTACAAATTGAGAGTAAGAGGATTGAGTGCGCAAGTACAATATAAGAATTAGCAGGAGCGTAAGCCATTAATTTGAAGGAGTTAAATCCTAACAAGATCAGCTGATTGATGATCCTAACCCCTGCAATTAAATAGCCGACAAAATACTACTTCTCAATTACACAGATCTACATATGTCAAGCCAACTAATTTGGTTCTTGACCCAAAGTAGCAGAAACATTTGAACTTGGTTTGGTTGGGGTGCGCCAAGCCAAGGCAATAGTGAAACATCAAGGCAATGCATAAGAGGCCCCACTAGCGAGCTATGGTAGTGGGCCCTCCCCTCAAAAAATTAATTTAATAAATAGTGAACCGATGGCCCACATATTTGATATTAAACTAATAAGAACAAATACTACACTTGATCTTAGCCAAAAGGCCAAGAAAGGAATCCAATATCCCCTTGGTCCAAGTTTTTTAGTTTGTTTTTTTCTCAATGGATAGCAACTTACCAAAACAAACTTGTACTAAAGCCAATTGAGTGGACTCATGTAGTGTGTCGAAGATCAAAACCAAACACTCACACACGAATTGAGAGAAAACTTAACTATTATTGGATCATACGCAATAACATTACAAAAAGAAAAAGAAAGAAAAAGAAAGAAAAGACTCTCCAGAGGAGCACTCCTTTGAGCTCGACTCCCTATGGTTATTTCTCACCCTCACCACAAATCTCACCTTGGGTGAATCAAGATGATGAAACGGTTTTTGATTATTTAATGAAGTGTGACGAGCCCAATGAACCTGGTGGACACTCTTACAGAAGGAACGAGAACCACAGAACTAGGGATGTGTGCGACAAACAAAACTTAGAATGTGTAAATGGGCGTGAAAAGGAACTTTAGCCTTTGTCGCTCTAATGATCTTTGAATCTGTCTCCCTTCGACTGACTTTTCATAAATATGATTTCATTATTTTGATTGGTTGTTTCGATCATCATTTTAATATAGTTAAAACCTTATTTATCGTTACATAATTGGTCTTTGCCTGATTTAAAATTAAAACGATACGAGTGTTTTATTGAAAGAATTTGTTTTTTCACCAATTGAGAGTAAAATGGTCATGTATTTTGATGTAAAAATTATTTTCCATTGGAACCAATTTGGTAGGAAATTAGATTGGACAAGCCTTCTAACGGTTCAATCCAGGAGCAAATTGGAGTTCAGGAGTTTCTAGGGAAAGTCCGCAAAGTTGGACTCGTTTGCAATGTCCAAGATGCGCCCGGGGCGCATTGCAATGTGCTAGGGCGTGAAGGAGTATGCCTGAGGCGCAGGAATGCTGCACAACATGTTAAACTTTGCGGACTTGCCCCGGACACTCCCTTACTCGAATTTTCACATGGCTTGAACCATTGGAAAGCTTGTCCAATTTACTTTCTAGCCCAAGTAGTTTGGATACAAAATCATTTGTATATGTAATGAAGTGACCATTTTACCCTCGATGGGTCAAAATATGATTCGTTCCGGCAAAATGCATGTATGTTTCTCATTTTAAATTGGATCAAGACCCATTATGTATCAATAAATAGTGTTTTTAAAGTACTAAAAGATGGCGGGATCCAATCACAAACAGGAGTTGAACATATAGTTTCTCTTTCCTTACATTGAACCAAGCGATATTCTTGCTTGCAATTGGTATTTCTTTTGGAAGCATCAATCTGAATGTTACATTGTTTGGCAACAACTATAAATGTGTTTTGAATTAGATGATGGATTTCTACATGAAATGTTGGTGCATTGGTATGCCTCTTGGCTGTTTTATGAAAAACTGAATGTCTATTTCAGTAGTTCATTACATCAAAAAAGAAAAACATACTGAATGTTTCCAAGGCGCAATTCATATGCGCCTGAGGCGCATTACAGAAAGGGAAAAAATAGGATGTGCCCAGGGAGCAATTCAATTGCGCCTGAGACACATTACAAAAAAGAAGAAATTCTGGGTGCGCTCAGCCAGGGCGCGACTTAAATGTGCCTTACGAAAAGAGTGCAAATTAATCAGGATGCACGCCCGTGGCACAATTCTCTTGCTGGCCGAAATTCTTAGAGGACATGGTTTGCCTTTTCTTCTTGCCCCAGGATAAAGAATCATGAAGTTTAGGCACTTTCATCTCTGAACGACAGCAAGATACATGCCACAGGCTTTCTAAGTCTATATTCTAGATATAAATTACACTATGCAAGTTAAAAAGAAGACAATATCCTTGTACCCCAGAAAAGAAAAACAAAGAATATCAAATTACTTGAAAAAAGAACCAAGATTAGATGACTATGCTAAACAAAAAGAGACACACTTGGCCAATGTATATGCCTAAGTTTTTAGCAGCATAACTTCATTAAGATCTAAGTACCTTGCCAGGTATCTTTTCATTGTGATTCTCTACAACTGTTAGGTGTTCCCCCGTTAAGCCCCTCTTTCTATTGTTTATGGCATGGAGGTGAGCACGAGATGAAGCAGCTGTACGAGATGCCACAGAAACCGCTAGCTGACCCATTGATCCCCACAGCTCTTCCACAGCCTATACAATTTAAATGGATAGCATAAAATTGGTAAATGATTAGATATCCTAGCTTTTACGTCCAAAATATACAAGATCTTACCTCCTTAAAATTTCGTCTTGCGCGGGCCGCCTACTCTTGAGCATGCTTCAAGGCTTTTAAACTCTAGCTGGCACCCCCGTCTCCAACAACAGAAGAAGACATCTGTTGGTCACCCCCAGCCTTTTTCCCGTCTTTAACTTCTGGATAACCAGATCCATTATTCTCCAAATATGGATTCAGTTCTCTGGGATGTTCTCTCTTTGTCTGCTCCAAGAAGCAAAATTTGTGTATGTCACAAAGAATCAGCGTGTGCTTTGGTATGGGAAGCAACAGAAGACTAAAGAAAAGGCTGGTCTGAATAGGATAGAGTCATAGATGTCTCCGGGATGATTAAAGTAGCCCCCTCACCTTCCTAACCATTGAGATCTGCAGCAAAATAAAACCCAAAGGCGAAGTAGTCAAATTCTCCATCCTCCTAAAACATCAAAAGCTATGATATTTTCTCATCCATCCAATTTCCAGTAGGATAGGTATGGCAATTCGCCGAAGGCATTCTTTCAAGTGCAATCATAGAGCAAAATTCTGGATGAACAGTGACGCTTTACAACAAAGTTGACGGAGAGGGCATATCTCCTCAGCCTGAGGTTCCTCTAGCAGATCTAAAGTCGTTGCAGGTTCTCTCTCAGTGTTGTCTTTCAGTCTAAGCATCCACTCTAATCCCATGTCCTTTCTCACATTATTATACTTTCTTCAATACGTATATAAAATTTGTGCCTGTCAAACAAAAACACAATGTGGAATAAGGAAATGGGACATCTTTAGTTCTTTTAGCTCTGTATCATTTTATCAAACCACCCTGACCTAGACACCCAGCAGATATTTTCCTCCATTTTGTTCACTAAATCAAAGACCCACCAAGTTGTTAATCCAAACACCAAACAAACGAAGCGGAAGCCAGCAATGCAATATTCATATCCTGGTACCTAGAGATGGAATCAAAGGTTGCCACACACACACACAAAAATTTTAATAGTATTAATAATTAACATGGCGCAAGGGGTACTTGTGGGAGAGAAGTTGTTCATAGGTGGCGATTCCAATGGTCTTGTAAGAGTTCATAGGCAAGGGTATGAGAAAGTCTATGGTGGTTTTGGGTTTGGTGACCAAGATTATCCCCGGAGAGTGTCTAGCTACTGCCACAACATAGACTTATGGTGTTAGATATTTGCCCACGAACTAGACAGTGGCATCTTTCTTGTTGTTCCTATTTCGGCCCCCGCGTTTATAAAATCTTGATTCCGTCCTTGATGGTACCCGTATGCAAACAGAAAGATTCAAAACTTGTCTTGTTTTCTTGCATTGTCCAAATGAATTAAAAACAAGGGAAGAAGAGAACTTTGAACGATGAGATATATAATAATAATAATAATGTTAACTGCAATAAAGAAGAATACGTCATGTGATTTTGAAAGAAGAAGTTGGGTTTTGCCCAGAACTGAACGACAATTTTCTTCCTGCAAAATTTTTAGCTGTTGCAATAATCTTTCACCGTTGCGTTGATTCTTTCTGGTTTTGGTCATCTAGGGAAGAACAAGAAGATGAAAGAATTACACTTGGCTGCAAAGAATTACTTATGGCCACAAATTATTGAAAACATGATTACTGCTCACAATTCTATTGTATTTTACATGCTTCTTGGCCGCAGAGAATTACACATGGCTGCAAACAATTACTCATGGCCGCACATTATTGAAAGTGTGATTACTACGCATGATTCTCTTGTGTTTTACATGCTTCTTAGCCGCGTTGAATTACACTTGGCCTCTTCGGATTATTCGTGGCCACGTCGAATTACACTTGGCCGTGTCGAATTACATTCTCTTGTGTTTTACATGCTTCTTGGTTGCGTTGAATTACACTTGGCTGCTTCTAATAACTCGTGACCGCTTCTAATTACACTTGGCCGCGTTGAATTACATTCTCTTGTGTATTACATGCTTCTTGGCCGCGTTGAATTACATTTGACCGCTTTGAATTACTTGTGGAAGCGTCGAAGTAAACTTGGCCGCGTAGAATTACATTCTCTTGTGTTTTACTTTTAGACTTTTCTCATATATCGAGACGGATGATCAATCCGAAAAATAAAGCTTAAATGTAAGAAAAAAATATCAAAATGAAAAATAAACATAAACTCACCCAAAATGTCCAAGACCATGGGAGAAAAATATTTTGGGCCAATTGGAAGATTTGTAAAAGCATTTTTTCAGATTTTATTTGAAGGGTAATAGAGGCAGGCCGAGCCCAATTCAATCCAATAAGCCCAAGTGGCCCTCTTGAAAACCCAATTGCGAAAACCATAGTGTATAGTGATCACTCTTTCAAAATTTTGCAGCTAAAAGTAATTTGTTACGGCCAGAGTAATTCTTTGACTGTCGTGTCTAGTGATCACGCTTTCAAAATTTTGTGGTAAGGAATAATTCTTCGCGACCAGGAATAATTTTGCGGGGGCGCGAATAATTCTTTGCAGCCACGAGTAATTCAATGCGTCAAAGAGTAATTTTTTGCGACCAGGAGAACAATTTTGTGCGGCCAATAGCAATTCTACGTTGCCAAGTGCAATTTTCGGCGGCCAAGTGCAAGTTTACGCGGCCAAGTGCAATTTTACGCGGCCAAGTGTAATTTTCCGCGGCCAAGTGCCATTTTACGCGGCCAACTGCAATTATACGCGGCCAAGTGAAAATTTCCGCGGCCAAGTGCAATTTTACGCGCCACCACAATTATGCGTGGCCAACTGCAATTTTCGGCAGCCAACTGTAATTACACGCGGCCAAGTGGAATATTCCGCGGCCAACTGTTATTATGTGTGGCCAAATGCAATTTTCCGCGGCTAAGTGCAATTATGCGTGGTCAAGAGTAATTTTCCGTGGCCATGTGCAATTTTACGCTTCCAACTGCAATTCTTTGCCGCCAAATGCAATTCTGCTCGGCAAAGTACAATTCTTTGTGGGAAGAAGTAATTCTATGCAGCCACTAGTAATTCCTTGCAGCCACGAGTAATTTTTCGCAGTCAGGAATAATTCTTTGCGGAAATAATAATTCTTTAAGGTCAGGAGTAGTTCTTTTTTTGGGCAAGAGTAATTCTTCACATCCAGAATTCTTCGACTGCCATGCATAGTAATTACGCTTTCAAAACATTACGGTTTGGAATAATTTGATAACATCACACGAATGGTTTTTCTATGGCCGTATCCTTTTTTCTGATAATCAAAGTTTTTTATTGGATTCGTTAGATATTATGTCCATGCAAAAGTTCAAATTGATCGAACATACGATCCAATAGCGCACAAGGTCTCATAACCTATTACAAAAAAAGAAGTTCAATTGCGCCTGAGACACATTACAAAAAGAAGAAATTCTTAAATGTGCCTCACAAAAAGAGTGCAAATTAATCAAGATGCATGCCCTTGGCACAATTCAAATATGCTCGAGGCGCATGTGATGCAATATTTTTTGATTGGTTCGTTTTTGTCCTGGTTGGCTGGAGACTATAAAGGGCCAGCCTTTAAACATTAATTAGTGTGAGGATTTTTCAAGCAAAAGAGAGCACAAGAAGCCAATGCGTCTTTGAGCTCGACTCCCTCTGGTTATCTCTCACCCTCACCACAAATATCGCCTTGGGTGAATGATGATGATGAAACGGTTTTTAATTATGTAATGAAGTGTGGAGAGCTTAATGAACCAAGTGGACGCTCATACAGAAGGAACGAGTACAATAGAACTAGGGATGTGTGCGTTGAACAGAACATAGAATGTGTAAATGGACGTGAAAATGAACTTTAGCCTTTGTCGCTCCAATGATCTTTGAATCGGTCTCCCTTCGACCGACTTTAATAAATAAAATTTCATTACTTTAATTGGTCGTTTCCATCATCTTATAAAATAGTTAAAACCTTATTTATTGTTATATAACCGACCTTAATCTGATTTAAAATAAAAAAGGAACGAGCGTTTTATTGAAAGAATTTATTGAGGGTAAAATGGTCATGTACTTTGATGTAAAAATTATTTTCTATAGGAACCAATTTGGTAGGAAATTAGATTGGACAAGCCTTCTAACGGTTCAATCCACAAGCATATTGGAGTTCGGGAGTGTCTAGGGCAAGTCCGCAAAGTTGGACTCGTTTGCAAAGTCCAGAATGCGCCCGGGGAGCATTTCAATGCGCCTGGGCGCGATGTAGTACGTCTGGAGCACAGGAATGCTTCACAATATGTTAAACTTTGCGGACTTGCCCCGGACACTCTCGAACTAAAAATTTTGCGTGGTTTGAACCATTTGAAACCTTGTCCAATATACTTTCTGACCAATTTTGATACAAAATCATTTGTATATCTAATGAAGAGACCATTTTACCCTCGATGGGTCAAATATGATTCGTTCCGGCAAAACGCGTGTATGTTTCTCATTTTAAATTGAATCAAGACCCATTATATATCAATAACTAGTGTTTTTAAATTACGAAAAGATGGCGGGATCCAACCATAAACGGGAGTTGAGCATATAGTTTCTCTTTCACCACATTGAACCAAGCGATATTCTTGCTGGCAATTGGTATTTTTTTTGGAAGCATCAATCTCAATGTTACATTGTTTGGCAACAACTACAAATATGTTTTGGAACAAAATGATGGATTTCTACGTGAAATGTTGGTGCATTGGTATGCCTCTTGGCTGTTTCATGAAAAACTGAAAGTCTATTTCAGTAGTTCATCACGTCAAAAAAGAAAAACGTACTGAATGCTCCCAAGGCACAATTCATCTGCACCTGAGGCGCATTACAGAGGGAAAAAATAGGATGTGCCCAGGGAGCAATTCAATTGCGCCTGAGACACATTACAAGAAAGAAGAAATTCTGGGTGCGCTCAGTCGGGGCGCGACTAATGTGCCTCACGAAAAGAGTGCAAATTAATCAGGATGCACGCCCTTGGCACAATTCAAATATGCCCGAGGCGCATGTGATGCAAATATTTTTGACTGGTTTGTTTTAGTCTT
Source organism: Rhododendron molle (assembly GCA_025413875.1). Taxonomy (NCBI): domain Eukaryota; kingdom Viridiplantae; phylum Streptophyta; class Magnoliopsida; order Ericales; family Ericaceae; genus Rhododendron; species Rhododendron molle. Next base: position 51,436,035 of record CM046398.1, read on the forward strand.
GGTTGGCTAGAGACTATAAAGGGTCAGCCTTTAAACATTAATTAGTGTGAGGATTTTTCAAGCAAAAGAGATGCACAAGAAGCCAGTGCATCTTTGAGCTTGACTCCCCCTGGTTATCTCTCACCCTCACTACAGATCTCGCCTTGGGTGAATGATGATGGTGAAACAATTTTTTATTATGTAATGAAGTGTGGAGAGCCCAATGAGCCTTGTGGACGCTCTTACAAAAAGAGCGAGCACAATAGAACTAGGGATGTGTGCGTCGAACAGAACGTAGAATGTGTAAATGGGCGTAAAAATGAACTTTATTCTTTGTCGCTCCAATGATCTTTGAATCGGTCTCCCTTCAACCGACTTTCATAAATAAAATTTCATTATTTTAATTGGTCGTTTCCATCATCTTTTAAAACAGTTAAAAGCCTTATTTATCGTTATATAATCGGTCTTAATCCGATTAAAAATAAAAACGATACGAGCGTTTTATTGAAAGAATTTGTTTTTCGACCAGTTAAGGGTAAAATGGTCATGTATTTTGATGTAAAAATTATTTTCCATTGGAACCAATTTGGTAGGAAATTAGATTGGACAAGCCTTCTAATGGTTCAATCCACGAGCAAATCGGAGTTCGGGAGTGTCTAGGGCAAGTCCGCAAAGTTGGACTTATTTGCAATGTCCAGGATGCGCCCGGGGCGCATTGCAATGCGCTTGTTCGCGAAGGAGTGCGCCGGAGATGCAGGAATGCTGCACAACATGCTAAACTTTGCGGACTTGCTCCGAACACTCCCGAACTCCAATTTTCGCGTGGTTTGAATCATTGGAAACCTTGTCTAATTTACTTTCTAGCTCAAGTAGTTTGGATACAAAATCATTTGGATTTCTAATTAAGTTACCATTTTACCCTCGATGGGTCAAAATATGATTCTTTCAGCCAAACCGCGTGTATGTTTCTCATTTTAAATTGGGTCAAGACCCATTATATATATGTCAACAAATAGTGTTTTTAAAGTGCTAAAAGATGGCAGGATCAACCATAAATGGGAGTCAAACATATAGTTTCTCTTTCCCCACATTGAACCATGGGATATTCTTTCTTACGATTGGTATCTTTTTTGGAAGCTTGAATCTGAATGATGCATTGTTTGGCAACAACTATAAATGTTTTTTAATTAGAATGATGGATTTCTATGTGAAATGTTGGTGCATTGGTATGCCGCTTGGCTATTTTATGGAAAAAACTGAATGTCTATTTCAGTAGTTCATTACATCAAAAAGGAAAAAGGTACTGAGTGCTCCCAAGGCACAATTCATATGCGCCTGAGACACATTACAAAAAGGGAAAACATTGGATGTGCCTAGGGAGCAATTCAATTGCACTTGAGACACATTACAAAAAATAAGAAATTCTGGGTGCGCCCAGCCTGGGTGCGACTTAAATGTGCCATACGAAAAAGAGTGGAAATTAATCAAGATGCACGCCTTTGGCACAATTCAAATTTGCTCGAGTCGTATGTCATGCAAATTTTTTTTTGACTGGTTCGTTTTAGTCCTGGTTGGTGGAGACTATAAAAGTCCAGCCTTAAACATTAATTAGTATAAGGATTTTTCAAGCAAAAGAGACGCACTAGAATCCCGTGTGAAGGGTTTCCAGGAGTTCCATCCATGAAGATTTCATTGAACAACTTAAAGTGATCTCCAATCAAATCACTTCACTGAGAATTTCATATATAATGTAAAATTACTCATCATCAATTTATTTCTCATCAATGGCGGCATTCGTTGTTGGTTATGCATTCGTTACAAGAAAATCAGTTAACTAGCTAAAAGGCCTATTCAATTAAAATGCAAGTTGACAATATCTTTATTTCTTGGTATATTTAAAGACAGGATACTGTGGAAGTTGACAATTGTTTTAACAAACTGCAAGGTGAAATAAGGCCTAGTAGTGGGACATTGACCTTGTGTATCTCAGCTTCTGGGAAAAATGTAAATCTTTTTCAAGGCAAAATGTCTGATTTTGCTATTGAAAATGGACTTCATCACAGTGTTTCACTGTTGGATTTTTATGCAAAGTTTGGGGACATGGAGAACAACATTACTTGGAGTGCTATTATATCAGGTCGTATTGATGGAGAGCAGATATAATATGACCGTGGGCTAGGTTTTGAAGCCCTACAATTTTGTTGTCAAATGGCGGAAGAAGGAATGGAGCCAAATAGTATGACCTTCTTGAGCTTATTATATGCTTGTAGCCACTCTAGCCATCTAGGTGAAGGCCATAGAGTTGTTTATGCCATGAAGTAGAGATTCGGTATGGGAAGCTCAACGAGGATTTGTTGGGCTGGTCATGGAATGGGCATTTGGTATGATTCTGAAACTAGTGACTTTTCCATGTGGTAGGATTTTAGGAGCGCTATTGGCAGCCTGAGTTCATGGGAACCAAAAAATGAGGGGAATATGTAGCAAAATGGCTCTTATATTTGAAATCTAAAAATGCTGGCTAGCTATTACACTTAGTAAAGTTCAAGCTATTGTTGAAAGGTGGGATAGAGTTCAAGAAGTACGGAGAGTAGCCGATGGCCAACATATCAGATATTAACCTAATAAGAACAAATAATATACTTGATCTTAGCCAGAAGACCAATAAAGGTATGTTCTCTACTCTTGGGCTCCCTATTTTATTGTAAAGTTTTCTCTCCTCATTTTTCTACTTAGTCGATGTGGGAAACAAACCCCAAAGTAACAAACTAGGTTTTGCTGCTTTTGCACATATTCTGCTTAGTTTGTGCCGTTAGTTCAACTCGATCGTTTGAAGTCTCTGAGCACTTAGTGAGTCCTTGTGTCCATCAATGACATTGTAACTGCTAAATCTATTGAGTATCAGATTGCCTAGGATAAACACCCCCCCCCCCCCCCCTTTTAGATATCTAAATTAGCCTTCTAAATTGCCCAATAGTGAGTTTAATATGCAGCTTTGTTGAGCTTAAAATGTGATTGAGTTGGTTCTAGCTTCAGGAAGTCTTTGTTACCCATTGAGTTCCCTTTGTTCTGCTTTTTAGCCCTGTAATTCCTCTCTTCTTTCCGTTGTGGTTTGGACCTTGTCTTGTACATGGCAGGTTTTCGTGTTCGACTCTCAAGGGTATCCAATATCACCTTGGTCCATGTTTTTTAGTTTGTTTTTTTCTCAACCAAAAGAAACTTACCAAAACAAACTTGTACGAAAGCTCATTAAGTGGACTCGTGTAGCGCGTCCAGGATCAAAACAAAACACTCACACACAAATTGAGAGAAAACTTAACTATTATTGGATCATACGCAATAACATTACAAAAACAAAGACTGTCTAGAGGAGCATTCCTTGGAGCTCGACTCTCTCTGGTTATCTCTAACCCTCACCACAAGTCTCGCCTTGGGTGAATCCAGATGATGAAATGGTTTTTGATTATTTAATGAAGTGTGGAGATTTCAATGAACCTTGTGGACACTCTACAAAATAAATGAGTACCATCGAACTAAGGATGTGTGCATCGAATGGAACTTCGAATGTGTAAATGGGCGTTAAAACGAACTTTAGCCTTTGTCGCAACAATGATCTTTGAATCGGTCTCCCTTCTACCGACTTTTCATAAATAAAATTTCATTATTTTAATTGGTCATTTCCATCATCTTTTAATACAGTTAAAACCTTATTTATCATTATATAATTGGTCTTAATCCGATTTAAAATAAAAACGATACGAGAGTTTTATTGAAAGAATTTGTTTTTGATTGGAACCAATTTGGTAGGAAATTAGATTGGACAAGCCTTCTAACGGTTCAGTCAACGAGCAAATTGGAGTTCGGAATTCTCCGGGGTAAGTCCACAAAGTTGAACTTGTTTGCAATGTTCAGGATGCGCCTGGGCGCGAAGGAGTGCGCCTGAGGCGCATAAATGCTGCATAATATGTTAAACTTTGCGGACTCGCCCAGACACTCCCGAACTCCAATTTTTGCGTGGTTTGAACCGTTAGAAAGCTTGTCCAATTTAGTTTCTATCCCAAGTAGTTTGGATAAAAAAATCATTTCTATATCTAATGAAGTGACATTTTACCCTCGATGCGTCAAAATAAGATTCGTTCCTATAAAATGTGTGTATGTTTCCCATTTTAAATTGGATCAGGACCCACTATATATCAACAAATTGTGTATTTAAAGTACTAAAAGATGGCAGGATCCAACCATAAATGGGAGTTGAACATATAGTTTCTCGTACCCCACATTGAACCAAGCGACATTCTTGCTTGCGATTGGTATTTTTTTTGGAAGCATGAAATCGAATGATAAATTGTATGGCAACAACTACAAATGTGTTTGAATCAGAATGATGGATATCTATGTGAAATGTTGGGGCATTGCTATGCCTCTTGGTTGTTTTATGAAAAACTGAATGTCTATTTCAGTAGTTCATTACATCCAAAAAAAAAAAAAGTGCAGAATGCTCCCAGGCGCAATTCATATGCGCTTGAGGCGCATTACAGAAAGAAAAACATAGGATGTGCCCAAGGAGCAATTCAATTGCGCCTATGACACATTACAAAAAAGAAGAAATTCTTGGTGCGCTCAGCCGGGGTGCGACTTAAATGTGCCTTACGAAATGAGTGCATATTAATCAGGATGCATGCCCTTGGCGCAATTCAAATTCGCTCGAGGCGCATGTGATGCAAGATTTTTTTGATTGGTTTGTTTTAGTCCGGGTTGTCTGGAGACTATAAAAGGGCAGCCCTTAAACATTAACTAGTGTATGAAGTTTTCAGCAAAAGAGATGCACAAGAAGCCAGTGCGAAGGGTTTCCCAGAGTTCCATCCATGAAGATTTCATTGAACAACTTAAATAGATCTCCAATCAAATCACTTCGCTAAGAATTTCATATAGAATGTAAAATTACTCAGCATCAAATTATTTTTCATCAATGGCAGCATTCTTTGTTGGTTATGCTTACGTTACAAGAAAATCAGTTAACTAGCTAAAAGGCCTATTCAATTAAAATGCAAGTTGACAATATCTTGATTTGTTGGTACAATTCATGATAGGATATTGTGGAAGTTGACAATTGTTTTAACAAACTGCAAGATGAAGTAAGGCCTAGCAGTGGGACATTAACCTTGCATATCTCAACTTCTGGGAAGAATGTTAATCTTTTTCAAGGGAAAAAATGTCTGATTTTGCTATTCAAAATGGACGTCATCTCAGTGTTTTCCAAACTTCATTGTTGGATTTTTATGCAAAGTTTGGGGACATGGAGAACAACATTACTTGGAGTGCTATTATATCAGGTCTTATTGATGGAGATCTAATATAATATGACCATGGGCTAGATTTTGAAGCCCCGTAATTTTGTTGTCAAATGGTGGAAGAAGGAATGGAGCCGAATAGTATGAATAGTATGACCTTCTCGAGCTTATTATCTGCTTATAGCCACTCTGGCCATCTAGGTGAAGGCTTTAGAGTCGTTTATGCAATGTAATGGAGATTTGGAATGGGAAGCTCAATGAGGATTTGTTGGGCCGATCATGGAATGGGCATTTGGTATGATTCTGAAACTAGTGACTTTTCCATTTGGTAGGATTTTGGGAGCGCTATCGGCTGCCTGTATAGTTCATGGAAACCAAAAAATGAGGGGAACATGTAGCAAAATGGCTCTTATATTTGGAACCTAAAAATGCTAGCTAGCTACTACACTTACTAAAGCTCAAGCTGTTGTTTAAAGAAGAGATAGAGTTGAAGAAGTACGGAGAGTAGACGATGGCCCACATATTAGATATTAAACTAATAAGCACAAATACTACACTTGATCTTAGCCAGAAGGCTGAAAAAGGTATGTTCTATTCTCTTGGGCTGCCTATTTTATAGTAAAGTTTTCTCTCCTCGTTTTTCCGCTTATTCGATGCAGGAAACAAACCCCAAAGTAACAAACTAGGTGTGCTACTTTTGGACATATTCTGCTTGGTTTGTGCCATTAGTTCGACTCGGTTGTTTGAAGCCTCTGAACTCCTAGTGAGTCCTTGCGTCCACCAATTACATTGTAACTGCTGAATCTATTGAGTATCAGATTGCTTGGGATAAAAAATAAAAAACCCCCTCTAAATTAGCCATCTAAATTGCCCAATAATAAGTTCAATACGCAGCTCTGTATAGCTTAGAATGTGATTGAGTTGGTTCTAGCTTCAAGAAATCTTTGCTACCCTTGGAGTTTCGTTTGTTCGGCTTTTTAGCCCTGTAATTTTTCTCATCTTTCTGTTTTGGTTTGGACCTTGTCTTGTACATGACAGGTTTTTGTGTTGGACTCTCAAGGGTATCCAATATCCCCTTGGTCCATGTTTTTTAGTTTATTTTTTCTCAATGAAAAGAAACTTACCAAAACAAACTTCTGCTACAGCTCATTGAGTGGACTCGTGTAGCGTGTCGAGGATCAAAACAAAACACTCACACACAAATTGAGAGAAAACTTAACTGTTATAGGATCATACGCAATAACATTACAAAAATAAAGACTCTATAGAGGAGCAATCCTCTGAGCTCAACTCCCTCTGGTTATCTCTCAACCTCACCACAAGTCTCGCCTTGGGTGAATTGTGATGATGAAACAGTTTTTGATTATTTAATGAAGTGTGGAGAGCCCAATGAACCTTGTGGACACTCTTACAAAATAAACGGGTACCATAGAACTAGGGATATGTGTGTCAAATGGAACTTAGAATGTGTAAATGGGCATAAAAATGAACTTTAGCCTTTGTTGCTCCTATGATCTTTGAATCGGTCTCCTTTCGACCAACTTTTCATAAATAAAATTTCATTATTTTAATTTGTCCTTTCCATCATCTTTTAATATAGTTAAAACATTATTTCACATTATATAATTGGTCTTAATCTGATTTAAAATAAAAACGATACAAACGCTTTATTGCAAAAATTTGTTTTTTGACCAATTGAGGGTAAAATGGTCATGTATTTTGATGTAAAAATTAATTTTCATTCGGACCAATTTGGTAGGAAATTAGATTGGACATGCGTTGTAACAGTTCAATCCAAGAGCAAATTGGAGTTCGGGAGTGTTCGGGGCGTGTCCACAGAGTTGAACGTGTTTGCAATGTTCAGCATGCACCTGGGCGCAAAGGAGTGCGCCTGAGGCGCCTAAATGCTACATAATATGTTAAACTTTGCGGACTTGCCTCGGACACTCCCAAACTCCAATTTTAGTGTGGCTTGAATAGTTAGAAAGCTTGTCCAATTTACTTTCTAGCCCAAGTAGTTTGGATAAAAAATCATTTGTATATCTAATGAAGTGACCATTTTACCCTCGATGGGTCAAAATATGATTCGTTCCGGTAAAACACATGTATGTTTCTCATTTTAAATTGGATCAAGACCCATTATATATCAACAAATGGTGTTTTTAAAGTGCTAAAAGATGCCGGGATCCAACCATAAATGGGAGTTGAGCATATAGTTTCTCTTTCCCCACATTGAACCAAGCGATATTCTTGCTTGCGATTGGTATTTTTTTTTGAAGATTGAATCTGAATGATACATTGTTTGGCAACAATTATAAATGGGTTTTTAATCAGAATGATGGATTTCTATGTGAAATGTGGGTGCATTGGTATGCCTCTTGGCTGTTTTATGAAAAACCCATTTGCTTCCGCATTCAAAACATTTTTCAGATAACGAATTCATTTTATTCTTGTTTGATCACTAGCTATTGGTTGGTTCATGGGATGTTTGTGCCCCATGTTTTTGTTTAGTTTAATTGGTTGGAGTTGTTCCTAATAAAAAAAATGGTTGGCTATTTAGTGGTTCATTGTTTTGGAATTGAATTTAATAACTTCTTAGGCTGCATGTTCTACGAGTTTGAATCTTGTGGTTCATGGCCGGTCACTTCCTATTTTGGGGTGTGACAGGCTAGACACTATAAAAGACCAACCTTTAAACATTAATTAGTGTAAGGATTTTTCAAGCAAAAGAGACGCACAAGAAGCCAGTGCGAAGGGTTTCCAAGAGTTCCATCCATGAAAATTTCATTGAACAACTTAAACGATCTCCAATCAAATCTCTTCACTGAGAATTTCATATAGAATATAAAATTACTTATCGACAAATTATTTCTCATCAATGGCAGCATTCTTTGTTGGTTATGCATTCCTTACAAGAAAATTAGTTAACTAGCTAAAAGGCCTATTCAATTAAAATGCAAGTTGACAATATCTTGATTTCTTGGTACATTTCAAGACAGGATATTGAGGAAGTTGAGAATTGTTTTAACAAACTGCAAGGAGAAATAAGGCCTAGCAGTGGGACATTGACCTTGCATATCTCGGCTTCTGGGAAGAACGTTAATCTTTTTCAAGGCAAAATGTCTGGTTTTGCTATTGAAAATGGACTTCATCACAGTGTTTTCCAAACTTCATTGTTGGATTTTTATGCAAAGTTTGGGGACATGGAGAACAACATTACTTGGAGTGTTATTATACTAGGTCTTATTGATGGAGAGCTGATATAATATGACCATGGGCTAGGTTTTGAAGCCCTGCAATTTTGTTGTCAAAAGGCAGAAGAAGGAATTGAGTCGAATAGTATGACCTCCTTGAACTTATTATCTGCTTGTAGCCACTCTGGCCATCTAGTTGAAGGCTGTAGAGTCGTTTATGCCATGAAATGGAGATTCGAAATGGGAAGCTCAGCGAGGTTTATTGGGCCGGTCATGGAATGGGCATTTGGTATGATTCTAAAACTATTGACTTTTCCATGTGGTAGGATTTTGGGAGTGCTATTGGCAGCCTGTAGAGTTCATTGGAACCAAAAAAATGAGGGGAATATTTAGCAAAATGGCTCTTATATTTGGAACCTAAAAATGCTGGCTAGCTACTAAACTTAGTAAAGTTCGAACTGTTGTTGAAAGGTGGGACAGAGTTGAAGAAGTGTGGAGAATAGCCGACGCGGAGCTGCGTTGAAGCCTAATGATCAATCAATCGCACCTTCAAATTCTTGAAATCTATGAGTCAATGGATGTTATATGAAGGATTGATATTAGATCAACAGAAAAAAACTAAATGCTCCCAACGTACAGTTGAAATTCGATTGAGGCGCCATACAGAATGAGAGAAAATAGAATGTGCCCGGGGTGCTATTCAATTGCGCCTGAGGCACATTACAAAAGGAGAGAAAATGTGAATGCGCCCAGGTGAAACTTAAATGCGCCTGAGGCACATGTGATGCAACAAATATTTTTAATTTGGTTTTTTAACTAAGTTTGTCTAGTCCGAATTGGAGGGACGTTAAACAAAAGGCAATCCTTCAAACATTATAACAATTTTTACAGCATAAGAGAGGCACAACAAGCCCGTACGAAGTGACTCCAAGGGTTGTTAGAGCATAAGAGAGGCACAAGAAACCAGTATAGGAAGGGATTCCAAGAGTTCCATCCATGAAGATGTGGACTTATTGAACAACTTGGATCGATCTCCGACCGAATTACTTCACCAAGGATCTCATATAATAGATTGTAGAATTTCGAATTGAGAGTGTGAGAATTGAGTGCACAAGTATAGCGTAAGAATTGAGAGCGGGATCGTAAGACATTAATTTGAAGGAGAAAAAACTAGATCAGCTGATTGATGATCCGCTTAGACAGTTGACAAAATACTTGTACTTCTCAATTACACAGATCTGCATATGTCAAGCCAATTAACTTGGTTCTAGAATCGAAGTAGCAGAAACATTTGAACTTGGTTTGGTTGGGGTGCTTGGTGGGCCCTCCCCTCAAAAAATTATTAATTTAATGAAGAGTGAACCTATGGCCCACATATCAAATATTAAACTAAACAGATACTACACTTGATTTGAGCTAGAAGGTCGAGAAGGTATGTCTTCTCTTCTCTTGGGCTGCTTATTTTATAGTCATGTTTTCTCTCCTTGTTTTTCTTGCTTAGTCGACGTGGGAAACAAACTCCAAAGTACTAATAAACTGGGTTTTTGCTGATTTTGAATCTCTATAAATTACGTATGGGTATGCAAATAGCTGGGGAATATGGGATGGAGAAAAAGGAACAAAAAACGTCTTTGAGATTAAATATCTCCTCCATCTCCTTTTGAGAACAACACAAAAAGAAAAACAAAACACTTAATCGAACTTCTTCAAGGTATGGTTCCGTAATTGTCTGCACATCGTGATCATATTTTTCTCAGAGTATCTGAGTGTTGGGCAAATAATCGGTTCGTAAAGTTTTGCTTCACTGTAAAAACATGGACTTAAAGATTCTCTTGGCGATGGAAACCATAGTGGTCAAGTAAAACCAGGTTCGGTCTCTGTTGAATTCTGACTGCAAAACCAGGTTCGGATCAAAACCAAACACTCATACACGAATTGAGAGAAAACTTAACTATTATTGGATCATAGGCAATAACATTACAAAAAAAAATACTCTCCTGAGGAGCACTCGTTTGAGCTCAGCTCCCTCCTTAAAAATCCTTCCTTCGTGGGCCCCCTGCTCTTGAGCATGCTTCACGGCTTTTAATCTCCAGCTGGCACCTCCCGTCTCCAACAACAGAAGAACACATATGTTGGTCACCCCCAGCCTTTTTCCTGTCTTTAACTTTTGGATAACTAGATCCATTATTCTCCAAATATGGATTCAATTCTCTGGGATGTTCTCTCATTAGCTGCTCCAATAAGCAAATTTGTGTAAGTCACAAAGAATCAGCATGTGCTCTGGTATGGGAAGCAGTAGAAGACAAAAGAAAAGGGTGGTCTGAATAGGATAGAGTCATAGATGTCTCCGGGATGATTATAGTAGCCCCCCCCCAACCAATGAAATCTGCAGCAAAATAAAACCCAAAGGCGAAGTAGTCAAATTCCCCGTCCTCCTAAAACATCAAAAGCTATGATATTTTTCCCCCATCCAATTTCTAGTAGGATAGGTATAGCAATTCGCCGAAGGCATTCCTTCAAGTGCAATCATAGAGCAAAATTCTGGATGAACAGTGAGGCTTTACAACAAAGTTGATGGAGGGGGCATACCTCCTCAGCCTGAGGTCCCTCTAGCTGATCTGAAGTTGTTGCAGGTTCTCTCTCAATGTTGTCTTTCAGCCTAAGCATCCACTCTAATCCCATTTCCTTTCTCACATTATTATACTTTCTTCAATACATATATAAAATTTGTGCCTGTCAAGGAAAAACACAATGTGGAATAAGGAAATGGGACATCTTTAGTTCTTTTAGCTCTGTATCAGTTTTATCAACACCACCCTGACCCAAACATCTGGCAGATATTTTCCTCCATTTTGTTTACTAAATCAAAGATCCACCAAGCTGTTAATCCAAACACCAAACAAAGGAAGTGAAGCCAACAATGCAATATTCATATCCTGGTACCCAGAGACGGAATCAAAGGTTGCCCCACACACACACAAAAATTTTAATAGTATTAATAATTAACATGGCGCAAGGGGTACTTGTGGGAGAGAAGTTGTTCATAGGTGGCGATTCCAATGGTCCTGTAAGAGTTAATAGGCTAGGGTATGAGAAAGTCTATGGTGGTTTTGGGTTTGGAGACCAAGATTTTCCCCGGAGAGTGTCTAGCTACTGCCACAACATAAACTTATGGTGTTAGATATTTGCCCACGAACTAGATAGTGGCATTTTTCTTCTTGCTCCTATTTCGGCCCCCGCATTTATGAAATCTTGATTCTGTCCTTACTGGTACCCGTATGCAAACAGAAAGATTCAAAACTTGTCTTGTTTTCTTGCATTGTCTAAATGAATTAAAAACAAGGGAAGAACAGAACTTTGAACGATGAGATATATAATAATAATAATGTTAAGTGCAATAAAGAAGAAGAATACGTCGTGTGATTTTGAAAGAAGAAGTTGGGTTATGCCCAGAACTGAACGACAATTTTCTTCCTGAAAAATTTTCAGCTGCTACAATAATCTTTCTCTGTTGCGTTGATTCTTTCTGGTTTTGGTCATTTAGGGAAGAAGAAGAAGATGAAAGAATTACACCTGGCTGCAAACAATTACCTATGGCCGCACGTTATTGAAAGTGTGATTACTACGCATGATTCTCTTGTGTTTTACATGCTTCTTAGCTGCATTGAATTACACTTGGCCTCTTCGAATTATTCGTGGCCACGTCGAATTACATTCTCTTGTGTTTTACATGCATCTTGGCCGCGTTGAATTACACTTGGCCGCTTCTAATTACACTTGGCCACGTTGAATTATATTCTCTTGTGTATTACATGTTTCTTGGCCGCGTTGAATTACATTTGGCCACTTTGAATTACTCGTGGAAGCATTGAATTACACTTGGCTGCGTAGAATTACATTCTCTTGTGTTTTACTTTTAGACTTTTCTCACATATCGAGACGGATGATCAATCTGAAAAATAAAGCTTAAATGTAAGAAAAAAATATCAAAATGAAAAATAAACATAAACTCGCCCAAAATGTCCAAGACATTGGGAGAAAAATATTTTGGGCCAATTGGAAGATTTCTAAAAGCGTTTTTTCAGATTTTATTTGAATGGTAATAGAGGCAGGCCGAGCCCAATTCAATCCAATAAGCCCAAGTAGCCCTCTTGAAAATCAAATTGCGAAAACCATAATGTATAGTGATCACGCTTTCAAAATTTTGCGGCTAAAAGTAATTTGTTGTAGCCAAAGTAATTCTTTGACTGTCGTGTATAGTAATCACTCTTTCAAAATTTTGCGGTAAGGAGTAATTCTTCGTGACAAATAATAATTCTATGCGGCCATGAATAATTCTTTGCAACCACGAGTACTTCAATGCGTCAAAGAGTAATTTTTTGCGACCAAGCGAACATTTTTGTGCGGCCAATAGCAATTCTACGCGGCCAAGTACAATTTTATGTGGCCAAGTGCAATTATGTGCAGCCAAGTGCAATTTTCCGCGGCCAAGTGCAATTTTACGCGACCAAGTGCAATTATGCGCAGCCAAGTGTAATTTTACGCGGCCAACTGCAATTATGCGAGGCCAACTACAATTTATCGCGGCCAACTGTAATTTTACACGGACAAATGCAATTTTACGCGGCCAACTGCAATTTTACGCGGCCAACTGCAATTATGCGCGGCCAAATGCAATTTTCCACGGTCAAGTACAATTTTACGCGGCCAACTGCAATTATGCAAGGCCAAATGCAATTTTTCGCGGTTGTGTGCAATTACGAGCGGCCAAGTGTAATTTTTCGTGGCCACGTGCAATTTTACGCGGCCAACTGCAATTCTTCGCGGCCAAATGCAATTCTGCTCGGCAAAGTACAATTCTTTGTGAGAATAAAGTAATTCTATGCCGCCACTAGTAATTCCTTGCAGCCACGAGTAATTTTTTGCAGTCAGGAATAATTCTTTGCGGAAATAATAATTCTTTAAGGCCAGGAGTAGTTCTTTTTTTGGGCAAGAGTAATTCTTCACGGCCAGAATTCTTCGCCTGCCATGCATAGTAACGCTTTCAAAACTTTACGGCCTGGAATAATTTGATAGCATCACACGAATGGTTTTTCTATGGCCGTATTCTTTTTTTTGATAATCCAAGTTTTTTATCGGATTCGTTAGATAGTATGTCCATGCAAAAGTTCAAATTGATCGAACATACCATCGAATAGCTCACAAGGTCTCATAACCTATTTTCTCTCCTCGTTTTATCTTCTTAGTCGATGTGGGAAACAAACCCCAAAGTAACAAATTGGGTTTTTCTGCTTTTCCACATTCTGGTTGGTTTGTGCTCAGTTCGACTCGGTTGTTTGAACCCTCTAAATTAGCCCTGTAGATAGCTGGTTTCCCATCCTTTATTAGGGCTCAAGGTTGAACGACTGAACGTCTTCCTACTCTCTTTTTTCTTCCTTCCCCTAAAACATGGTGATCTAGATATTTTGATAATGAGTGCGCTATAGTCTGCGCATATTGTACTAATCCAATGTTTTTTTGACTACATTTTTGTGGAGGGATTTATGAATGGGTTGAGAAAAGGGCAATAAAATTTGATTGATTTAAAGTGCGAGTAGTGAGTGAGGGTTTGAATTAGGTAGGCGAACTATTCACAATTCTACAACTTTATCATCCAAAGGTTCGCGTACCCACTATTAATAATTAAAATTTATTTTCCACATCTCATCTTCTTATTACCGTTGAAAGAATTGGATTCTCTGAATTACGAAAACCGAGTGATCTAAAGCTGTGTGAAATTTACTATTATTGAGAAATGGTTTGGGATTCTCTCCTAAGATTCTGGAGAATATCATTCGTCGGATGACAAGCCCGGCTAGGTGTTCGACCATGGCTAAACACTATCTCAAGTTCTCTCTTTCAGTGCGCAACCATCTACCACGTATGGTGTGAGAGGAACAAAATAATTTTCTAGGGAAAGTCTCTGGACATACATAGAGAGCCTAACCTGCAGAATCCCTGTTGACATCAAATCCTCTATGTCTTCTTGGAGAAGACAGCCCAATAATGAATTCAATAAGCAGCTCTGTATAGCTTGGTATTTGATTGAGTTGGTTCTAGCTTCAGCAAGTCTTTGCTATCCCTTGAGTTGCCTTTTAGCCCTATGATTCCTCTCTTCTTTCTGTTTTGGTCATGGTATACTGTCTTGTACATGGCAAGTTTTTGTGTTGGACTTCTCAAGGGTATCCAATATCACCTTGGTCCATGGTTTTTGGTTTGTTTTTTTCTTAATGAAAAGCAACTTACCAAAACAAACTTGTACTAAAGCTCATTGAGCGAAATCGTGTAGCGCGTCGAAAATCAAAACCAAACACTCACACACGAATTGAAAGAAACTTAATTATTATTGGATCATACGCAATAACATTACAAAAAAAAAAACTCTCCAGAGAAGCACCCCTAAATTGACTCCGGCCCTCTAGTTATCTCTCACCCTCAGCACAAGTCTTGCCTTGGGTGAATCTTGATGATGAAACGGTTTTTGATTATTTAATGAAGTGTGTAGAGCCCAATGAACCTTGTGGACAATCTTACAGAATGAACGAGTACCCTATAACTAGGGATAAGCGCATCGAATTGAACTTAGAATGTGTAAATGGGCGCGATATCATACTTTAGCCTTTTTCGCTCCAATGATCTTTGAATCGTTCTCTCTTCGAGCTACTTTCCATAAATGAAATTTCATTATTTTAATTGATTATTTTTATCAACTTTTAATACAATGCAAAATCTTACTTATCAGTATATAATTGGTCTTAATCCGATTTAAAATGAAATTGATACAAGCGTTATATCGAAAGAATTTGTTTTTTGACCAATTGAGGTTAAAATGGTCATACATTTTGATGTACAAATTATTTTTCACTTGAACTAATTCGATAGGAAAGTAGATTGGACTAACTTTCTAATGGTTCAACCCACGAGCAAATTGGAGTTTGGGAGCATCTAGGACAAGTCCGCAAATTGCAATGTTCAGAATGCGCCCGGGGCGCATTGCAATGCGCCTGGGCGCAATGGGTTGCGCTTGAGGCACATTCTTGCTGCATAACATGTCAAACTTTGCGGATTTGTTCCAGACACCTCCAAACTCCAATTTTTGCCTGGTTTGAACTATTAGAAAGCTTGTCCAATTTTCTTTCTAGCCCAAGTAGTTCAGATTAAAAATCATTTATACATCAAAAGAAGTGACCATTTTACCCTCGATGGGTCAAAATATGATCCATTCCGGTAAAATGCGTGTATGTTGCTCATTTTAAATTGGATCAAGACCCATTATATATCAATAAATATTGTTTTTAAAGTACTAAAAGATGGCGGAATCTAACCATAAAAATAGTTGCGTTTAGTTCGTGAAGATTGGGTAGAAACAAGACAACTACAAAAATCGTCGAAGCCACTATGGCTAAACACGTTGTACGTTTGATTTGGTAATCAAATTACTAATTTTAAGGTATTTCTTCTTTGCTCAAGTGTTCATAGAGTATCCACACTTCGTCAAAGCGTAGGAAAAATCGTTTCATCATTGGCATTCGCCCAAAGCGGGGCTTAAATATTTTCAATTTTAAATTGGGTGTCTTGCTAAAACTATCAACACAACAAAAATTGAGAATATTTCCAAACGAGAACACCGAAAAGGATTGACAGTGTTTTCTATATTTTAGTCTACTGCCACCACATTACAACTATGATCTTTAGTGCCGCCACAACGGATTGTTCTCAAGCGTATTAATTTCCAAGTATAGACCAATGCAATAAGTCCCCAGCAGAGGCGCCACTGTGTGCACACGCCCTTAAAAATTTTGTGTGAAATCGGGTGCGCCCTTTTGGAAAGCGCGGCAAAATGCTCAATTCAGAGTCGCCACTTGAGTTTTTGTGGTATGCCACCCAAAGAACCGAATTTGAAACACTTGCTACGTTTTGATTGGAAAAGGTTTGTAGACTGGTCCATCATCACCTTTGATCGGGGGCAAGGTTACGAGAGAAGAAGGGTTTTTAGGCTCCCCTTTCGCCCAATCCGAAGATCGGTCTCTACTCAAGCATTTGTAAAACGTTTGCGCTTCTCTCTCATTAATCATTTTTAGCCAATTAGGGCGGGGGAACAGTTTAGGAGGATTAAAACTGTAACATGTTGGCAGGATGTGAAAAGATGACATGCTTGCTTATTGAAACAATTAGCATAGGATAAAAACAGACTCTTGTGAGAGTTTTAATCACATTGGAGGGAGTTGTTCTGGAGTGACGTGTGCAGGAAGAAACCAGCATGCACTGATCAAGTCACTGCATGTTGTTTTGACCTGCATACGCCACAACTAAACTCGCATACGCCAGTAAGCCTAAGTCCATAATTCTTATTTTCAACCCTCTGGACTCTGGAAATGACCAGTGCACACCCAGGACAAACCGAGCAGTTTTATATACATTATATATACAATTATAGACAGTTTTAACAAGGCTTTAGATCCACAAAATGAACAGAACACCCCATAAACAGTGTCGGGGACAAAACAAAGGCCAAGGCCTAGTTACCATGCAATGGCCAGCCACTAGTCAGGACTAGACTGGCGTATGCGGGTAAACCACTGTGGTACGTCAGTTTAAGCCACATGATCAATACTTGGCTTTGCACTCTTTGGGTTCTAAGACATGATCAGAAGGACCCTAGAGGTATTCCATAGTAGTATGTAAGGAAGTTGAACACTAAAACTAGCAGTTTAAACTATAGAAAGCAGTACACTGGTTTAACATGCTTCAAGGTGATGATTATTGAATGAAAGACATAAAATAGCTAGACACTGATACCCACGCTTGTCATACACATACTGCCATGACTGGCGTACGCATACTAAGGACTAGCGTGCGCTAGTTCTAACCACTAACGGTTTTGAAACCTTGTTAGCTTTTGGGCCAGGACTGGTATTGATTACCAGCCTTGATCCTGCTAGCCCCCCGTAGGGATCATAACAAAGAGTATTACCAAGGTGTTATACCTTTGGTTTTTGAGTTTGGGAGACTGAATGAGCTTGAGCTTGAAGGTTGGATGATGAATAGTGTTTATGGATGGATATGAATGAGAGGTGCTTGGCTTGTTAAATACCTTTCTTTGGAAAAAAAGTGATGAACAAGAAGATTAGGTTCTTTAGGCCTTGGAAACTATCCAAGCTTTTTGAAACCCTGTAACCCTTTGCAATGCGGATGCAGGGGTATATATAGGAGAAAAAGGGAGGTGTAACCAGCTAAAGGGGCTGGTTGGCTTGGAGTGTAGGCTTCCCTCTCATTAATGAGAGGGGAAGGGTGATGGGAGACCATGTGAGAGGGGAGGGAACATCCCCCTGTCCGCAGATCACTTCCAGAAGAATAACAGGGTATGGGAGTGCCACAAAAGTCATGTGAACGTGGGTGTATAAAGGTGATGGGACTAGCTTTGACTAGCGTACGCAGGTGGTTGACTTGCGTACGCAAAACTGCCCTACCCCGGTCAATGGTCAAAGTTGACCGATGACTGACATGTGGCAATTGAACCAGTGTATGCCCGTTTTGTACAAGCATATGCAAGTAGGGTTCGGCTGAGTCTTTTTTGGATTAGGTTTAAAAGGGCTAAATGGGTTTAACTGCTCAAAGCTCAAACACACCAACATTCACGGGTGTTCTTGATCTATGTCATAATTGGGGAATCAAATACCGTAAGTAAACTAATCTGCGAAGCCCATATTGGAGTGTCTACACATACATACATCTAAACTTCCTCCGCTAACTCTATGTATTTTCTTATAAATGAGGAAGTGAATATTTGTCTCAATAGTCAAGGGCCATGTGGATTCTCAGGTTTGAGTGATTCGGCTTTTTTGCAATACGGGCAAACGCGACGAAATGGGAGTTGAACATATAGTTTGATCTCTTTCCCCACATTGAACCAAGCGATATTCTTGCTTCCGATTGGTATTTTGTTTGGAAGAAGGAATCTGAATGATACTCCCTCCGTCCCATAATGGATGTCAATTTTGATATCCGTACAATTTCAACTCCTTATATCTTTTAATACGGATCTCAAAAATATGCAATATGGATCTTGTTTGATAGTTCTCGATTAATTCTATTATACAAAATTTCCAAACTCATGAAAACATTATAGATTGAAAGATATAAGCGATGAAAAATGACACGGATTTCAAAAATTGTCATTCTTTTTGGGACGGAGGGATGATGGATGTCTATGTGAAATGTTTGGGAACAACTATAATGTGTTTTTAATCAGAATGATGGATGTCTATGTGAAATGTTTGGTGCATTGGTTATGCCCTCTAGGCTGTTTGATGAAAAACTTAATGTCTATTTCAGTAGTTCATTACATCATAAAGGAAAACTGAATGCTCCCGAGGAGCAATTCAAACATTAAAAAATGAGAGAAATTTAGTGGTTCATTACATCAAAAGAGAAAAAAGTCAATGCTCCCAAGTACCAAGGAGCAATTCAAATGCGCCTAAGGTGCATTACTAATTGAGAGAAAAAAGGATGCGCCGGGGCGCATTCAAAGAAATCAGTAGCGAAATTTCAGAGAAAACCACCCCAAAGCCAAGTCGCAATGGTATCTCCTACCCTGGCTATTGGCTTATTCTGTGTATCACAACGAGTTTTTTGAAAACAGAAATTGCGGGAATGGGACGAAGTGACAGAGAAAGATAGCCCGACGAAATGACTTATTATAGTAGATCCCCCACATATGGGGTAATTCACACAGCAATTTCGCCAGACGCAACATAGAAATAAACCGACTGAAATGAGAATACGTCGGATTGACGAGAAGCGGAAGGAGCTCGACACCCATGTTGAGTGGATCCCCACTCAATGAGACAGAAGAAATCCAATTTTTGGATCAAGTCGGTCAGGATCTCAGAAAAAAAGGGCCCCAGCTCACTCTATATTAAGCTAGCTTGGCGTGACAGTGGAGGCTTGCCATGGAGTCTCCGCGGTGTTTCTCATCGCCTGGAATGGGTCTCTGTTCCAGTTCGGCCGGCAGCCGTTGTGGTCTGTCCATGGGAGTAGATTTCTTCCTTTACGTTTGCATTCTGTTTGTTGTTTCAATTACCTCTATACCTTATTGTGTAATGGTTTGTACTGGGATTTCATTTGAGATCTCTCTGCCTTTTCCCTGACGGGATTCTCATATCGGCACCCAGTGTTGATTTGCTTTTTCAGGACTTCTTAGGGTCCCAGATTAGGCAGTTTGGTGCACTCTTGAGTTTGCAATATAATTTTCGCCTTGGACTTGAATGAATCAATTGGTTTCAAAAATAAATAAATCAGATATGTATTTTTGCAATGGATGTCTATGTGAAATGGTGCATACTGCATAGGTTTTGTCTCTTGGCTGTTTTATGGAACGTCTGATAGTAATCTTGTTTCTTGGACAAAAATGATTTTGGGTTATGTTTTTTAAGGAAATATATGCGGTGCTTTCGACTCGTTCCAAGAAATGCGAAGGGATTTGGAACCTAGTACAAAAGCTGTTGTTGAGAGGTGGGATGGAATTGAAGAACTACGGAGATATATGAACAACAACGATTTGATGAAGAAGCCGGGGTGGAGCTGCGTTGAAGAAGGATTCATCCATGGTTTTGGATCTGGAGATCGATCACACCCTCAAATGCTAGAAATCTGTTAGCCCATTGATGTCATATGCAGGAATGCTTCCTTTTGAAAGTGCCTCGAGACCCAAATTTTTTGTTCAAGATTTGTCTCATAGACAAATAAATATGGGCCAACACAAGAACCAAAGACCTCTGGAGTTTGTTTTTTTTGTTTTGTTTTTTTTTTTTTATGGAGTTCACAGTTAAATCATTTTGCACTTTTGAGCATGTAGGAATGGAATTCAGTGGTTCATTACATCAAAAGAGAAAAAAGTGAATGCTTCCAAAGAGCAATTCAAATGTGACTGATGCATATTACGAAATGAGAGAAAATAGGATGTGCCCTGGGCGTGTAAAATGAGGCACATTACAAGAAGAGAGAAAATGTGGGATGCGCTCGGGCGCAACTTAAATGCGCCTGGGTTCTTCTAGTCCGAATTGGCAGGCGACTAAAAAAAGGCAATCCTTTAAACATTATAAGGATTGTTCAAGCATAAAAGAGGCACAAGAAAACCGTACCAAGTGATTCATGAGTTCCATCCATAATGATTTCATTGACATATGTTTGGATTTTCAGGTACATATGATTCAAAAGTTTAAATATGGTTAAAATATGCAAGTAACATGTGGTTCCTGGTTTGGGCCGGTTGGTTGGTGTTCTTATTCTCGTAAACTAGGTTAGAAACACGAGAGTTCACCTTTGATGAAACAAAATTTCCTTGATGTGCTTTCACTATTATTGGCTTTTGTTGCAATTCCAATTGTAAATTCTTAGAAATATCTGCAGCGGATATGGTTGAAATATAAACTGGTATATGCATATGTATGAGTCTAGGAGTGTAATGCATTTAGATGAGTTTGTTCACTTTGTCGTGTATAGATTCCGAATCCTTGCAGCGGATGGAGGTGGCGTTAGAGTGAAAAAAGATGCGGACGATTGGATTTATAGAGGGGAAGGAACTGTCAATCTCGTTCTTGCTCACTCCGGATCCTCTACTGCATTTGTGTGTTCATTTATGCTTCACTCGTTTGATCATTTTGTTGTGCCTATTCATTTCATTTTTTATTATAGAATAATTTAACTGAGCATTTTTCCAAACTCCAAAAGCAAAGAAAACAAGTTCTTCCTTCCCAGTATTGGGATTTTCCTTTTGGAGAGTTGTTTGTATTTGCAAATGCATCCTTCTACTCGGTAAAATGAACTTCATCTAAAATGAAATGGAGATAAAACGAGTTAGTTAACGGAAAGTTTTACTTTGTGCTTGTAGCAGCCATTCTCACATCATTAGCAGCCATTCTCACATCATTGTTCATGTATTCGATCTGATTTTCTGCTTAAAATGAGATGGGCCAACTGGTCAAGCTCAATTCAGTCCACTAAGTCCTAGAAGCCCGCTTCAAAACGCAATATTCGTCAATGGAAGCCCAACGCTCTAGCCACGATGCTGGGTATACTAGTAACCACTATAAGAAATCAGCCTTTCTGCGAGAAATTTTTTGGCGAGGATATCAATTTCCTCGCTAATGGTGTTTTATTGCGTGGAGGACATATTTTCCTCGCAATTCACTTGTTGCTAAAGAGTATTTGCGATGAAGTTTCAAAATTCCTCTCTAATTGTTGTCGCCAAAAACATGGCGGCCGGGAATTTTTTATGTAAGCGGGAAAAATGAATCAGTGAGGCAATACAAAAAATTGCGGCCAAGTGTCACGACCCAAAACCCATAATGTAAGAATCAATGACCGGCCAGTGACTTTTACCACCCAAGGCCTACACGTTTTTTTTTACACTTCTAAATTGATAAATAATAACATTAGAATGAAATACATTCAAAGCTCACTTAAGTGCAAATACAAACATATTTGCCTGTAGGCATTATTACAAATCTTGTGGACCATTGGTACCACCAAATTAACCACACCATACAAGATCACACACAAATCCCAAGCTTCTCTTATTAGAATACTGAAACCCAACTTATTCAATAGAAATAAAAGCCACTTCAATCTCTGAAATTATGTCACTTGATGTTTAAGTACGGTATACAGAGGTTACAAGTTTACCATGGGATTAATCAATTAATCATAAATTTTGTCAAAGGAAATCCAACTTTATAAATCATTCCTCAACAGATTCACCTGCCAATTTCATAGTCATTAAAACATAAATGCGTATCGAATTCAACCATCATGAACGGACACCGGTTATGTCGGGAGTGACCCGATAAATAACAGAGGAAATGATATCAAGTCCTTAGGGCACCCTGCCGTGCCCTACCCTATTCTCCACACTAAACACGCACTTCTTTCAAATCTGTCCCCGTGTCAGGACCTTCATTCAGATGTTCGATACCATTCAATTCATTCCCTTTTTCCATTAATCCCATGACTATACGATTTATAAACATCATTTCCAAATTCTGCTTGATTCAATATTTAAATCCACGTATCTATCAAAATATAGAATCATGCATTTCATAATAAAACCAAGAAGAAATTAACATGTAACCAAAGTATCCGTAACTCATCTCTGTAGCGTGAACCAAAGCTACCCCAACGTACAAATGCTAATAATTTTTGTCGGGACCTGTTTCGGGTCATAAAAGTATTTTACCCATTTAATACCTATTTAAAACGGAACCCAGTTCCTGCAAAACTGAAACCAAAACCCATTATGATATATATAAGACAAATGAGCCAGTGAGGTGTTGGTGTGCTTCAACGGCCAAGGCAGTGTTTTTCATTTTCTTGGTTCCTTAATGCTAGATTAGAAAACACAAACTGAGAGAGAGAAAAAGTTACCCAAGAAAAGAGTGAACTGCCAGGATGGGGGTCGTCGGAGGTTGAGTGTTCGCCAGGGACAGAGACAGCCGAGGTGAAGTCGAACGACAACGAAGGGACGGAAAAGATGGTAGTGGTGTTATCTAGATGAGATAAAAGGAGAGGATGGGTGAGTTTTACTGGAGAGAGGAGGTGATACTGAGAGTGGAGACAGAAATGTAATTGCTAGTGAGGAGGCTTCATGCCAGAGAAAAATGGGTTTATAAATTTGAGATTTTAGACAATCAACCGACAAAATTGAATATGGAAGACCCAGCTATAGGCATTCTCATCCTCTCTTCTGACTCAGACCAATTATTCAGTAGACAAAAACTAAATGTGGCCATTGCCACAGGAATTCTTAGCTGGGAAAAAAAATATCTTGCCGACAGTGTGTAACCGGTTTTCGACCGGTAGCGTTGTCCAGGTTTCGTTCTTAGAAAAATCTCAAAAATTCACCATGTGCTGTAAAAATTATTCTGAGTTTAACCACGACAAAAGAATTTCAAAATAAAAATCGATAATACCAAATTTGAAATTTTTTTTTTTTATAAAAGGTATGGGTTATCACACCAAGTGTCAAAACGTGCGGCTAGGTGTAATAAGATGCGGCCAAGAGCAATAAGTTACGGCCAAGGTAAAAGTGTGATTAGTTTATGGTATGTTTTCATACATCTTGGCCGCATCTTATTACTCCTAGACGCACTTTTTTGACACTTGGCCGCGATTTCTTGAAAGCGTGTTCCGTAACCATGCTTTCTAAATATTGCGGCCACGTGTCAAAACAAGGGACTAGAAGTAATAAGATGCGGCCAAGGGTAATAAGATGTGTCCAAGATGTCCGAAAACGGACTATACACTAATCAAGAAGAAAACGCGATTTAACATGAAGAAGTCTTTGGTCTTCTCTCACAGTCAGAATTTTTTTGTTTCAATTTCATGTTTCCATCATAAAGCGGTCAAGTCATAGGGATTGATTAACCCACGACTTAGCCATTAAACGGTTTCTTCATCTAACTTATGAGTGGACCAAAACCGTCCGGATTCCACTTGAAGAATTAACAGCTGAAAACTACTTGTAACTCGATTCAAAACATTAATTCAAACTGAACTCATTTAACGCAAGTGAGAGACGAAAATGGATCGTTCGCACGCGTAAGATTATCAAGCACGTAGCATAGGGCGATAGACTTCATTGATCAAAGGAGCCACCGACCCCATGATCAAAGCTAGAAATCATGGGTTTAATTCATTCAAAACCTTAAAATCGAGCTAAAGTTTAGGCGAAACCGTTTAAACGACTAATCCATAGGGTGCATCTCACCCCATGACCAAACCTATTAACTACTCACACATGATAAAAAGATTAAAAATTATGTTAGGAAAGGAAAACATGATTAACCGATAAAAGTTTAAATAAACTTGATTTATATGAAGATCTAACTTGTAGCTACAACATTAACAAGCGAGAAAATAACTTATGACAATTACCTTAAAGAGTTCTTGAAAGAAATACACTTAAAAAGCTTAAGTAGAGAAACTATGGAGTCCTAAGAAAATAAAAGACTTAGGCCTAAAAACTAACTAATGGCCCATCCCCTCCATAAATGGCATACAAGCCTATTTATAGGGCTTACAAAATCAGCCAAACAATGGACAAAAAGGCCCCCAAAATATCCCAAAAACATGCCAAAAGTGGAAACTTTCCATAAAAGGAAAGTTGAAATATTCAGCAAAAGGTGCTGGCCGAAGGAGAAAGGTAGCGCTACCTCAAAATATGGTAGCGCTACCATTCTCATTTTTGGCTACTGGAGTGCCATGGTAGCGCTACCCAAAAACATGGTAGCGCTATCTTCTTGACAGATTTTTTGGGAAACTTCACGGGCTCGCTCCGGATGCTCCCGAACTCGGATTTGAGTGTTCTTTGAAGCGATGGAAAGCTCGTCGAATCTACTTTCTAACCCAAGTGGTTTGGATCAAAAGTACTTTGTACATCAAAAGATATGACAGATCTACCCTCAGCTGGTCGGAAGATGAAATGCTTTGGTAAAATCCTCACTTCTTCTTCAATTCCCTTGACTCTTCATGACTCTTCGGGCACCACAACGTGGTGACACATGGCCTTGAGCACTTGGTTGCATCCGGAGCATTCCTTGGCGTTCAAAACCGCCTTATTAGCACGTTTAACCTGAAATACACAAAAACCTACCTTACGTGCAATATCACAATAAAAGCTAATAAACACAAGATAAAACAACATAAAATGGGACTAGTTGCACCAAATATCTACAATATTGGGTGCTCATCACACCCCCCAACTTAAACTTTGCTAGTCCCTAGCAAACTAAAACAAAACATATTAACTAAGCTATGCAACCTTCTCGAAATGAAGATACAAAAACTATGCTCAATAACTACAACTTGGCAAGAGTCCGAAACACCCCTTCAAATCCGATCCTATGCAATCCACACACAAACATGCCATGAACTAGAATGAGAAAACTATGCCGTATTAGAGTAGTCAAGCATGGATGCACCACAACGAGTTTCGACTCCAAACTCATAAGGATACGCTCTTATTCGACTTTTCACACATTGAGATACAAGATACATCCCATGACAAGCGCTAGCGAGTAAATGCAATAGCAAGAGACAAAATGCTATGCATGCTATCAAAAAGAGCGCTTAAAATGAAAGGAAAGCTAATTATCGACAACTATGGAAAGATTAGGAATATCACAACTTAAGTAATAATAGATATCGACCATGTATCAAACGGAGTTAACAAGCGCACAAAAGATCAACGGAGGACTTTATTGGCTTATAATGACCTTGGATACAAAGGGAAAGGAACTACAAAATATAGTGGCCATATACTTGCTTGGTTCATCTACCCTTTGGCCACTACCGACCCTAATCTACCCAAGGCATGACCACATAACGACCAAACACCAAACAAAGTTACGAAAAGAAATAAAGAAAAACTAGTACCACCGACTCTACCACACACAATCATCATCCTCATCCAACTATCACAGTATTGAGCATCGAGCTCCCCCTTTCCATCGGACTCTTTCTCATCCGGAATGTATGGTAGCCAGAATGTCACACCAATCCTCTCATCATAGTATTCAACCCTCTTTCGAATATGCTTTTGCTCTTTATAGTATTTTTTGGATTTTTCTTTTCTTTATTCGAGAAATGGGTCATTTGAGGTGAGATTTGTAATGAGAGATATTGGAGCCAAATTTGAAGGCTTTGGAGAGGGAGATGAAAATTTGGGGCTTTAACATTTGTAGTGGGAGAGGAGAGATAAGGAATCGCGTATCAATTCTTTGCCTTTTTATATCCCAACCACCTCAATCACATTCACACCACCCCCAAACTTCCTTGAAACATTGAAATACACTTCCACATAACCCTCCAAACATCCGGTTAGCTAGGTTTGAACAATGGAAGAGACTCGGACTATGGTTCAAAATAAGGACGAGGTGACTCTTATGTGGTTTAATCAAGCAAAAATACCTTGAATCATTTCCTAAGTACGCCAACAACTCCAACAAGATGCATGAAAGATATATACACTACTCAAGCATGAACAAAAGATATTATTTATGCAAGTGCGAGAAATGAGAACAAAAAGCATGGGATGCTTAAAAAACGAATCTCTACTCTAGCGATGCACACTACTTGACTTGACTTTTAGGCTCAATTTGTTCAACAAAATTCATGTATATGCATGTGACATGGATTCAAACACATAACCAAATTCGACGGGATCCATGACTCTTGCCATTGACACAATTGAGCATAATTAAAGTATCTAACATATGAAATCACTACTAACAAGGAAGGATTGCAAGTAAAAGCAAAAAAGTTAAAAATTTTAACGAAAACCATATGATACAAGTCTCAACAACATAAATATAGCATATATATAACCCTCCCCCCAACTTAAAACGATGCTATGTCCTCATAGCATGGAGAACAACAGTATTGGAGAGGGAAAAGAACAAAACATTGTACCTACGGGGAATGTCAACCCCCGAATACCTCGACCAAGTTGGAGGCTTTCTTGTCATTGCTTCCTTTCATCATTGGAACTGCTTTCAAGGCTCACTCTTTCGGCTCCTCCATCGGAACCACAGCTAGTCACACAAGGTCATCGCTGGGGCTTTCTTGGTCTTACAACCGCGACACATAGCCGCACCCATGCTTAGGGCTCATGAATGCCTCACTCACTCTAGCTTTGAGACCTAAACCACCAAGGCTGGTGTGATAGCATGCTTACCCTGCAAAAGACTTAAGAACCAACTACCTACTACGAAGCAAATGACATTAAAATCACCCGGCTCGTGTTAGCCGGGCCTAAAAAACAGACAAGTAAAATAAAATTCACCAAATCGTCACGTGACTAAACGGGTACTACTTTTCTCCCCATTCCTCACTCAAAGTGTCGTAGAGTAAGTCATACAACAACTTTAAGCTCGAAATGGGTGGCTATACCAGACCATCAAAAACAAAATAGAAAAAACAAAAACAAAAAGTTAGAATGCCTAATTCAAACGTCTTCAGCCAAACATGGATTCCAAACATTGATTGTGCCATTAAAAGCTATTACCATGAGCACATCACTCCACTTCAAAATCTTGGTTAAAAATGGAATGCGGCCATGCCACAAAAATAAATACTTGGAGTACCGCAATTGCCGAAGTCTTTTTAAAAACTTGAATTCCACCAAGTGTACAGCCCAAATTAGATCAATTTTTAAATTGTTGAGAAATTCTACTATAAGAGGATTGTAACCCAAGCCAGCATCATCAACACCAAGAAAATCAATAAGTTCTATGATTGGTAACTTCTCAATATTAGGCCCACATGCATCTTGTTTTTCTAACAAAGAGGGTAAGGAATCTACCTCGCTATCCACTTCCTTATCGGGGAGAAGATCAAGGCACGGAGAATTCGAAGGGACAATTGTTGCTTCCATAGGCTCAAACTCTTCAAAGATTGGTTCATAAGCATCCTGTTTAGCCAACAAAGAATACAAGTAATCCACTTCGGCATCCATTTCCTTGGCGGTGAGAGGTTTTGCCAACGGATCTTCATAGTAGATACCCGATGAGTCAAGCATGGTCATCTCGTGAGCAAGAAGTAAATCCTCCGGGGAAGTATCAAGATATGGGAGATCGGAAGAGACAATCTTAGCGGTGAAGCATTTCTCCTCCGTATCATCACAAAAAGGAGGATCCATAAAAGGAGAATTTTGGACCTCACTTTCATCAATAGGCTCATCACTCCATGTAGACTCTAAGGAGCTGTCATAATCTAAAATAACATTTTCGACAAATCTATGTGGCTCAATTCCCTCTTCCATGGCATTTGAGTTGGAACCTTGAAAATGTTTAACAAAAACCCGAGATTGCAAAGTTGCAGCCAAACGATCAAAGAAATCTAAGGCTTGAGTGGGTTCTTTGTCAAACAGTTTACCATCGCATAACACATCAATGAAAGCATGACTCTTTTGAGAAAGTCCATCATAAAAATAGTTAGCAATTAGAAAATTTTCAAAACCATGATTTGGGACCGCAATGAGCAAATCCTTGAATCTTCCCCAACATGCATAAAATGACTCATTCTCTCTTTCAACAAAGGTTTGAATTTGTTTCTTACGAACCCATGTGTAAAAAATGGGAAGGAACTTTTTGTAGAATTCATTTAGCAAATCAACCCAAGTTAGCACAGATTGAGGGTTCAACGAATTAAGCCAAGTTTTGGCACTATCCCTTAAAGAGAGAGAAAAGAATTTCACCCACGCGGACTCTGATTTTACAATGGCACCAAGGCTACCAAGTTTGTCCTTGAAAAACGCAACATGTTTGTAAGGGTGTTCATGCTCCATGCCATGGAAACGGGGCAACAAATTGGAAAATGTCATTTGTATCCTAAATACATTGACGGAAGGAGCGGTGGGAGCAACAATGCAAGAATATGGATAAGCATGATCGGGATAAGAGTTGTCCCACATAGTCATTGGGACTATTTCCCCATTGGCCGCCGCCATTCTATTAGATAGATAAGACATAAAGTAAACCAGCTAGAGGGGCTATGCCGCCACCTCTTTCCTCAAAACAGTTCCATGGGGTGATGCCACCACCACGTTATATAGATAAAAAGCAGTAAAAAGGCAATTGATGCTCAATCTAGCTTCGTTACACCTCAAGTCGAATTGGTGGCTCAGTTAGAGGTATCCGCTAGAATAAGTACAAGTTGCTCAAAACAAAATAAAGCGGGATACTTACAATGGTTTGTCAAACCTCCAAATAAGCTATCATAAGATTTCCCCGGCAACGGCGCCAAAATTTGCTTAACTCCGCAAACTACCCTCCCAATAAGGCAAAGGGCCAGGTCGTTGATAGCAAATAAATCCGGTAAGACCGGGACCGTTCCCACAGAGAAGTCTTTTTTAGCAAATTTGGAATAGAAGGTAAGTACGTAGCACGGCTTTCAAGCAGCCAACTTCGGTGTTTGATTCGGTTAACGAAATTGAACTTGAAATTAACTAGATTAAAAGCGGTCAAGTCATAGGGATTGATTAACCCACGACTTAGCCATTAAACGGTTTCTTCATCTAACTTATGAGTGGACCAAAACCGTCCGGATTCCACTTGAAGAATTAACAGCTGAAAACTACTTGTAACTCGATTCAAAACATTAATTCAAACTGAACTCATTTAACGCAAGTGAGAGACGAAAATGGATCGTTCGCACGTGTAAGATTATCAAGCACGTAGCATAGGGCGATAGACTTCATTGATCAAAGGAGCCTCCGACCCCATGATCAAAGCTAGAAATCATGGTTTTAATTCATTCAAAACCTTGAAATCGAGCTAAAGTTTAGGCGAAACCGTTTAAACGACTAATCCATAGGGTGCATCTCACCCCATGACCAAACCTATTAACTACTCACACATGATAAAAAGATTAAAAATTATGTTAGGAAAGGAAAACATGATTAACCGATAAAAGTTTAAATAAACTTGATTTATATGAAGATCTAACTTGTAGCTACAACATTAACAAGCGAGAAAATAACTTATGACAATTACCTTAAAGAGTTCTTGAAAGAAATACACTTAAAAAGCTTAAGTAGAGTAACTATGGAGTCCTAAGAAAATAAAAGACTTAGGCCTAAAAACTAACTAATGGCCCATCCCCCCCATAAATGGCATACAAGCCTATTTATAGGGCTTACAAAATCAGCCAAACAATGGACATAAAGGCCCCCAAAATATCCCAAAAACATGCCAAAAGTGGAAACTTTTCATAAAAGGAAAGTTGAAATGTTCAGCAAAAGGTGCTGGCCGAAGGAGAAAGGTAGCGCTACCTCAAAACATGGTAGCGCTACCATTCTCATTTTTGGCTACTGGAGTGCCATGGTAGCGCTACCTAAAAACATGGTAGCGCTACCTTCTTGACAGATTTTTTGGGAAACTTCACGGGCTCGCTCCGGATGCTCCCGAACTCGGATTTGAGTGTTCTTTGAACCGATGGAAAGCTCGTCGAATCTACTTTCTAACCCAAGTGGTTTGGATCAAAAGTACTTTGTACATCAAAAGATATGACAGATCTACCCTCAGCTGGTCGAAAGATGAAATGCTTTGGTAAAATCATCACTTCTTCTTCAATTCCCTTGACTCTTCATGACTCTTCGGGCACCACAACGTGGTGACACATGGCCTTGAGCACTTGGTTGCATCCGGAGCATTCCTTGGCGTTCAAAACCGCCTTATTAGCACGTTTAACCTGAAATACACAAAAACCTACCTTACATGCAATATCACAATAAAAGCTAATAAACACAAGATAAAACAACATAAAATGGGACTAGTTGCACCAAATATCTACAATATTGGGTGCTCATCAAGTAGGCATTACATTTGTTCAATAAGGTGTACTATATTGCTATTGAATGTTGATTAAGCCCAACAAACCAACAATGTATCGAGGCGCATTACGAAATGAGAGAAAATAGGATGCGTCGGGTGCGCTTCAATTACGCCTGAAACACATTTCAAAAAGTGAGAAAATGTGGATGCGCCCGGGCGCAATGTAAATGCACCTGGGGCGCACTCGAATTGCGCCTGAGGCGCGTGTGATGGAACAAATATTTTTAATTTGTTTTTTACTGAGTTTTTTCTAGTCCGAATTGGCAGGAGACTAAAAAAGGCAATCCTTTAAACATTAGAAGGATTGTTAAAGCATAAGTGAGGCACAAGAAGCCCGTACAAAATGATTCCATGAGTTCCATCCATGAAGATTTCATTGACATATGTTTTGATTTTCAGGTATACATGATTCAAAAGTTTGAAATTTTTTTTTTTAACACCCAAAGGATTTTATTAATCTTTTGAAATACAAAGATTAAAGGGATCCAAGCAAAGGCATAAAACCAAAGGACCAACCACAAGAAGGCAAGACCTAACTCTAACAATCACATGCCGCAAGGACCCAAAAGGGAAAGAAGAAACAACCCGAGGCTAGTAAGAAACCAACCGAGAAAAACCCCCAAAAAAAACACCCCAAAGCTCAACCAAGTCACGCCTAACATCCAATGGATCACCTTAGAATAATCATCCTGCAGTAGCATGAACCTTGGCCCTCTCAGCATCTTCAGCTTCCATAGCCATGAATCCACAAATAACATCCTCATCATTACCCTCGTAATCAATGCCCGTGATTTTATCTAAAGACCAAATCGCTAAGACTCGTTGAGATGAATCCGATTAATTCCTTCACAAGAAGAGGATAAAGCAGCAGCTGCAACGGCAGATCTGAACACAACGCTTTTTTGCTTCTTTCTTCCACCCATCTTCTTGGGCTTAGGAAAGCCCATCAAATCTTCTATCGACTTCTGCTTCCATTTTTCTATCCCCGTATCCTTATCATCCTCATTTGGGTCGAGTTCCATAAATAACTGGATACCATCGGTATCCTGGTGACTTAAAAATCCCACTTCTGAGAGATTCCAAAAGCCTTCATCAAACTCCGCCACCTCTGAAACTGGACCATCAGCCTTTTCATTAACATTATTTCCCTCTCCAATCCTGATTGTCCCAATATCAAAGTTTGACGTATGATCATCCAGCTTGTCATCCGCCTGATTTTCCTCTACAGAAGCAAGCACGTTGCTTACCCCCACTACCTGCCCCTTCATTATGGCTAGATTGAAAATTCTCCGCATGTAGAGTATCTTGAACAAACTCCTCTTCAGTATCAGCTACCTCTTCTATGTTATTCAGGTTGTCCTCAGTATCACCATCAAGCATCCCATTTGTGGTGGAACATACAAATTTGCTGGCTGCCATGTCATCATCTCTAACCCTTGCTTTTGGACTCGAGCTTGAGTCAATAGGAGCAAAAATAGTTTGGAGAAGTGAAGGATTGTTTTCTTCAACCACATTAACCATAAAGTTTTGTTGATTAACCACCACTTGGATACTATCCAAGATCTTGTGTGGCGAGTTGGTTGCCACCAGAACTCTCCCATTGTCAAAAGATAACATTTCAATGTTACTTCATCAATTTCCATGAATGTTCCCCAATATCGTTCCCCCAACCTTTTGAAAGTTAGCATTCCCCAAGCATTCAAGGGAACCCCGTGCAAGATAACCAGGCAAACCTTTCCCTACCAGCAACCTCTCCATTCCAAGGTTTTATGCTATCAAACCATCTCTCCCACCAATCTTCCTTAATGATTTTATCCCTCACTTCCTAATTTATAAAGGTAATCAGTATGTGTCTGCCCCCCATTGACCTTACCTCGGCAAAATCCACACCTGCATGCTTGAACTCCTCCTTAAGAATATCTAACTCAATTCTTAAGCGTAGGGTAGCAAATTAAGGCACTCCTGCATGTACAACTAACCTTTATCAGCTTGCTCCAAAACAATGGATTTAGCTAGGTGGATGCATGGATTAAGCATAGGGTAGCAAAGGCACTCCTGTACAACTAACCATTATCAGCTTGCTCCAAAACAATGGATTTAGAACAAGGTGGTTGCATGGATACCATATCCTTCGAGCGCCCCCCCCCCCCCATATGCCTATCCCAAATGATTGTTCTTGGACAGTTAGAAAACTGATGAATCTAAGGAATTTGGGGCAGAACTTTGTTAAACATTCTATCGGAAATGGGCAAGCCACCTTCATTTGGCTTGATAATTGGCATCCAAATGGTCCCCTCTACAAACTCTTTGATGACAGGTCTTTCTCTAGACTTGGTTCCTCTTTATATGATAAAGCTAGTTCTTATATTGTGAATGGTGAATGGCATTGGCCTAGGGCCAAAAACAAGACGATTCAGCAGATTCAAGCCTCAACCCCTACTTTAACTTTGGGGGATGGAGATGATCTGATTACTTGGTCCATCTCTTCTACTGGTCTTTATTCTACCAAACATACATGGGAAGCTATAAGGAACAAAAGCCCAAAGGTACGATGGTCTTCATTTGTCTGGTATTCCCAAAATGTTCCAAAATGGGCTTTTATTCTTTGGGTTGCTTGCCTTAAGAGGCTTGCTACTAGAGATAGACTCAAGAGGTGGGGTATGCAAATTGATTCCCTCTGCATTCTCTGCTCTCAGACTGAGGAGTCCGCAGCTCATCTTTTCTTTGACTGCCATTTTTCTAGGCAGATTTGGGAGTCTGTTCTTAACAAGTTTCAGATTCATGGGCCAGCTAGTAAATGGGAAGATGAATTGGACTGGGCCCTCAATTTCAGTAAAGGGACAGTTTTTCGGGCTCTTTCATTCAAGCTAGCTTTTGCTGCCGGGGTGTACTTTATTTGGCTTGAAAGGAACTCACGAGTGTTTGGAGGGGGCTCTTAGAGTTCAACTGAAATCTTTGCTTGCATACAAGAAAACCTGAGGCTTAGAATATGTACTTGGAAGAATATCCCTAATACAGTTGAGAACCAAAGTATTTGTAATCTTTGGCAAATCTCTTCTAAAATGTTGGGGAATTCCGTCCCTTAGAGGTTTTGTTGCTCAATAGTTTGTTGTAGGCTTTCTTTGTAAAGTTTGATTGTAATGGGGTTTTCCTCCCTGAGTTTTTGCTAGGTTGTCTATAAAACGCTTCATTTACCCCAAAAAAAAAAGGATTTCTTGTGGGGAGCAAAACTTACATCAGCAATTTTCCTTTTGTGACCAACCCCTGAGTTTGTATCTTCTATAAAAGTGGGTTTCCATAACTGTTGCCTAATTCCTAGTTTAGTCTGGTTGAAAGAGGCAAATTTCATTAGAAGTCTTGTATCCCAAACTTTCATTCCATTGGCTCTATATACAGCCATTCCCGCAGAAACAGAGCAATCATATCTAACAAACCCGAATCTACTCTCTCTAATGCTCCTCTTGGATGGAACGTAGACATCTTTCACTACCCCGTATTCAGTAAAAATTTCAGTGATCCAAGAGTTTGGAAATGGTTGAAATATGCAAGTAATCTGTGGTTCTTGGTTTGAGCTGGTTGGTTGGTGTTCTTATTCTCGTAAACTGGGTTAGAGAAACAGGAGAGTTCGCTTAGATGAAAGATAATTAATCCTTGAGGTGCTTTCACTGTTATTGGCTTTTGTTGCAATTCCAATGGTAAATTCTTAGAAATCTGCACGCCAACAGGAACTGGTATATGCATATGTATGCATCTAGGAGTATAATGCATTCAGATGTGTTTGTTCACTTTGTAGTGTATTGATTCTGAATCCTTGCAGTGGATGGAGGTGGCATTAGAGCGAAAAGACGCCGCCGATTGGATTTATATAGGGGGAAGGAGCTGCCATTCTCACGTCATTGTTCAAGTATTCGCTCTAGATTTGATTTCATCGGATTATTTTTACGCCCTCATGGGACTAAATCTTGATGGACTATCCATAAATGAATTTGTGTTGCATAATTGCAAAGGTGTATGTAGACTTATTGTTGGTTAACAATGCACTACTATCCTTCGGATTTGGAGACGCCTGTGCTTGGAAGTAATGCCGAGCGGCAAATTTGACCGTTCATCTCGGCAATCGACCGCTCGGATATTGATCAAGCAATGAACGGTTCAGATTTATATGCGCTCAGATTCAATCCAAGCGATCCATGCCGAAATGAACGGTCGGATGCCGCTTGGCACCGGGGTGCTTGGCAGCATCCTTTGGCCCCGTTTGTGAACCATTGACTCCATTCAAGCAATAAATTGGAAGGGCTCAAAGATTGTCTATCTTGGGACAGTCACTTGGACAGGTCTCTATTAAAATGTTAAATGAATTGCGCAGACATTTTTATTTTCCTACTTAACGGATTTTTTTTTGTCTTTATTCAAAAAAAATTTTGAACTTATTAGTTTGCGTCAAATTTTTGTAAACTACCGATTCATCTCAACAAGATGAGTCGGCGAAGTGGAAAATTATGACCCAAACTCAAATATTTTTTGAAAAATCCAAAAAAAGGCCAAACAATATTCAAACTTTTCAGACTTTTTCTTGGCTTTTTTTAAAATTAATATTTGAGTTTGAGTCATAATTTTATAGTTCTTCGATTTCTCTCGTCGGAACGAACCAATAATCCATAAAAAAAACTTTGACCCAAAACTAACAAACGCAAAAGAAAATTGAATAAAGACAAAAAAAAAAAATAGGCAAACATTAATCTTGTAAAAGAATAAATCCCCAAATGAGAGCCAGGAAAATATTTTGGGCCAATTGAAAGATTTTTAAAGGTTTTTTTTCGTTGATCTATTTCAATGGGTTTCGGCTTAAAATGAGGTGGGTCAGCTAGTCAAGCTCAATTAAGTCCACTAAGTCCCAGAGGCCCGCTTCAAAACCCAATTTCTCACTGGAAGCCCAACGCTTCGGCCACGATGATAGGTATACTAGTCACGCTTTCAGAAAATTGCGGCCAAGTGTCAAAATGTGCTTCCAGGAGTAATAAGATGCGGCCAAGATAAAAGCGTGATTAGTGTATGGTCTATTTTCGGACATCTTGGCCATGTCATATTACTCTTGGATGCACTTTTTGACACTTGGCCGCGCGTTTTTGAAAGCGTGTTTCGTAACCACGCTTTCAAAATAGCGCGGCCAAGTGTCAAAAATTGCGGCCAATAGTAATAAGAAGCGGCCAAGACTAATAAGAGGCGGCCACAATGTCCGAAAACAGACCATACACTAATCACGCTTTTACTAGTAGTAAGCAAGAAGAAAACGCAATTTACCATGAAGAAGTCTTTGGTCTTCTCTCACAGTTAGATTAATACATGACTTTTTTTTTGTTTCAATTTCTTGTTTCCATCATAATTTCCTGCAGCAAATTTCGACATGGCCTTAAATCTTAGAAAATGATTTATTGGTCAACATGAGTTTGATTCCTTTCTACAAGTAATTTAGAAACTACCCATACAACCCCTACTCAAGAGTCATTTTACAACAACTAAAAACAGTATTTTCCACAATAATGCCGTTTTTGAGTAATTTTTACCGGCATTGTATAACTAATGCCGTTTAAAAGTGAGCATTCGACACACAAAACTGAACCCACTTGAGCAAGCAACCTTAATTTTCCAGAGAACACAATACAGAACCCCGAAGCCAAGTCTATGGTGTGGGTTTTCATGGCATGGTAATATCCACGAGTGATTGAAAGGTTCAGAATTCAAGCATCAGTACTATTAAAGATTCCAGTTCTTCCCAACTGCCTGAATTGTGGAAACAAGGTGGAAGCTTAAATTCATTTTAGCCTTTTTCTCTTGCACAAAGGTGTTTTTCCTCACATAGTTATAATGTCCAATCATGCTCTTTGTTTTTGTTTGAAATGACAACTTCCATCGTGGGACTTGTGAATTGAACAGCTCTGCTATAAACAGAGACAATTTGTAGAGACAAACGCGTTTGACCCCATTTCGGGGCTCAAAAAAATCTAGAAAAATATTCATAAAATTTTGAATATTATTTTATGGGGCCCCGTAAAAAATCAGCTCCTACGGATATCGATAAGCATTACTTTTGGAGTCGTTTGATTTTTTACGGGGCCCTATAAAATAATATTCAAAAATTTATGGATATTTTTCTAGATTTTTTTAGGACCCGAAATGAGGCCAAACACGTTTGTCTCTGCGTGGATCTCTGCAAATTGTCTCTGCTGTTAGAATTTTTGTGAATTGAATGGCTTGGATCCCGTTGTGGTCTTGCGTTACGTAATTAAGATCCACTAAGGCACAAAATTGGATGGGATAGGATGGATCAGGACTAGACAGGACCCTCTCCCCATTCGATGGGCACCAAATTTTATCATACCCTTCCTTATTGCGGATTTTCCCTCAATACCATAGCTTATTCCTAAAACAAATTAAAACAAAAAAAAGGGCTAAAATTGAACACTAACAACCAAAGGAGGAAAGTAAGTCGCGAATTAGAATGTACTTGTGCGCTCAACGCACAGCCTAAAGGAGCTATTATTTTCGCATGGAAATCTATGGCCAAACTCCCAAGTCAAGTCTTTGCATCCGACATTTGTGCAAATTACCTATACTATGGTGCACTGACAATGACAAAGAGCAGAATCCAACGACAGAGCTCCGTGCAAGGGTGGGGTGCCAACAGCCATGGCACCTGGTAGCTTTCAGATTACAAGACCCATGCATGTATATTTCTTACAGAGACTGGTCTACCTTGTGATGGGGCCCACAAATGACATTTTAGTACTTCCGTAATATGAGCAATACTGTGAAAATAAACAAAACTTTTTTTTCCGGTCAAATAAACAGTCCTTTTTGGGTGTGCATCAGAAGCTGATAGTGCAGGGGCTTAATGGATATACATGTTTTTCTTGTTTCAATTCATGTCCTATTTTCTTCCCTTTATTCCTGTAATCCTTTGTTTGTTGTTTTGGGTTTCTATTGGTCGGTTTCTTCCCAACTTTTTAGAGTCTAGGGTGGCATATGATTGTTGGAGTTGGGGGGTCCACTTGATTGGGATGCTAGCTTTCTCGTTGTGATGCCGTCATGCCCATGGTCCTTTCTTTTTAATCATTGTGATCCTATGTCAATTACTAATGAATTCATGCATTTTGTCTAAACTCCTTACTACTATATTTTAGATTAAGCAAGCCAATAAGAAATTCTGTCAGTCAAGTTAGATTTATTAGCTTTACTTGTAGAGTGAAGCCTATAGCATAGCATAACCTTGAAGAAATGGTAACATTTGGCGGGTGAGATCCAATATATTTTAATTCGGACGTGATGTCTTTGTCAAAAATTAATAGTCTTCTTCTTTCGAATTTGTTTAGTTGACAGTTGAGGGAGAGCTCCTAATACTGTATTTTAGCATAAGCTATTCGTCAGTCAAGTTAGATTTATTAGCTTGACTTGTAGAGTCGAGTCTATAGCATAACATAACCTTGAAGAAGTGGTAATATTTGACGGACGAGAAATCCAAGATGTTTTAATGCGGACGAGATGTTGTTGTCAAAAATTAAGAATCTTCTGCTTTTTAATTTGTTTAATTGGGAGTCGAGGGAAAGCTCCTTCCCTGATCAATTTCTTGACATGTTAAATATATATTTCTGGTGCTTCGAATTGCATATGGGCTCTCTAGATGGAGTATTTTTTTTGGCCATTTTTTCTTTGCTTTCGTTTGTCCATGGGTGGTATATATCCTTTTGATATCTTTTCAACAAAGTTACTTATCCACCCACACACAAAAAAAAAAATTTAAAATTAAAAATTGTATATTTCTCTTCCCAAGTGTTGAAATAATTGAACTGATTGATTATGTTCATTTTCAGTTCAATAAAACAAAAGGGGACCATAACTATCTCAATAATTCGTGGTTACATTGTTGAACAATAGCGATACCAGGGGTGGCATTTACTCACGATTTAATGGGTGGGGAAATGATTCACAATAATTGTACATGGTAGGCCATGATCTTGCATGAGAATATATATTCAAACCTGCAAAGAATTCTCCAAGTGATAATAATATCAAAAAATCAGCAATGAGTGACGGTGGGATGGATTTGAAGAAGTACGGAGAGTATGAACGACAACGATTTGATGAAGAAGCCGAGGTGGATCTGCGTTGATGCCCAATGATCGATCCATGGGTTTGTTTTCGGAAATCAATTGCACCTTCAAATTCTTGAAATCTTTGAGCCTCTGGATGTTCTATGTAGGAATGAAATTACATCAACAGAGAAAAACTGAATGCTCTCAATGCGCAATTCAAACGCCTTACAAAATGAGAGAAAATGAAATGCGCCCAGGGCAACCGTCTACCACATATGTGTCAGAGGAACAAAATAATTTTCTAGGGAAAGTCTCTGCACATACATAGAGAGCCTAGCCTGCAGAATCCTTGTTGACATCAAACCCTCTATGTTCTCTTGGAGAAGAATCAGCTCCGTATAGCTTGGAATGTGATTGAGTTCGTTCTAGCTTTCCAGTTTGTTTTTTTCTTAATGAAAGCAACTTACCAAAACAAACTTGTACTAAAGCTATTTGAGTGGACTCGTGTTGTACGTCAAGGATCAAAACCAAATACTCACACACAAAATAAGAGAAACTTAACTATTATTGGATCATACGCAATAACATTACAAAAAAAAAACTCACCCCTCTTAGCTCGACTCCCTCTGCTATCTCTCACCCTCATCACAAGTACTCTTGCCTTGGGTTAATCCTAATTATTTAATAAAGAGTGGAGAGCCCAATGAACCTTGTGGACACTCTTACAGAATGAATAAGTACCCTGGAACTAGGGATGTTTGCATCGAATGGACCTTAGAATGTGTAAATGGGCACAAAAACATACTTTAGCCTTTGTCGCTCTGATGATCTTTGAATCAGTCTCCCTTCGACCAACTTTCAAAAACAAAACTTCTATATTTTAATTGGTCGTTTCCATCATCTTTTAATACAGTGAAAAAACTTTATTTATCATTATATAATTGGTCTTTATCCGATTTAAAATGAAAACAATACGAGCGTTTTATCGAAATAATTTGTTTTTCAACCAATTGAGGGTAAAATGGTCATGAATTTTGATGTACAATTTTATTTTAATCAAAACCAATTCGGTAGGAAAATAGATTGGACAAGCTTTCTAACGGTTCAAACCATGAGAAAATTAGAGTTCGGAAGTGCCTGGGGCAAGTCCGCAAAATTGGACTCGTTATGGAACATTCAAGATGCGCCCGGGGCGCATTGAAATGCGCCTGGGCGCTATGGATTGCGCCTGGGATGCATTAAGGTTGCTCAAACTTTGCGGACTAGCCCCGGACACCCCTGAACTCTAATTTGCGCGTGGTTTGAACCGTTAGAAAGTTTGTCCAATTTACTTTCTATCCCAAGTAGTTTGGATAAAAAGTCATTTGTACATCAAATGAAGTGACCGTTTTACCCTCGATGGGTCAAAATATGATTCATTCCTGTAAAACGCGTGTTTGTTTCACATTTTAAATTGGATCAAGACCCATTGTATATCAATAAATAGAGTTTTTAAAGTACTAAAAGATGGCGGAATCCAGCCATACAAATATTTGCATTTCATTCATAAAAACTGGATAGAAACAAGACAAGTACAAAAATCGCCGAAGCCACTAAGGCTAAAACACTTTCTACGTTGGATTTGTTAATCAAATTACTATTCTAAGGTATTTCTTATTTTCGTAAGTGTTTCACAGTGTACATAGAGTATCCAAACTTTATCAAAGCGTAGGAAAAATCATTTCATCATTGACATTCGCCCAAAGCGGGGCTTAAATATTTTCAAATTCAAATTTGGGTGTCTTGCTAAAACTACCAACACAACAAAAATTGAGAATATTTCCAAAAGAGAACACCAAAAAGGATTGGCTGTATTTTCTATATTTCAGTCTACTGCCACCACATTACAACTACGATCTTTATATAGTGCCGCCACAACGGATTCCTAACATTCTTTAATCAGGAAAATATTCTGCGTGCATGTTCTACTTCTAGACACTCTCTGCTGGGCCGGCCTTGGATATAGGCCCACCAGGCGACTGTCTTGGGCCTCCCATTTTGAGCCCAATCATAGGGCCCCCAAATAGAAGAAGCCTAATAAATATTATATATGTCAACTATTTTCCAAGGAAGTTTGTGTGTTTCAGTGGTAAGGATCATGTGTGCCACACGCGAAGCCCAAGTTTGAATCCCACCCACGCCAGTATTTTTAACATGAACACCTTTGAACTTGTAAAAAAAAATCATTTGGAAATGATGTTGCCGTTGTTCAACCACGCGACCAGCGGCTCCAATGAGAAGGTCACACAAATTGCCATTGGACTACAACCCTTTTATTCTCCACTACTCCAAACACTAAGATATATATAAACCTTTGAAAGGCCAATGAGTTAATTCTGGGCCGGTCCTATTTTTCAATTTCATAGCCCACTATATCCTTTTTCTATAGAGTGCAATTCCTAATAGATCCTGTGGAGTGTATTTTACATTTTTACCCCCGTTTAGAAACAAATGAACTCATACAACCTCCTACACCACCACCACCACCACCACCACTCCACCACCACCACAACCAGCGCCGCCGCCGCCGCTGTCACGCCGCCGCCACCACCACCACCACAACTCCGCCACCGGCCCACCACCATCACCGCCACCACAATGACAACCACCACCACTCCACTATCATCATCACCACCACCATGCCGCCGACGCCACCACCACCATAATTACCACAACCCCCACCACTCCACCACAACCAGCGCCACCACCACCACCACCGCCGTCACGCCACTGCCACCACCACCACCACCACAACTCCGCCACCACCATCACCGCCACCACAATGACCACTACCACTCCACTATCATCATCACCACCACCACCATGCCGCCGCCGCCACCACCACCACAACCAGCACGCTGTCACGCCGCCACCACCATCACCGCCACCACAATGACCACCACCACCACTCCACCATCATCATCACCATCACCACCACCGCCACCGCCGCCACCATGCCGCCACCACCACAATTAATAGTGTTAATCCGGGTATTAACATTATTAATCTTGTTATTAACACTGTTAATTGAGATGTGAATTTAGACAAAAATTAACGCTGTTAATAGTGACGGATTAACACTGTTAATTGGGGTGTGAATTTAGAGGAAAACCACCACCACCGTCGTCACCCTGCCACCATCACCACAACGCCGCCACCATAATGACCACCATCATCATCACCATCGTCGCCGCCACCACCACCACAATTAACAGTGTTAATCCAGGTATTAACACTGTTAATCTTGATATTAACACTGTTAACTGGGATGTAAATTTAGACAAAAATTAACACTATTAATCGTGGCGGATTAACACTGTTAATCGTGGCGGATTAACACTGTTAATCCTGGTAAAAACACTATTAATTGAAATGTGAATTTAGACAAAAATTAACACTGTTAATTTAGACAAAAAATAACACTGTTAATTGTCGTGGTGAAGTGGTGGTGGCGGTGACGATGATGGCAGCGGCGTTGTGGTGGTGATGGTGGCAGTGGGGGTGGTGGCGGTGATGTGGTAGTGGTGGCGGAGTGGTGGTGGTGGTAGTGGCGGCGTGGTGGTGGCGGTGACATGGTGGAGGTGGAGGTGGTGGCGGCGGCGTGGTGGTGGTGGCAGTAGTGGTGGTGGTGGTGGAGTGACATTGGCGGCAGTGGCGGCGGCGGCGTTGTGGCGATGGTGGTGGTGGTGGCGACGTGGTGGTGGTGGTGGTGGTAATGGTGCCGGCGGCAGCGTGGTGGTAGCTAGATGTCTCTCAAATCACATTTTTTTGCGAGGGGTATTTTTGTCAACAAAATAATGAAGAGGACATACTGGACTATGGGCTCTTTGGACAGGACCTAGTGGGCTATACTTCACCCAGACAGGACTGGCCAGGAAGTTGCTCTTTTTAAATCTCATCTGGGGCCCCGAAAATCTTGGGGCTGGGCCTGACTCTCTGAATTGGAAATGATTCTCTAACAATGAGTACTATTTATTT
Organism: Rhododendron molle; assembly: GCA_025413875.1. Classification (NCBI taxonomy): domain Eukaryota; kingdom Viridiplantae; phylum Streptophyta; class Magnoliopsida; order Ericales; family Ericaceae; genus Rhododendron; species Rhododendron molle. Next base: position 51,479,033 of record CM046398.1, read on the forward strand.
CAACCCATTCCTCATTAAATCTCTAAAAATCACATGTGGGTATGCAAATACTCCCTCCGTCTCAATTTGTTGCGCCCTTATTCCTTTTTGGGATGTCTCAAAATGATTTGTATGTTTCAAAACTTTCCATTTTTAGATATTTAAATTACCATTTTACCCCTCCTTTTCTTTTATACATTTAAAAGAGGCTATGTTTTCAAGAATTCAAAACCAAGCAATTATGAGGGACAAACAGTTTCCGAGCATGGCAGGGATTCTTCCCGCCTCAGTCAAAATAAATTACTCCCCTGATCCCGCCTCATTCAAACAGTTTCTGAGCATGGAGTAGAATTTCACTTTTTGCCTAATTTAAATATTCTGTCAAGGGGTAAAATAGTAAAATTGATAGAAAGTCAATGTAATTATGAAGTTTTCTTAAATTACGTGCAAGTCAAAATGGGCGTAACAAATTGAGACGGAGGGAGTAGTTGGGAATATGGGATGGAGAAAAAGGAACAGAAAAAACTTTGAGATTAAATGGCTCCTTCAACTCCATTTGAGAACAACACAAAAAGAAAAACAAAACACTTGCTCGAACTTCTTCAAGATTTGGTTCTGCAATTATCTGCACATCGTGATCACATATTTCTCAAAGTATTTGAGTGTTGGGCAATAATCGATTCGTAAAGTTTTGCTTCACTGTAAAAAAGTGGACTTAGAGATCGTTGTATTTTGAGGAAATAACATCATCCAACCCGGTTTAGAAGGAGGTGTATCATTCATAAGGGAGAGCGCAGTTCCGCGTGCCTCAACCAACCCCACAGGCTGTTCTAATATATTTTGGTTAACTATTTGATTACTTTTACTGGTGTCATTATGCAATTCTTCTACCATAAAATCCTACATAATCTCGCATAGAACATGACAGGTTGATGTGCCCGGGTGCAAATGCACCTGGGGCGCACTCAAATGGCACCTGAGGCACATGTGATGCAACAAATATTTTTAATCTATTTTTTTACTGAATTTTTCTAGTCTGAATTGGGAGGAGTAAAACAAGGCAATCTTTTATAAGGATTGTTAAAGCATAAGAGAGGCACAAGAAGGCCGTACAAAGTGATTCCATGCATGAGTTCCATTCATGAAGATTTCATTGACATATGTTTTGGTCTTCAGGTGTGTGAGTGTGTATATATACAAACACACATGATTCAAAAGTTTAGAAATGGTTGAAATATGCAAGTAATCTGTAGTTCTTGGACATGGGGCCACTGTGCTCGTGATTCTCATGGAGCTCTATCTTGGGCCTAAAAAAAAAGCTATCAAAGAACTACAAGAAAACTAACCATGATTCAAAAGTTTTTTTCCGTTGATCTATTTCAATGGGGTTCAGCTTAAAATGAGGTGGGCCCGCTGGTCAAGCTCAATTAAGTCCACTAAGTCCTAGAGGCCCGCTTCAAAACCCAATTCCTCATTGGAAACCCAACGCTTTGGTCACTTTGATGGGTATACTAGTCACGCTTTCAGAAAATCACGGCCAAGTGTCAAAACGTGTGGCCAGCAGTAATAAGATGCGGCCAAGATAAAAGCATGATTAGTTAATGGTTTGTTTTTGGACATCTTGGCAGCATCTTATTACTCTTGACCGCATTTTATTACTCATGGCCCCACGTTTTGACACTTGGCTGTAATTTTTTGAAATCGTGTTCCGTAACCACGTTTTCTAAAAATTGCGGCCATATGTCAAAAAATGCGGCCATGAGGAATAAGATGCGGCCAAGATGTTCGAAAATGGACCATACACTAATTGACAGAAGGGATGTTGTTTCTTAGAATATCTTGATTTCTTGTTACATACTTACATTTCAAGACAGGATATCGTGGAAGTTGACAAGTGCTTCAACAAAATTCAAGATGAAGTAAGGCCTAGCAGTGAGACATTAAACTTAATTAAGTATTTTCAGCTTCCAGCTGGGAGAATGGTAATAGTTTTCAAGGCAAAAAATTGCACTGTTTTGCTATTGAAAATGAACTTTATGACAGTGTTCTCCAAACTTCATTGTTGGATTTTTATGCAAAGTGCAGGGACATGGAGAGAGAAGTTCATGGGAACCAAAAAAACAGGGGGATATGCAGCAAGAAGGCCCTTGGATTTGGAACCCAGTATTACACATAGTACTGTTCAAGTTGTTGTTGAGAGGTGGGATGGAGTTGAAGAACTACAAAGATTTATGAATGACAACGATTTGATGCAGAAACCGGGGTACAGTGGACCTACATTGAAGCCAAAGGATTGATCCATGGTTTTGCTTCTGGAGATCGATCACTCCCTCAAATGCTAGAAATCTACGAGCCTGGCCATGGATATCATATGTAGGAATTAAATTGCTTTGTGTCCTTTTGAAAGTGCCTCAAGGCCCAATTTTTTTGTTCAAGATTTGTCTCAAGAATAATGGAGTTCATAGTTAAAACATTTTGCACTTTTGAGCATGTTGTCATGGAATTCAGTGGCTCATTACATCAAAAGAGTAAAAAAGTGAATGCTCCCGAGGAGCAATTCAAATGCGCCTGAGGCGCATTATGAAATGAGAGAAAAAAGGATGCGCCTGGGGCGCGTTCAATTGCGCCTGAGCCACATTACAAAAACAGAGAAATGAGGATGCGCCCAGGCGCAACTTAAATATGCCTAGGCCGCACTCGAATTGCGCCTGAGCCGCATGTGATGCATCAAATATTTTTAATTTTTTTTTTTTACTGAGTTTTTCTAGTCCGAATTGGCAGGAGACTATAAAGGCAATCCCTTAGACATTAGAAGGATTTTTAAAGCATAAGAGAGGCACAAGAAGCCCGTATGAAGTTAATCCATGAGTTCCATCCATTAAGATTTCATTGACATATGTTTTGATTGTCAGGTACACATGATTCAAAAGTTTAGAAATTGTTGAAATATGCAAGTATAACCTATGGTTCTTGGTTTGGGCCGGTTGGTTGGTGTTCTTACTCTCGCAAACTGGGTTAGAAACACGAGAGTTCACCTTTGATGAAACATAATTAGTCCTTGATGTGCTTTCACTGTTATTGGCTTTTGTTGCAATTCCAATGGTAAAATTCTTGGAAATCTGCAAGCAAACAGGAACTAGTATATGTGTATGTATGCATTTAGGAGTATAATGCGTTTAGATGTGTTTATTCACTTTGTAGTGTATCGATTCCAAATCCTTGCAGTGGATGGAGGTGGCGTTAGAGCGAAAAGATGTGGACGATTGGATTATTGATAGAGGGGAAGGAGCTGCCAATCTCATTCCTGCTCAGTCCGAACGATTGCATTTGTGTGTTCATTTATGTTTCACTATTTTAATCATTTCATTGTGCCTCTTCATTTCATTTTTTATTATACAATAATTTAACTGAGCATTTTTTCAAACTCCAAAAGCAAAGCAAACAAGTTCTTCCTTCTGAGAATTGGGATTTTTCTTTTGAAGAGTTGTTTGGATTTGCAAATGCATCCTTGTACTTGGTAAAATGAACTTGAATTCTAGAATAAAATGAGTTAGATCACAGTGGGTCGATAGGGGAGGCCATAGTAACTGTGGGCACACGCCCCGAAAAATTCCATATTTGTTCATAAAATTCAGGTGCGCCCTTTTTGGAAAGCGCGGCGAAACGCTTACAATTCAGAGTCGCCGGTTTTGCGGTATGCACCCAAGAAACCGAACTTGAAACGTTTGCTACATTTTTTATTTGAAAAAAAAAAAAGGGCTTGTAGACTAGACCATCGTCACCTTCGATATCTGAGGTTCGGGAACCAGGTTACGAGAGGGGAAGGGTTTTATGGCACCCCTCTCGCCCAATCCGGAGATCGGTTTCTACTCAGGCATTTTACAAAATATTTGCATTTTTCTCTCATTAATCATTTTTTAGCTTGTTAGGGTAGGGGAACAGTTAAGGGGGATTAAAACTGTAACAAGTTGCATTATGTGGCAAAATGTGATGGATGATTTATTGAAACAAGTAACATAGATTGAGAATAGACACTTCTGTGAGCAGTTGAAGCAAACCGGAATACGCTAATCTAGAATGACATACGTAAGAGGCATACCAGCATGCACTGGCAAGCCACTGCATGCTTGTATGACCTGCGCTACTACTTTACTGGCATACTCCGATGAGCTTAAACTCACAGCTCCTGTTTTCAACCCTCTGGCCTCTGGAATGGACCAGTGCACAACCAGGACAAACCACGCAGTTTATAAGACACATATTAAGCAGTTAAAGATAGCAAAAATAGATTTAGAGACATGAAATAAATAGAACACCCCATAAACAGTGTGGGAAAGTAAATAGAGACCAAGGCCTAACTACCATGCAAGGACCAGCCACTGGGCTTGATCTCACTGCCGTACACCAGTCAAAGGAACCCGTACGCTAGTGACACCTTTTGTCCAGTGCTTGGCTTTGCATCTTCTAGGCTCTGGAATATGACCAGAAGGCTCCCAAAGGCATTCCATAGCAGCAGAAATGAATATTAAGAAAGTAAAACTAGCAACTTTAACTTTGGAAAGCAGTAAACTGGTTATTAGGCATGCTCACAGTGATTAATAGACAAAAAAATAAAGATCTGACCCTAATTCACAATTGGAGTACTCCAGTTACTAACTGGAGTATGCCAGTTACAGACAGATTCCAGACAAGCCAAGTTTAAAAACTGTACATACTGCCAAGGACCGGCGTACGCGTGCTTATTACCGGGGCACGCCAATTTTAGTCAGAAAACGGTTTTTGCAACCTTGCTAGCTTTAGGGCCAAGACAGAAAGTTAACAAAAGGTAGTATACCTTTGGGTTTGAGTTTGATAGAATGTTTTGAGCTTTGAACTTGAGGCTTGAAGGATGGATGAAGGGTGTGTGAGGTACTGTGGTATGTGTGAGAGTTCCTTATTTACACTTTCAATGGATGAATAAGAGGAAGTATAGAAGCAAGGAGGAAAAGAGAGAAAAGACTTGAGAGCTTTTTATGGTGGTTAACCTTCTTCATGGGTGAAGAGAGGGGTATATATAGGAGTAGAGAGGGGTGTAACCAGCTGGTTTGAGAGTTGGTTGGATTTGGAGGGAGAGTCTCCCCTCATTTAATAAAGATGAGAGGTGATGGGAGGCATGTGGGGGAAGGAGGGGAACATCCCCTGCACGTACCCACTCTTCAGACAATCGAATAGTGTACTGGGGTGGCCCAGCAGTCTTGTGCACGTGGTTGAATAAAGGTGATTTGACTAGCTTTGACCGGCATACGCCAATAGGTAACTGGTGTACGCCAGTTCAAGCCTGGTCAATGGTCAAAGTAGACCAATGACTGACACGTGGCAGAGGACCAGCGCATGTCAATTTGGTTCCGGGGTATGCAAGCAGGGTCTGGTTGAGGCTTTTTGGTTCTGGTTTGAAAGGGTTTTTAGAACGCTCAAAGCTCAAACACACTAACATTCTCAATGAGTTCTTGACCTTTTTCATCATCGGGGCATCAAATACCGTAAGTAAACTAATTTTGAAAAGTCCAAAATAGGGTGTCTACAGTAACATGCTTCATTACGAAGACAATGCAACGTACCTACATTTGTTACTTAATTACAACAGGTCTCTCTATTAAAATGTTAAATGAAACTGCACAGACCTTTTTAATTTCCTGCCAAACGGATTTTTTTTGTCTTTATTCTTTTTTTTTTTTTTGGCATTTGTTAAGTTGTGTCAAATTTTTGTAAACTATTGATTCGTCTCGGTGAGATGAGTCAGAGAAGTGGAAAATGATGACTCAAACTCAATTATTTTTGGAAAGGAGAGCCAGGAAAATATTTTGGGCTGACTAAAAGATTCTTAAAAGTTTCTTTTTTTATCTATTTCAATGGGTTTCAGCTTAAAATGAGGTGGGCCAACTGGTCAAGCTCAATTCAGTCCACTAAGTCCTAAAGGCTCGCTTCAAAACCCAATTCCTCACTGGAAGCCCAACGCTCCGGCCACAATGACGGGTATACTAGTGACGCTTTCAAAAAATCGCGGTCAAGTGTCACAACTTGCGGCCAAGAGTAATAAGATGTGGCCAAGAGTAATAAGACGCGGCGTGATTAGTGTATGGTCTGTTTTCGGACATCATAGCCGCATCTTATTACTCCTGGACGCACGTTTTGACACTTGGCCGCGATTTTTTGGAAAGCTTGTTCCAAAAACAGACTATACACTAATCACGCTTTTACTAGTAGTAAGCAACAAGAAAACGCGATTTACGATGAAGAAGTCTTTGGTCTTCTCTCATAGTGAGATTTTTTTTTGTTTCAATTTCATGTTTCCATCATAATTTCCTCTGATTTTCCTGCAGCAAATTTCATCCCTAATCTACCGTACATGGAAATCCCCGGAATCCGAAATGCTGCTCGATTACATGAGTTCTTATCAGCAATGAGAGTGTGTTGTGAAATTCCTTCTCTGCGTGTTTTCTTTTTTATTTATTTATGTGAAGGTATGGTAAGTTTAATCTAGGAATCTGTTGATTGAAACTAAGCGTTTACTTAGTTTTATTCCTCAATGATATATGGTTTTTCAAATTTTCAACTTGTTATGGTACGTTGTTTTCTACTACTAGTAGCTTATTGGAATTATTATTAGGTTAGACGGAGATGTTTGGAGGAAATCCTGAGAGAAAATAGGATGCGCCCGGGGCGTGTTTAATTGCGCCTGGGGCACATTACAAAAAGAGCGAAATTGTGGATGCGCCCAGGCGCACTCGAATTGCGCCTGAGGCGCATGTGATGCAGTAAATATTCTTTTTGATTTGTGTTTTACTGAGCTTTTCTAGTTCGAATTGGCAGAAGACTAAAAAGGCATAAAAGAGGTGTGGGCTGCCAGAGCCTGGGAGACCCTCTTTTGGATGGGCTCCCCGCGCGCTGCTCCTTTTTGTTGAAATTTTTTGAAAGAGTCGCCACTCGGGTTTTTGTAAAATGGTTTGCCATCCGAGAAACCTGGAACTTCAAAATGATATTTGAGTTTGAAAATAAACTAGAGATTTCGGACTCGGAAGCTTTGTTACGAGAAGGGAAGGCTTTTGTTCGGCACCCTTCTTGCCCGACACGAAGACCAGTCTCTACTAAATATTTGTGGGATTTTTAGAGAAATGCTTATATTTTAACCTTTAAAACACATAGCAAGTTGAATGTATGGTGTAGTCATGTGCCAGAGTGTACAATATATACAAGAATGAAATAGAATGGAAAATGGCATATCATGAGTGAAATGAATGCAAAACTGTCGAAAATCTTTGGAAGATGGAGGTCACTCCTTTGCGCTAGGGAGTTAATACCCGGCGCAAAGCATTCACTGAGACATCTCCTTTGAGCTGGGGTCTCAATGCCCAGCGCAAAGCAATTGTCCAAATCAGCCTCTGAAAAATATTTTATTTATTTATTTATCTAAATAGTGGATTAATTGGTCCTATGCATGAATGATAGCCTTTTCGACAATGCTTCAAGGTATTTCTAAAGGAGAAAATGAAACAGTAGTATTAGGAAGTATTCAAAGTAAATAATGAACGCGGGAAGTAGACATAAAAGCCTCTAAACTCCACTGATATGGGTATACTCAGTGAGCACAGGAGGAAGAGTTTTGTGCTGGGGAATAAAAGCCCAACACAAGGCAGTTAGCCGACCACAGGAGCATGTGCTTTGCGCTGGGGAGTGAATGCCCAGCGCAAGGCACAAGCAATCACATTTTTTTCATGACAGCAACCCACGATCGTATTAGCTAGCTAATATCTCGGCTTTGGGTTCTTGGTTTCCTCATATGAACAGAAACCAGAAATGCAGGTAGTGTACTACCTTTGAGTGCTTGATCAAGACTTGGAGGCTTGTTTTTAGATGGTTTGAAGAGTCTTTCGGGTTGGAAAGATTATTGTGATGGAGTGTTGGAGGAATGTAGGTTTTAAAAGAGAAATGGGGTTGTTCTTCTTCAAATATAAGACATTGCTGAACTTTCCTTGCATTAAACCCAGGAAATGTATATATCTTTAGAGAGAGAAAGTGCTCTGGAGTAGGGAGAGAGTGTAAGGGTGTATATATGTGTCTATGTGTATTAGAGAGAGTTAGAGAGTGTTAAGGTGTGTTGAAATGGTTCTAAGCACCTCTATTTATAGAAAAAAACAGAGGAGGAGCATCTGTGCAGGCTTAGAGTCAGCTAAATGCTTTATAGAGTTATGATGAGATTCATGCATCAGTCAAAGATATCAGTAACAGAAGTTGATTCCCAGCGCTGGGGAATTGATGTTTGGTGTTAGAGAGTATGTTGTACTCTTTTGCGCTAGACAATCGATGTTTTGCATTGGGCACATGGTGCCTTGTGCTGGACAGTTGATGGGTTCAGGTTATGGGAAGCCCAAAAGTCGTTGATCAAGCCCTCGAATTCATGGTTCTATCTTGTATCATCATAGGAGATCAAAGGTAGTTCAGAGAGTCTCAATTTGGGGTGTCTACAAGAGGCACAAGAAGCCCGTACCAAGTGATTCCATGAGTTCCATCCATGAAGATGGAGCTCTATCTTTGAACTAATAGAGTGATCCCAATCAAGTATGTATTTGACTTGTCAAGTTTATATGCAACAAATCTCAGTGATCATATTAGTCTGTAAATTTTTAGCCAAACGTGTTTTTTTCATGCTAACACCGAATCTCTACAGTCATTACAAACTTTATGAGCCGTGTACGAACAATTTCAATCACTCATATGAGTCCCCAAAAGAACAGCAGGCGGCCTACTACTACACCCAATCTCGTGGTTATTCTATAATCCAATGTATCTTCACGCTATGTAGAAATTTAAATCGCTCGGTGCTCGCCCATATACTCAAATTAGTCTAAGAAACTAGTAATGTGGGAAGCAATTGCATTCTTCTGTGTTGAAAAAATTTGATTTTGAAAATGTATAGTAATGCGGGTAGTATCGATGTGATAGAAACCTTATTCAGTGAAATTGACGGAAGGGATGTTGTTTCTTAAAATATATTGATTTCTTGTTACATTTCAAGACAGGATATCAGGGAAGTTGACAAGTGCTTCAACAAAATGCAAGATGAAGTAAGGCCTAGCAGTGAGACATTAAACTAAATTAAGTATATGTTTGCCCGCCCTAACATTGTTTTGAAACAGTACATAAAAGCAAGAAGGGTACTGTATGTGAAGGATTGAGCTTCTCTTAACATGGGGTCTTGATTCGTTGTATATTCTGATACGCTGTTTTTGTTGTTGAAATGCTTTCGTCTAAGCTTCTTGGTTCGGTTATCTGGTTTTGGATTATAGGGAGAGGCATCTCTGTGATTTGGTTTTCGAAGATCAAAGCTACAGAAAAGCGAGGGAAAGAAATCATCTGGCTCTTCTCTTTCTTCGGATTCTTCCCAACTGTCTAGCACGTAGTATATTTGATCCGCCTCATGAAAAATACAATCCAGTACGCAATAAGACTGAGCTGAAGGATTGGTAGTGGCACCGCTGGATAATTCAGAGGAAAAGTTTTGAAGCAAATTAGCAGTGCGAAGCCTACTCACTTCCGTTCGAAGAAACGATTAAACACCAGTTTCCATTCGGCCTTTGCAACTACAAACCAGTCGGTGGAGAATCCATCGATCTAGAGCCTCAACCATCCATTGAGGAAGCATAATTTTGTCTTTGGAACCAGAATTATGGAATTCATAGTTAAAGACATTTTGCACTTTTGAGCATGTTGGCATGGAATTCAGTGGTTCATTACATTGAAAGAAAAAAAAGTGAATGCTCCCGAGGAGCAATTCAAATGCGCCTAAGGCGCGTTATGAAATGAGAGAAAAAAGGATGCGCCCGGGGCGCATGTGATGCAGCAAATATTTTTAAATTATTTCTTACTGAGCTTTCTAGTCCAAATTGGCAAGAGACTAAAAAAGGCAATCCCTTAAACATTACAAGGATTGTTAAAGCATAAGAGTGGCACAAGAAGCCCGTACGAAGTGATTCCATGAGTTCCATCCATGAAGATTTCATTGAAATATGTTTTGATTTTCAGGTACACATGATTCAAAAGTTTAGAAATGATTGAAATATGCAAGTATACCTGTGGTTCTTATTCTCGCAAACTGGGTTAGAAACACGAGAGTTTGCTTAGATGACTAGATGAAACATAATTTCCTTGATGTGCTTTCACTGTTATTGGCTTTTATTGCAATTTCAATGGTAAATTCTTAGAAATCTGCAAGCAAACAGGAACTGGTATATGTGTATGTATGTGTCTAGGAGTATAATGCATTTAGATGTGTTTGTTCACTTTGTAGTGTATCGATTCCGAATCCTTGCAGTGGATGGAGGTGGCGTTAGAGTGAAAAGACGCAGACAATTGAATCTATTTTCGAACTTCTCGGCCATGTCATATTACCTCTGGCCGCATCTTATTACTTCTGGCCGCACTTGTTGACACTTGGCCGCAATGTTTTGGAAGCGTGTTCCATAACCACGCTTTCAAAAAAGCGTGGCCAAGTGTCTAAAAGTGCGGCCTAGAGTAATAAAATGTGGCCAAGAGTAATAAGACGCAGCCAAGATGTCCAAAAACAGACCATACACTAATCACGCTTTTACCAATAGTAAGCAAGAAGAAAACGTACTGATCAAAAAGAAAAAAAAAACAAGAAGAAAATGCAATTTACCATGAAGAAGTCTTTGGTCTTCTCTCACAGTCAGATTTATACGTGGAAATCCCCGCAATCCGAAATGCTGCTCGGTTACTTGAGTTCTTATCAGCAATGAGAGCCCTCTTTGAGATGGAGAAAGAATGCTTCTAATGAGGTCCATCATTCGACATGGCCTTAAATCTCAGGGAAATGATTTATTGGTCAAAATGAGTTTGATTCTTTTAGTAATTCAGAAACTACCCATACATCCGCTACTGATCAAGAGTCATTTTACAACTGAAATTCAGTGAACTTGATCAATCCACTGATTCATTGGATGGAGACCCAATTCCCTTCAGATTCGCCTTGAACAATCAGTCGCGAAAAACAATAGCGAAAGTTCAGAGAAAGACCGGTTTAGAGATTGGTTAGAGCTTCTCTCTATTAGAGGCGTGGCTCCGCCTCCTTTTTTCCGGCTCTCTCTAGGATGATTGTGTGGCGGTTGAGACTCTATTCCTTAGGGGAGAAGTTGTATATCTCACTTAGACCATCATTGTTGCTGTTTCAGATCGGGTTATTTGGCCCTCAAATCTGATCGGCCAAGGCGACGCATCTGTTGATTCTCCATCAACGGTGGTGCCACCAGACAGCAGCGACTGCGGTAGGACGAAGCGACGGTGAGCTCCAGCAATGATGTGATTCCTCCAACTTCCTCCAGCCATATTATCGAGCAATTCTATGGTCTTCAACATCACAACTGCTATTTTTATACGCCTTTTTATTTTGTTGTTCTCTTTTCGTTTTCTTGTTTCCGTTCAAATGAGTCCTTTGTATTATCTGTTACTTAGGTCTGTGGACCGCACAATTTGTATATAATTTTATCAATAGAAGTTGCATTTTCTCAAATAAAAAATTCCTTTAATCTCACCTTCCTAAAACTCGAAGTTCAGTAGAAATCTCAAGCTTTCAATCAGCCTTTTTTTTTTTCCTTCTGACTTTTATGGCCAATTCTGAACTAGCTTCAACTATGGATACTAGTACTTGGTTATGTTGATAAACATTAAAAAAAAAAAAAAAAAAAAGAATAACCTAGGTATGTTGATAAACATTAAAAAAAAGAATAACCTAGGAAAACTTCAACTCATAAATTGAACACTCATGAATCAAGATTCATATGGAAAAACATAAGAGCAATCAAGAAACTAGTAACATTTCCGGATTAAGGGCCAACCTATCAAGGAAAAAAAATTGATTTGATAGAGACCCAGTTGAAAGGGTTTTGAGCTCCATCTTCATTCACGGGTAAACGATTTCTAGAGCTCACATTCATCTTCAGAAGAATACAAAACTCTACATAAAATTAACGGTTGCTAAAAAACCTAGATGAATATGAAATCCCCCAAACAGCTGTTCAAATAACGAGACACTGATGATCCAAAATAGGAATAGAATCTAAATCCTAACTGAAACTTCTTATCATCTTATCAACAACTCCCAAAGAAAACTGATATATAGAAGGAATAGTTGAACAGAAATATGACATGACAAAATTGAAACAAAACGTACATAGGTGAAACCAGTGGCGACTCTCGGAGTTTTCTCAGGTGTCCATTGAGGCATCTGAGCAAGCTCCCGCAGCGAATCAATGTTCTCAAAAATCCCATATTTGGGTATCTAACAAAAGCAAAGAATGTGTTAACACTACAAATGTGATACTCATGGACGACCTACATGGCACTAAGGAGGACAATGACTTACTGCCAAGGATAAACGACATTCTCCAAATTCAACTGCATCTCATGAACAAGAATTCAATCTTCATTCCCCCACAAAAGATAATTGAAACAATGATTTTGCAATTTTAATCATTGCACGTAGACTGTTTCAACTGCCCCACCCTCAACTTGCCCCAAATGTATTCTTTCTTTCTCCAATTGTTCCCTCCGAATAACCCTAACTTATTTGGCAGTGGAACTCCCACTCCTGTAGATTTATAGCCTCATAAAGAAGACATATAGGTCCGGTACCATTAAGAAGAGTACATCTAGGTCAAGAAGACATCTTTGAATATACAAAAATACGGACACAACCAGTTCACATGAAATTTCAAAGATAGATGACAGAATATAGGAAAATAGGATTCATGTCACCGAACCCAATTGATTGGAACTCAAGGCTCAGTTTGGTTTGATTTTTGTTAGAAGACAGAATATGACTGCCTCCATCACCAAATGTTGGAGATGCACAAGAAACTCAGTAGTCCCGAAAGAAATGCAACAGACATCATCATCATCATCACAGTTACGTAGAGATTTGTTGAAGAAATAAAAGGCATCAAGAAAAAAATGCCGAAAAGGCTAGGGATCCACTCAATTCAAGCCTCAAAATTCTCAACAAAAATCGTCAACTGTTGCATATAAATGGGTGCAAGCAAGAAACAGTGAAAGCTAGTATACAAAATCGAACAATGGAAGATTGAAGAGACCTGTCTGTTACTATGGCAATGAGATCGATCCCATCAATTCCTTCCTTCCTTCCATAGCTTCCTCTGATGAACGAACCACCACATTTTCTCTCCCTCCCTTTCCGTCGGAGGAGCGAAATTGTATTCCGTAATGAAGTGGGCATGATCAAGTGTGGCCAAGTCTATTTCCAAAACAACAAATTTAACAAAATCATCTCCGATTATATATCAATCGATATCCGATTAATTCGATCTTCAACAATGTTTACATTCTTGACAAGCTCTACAACTCCAACAGTCTCGATCAAGAAATAATCTCTGCCCGTGTTTGCAATTTTACGAAGTAGACTTCGTAGGTCCTTTAATGGGGTCTTTGAATAGACGCGACGTCGTTTCGATGAAGTGGGTTTTATCAAGTGTGGTCAAATTTATTTTTACAAAAATAAATCCACAAAAATCGTCTCCGATTATGTATCAATTGACATTCGACGAACATGATCTTCATCAAGGTTTGAGTTTCTGTCAATTTCTACCAATTGAACATTTTCGATCAACAAACAAACCCAGAACGACTCTGCAATTTACCAATTATATGTCTTCTAGGACTTCTCAAGTTGGAGGTGCAAAGTCTGAATGAAATTCGACGACGCCGTTTTGATGGACCTCCACTGTTTGAAGAGGCGAGGTCTCAACAAAACCCGGTCTCGCCGTCGTTTCAGTCGCCCCCATGCTGAGGAAGATCATCTGTAACAGGTCGTCGTCCCCATTTACTCTCTCTCTCTCTCTCTCTGAGCTCTCTCCCTCTGTGTATGCCCCACTACATCTTCGGTCACAAACGACCGTCAATTCTCTGTGAATTGATTCTGGCCTGTCACATTTCAGGTATGCAAAATCTTAATTTTTATCCGCATTGTACGCGATTCGAATTAGGCTATGGATCTCATCATTTTATGAACAAAACTTGCATGTTTGCGGTGTAAATCCATGTTTGTGGTTGTGAATATGTTCGGCTGAAACGAAGAATGCCTGAAAATGCATAGACTAGTTACTAGTATGTAGTTAGTATAAATTTTAGTTGGCTAGTTCATGGTTTAAATTTAGTTGCTTGAAAATTTAGTTGCCTAGTTCATAGATTTGAGGATCGATTGGAGGCATAACATGATTGGGTTGGGGCTGAGGACATGGGTAAAGGGAAGGGGAGAGATGAGGTTGTTTAGACGGAAGAGAGAAAATTAAGCATGGTTAACTTTTTTATGACTTTTATTTAATAGGCAGGGTTAATGTGAGGACAAATACACAAAAAACCAATTTCTGCCAACGTTGTTTGGTTACGCAAAAACAAAAAAAAACCCAAATTTTTGGTAATGCAAAAAACGCATTATGTAACATAATGCCCCAGAGAGAGCTCAACAAAGAAAGACGGATTCATGTAGCTGACCTTAATTGACTGGTACTTAAGGCTTTGTTGGTTTGTATGGTTGGTTGACAAATCTGACATTTTTTTTTTTTTTGGATAAGTAATTGACAAATGTAACATTCAAAGTCAAAGTCAATTTAGAAACTTTATATTTGGAGTTCAAAAACCTCGGCAGAGATCAATGTAATTTACCCTTTTTTACTCTTAGACAATTCTAGGATGCATGTCCTTGATGATGAGTATTTCATAAGAACTCTCCCCTTCTACACAAAGCACTGTTATTGTACAAAACTGGAAGCTGAACAACTTATTCTAGTGCTTGTACGAGGATTACAAATCCTTTAGGATGGTTCCTCCTTTTTCTTGAAATGATTAAGTTGGACGTTGTCAACATCATGCTTCTTGAAATTACTTGGCTTTTTGGTTGCAAAGAGCCTCCCCCAGTTGTATGCTCTGTACTTGGCCGGGTTCTGCTCTGTAATCAGCTCCTCTAGCGGCTCTACCATGACATTATGGTCTGGATTGAAGAAGAATGGCATCGAAAATCTTTCCTTCTCGGAGTTCACCATTACCCTGTGCTCAACACTCTCGTACCTGTCATTGCTCCATACCTATTCAACAATTTCCCATGTCCACATATGTTCAGCTCATACTGGTGGGGTAATTTAGGCGGTGAGTTTACTTTCAGTCAAGAAATGGTACCTGAATGGTGTCACCAACATTCACAATATAAGCATGGGGAGTGGGTTTGATGTGAATCCACTCCCCATCAGCTTTCCTTTTTACTTGCAGCCCTCCAACATTGTCTTGTGCAAGGATAGTTAAGGCTCCAGCATCCTTGTGTTGGCTAATACCGAAAGCTAGGTGAGGGATTGGACAAGATGGATAGTGAATGAGCTTGGTGAAGCTGGTATGATCATTGAAGAAGCCACTTAATCGGTTTGCTTTCAAGCCTAAGCTCAGTGAGATGAGTTCCAGCAACTTGTGAGCCAATTTCTCCATATCCTCGGCATATTCTTCACATGCCTCCCTGGTCCAGACAATTTAGTCAACTCACCTCCCTCAATCTTTAATAGAACAACAATTTGTTGCATTAGTATTTTGGATCAATGAACAATAGTATGTGCATACCGATGCTCTGGACTATCAATGAAGGAATCATGATAATGTGCACATAAATTGATTTGGGTCTCTAGGTCTGCCCTCTCTGATGCCATTTGGCTTTGATTTTGGGGCATGGTTCACAACAAAACGTCCCTGTTGCTCCTCGGTTCTTGGAGGTTTAAAGGGGCCACTGTTTCGGTGGTATTCTAAGAGCAGCCACTTTGGGCAGATATTGCCAAAGGTTAGGTCTGTCTCCAATCATCCCCGCCCATACCCTCAATGATTGGGGACTAGATGGGTTATGTTATGTTGTTGTTGTTGTTGTTGTATTAGTATTTTGGATCACCATTTACCGATCTTTTCCCAGAGTTTCCCCTCCCCATTCCCAATCATATCTTTTCCCAGGTCCTCTGCCACTACTAGATCAATTAGCGCATCAGGTTTGAATTTGTGGTTGCTCCATTTCAAGCATGATATACCTTATGTTTTGTTGCATTTTTCGTGGTCGCCCTATTTGAGTTAGTCTAATATTGCAACCTGTGTCAATGAGCGCAAAACTACACATGCTAATTTTTGATGCTATAGTTTCTTGTGATAGATCACAATTAATCATCTCATTTATTGATGCCATAGTTTCTTATGCTCAAATAGGATTAAAATCTCAACTGTTACCTCAATTCAGAAGGGTACTCAGGCCACCGATTAACCACCTCCTTGAGTCCATTGTCACCAGCCTCATGTGAAGCCGGTATCACAGTCGGATTCTTCACCATTAGATCAAGCACCTCTTTCCAGTCCCTAACATTCTTGGTAAACAAACTATCATAATAACCCGCTGGATTCGCCTCATCCCCCCTAACCTTGAGCTTCTCCTCTGTTGACTGTGCAAAGAACTTTCTTGATGCCATCTCGAGTTTTTCTCTCTTTT
Organism: Rhododendron molle; assembly: GCA_025413875.1. NCBI lineage: Eukaryota > Viridiplantae > Streptophyta > Magnoliopsida > Ericales > Ericaceae > Rhododendron > Rhododendron molle. Next base: position 51,495,582 of record CM046398.1, read on the forward strand.
CCAATGGCACCCCGTGGTTGATAACTTGGAAAAAACCCCAGTTCTTGCAGGCATCCCTGACCTCTTCTGCTAGAGTTTCAATGGAACTAGGGTTAGAAGGCAAATCATGAGAGTTAAAAACGGAGAGGTTGATCAATGGGATGCCTTCAGCTTCAGTGATGACTAGTTTAGGCCTGTGTTCAACTGCTTGAATGAAAGCTTCATCTACCTCTCCCATGGCTCAAGAATACTTTTGGCTAACCCTAGGAAAAGGTTGTTTTCTAGGTGTAAAATGAGGCTGGTGACACAGTTATATCATGTGAGTGTGAGGAAATATTTATGTTGAACCTGGAAATTTTTTGTGACCATGTGTGATGAGGTTGCTAACGTAGGTAGGTTTGTTAGGATTCCTCTTTGGAAGTTTTGCTTGTCTTTGTCATGAGTAGGAAATTGTTTGTTTGCTTTCTTGTAAGAATTAATATGAAACAGGACAAAACAAGGCAAGTAGGGTCCAAAACTAAAGTTACATATATATTTGGATTTTGCAATACTTAATAGCATATGTCAGCTGGTCACATATATGGTGGTTCTGCCTTTCTATATTTTCTTGATTACACTCCACATCAATGTGTGAACATGCACCTCTCTTTTGTTATTATTATTTTTATAAAAGGTGCATCTCTCATTTAGATCGTCTCATTGGGCAATCTGATTCAGAGGTGATGATAATACTACGACCTAGTGTTTGGTTCCTTTTTTTCCTATCGGCATGTTCGGTTCCTATTAAACACATTATTTGGATTGAGAGACAGAATGTCTATTCAAAACCAAACGATGTGGAACCAACAATTGTTTATAAAAAGGAACAATGAGACCTATATATAAAGGAACAATGAACTCAGCAATCAAAGAAACTTGTTGAAAGTTGAAACCCGCTAAATGAGAATATACGTCTCTAATCAATGTGGCTAATGTTTCCATATATTTCCAAACTTTCATTTAAAAAAGGAAACCAAAGAGACCTGGTTCATAAATCACTGTCGTACACTCGTACTTTCCATTGGTTTTCAATCCATATCTGTTAATGCGTTTACATTTTATTAGGCTGGCCTAGTGCTTTCAGTAATATTCTTGTTGGCCTGGCTTTTGTGGTGATATGCCCTCTTCTTTTTTGGGTGAGTGATTTGATGATATGCCCTTGATCTTGCCTTATAAGCATGGCTGAATTTTGATCTGTCATTATCTCTTTCCATAAAAATTTAAAATGTAGACCAACTTATACAGGAAAATGTCGAATTTCAGGTTGAAGAAATCCATCCTTCTGAAAATTTCTCAAACGTCAGTAGTTGGTTTGATACCAATTGTACATGTAGTTACATGAATTTCATTCAAGTTTCTCTGAAATCTCCGACACAAACTTACCCATGCTTCCAAAAGTTTCACGCACTATGGATTGTCGAAGAAAAGTTAGAACAACCCCCTATTGCTTCTGCATTGTATCCTATGCATCACTCTGATTTCATGCAATGATAAATCTGGATGTTTCCCATGTGAAGCTTCTTGAAATTAGTAAGGTTTCTGGTACTGACAAACTTTCCCCAGTTGAATGCCTAGTACTTGGCAGGGTTTTCTTCATTCACAAGTTCCGCCACCAGATCCACCACGGTGTAATGTGCTGGGTTGAAGAAGAATGGAATGGAAAACCTTTCCCTCTCAGAATTCACCATCACCCTGTGCTGCACACTCTAATATTTGTCTGCTGCATACCTGTACAGATGTTATAGAATTGGTACAGACACTGTTAAATCAACTGATTTTTTGGACTGAAAAAATCTTGGAGGTCCCATGCGTAATTAATACCGTAGACTTTCCACGGGCCGCCAGGGGTGTCGGAGAGCGAGAGGATTTCGGCCAGGCTGTTTCCGACGATGCCGGTGACGCCAATGATTAGTTCAACGCTCTACTGACCTTTTCACTAAGGGGCTACACAAGCATCGCTTTGAGCTTCTGCGGTCCAAACTCGTCCTTCCTCCTATGTTGTAAAAGGGAAGTGCAAATCTTTCTGCAACACTCATCCGACTTTATGCCGCCCCTGAATCCACAAGTACCGGCTGGATTACCCCCTATGATAAGAGGAGGATATAGAAGTAGATTTAGTTGCAGGTAGGAGCGCCCTGCATAGCGGCTTATCGCTTATCCCCATTTGAGAACGCACCTATGGGGTCGGACGTAACCCCTTATCCATCCAACAGATACATCTGGACCTAACTAGTTATCAGATCTACCTAATATAAGTAAGGAATGTATGGTTAAAACATATATAGGAAGAGGGGATTGGAAACAAAGATAGGGTTGGCTCCCGTTTTGGAATTACGTTTAGTCTAGATTGTGTCGAAACGTGTCTTTACACAGCATTCGCTTCCTGTCTTTTAAGAGACTATTCCCTATCCCTTGATCCAACACGGCCTTATTGAAGCAGGAAGGGGTTGGTTGCTGGCTCTCAGAGGCATTTCTCACTTCAGGCATCTCTCTCTCTCTCTCTCTCTCTCTCTCTCTCTCTCTCCATTGACAACAACCTTTTAAATCCTCTTCTTATGCAGAAACATTCACTTAATTTAACATCTCATTCTCATCTTCAAACATGGACTGAACAGAATCAGAGCGAAAAAAGGTCAGTAAAGCGTTAAAAAGTGTTCTTTGGGTTTGTAAGTTTGGGATTTCTTAATCTTTTACTCCTTATCTGCCATACAAGATTGGCCTTTAGGTGTTATGCTCTGCTAATACTATTCTGTGTACGCCATTAGTTAAGTTTTTGCTGATTTTTCATCTTTACAAGTGCTACTGAGCAGTGCTTTTACAGCACATTAAGTACTGCTTTTTTCTTTTTCCTTAACAAAAAGAGGTAGTTAAGTATGCAATGAATGAATTTATGTAAGGAATCGGTAAATTGTTTGCTTTGTTGTTGGGATAGATTTGGTGATGGATCAAAGTCACCAACGAAAAAACCCCGACAGATTTGGGGATGGATCAGAGTAATAACAAGATTAGGTTGGATTTGAGGACAGGGGCAACGGGAAGGGGAGAGATGAGCTTATTTAGACGGAAGAGAGAAAAGTAAGCAAAAACCTTTAATTTGGTGATGGATCAAAGTCAACCTTTAATGACTTTTGTTTAATAGATAGGGTTAATATGAAGGACAACAACGCAAAAACCTAATTTCCGCTAACGTTGTTTGCTAACGCAAAGACCCAATTTCTACTAATGCAAAAACGCATTACGAAGCACGATGCCCTCGCAGAGCTCAATGGAAAAAGCAGATTCAGGTAGACGATCCCAATTGATTGGTATTTAAGGCTCTACACAAGGCATTGTTAGAGTAGTAAACTGGAAGCTGAACAACTTATTATAGCGTTCGTAAAAGGATTGCAAGTACTTTAAAATGATTCCTCTTTTTTCTTGAAATGATAAATTTGGATGTTCTCAACATCGAGCTTCTTGAAATTACTGCGCTTTTTGGTGGCAAAGAACTTCCCCCAGTTGTATGCCTGGTACTTGACCGGGTCTTGCTCTGTTATCAGCTCCTCTAGTGGCTCTACCATGACATTATGGTCTGGATTGAAGGAGGGGGGGTTTTGAGAATCTTTCCTTCTCAGAGTTCACCATTACCCTATGCTCAACACTCGCATACCTGTCATTGCTCCATACCTGTTCAACAATTTCCCACGTACACATGTTCAGCTCCTACTTGTGTGGCAATTTAGGTGGTGATCGAGTTTATTTTGTAGTTCAAGAAATGGCACCTGAATGATGTCACCAACATTAACAATATAAGCCTCGGGAGTGGGTTTGATGTGAATCCACTCCCCATCCGTTTTCCTCTTTACTTGGAGTCCTCCAACATCATCTTGTGCAAGGATGGTTAAGGCTCCAGCATCCTTGTGTCGTGTAACGCCCAAAGCTAGGTGAGGGATTGGACAAGGTGGATAGTGATTGAGCCTGGTGAAGCTGGTATGGTCGTTGAAGAAGCCACTTAATCGGTTCGCTTTCAAGCCTAAGCTCAGTGATTTCCAGCAACTTGTGAGCCAATTTCTCCATTTCCTCGGCATATTCTTCAAATGCCTCCCTGGTAGTAAAGACAATGTAGTCAGCTCACCTCCCTCAATCTTTAATAGAATAATTTGTTGCACTAGTATTTTGGATCACCATTTACCGATCTTTTTCCCGGAGTTTCCCCTCCCTAAAATCATATCTATTCCCGGGTCCTCTGCCACTAATAGATCAATTAGCTCATCAGGTTTGGATTTGTGGTTGCTCCATTTCAAGCATGATATACCTTATGTTTTGTTACATTTTTCATGGTTGCCCTATTTGAGTTAGTCTAATATTGCAATCTGTGTCAATGTGCACAAAACTACACATGCTAATTTTTGATGCCATAGTTTCTTGTGATAGGTCACAATTAATCATCTCATTTATTGATGCCATAGTTTCTCATGCTCAAATAGGATTAAAATCTCGACTGTTACCGCAATTCAGATGGGTACTCAGGCCACCGATTAACCACCTCCTTGAGTCCATTGTCACCGGCCTCATGTGAAGCCGGTATCACAGTCGGGTTCTTCACCATCATATCAAACACCTCTTTCCAGTCCCTAACATTCTTAGTCACCTCACTATCGTAATAACCCTGTGGATTCACCTCATCCCTCCTGACCTTCAGCTTCTCCTCTGTTGACTGTGCAAAGAACTTTCTTGATGCCAACTCGAGCTTTTCTCTCTTTTCCAATGGCACCCCGTGGTTGATAACTTGGAAAAAACCCCAGTTCTTGCAGGCATCCCTGATCTCTTCCGCTAGAGTTTCAAAGGAACTAGGGTTAGAAGGCAAATCATGAGTTAAAAACGGAGAGGTTGATCAATGGGATGCCTTCAGCTTCAGTGATGGCTAGTTTAGGCCTGTGTTCAACTGCTTGAATGAAAGCTTCATCTACCTCTCCCATGGCTCAAGAATACTTTTGGCTAACCCTAGGAAAGAGGTTGTTTTCTAGGTGCAAAATGAGGCTAGTGGTTACACAGTTATATCATGTGAGTGTGTGGGAAGATTTATTGAACCTGGACATTTTTTGTGACAATGTGTGATGAGGTTGCTAAGGTAGGTAGGTTTCTAAGGATTCCTCGAAGTTTTGCTTGTCTGTCATGACTGGGAATTTTTTTGTTTGCTTTCCTTTGAAAAAATGAAATAGGACAAAGCAAGGCAAAAAGAGTCTAAAGTTAAAGTTACATATATGTTTAGAATGCGTAATAGCATAAGTCAGCTGGTCATATAGTATTGGAATTGGATCTCCCATGTGAGAGATGACAAACCCATGAGAGGGACAACCGACTGTGAGAGACCAAGTGGCTAGGGTTTTCCCATTTGCCATGTTTTGTTTAAAGTCATCCATGACAAATCTGGATGCCTCCCTCCCCTATATAGTTTATTGAATGCTCAGAGAGTGAGTGTGTGGCTGTACAATGTAGTCTTAGAGGGTGAGGGGGAGTGAGGGGGAGCCAGAGTTGCTCCCCGGAGAGTTTTTCGTCTCTGTACGTTTGTGAATATATAGAGGGAATTTTTTTCCGAATTGATGTGTGTTTTGCAATTGGTGATCCATGGTGGTTGTGACTTTCTTTATTTTCTGATTACCTACTCCACATCAATTTGTGAATAAGCACCTCTCTTTTAGTTCGTTTTGTTTGGCGATCTGATTGAGAGTTGATGATAATACTACGGCTTAATGTTCGGTTCCTGTTAAAACCCATTATTTAGATTGAGAGACAGAATGTCTATACAAAACCAAACGACATGGAACTAACTGTTCATGTGGGCATTATGCTTCTGTGAAAGTCGGAATGATTTCAGAAGCCAAGAATGAGACCTATATGTAAAGGAACAACAAACTCGGCAATCAAAGAAACTTGTTGAAAGTTAAACTCAAATGAGAACATCCGTCTCTAATTGAGGTGGCTAATGTTGCCAGATATTACCAAACTTACATTCAAAAGAAGGAAACCAAATAGATATGGTTCATAAATCACCGTTGCACTTTCCATTGGCTTTCAATCCATATGTGCTAATGCATTGCATTTTATTAGGTTGGCCTAGTGCTTTCAGTAATATCCTTGTTGGCCTGATACTATTGATTTTCATGGAATTTAGACCATCTTATCAAGACAAATGTTGAATTTCAAGTTGAAGAAATCCATCTTTCTGAAAATTTCTCACACTTCAGTAGTTGGTTTTGGTTAAGTAGAAACACGCTATTACCAATTGTATATTTCATTACAGGAATATCATTCGAGTTTCTCCAAAATGTCCAATACAAACTTACCCATGCTTCCAAAAGTTTCACACACTATGGATTGTCGAAGAAAAGCTAGAATAGCCCCTTATTGCTTCTACATTATATCCAATGCATTACTCTGATTTCCTGAAATGATAAATTTGGATGTTTTCCGTATGAAGCTTCTTGAAATTACTAAGGTTTCTGGCACTGACAAACTTTCCCCAGTTGAATGCCTTGTACTTGGCAGGGTTTTCTTCATTCACAAGTTCCGCCACTGGCTCCAGCACGGTGTAATGTGCTGGGTTGAAGAAGAATGGAATGGAAAACCTATCCCTCTCAGAGTTCACTGTTACCCTGTGCTCCACACTCTCATATTTGTCATTGCTCCATACCTGTACAGATGTTATAGAATTGGTAAAGACAAGTGAAGTAAGTAGATGCAACAGGTATGCCTACTGGTTGTTTCAGGGAAAGTGATAATACTACCTAATCACCCTTTAATTTTGACGAATTTCCTATGATTAGCTTTTCGTACTAGTTGGTGACAAAGTGCATGGAAGTTCAGTTTTCATAATCAGTGCGCCAGAATCTCGCTTTACTACAAGCTCTAAAAATGTAGGAGTGGGTAACCCGACTTTTTTCTGTAGACTCTGATCCGTATAGCAATGCGAGAGCGAGAATCTTGTGCACTGATTATGATGCCAGAAGCAGCCTTAACCCAACTTTTTTGTGTGTGTGTGTGTGTGTGTGTGTGCAGAGTCTGATTCTTGTGATATAAACTCGCGCCACAAAGGTTAGAGCTGGCCGTTAAACTGACCATTATAATTTTTTGCACTCTTTGTAACTTAGAAGATGTAATGTTCGGTAAAGGTCGTCACTTCAAGGTAATTTACCTGAATGATATCACCCACATTCACAATGTAGGCATCTGGGGTGGGCTTAACACGGATCCATTCTCCATCTGTTTTTCGCTTTACTTCCAGGCCTCCGACATCATCTTGAGCGAGGACAGTCAAGCCACCGGCATCCTTGTGGTGACCAACTCCAAGGGCTAGGTGAGGAATGGGGCAGCGCGGATAGTAGTTGAGGCGCAGAAAGCTGGTTTGGTCTTTTTTGAAGAAATTGTTGAACCGACTTGCAGGCAATCCTAAGCTCAGGGAGATGAGTTCTAACAACTTGTAAGACAGTTTTTCAGTTTCTCTAGTGTACTCTTCACATGCATCCCTGGTGGAAAACAGGCTATGAGGTCACATAATTCATGTCCTAGTTTCAACACAAAAATGAAGAAGGTCAAATTACTCTCAGCCATACTGTCTATTTCTCATTTGAGTGTTAATATATTTGCCAGTATCTATCTATTCTTATGTAATATACATTCACAGACACTCTTACGTGGTTACCTGAAGTTAGGAGGGAATTCAGGCCATTGATTGTGCAGCATCGTTAATTCCTTGTCACCGGGTGCAGGAGAAGCCGGTATCACAGTCGGAACTTCGACGACAAAATCAAATACTTCTTTCCAGTCCCTCACGTTCTTGGTGTGCTCACCGTCATAATAACCCATCGGATTCAGCTCGTCTCTCCTCACCCTCATCTTCTCCTCCATCGACTGACCGAAGAACTTCCTCGAAACAGCATCTATTTTCTCGCGACATTCCAGCGGAACTCCGTGGTTGATCACCTGGAAAAACCCCCACTTCTCGCAAGCATCGCCTATCTCGGCTACAAGGCTAGCGATGGCGTCTGAGTTAGAAGAGTTCAAAGCAGAGAGATCAATCAGTGGGATGCCTTCAGCTTCTAAAGTGCCGGTGGGTTTGGGCCTGTGTTCAGGGGATTGGATGAACGCTGATGAATCAACCACCTCCCCCATAGTTGAGAATTGAGTTGCAGCCACATATGAGCAGGGGAAGTACATATTTTTGGGCACATATGTAAAGTAGGAAGATGTGGTAGGAATGTGATGTGACATTGAATCTGGACAGGTTTTTTAAAAACTGGGGGTGAGTAAAAAAGTCTTGTGATTTGGAGCATTATGTGTACCAATGTTTTAAAAATCGCTAGGCATTAATTGGGTGGGGAAGGGGCGTCTAGGGCTTAGGCGCCGACTAGTCGGCCACCTAGCGCCTAGGCGGGAACTAGGCGCCCGACTAGTCGGTTGTCTAATCTAGGTGTCAGACCACTGCCAAGCGCCTAGGCGGGGACTAATCGGCCTAAGTGGCCGCCTTTTGGAACACTGATGTGTACCCGTAAGCATTTCGTACATACCTAACCCATTAATTCCAGGAGAGTTAAACCTACAACCTTACTGTACTTAAATGTAGCTATAAAACCGTAGGACCAAGTATCTCGCTCCAAAAGTTGTATTTCATCCGTATCCATAAGATTGATTATTTGACGAGGATATAATCCATGCTTCTCTCTCTCTCTCTCTCTCTCTCTCACACACACACACTTTTCTCTCTCTCTCTCTCTCTCTCTCTAACACACAAACACACACACTTTACAGGTAGAGCAAGAGAGTGTATATTACTGCTCATATATAAAATATACAGCATAACATTCTTTTACAGTCAATTTGGTGATAGAATTCGTGAGACTGTTGGGTTGTGTTTTTGTTTTTTCCCTCAAGAAAACTCACTTACGTTTCTAATACTTTGATCTTCTGCTCACCCGCACATGACAGTGCCAATACCCAATCATTTCTTTTTCTTTCTTTCTTTTTTTCACCTACTCCACGACCCAAAATTTCCCAATTTTCTCACCTATTTATCAAACCAAAACGTCTCTTAATCTGGTAACTTAAATTGACAAAGTTCGAGATTTTTAGCATCGAAGCTTGCGATTTTTAGGACGTTTTAATGCTGAATTAGAAGCACCTTTTTGTTGAAATATTAAACTTAATAAAATGGGATGGGGGGGGGTGACTAGCCGCCCATGTGTGGATTGGCTTGAAGGATGAAGCAGCAAAATGGAACTTTGCTTCGGCAGCAGGATTTGACATTGGAGTGTTCACACAGTGGTCGGACACCACTGAATTCCCTATATATATGTGTATGTTAGCAGTGTTTAAGTGTGGGAAGTGAAAGAGAGAAAAGAGAGAGAGAGAGACGTGAGAAAGAGGGAGCCCCTGCGGGGGACTCTCCCACCACCAGTGGATGTGAGAAATAGAGATGTGAGGTGTGAGTGTGAAGAGGTGTAATTTTTGTAAGTGTATTTGTGTTAGAAATCAATAAAGATGAGGTTGTACAGTGCATGAATTTGTGTCGCTTCCGCTTTCCAACACTTTTGTGATGCAATAAATAGCAACAAAGGTAATGGTGAGGTAAAAAGAATTACAGTATGAATTAGAAACTAATACTATAAACTAGTGAGAGATCATATTTTCCTTGCATCATTGGTAGGGCGCAAGAGGAACATTTTGTCATGGTCTACAGGCAATGGACTTTTCGATTTCTGAAAAGTAAAAGATGAAATCAACTGATCAAGAGATCATTGAATACAAAAATTACAAACAATTTTCCTTCACAAGGACCCCAGTTTACAAACCGTGTGTGTATGTGTTTTCTTTTGTGAAACTAAAAATGGTTACAACAAATAGAAAAGTTGCTAATGGCGTACTACTTAATAGCCTGGAAACATTGGCGGTGGCGGTGATGAGTATTCGGCTCCCAAGTTTGGCGGGAGGGCGACATCGTCGAAGCTTGGCGGCGGTGGGGATAGGACAGGGGTAGGAGGAGGAGGAGGAGATAAAGTTGGTGGAGGTGGTGGGGAGTGGACAGGAGGTGGTGGGGAGAAGATAGGCGGTGGTGGGGAGTGGACGGGAGGTGGTGGGGAGAAGACAGGCGGTGGTGGAGATTGTGCTGGTGGTGGGGGTGAAGGAAGTGGAGGTGGTGGGGAGAAGATAGGTGGGGGTGGGGACTGAACTGGTGGGGGGAAAGGTGGTGGAGGAGAATGAACTGGAGGAGGTGGTGAGGATACGGGTGGTGGAGGTGAGAAAATTGGAGGTGGTGGGGAGTGAACGGGCGGTGGAGGAGAGTGGACCGGTGGTGGTGGGGAGTGAACGGGTGGTGGAGGAGAGTGGACCGGTGGGGGTGGGGAGTGAACGGGCGGTGGAGGAGAGTGAACCAGGGGTGGTGGGGATTGAACCGGTGGCGGTGGGGATTGGACTAGGGGTGGTGGGGATTGAACTGGTGGTGAAGGAGAGTGAACCGGTGGGGGTGGGGATTGGACTGGGGGCGGTGGGGATTGAACTGGTGGTGGAGGAGAGTGGGCCGGAGGTGGAGGAGAGTGGACCGGAGGTGGTGGAGAGTGGACTGGGGGCGGTGGGGATTGAACCGGAGGTGGTGGAGAGTGGACTGGGGGTGGTGGTGATTGAACCGGTGGTGGAAATGAGTGGACCACTGTTGGTGGGGATTGAACTGGTGGCGGAAGAGAGTGGACCGGTGGTTGTGGGGTTTGAACTGGTGGAGGCGATGACAAAACCGGTGTTGGAGCTGGAGTGGGAGGTGGTGGCTTAGAAATGGAATGTGGAGGGTGATTAGTATTTGGTGGTTGCGGAGGGGATGAGATTTTGGGTGGAGGGGTGGATGGCGTTGAAGTAGGTGGCTTTACTGTAGGAGGTGGAACGGAAGGTCTAGGAGGTTCAACGGATGGTTTTGGAGTAGGTGGCTTGATTGTAGGTGGAGGATCAGGTTTGGGGTTGGGTAACGGTTTTGGCGTAGGGCTTGACGGGGTAGGATGTTCAGGAACCGGAGGTGAGGGTGGTAGTGGTTCTGGTGTTGATGGGGTAGTAACCGGTGGGGATGGGGTTGGTGGCTTAATATTAGGAGGTGGAACGGAAGTGTTAGGAGGTGGAATGGAGGCCTTAGGTGGTGGGTTTGCTTTTGGTGTTGGTGTTGGTGTTGGTGTTGGTGTTGGTGTTGGTGTTGGGTTAGGCGTCGGGACAGATGGGGTGGGAGGGTGAGGCTTTGGTGTTGGGTTAGGCGTCGGGACGGATGGGGTGGGAAGGTGAGGTTTTGGTGTTGGGATCGGCGTCGGGACGGATGGGGTGGGAGGGTGAGGTTTTGGTGTTGGGATCGGCGTCGGGACAGATGGGGTGGGAGGGTGAGGTTTCGGTGTTGGGTTGGGCGTCGGGACGGATGGGGTGGGAGGGTGAGCTTTCGGTGTTGGGTTAGGGGTCGGGACGGATGGGGTGGGAGGGTGAGGTTTCGGTGTTGACGGGGTATTATGAGGTGGCGATGGAGTGGGTTTTGGTAGATGTGGTTTCGGTGTTAGTGGGACGTGATTATGACTTGTAGGTGGTTTCGGTTTGGGGTGATCCTCCTGGGCGGGTTCGTCAGGATTACCTCTACATTGCTTGCTGCAATCAACAGGCTTAGAAACCACAGGCAAACAAGTTGCCTCTGGCTTTTGGTTCGTCCTTCCCTCCAAACAGTTTCCTCTGTCATAAAACGCCACGTGCTTCGGTGGTGGATAGCATGCCTTACCCTCTTTCTTGAAATAGTTTTCGGACAATGTGAGGTTCTTCAAGCTTGGCAATGTGCAAATGGTGTCGGGAACGAATCCCGTTAACCTGTTGTTTGAGAAGTCCAAGACCTCAACCATCTTTAGGCCCCCAAAGCCTGTTGGCAACACCCCCGTGAATTTATTGCTGCTGAGATCGATGACCGACGCATTTGCTAGTAGCCCGATCTCGCTAGGCACGCAACCGCCAAAGCTGTTGTTAGAGAAAGTGATCTCGTTCAGGTTTGCCATGTTACCGATGCTCTTTGGGATGCAACCGCTGAATTTGTTGTTAGCGAACACCGCCACTGAAACAGTCGACTTGCCGAGAGTTTCGGGGATGGTGGAGGTGAACCGGTTGTTGTTGAGAAACAACGCGTCCAACTCCAGCTCGAATAGTTCCGGAGGCAACGGCCCTTCAAAATCATTATACCTGAGATCAAGGTACACTAGGCTTGGAATAGCCAAAACGACCTTCGGGAATGGACCAACAAAGCGGTTGTTGCTAACGTCTAATTCTTTTAGGAGTTGGAGCTTGTTGAAGCCCTCTGGGATGATTCCACAGAACCTGTTTGAGTTAATGTGGAACAAGGCAATGTCCGTCAAGAGCTCTAGTTCAGGAGGTAGATGCCCAGCAATGTCACCGTGGTTAATATCAATCCCGGCAACCACGCTTAACGAGGGGTCATCTAGCGCTGGAGAACAGAAAACACCATAATAGGAACACACATCGGGTCCAACCCAACTTTCAGTCATGTTGAATGGGTCGGAGAAAATAGAGTTTTTCCATGCCTGGAGAGCCTTGTAGGCCCTCTTGAGCCTCGAGTTTTCAAATTTTAATTGAACATCAATCTCTTGAGCAGTCGAAGAGAGAGACAAAAACGAAGATAGGAGGAGAGAGAAGAGAAGGAAGCAGCCGAAGGCCTTCATCTTTTGAGGGTTAGACAAGGAGACCTCCTTGGACAGGCCCAAGGCTGCTTATAGAAGTTGTAATGGGGGGTTGAGGGTGTTATATGGAGGTTCTTGGGAAGGAGATGATGGAGGTCCTCCAATTTTTTAGCCATGGGATTGATGGTTCTCATTGAAAAGCACTAAATTTGGCTGTGCATACAGTTGTTGGGCACAAATTTAGGGGGTTTTGTTCCGGAGATGGCAGCGGCTTCAATTTGCCGACGACCAAGTCTTCCCCCAACAAAGCTGGACAAGCAGATTTGGGCTATAGATAGAATCATCTCTATGACCACAGAACAACAATGTCTATTTCTGGTATTTATACCTTTTTATTCGGTGTCATCAACTATAAGTGGAAGATCCAAATAGGGAACTGAGACGTACCATAAGAAATCGGCACCCGACCCATTTGGAGCGTCATACTGGTCGGGGAATGTCACGTGGTGGCTATTAAGTAATTGTCTTGCTACCGATGAGCGTGTGGATTTTGAAAAGAAACCGCATATGCAACTGAGAGTAAAGCTTCTTTGGTCCATGCCAATTATCACTATCTTGAGTCCTTTTCCCAGTTGAATGCAGTATGCAATTGCCTTGAAACAGAAATCAACCTCTGCATTTTCAGCAGAAACTTATCAATCAGGCAATCAGCACAAGGGCTAATCAAATATACTCAAAAAGCCAAAATAGGAAGAGAGAAAAAAAAAATTTGGACACAGATAATTGAAACGAAAAAATGTCCACAGCTATTATCTGAGTTCTGATTTCTCTCTCCCCTAGTGCATTATTCTCCAATCCTCGATCAAACTTGTGTTCCCCGAGCGCTGTACCATGGAAAATTTCTGAGTTCGTATCTAATTTCCCTGCTGTTTACTTCCAGGCTACCAAATTTAACTCAAGCAGATACGATGTTCACACCACTTCCTCTATTCTGGTGCATCACTAGTCCTCAATTTGAGTTTGACATAAATAAAAAAAATCGAAAACACCAACACACATAGCAGCATCATAGCTCAAAATATTACTATCAAACATAAGATAAACAGAGGCCACTGATTGAAATAAAGGAGAGTTTTATTTGGACAATAAGTTCGAACCACTACTACTCACCCTGAAATATACACAGAAACCAACTCAAGCTCCCAAATTCACACACTTGACCAAAATATTCCCAGAGAACAACCTAAGCATTACAGAAAACTTCCTAAAGATAATGTCGACAAGTTCAAATGTACACAAGTATACATATACTAATATCGTATCAGTCTCCCCAATCGTGGTCAGGTCTAGGTGTGTGCCAAGGAGGGTACACCCTCATGGCTCTGAGCAGTCTAGCGTGTGGTGAGTCCGCCATTCTAGCTTTCTCTTCTTCTTCGAGCTCTTCTATGGATTTTGGCATCCATTCCGGCACATATTTAGGTTCCTCTTTCACTTTCGCCTTCTCTTCATTCAATGCCTTAGGAGCAGCTCCACTGGTCTCCTTCTTCGTTTCCTCTCCATTCAAAGTGTTTGTAGATCCATTGCTTTCCTTTAACCTTTTGTGAGATGCTGAAAACATGTGCAAGGAGCTGATCATAGATTCTATTCCATCTCCACTCGATATTTCAATCATTCTCTCCACCTCCGTTTTTGGAAGTTCTCTCTGGAAATTTTCATAACAATAAAATGGTTAAGTGCAAGAAGATGAAATTACCCAAAAAAAAATTTCTTCTGTCCCGCAAAGTTCACTCAATAAAAAAAAAGTGCAATATTTGCATAAAGAAGTAAATTACTTGTGTGCATAATTTTTAAGAAGTTTCGCACCAATTTAAAGATCTGAATTTGTTCGTTAAATTGGCGCGAAACATCTTAAACATTATGCACACAAGTAATTTACTTTTGTTATGAAAAATTATACTATGATTTTTTCGTAAAGAGCTAGCTTTTCAGGACTGGACTACACAAAAGTAAGAACCTAAGAAGCAATAACCATCAACGTGAGAAAAGCCCAAATTGATTTTCCAGGTTTGTAGGTAGTCAAATACGCATCTCCTACATCATCAAGTTAACACAAAGAAGGTACATGATAACGAATTAAGGCTGAAAATTCACACTTTCTTTAAAAGATGCAAACACTCTGTTTGTTTGGCCAATGCTCTTGGAGTACCGTCACGTCACGTGATGCTCCATAGCTCTTCATGACCACAAATTCACATGGTACCCAACCACTTAGTCATGGCATCCATGTGTATATGTAGTGGTTGGGATTACTTAATAGTTTTTCATTACTGTGAAATGCCTAAATACGCTGTTCAATCAACTTCAATGGACTCTCCTCTCTAACGTACATTTGAAATGATTTTCTGTTTTGTAGATGGGTGAATGTAGACGTCAAAGAAAGTACAAAACAGAGCAGCAATGCAAATTTTTGGCTTGGTTGATTTGGCTTTGAAATAAATTCAAGATTATAACATGGAGAGAGAGAGAGAGAGATTACTTCGAGATCATGAAGTTCGGAGAAGGCTCTCCAACAGCTTAAGCAAGGGTCTCCTTCGAGCGTCAAACAATGATCTGGACACCACATGAATACATAAGAGTTTACAGACTTAAATAATTCAGCCCCAACTTTAAAACAAATTGATTAACTCAACTCTCGGATCAGTTTACCCGCATCTCAACTCATGTGAGGAGGACGGACACATGGGGTGCCCGGTACCAGGCACCTACACCCCTTCAAATAATTGTACTAGTTTCACGGATTAATTTTGAAAAATTCTACAGAATTGATCCCTCAAGTCCCATAGGTGTTTTTTTTCAAATTCTTATAGAATGTGTGTAAAAGCCTCCAATAATTCTAAGTTATCAACTTTTTTAAGTTGCAGGTGTAAAATTAAACGGCAGTTGCAAACACACACAATTTTATAGCAATACATAACCTTTCTTTCAATGCCTTCAGTGATCTTACATCGAACAGGATGGGGCTCACTTTCGTCCTTGCTCATTCAATTGAACTTAAGTAACGTGGCCAGCCCGGTCAACGGGATTCTAGCTTTACATGAATATGTCTTCCCCCTCTGTTTATGTGAGTTTGATACACATGATATTAAATATACTCTTTGTTATTAATGTAAAAATAATGTAATGCACCCACTAGCTTATCGGCCTATCAAGAAGCAACAAGTCAGTAAGATGAGTACAATTGAAATGAGAATGTAGAGGTGGATGTGTGGTGAGACTAGGAGAGAGCCTCGCCTAGCCCGGTGTCACGCCATGCCTTGCATAGCCATGGCTTTGCCTTGCTACCCGTCCAAAAGCCATGCCTTGCAATTTTTCCTTTCTCGTGTTATGTAGTGTAGCATGTCGAGCCAGTTGGAAAGCACGTGCCGTTTGAAGACCACTTTGGATGACTTGATACGAATGAACTTGGGCTTACTAAATTTAAATGAACAGGTAGCCATAGACAAGGCTCAGCTCGGTTTGGTTTGTATTTGGTAACGAAGAAAGGTATTCCAGACCAGCTTGCAGTATTCTCGTTTGTTTGTGCTTTCAATTTCTCAGGGACGTTTTTGTATCCCCAGATTTCGTAACGGCTGGAATATTCCTCGCGAAAGATGAATATTGATATAACTGAATTTACCAAAACAAAACAAAAAAAAGGAACGTAGCAACTGAAGAGGGAAGAGAAAGATGGAATTACGTGCCTGCGATCTCTTTTGCAGTCTTTTGGATGTAGGGGAGTTGTTCGTACAATCTATCGATGCTGTTCCTGTTGAAACCATTTCGCTTTGGATACGCGGGAAGTCTCGCCGTACAACAGATCTTCCACGAACCGACTCTCGCCGCCGCCGATCTTGGACAGTTGAGAAGGCGGCGAGGTTCGTTTGGTTCAAGCAGAAAACCGGAAGCTGAAGGCAGAGTCACTGTTCTCATCATCATCATCTCTTCTCTCTCTCTCTCTCTCTCTCTCTCTCTCTCAAGCTATATCTAAAAGATGGAAGTAATGGTGAGTCGTTTACAGAGATATATAGGAGTATATAGATACACAAATCTATGTCCTGTGTTCGGCAAGATAGTATACTCCACTTGAAGAGAAGAGTCACTGGATATGCATAAATAAAAGCCAAGAGAGATAATGGTGGGACGGGGGCGACAAGCAAGCATAATATAGAATTAAGAGTGGATAAGGATGAGATATTTAATATTTTGTTCGGACACTCACTCGTATTGCCGGTGCTAGATGCTACTTGACTCTTTTTTTTTTCTTTTTTTTTTTCATTTGTTAGTTTTGCATCAAATTTTGTACGTTATTGGTTAGATTCGACGGGAGGAATCGAAAAATAAAAAATTACAGTTTAAACCTAAATTTTTTTGAATAAAAACAAAAATCAACCAAAAAAAAAAAAACCCCAATTTTTTTGCGTCATTCAAAAAAATTTAGATTTGACCATAATTTTTTACCTTTTCGATTTCTCTGGTCGAATTGAATCAATAATTCATAAAAAATTTGATGCGAAACAAATAAAAGCAAAAAAAAAAAATGAATAAAAACAAAAAATAAGTCAATTGACTTATTTAACCAAAAGACCCCTGGATGACGAAGATGTGAGAATGTGAAATTAGTTTTCCAAAATAAATGTGGAGCTTTTGTTTGTTTTATACTGCTTTTTCAGTTCCTCTGGTCAGAAAGAATCTATAATTCGCAAAAATTTAACGTAAAACAAAGAAATATGGAGAGAGAAAATTCGAAATTAAGACCAAAAAAAAAAAAACAATCCAATTTTATTTTGGGAAACTAGGCATCTAATGATGGCAGGATTTAATTCGCGAACAACAGCGCTTGTGTTAGGGTTTTTTGGTGGGTTAGCACACCAAACGATTGATTATGATTCGATTTTCTTGTGAATCTTTTAGGCTTAGAGTGGATGGCCTATCT
This sequence comes from Rhododendron molle, assembly GCA_025413875.1. Lineage (NCBI taxonomy): Eukaryota > Viridiplantae > Streptophyta > Magnoliopsida > Ericales > Ericaceae > Rhododendron > Rhododendron molle. The sequence goes on from CM046398.1 coordinate 51,513,243, forward strand.
TTGACCGGACTGATAAAGAAATTACTCGAGATACACATGAGCTAACGAGGGCACCATTATGAAAAAAAAACCAGATACGTTTGCTTTACAGAAAACACGGCGATGAGCTAGATGAATCCCGTGGGCGTCTAAACCGCGTCTAGACGATTTCTCCCTGATTTATCTACTCCAGTGGCTCAGCAGCGCCCATCGTTTTCCCTCATCAATTCCCTCTCTCTCTCTCTATATTACTTCTCCATCTAAATCTTTATCCCTTCTAATCTCTTAAACTACTCAATGGAGCATGCATGTTCTTGAATCAAGTTCTAACTTGGTTTTTCAAGCGTGGAAGTCGTGGTAGCCAACCCTTTTAACCACTAGTGAAGTGGATGATAGGGGTTTCGTTTTGGTTATGATTCATGAAGCATCTTTGTCAATCCTCAAACTACTCAATGGGGCATAAATGCATGTTTTTGTTGGCAAATTTTCTTTGACCTTTTACACACAATTTTTTGGATTGCCCCAGGCATAGACTTTTCAAATGTTTTCCATTATTTTCTCTTCTTTTCTTCACAGTTAGACTTCAAAGGTAGAGATTCTTTGAATGTCTTCTATTATTTTTGCTTCTTTTCCTTCAAGGTTACATGTGTGTTTCAAGTGTGCACAAATACAATTGATAAAGTGTTTGTAGTTACTGTGGTCTTCTACAATGTCTTTGCCTTTTATTTTTGTGTATAAGTTTTTTGATATTGCTGAAACAGGAACTGCAATGTTTGAAATCGGAGCTCGTCCTGTGCTTCCTTCCACCTTCAGGCTCGGAGCTCGTCATGACAAGCCACAAAGGGTGATCTGTACACAGGCTTCTTCGTTTGATGCCGCACACGAACGCTGGGAACTTGTGAAGAAAAGTTCCCCCGGTGTCATGCTTCTGTAAACAATGAAATGTAAGATTTAGTTTACAAATGGAATTTTTTTTAGTATCTCTGCTAATTAATCTGTCTAGTAAAATAAACCCAAGGATTGGAACAATTTGGACTTTTATTATTGTATGAAGAGGGAGAGAAGTTACAAGAGAGAGGGAGGGAGAGAGAAGGGCAACAACTCACATACCCTGCTCCTACACACTCCTCCCCCTCGTATCATCCTAAGAGAAACCAACCCTTCAACTGACACAACTACCCATTAAAACCAGAGGCATACTAGCCCCTGCAAATCTAGAAGGCATACCAGCACCAGCAAAACCAGGAGGTGGTAGAAATCCAAATGTTTGTGTGTTTCTATAGTAGCATGTACGAGCTGAGTGATTGTCTTTGCCACATATTTGACATGTTGGCCTAGGAAAAGAGACAACCTTGTCCTCTCGACCTGTTTCTATTGTTATTATTAAACCTTGAAGTCGATTGTGGAAAAGTATGTGGATGATTGACCAAAAGTAGGTTGAAACATAGGTATTGAGGAGGGTTGGGGACTTGGGGTTGAAACATCTGACAACATTGAGAGGCCTGGGGCTAAAAAGACTGAAAAGCATGTATTGGTGTAGGCAAGATAGGTGCAGTTTGTACAAAGCTGGTACCAATATTGCTATTATTTTTGCCTTTTTCTAGACTGATGTTCTGCTTTCAAGATAGACACCAGTTCATGAAATTTGAGATCTCTATGAGTTCTCAGAGTTTGTTTCAATGAACTAAACTCTTCTTCTGGTAAACCATTGATAGTACGAATGTCACACCCTCGATTTTCAACATAATTATAAATGATTCTCATAGATAAAACCTCGCAATATTCCGTATAATACCCAAAAGAATTTAACATTTCCATTCCAAAATTCCACGTCATGCACCTTAAATACCCAAACAAGTACATTTCTGGCTCCGAGGCCTAAATTAACGTAAGTATCAAGTATAAAAGAGAATTAAGCGTTTACAATCATCCCTTAAGTCAAAAGATTTACAATAGGGTTACAAATACATCTTTCCAAAAATACTAGACAAAGATGGCCAAATAACCCTTCAAGTTAGCTTTCAAAACGATGCTCACATCCAGGCACTCCAAGTATGCAATACTGTCCCACATTAGCACCTGAAAATGAAGGAAGGTCTGAGCTACCTAGCCCAGTAGAAAACTCTAATCTAACAATGTATGCATATGAAATGCAGGAATGATGAATTGACGAGCAACCGAGTCAAGAACCAAAGAGAAATCAACAATAGCAATTCAATTTTGATACTTCTTTTCTGAAACCAGTCACATGCTTCATTGGACTACTTTTGAAAAGTTACCGAGTACCAAAACGTGTCTCGTACAAGTTTCATGAGCATATAGCTCCTGTCGGGCCAATTAAAGGACCCCGATGTCCTCTGCCAGGCACTATACCCATAGGGAGGTCCTGAAATATCAAATACGAATGTAGCTCCTGCCGGGCCAATTAAAGGACCCCGATGTCCTCTGCCAGGCACTCACCCGTCGATGAGTCCTAAATGTTCGCGTTGCGTCCGTGAAGTCCAAAATCCTTTAACCATCAAATTCATACCATTCGAACCAAATATAGATCATAAAGTATTTTTGTAAATATCGAGTCCAAACGAACATCAATACTTGTGAAAATGTCCAACGGTTTTGATAACAGCAAGCAATCAAATTAAGAATTACTCGGGAGGTGATTAGAATGGATTTGGAACGATCGGAACTTAAAATAATGGAATGAAATCCAAAAAAATGGATAAACAATGCAATTTAGGAATTAGTATCGATAACAAAGGAATAAAGTATCGATAACTCGCGGTCGAAATCGCTATTAATAATAGGAAAAGGAAACCTTACGTTATCGATAACAAAATTAAATGGATATCGATAACTTAGAGCTTTAGTCGGTCAAAATGCAATGGTATCGATACCAATGAAAAAGGTATCGATACCTATGGGGTTAAAATCATGGGCCATTTACCGGCCGGTCCAAAAAATGGGCACGTATTTCCTCAAACTCCAACCCAATCTCAAAATATACCCCTAAGGATTCGAAAAAGTTGTATGCCCAAAACACCCTCAGCTCATCCATCGCTTCTGAAACTCTAACCCGCACACAGTTGGATCAAATCTCCCCTTCTCTCTCTCTCTCTCTCTCCATTCCGAAAACTTCACCCCCCCTCTCTCTCTATCTCCTCTCTCGCTCTCTAACCCCATCCTCCGCTCCAGACCCTACGTCGTCACCGCCATGGAAGAGCTCGAGAAGCTCCGCGCCCCCTCGCCGACGAAATCAACCTTGCCGTCCTGGACTCGATCTCGACGCTGAGCGGGCTGGTGGTGTCGCGGCTGGTCGACTCGAGCCTCTCGCACAAGGAGGCGTTGCGGCGATGCGTCTGACCATCCGATCGATTCGGATCCGAACATCGATCTTTGCGATTTCTATGTGGATTTTTGAGTAGTTTTGGCTGTATATTGATTAGGGAACATGAGGCAACTCCCAGGTGTAATTTAGCTTGTTTTCTGCACTGCGAATTTGTCAAAGCACTGCGAAATTCACACTGCGAAATTCCAAATTTCACACTGCGAAATTTCCAAAAAAGGCACTGCGAAATTGTGAAATCATCGACGGCGGCGCCGGTATCTGCTACGACGAAGAGAACGCCCTCCGCGTTGCAGTCGATCTCGATGCGGCCGTCCTCGTCCCTGGCCAGCCGCCCCGCCAGGTGTAATTTAGCTTGTTTTCTGCACTGCGAATTTGTCAAAGCACTGCGAAATTCACACTGCGAAATTCCAAATTTCACACTGCGAAATTTCCAAAAAAGGCACTGCGAAATTGTGAAATCATCGACGGCGGCGCCGGTATCTGCTACGACGAAGAGAACGCCCTCCGCGTTGCAATCGATCTCGATGCGGCCGTCCTCGTCCCTGGCCAGCCGCCCCGCCATGGGGTAGAACGGCACCAAGACCCGGCTGAGCGCCGACTTGCCGAAGAAGTTGGGCGAGCCGTTGGGACGGTAGAAGTAGACGCTCGGCGTGTGGAAGCAGGGAACGACTAGGTCCACGTTCGAGTTCCACAGCCGCTGCGCCGTGACGACGTGAGTGTACCAGTCGCATAGATTGAAGAATTGGTCCGATCAAGTTGAGGTGATGTAAGTGTGGCAAATTTCGCAGTTGCACTCCTCCGTGAATTTCGCATTGCGAAATTGTGGTTTTTTTTATTTTTATCCGCCACTGCGAAATTGTGTTTGACTGTGATATTGCCAGCCTCCAAATGTATAGGTATTCTAACATAGTACTATCAAATTTGTATTTCTCATGTTGCCTTTTTATCTGAAGAAGGTTGAATTTGTGGTTTTTTTTTTTCTGAAAAAGTCACCGGAAAAGTGAATTTCACACTGCGAAATTGTGTTGGACTGTGATTTCACACTGCGAATTTGGAAATTTCACACTCGGTGGTTTCCTCAAGGATGTGTAACAGAGGATGTCTATTAAGTTCTTTGACAGAATACTAATATTACAAGTAGATCGTCGGAGTTCCATTGCGTTGGACAAATCCTGAAACTCTTTTAAGGAAATCTCCTTTGATGATTAAATCTTCTTCCAAGATTTCTTATCCATGGCAATACAATTTTCTCTCTATAATCTGTATAAACTAGAGTTACAAACCAGAGAGAGAAGTTGTGAGAGAGTTTCACAACTTCGCAGTGAAAAAGAGGCCAGCAAAGTGATAATCACAAATTCACATTGTGAATTTTGTGTTTTACTTCCGATTTTTTTCCGAAAAAGTTACTGGAAAAATGAAAAAAAACCACTGCGAATTACACTACACTGCATGGAACATCACACAAGACACTATCAAATATATATATGGGTATGTGAAATTGTGAATTTACGGCCATAGATGGTGTTTTAAACAAATTTACAGGGGTATGTGAATTTGAGATTGGTTGGAACTGCTAAAGAATACGTCGAACGCCGTTATGAAATCTAAAAAGAAATGAATTTCAAATAACTAACTCATAAAAATGTGATCCTTAACAGACAACAATAGTAACATCCCACAAAATCAGAATTCGGTTTAGCTCGTAGTCTCATACTTAACAAGTAAAATTCAACCCATGCCAATAAACTGATAATTGTTCTCACAGTGAAGTAAGACTTGCTCAAAATCTACTAAAGCAGAACCCTAACTAGAGAAAATCCTGTGAGCTCCATTTCAGAAGGTGGGTGATGCATCTATTCTTCCTCTGTGGCTATTTCACCACTCTTCTTGTTGTGCTTCCGCGCGAACCTCTGGTTCCTCAAGAACTTAGGATCCATCTGTACATAAATACCCAAATAAACACATGTTTCAACATTGACTACATTTGTGGGCCATCCAAAAAAGTTCAACTGGTATTCACGTGCATCACACTGATAAGTAAGTTCACTCCTTCGCATCCAGATTTCAGAATTGATTGAGAAACTCCGAAAGCTAGCACTTATAGCCATATCTTTGAGTAGACTTCGGGGTAAGTCTTTAGGCTTTTCTTGTTTTCTGTTGCATGTAGAGTCGTGGATTCATTGTTATCCCGTGAAAATTGCAATAAAATGTAAAGAGTCAATCCTTATTCAGTCACAATGTGTTATCCATTGCATCACCACCAACCTCAACTGCCACTGCAAGAACAATTGATGTGGAAAAGCTGCTATTACTATATTGAGAAGATAAACCAAATCCCACTGTTGCAGACAGACTGTGAAATTTGTGAAAAACACTCATAGATAGGTCATTTTCACAGTGTGAAATTGAGAATTGTGTGAAATTGTGTGAGACTGAGAATTTCACACTGTGAAATTTGTGAAAAACATTCATAGATAGGTCAATTTCATCGTGTGAAATTGAGAATTTCACACTGTGAAATTTGTGAAAAACGCCCAAACAATTTCACAGTGAGAAATTCTTAATTTCAAACAATTTCACAGGGGTATGTGAAATTGTGAAATTTCACAGGGGTATGTGAAATTTGTGAAAAACGCCCAAACAATTTCACAGGGGTATGTGAAATTGTGAATTTACGGCCATAGATGGTGTTTTAAACAAATTCACAGGGGTATGTGAATTTGAGATTGGTTGGAACTGCTAAAGAATACGTCGAACGCTGTTATGAAATCTAAAAAGAAATGAATTTCAAATAACTAACTCATAAAAATGTGATCCTTAACAGACAACAATAGTAACATCCCACAAAATCAGAATTCGGTTTAGCTCGTAGTCTCATACTTAACAAGTAAAATTCAACCCATGCCAATAAACTGATAATTGTTCTCACAGTGAAGTAAGACTTGCTCAAAATCTACTAAAGCAGAACCCTAACTAGAGAAAATCCTGTGAGCTCCATTTCAGAAGGTGGGTACAAAAAAACAAGCCTGCATCCAAGGACGAGCCGATCCACAAAAGAAAATTATGGAAGGCAAAAAAGAAGCAAGGAAAAATTTCTATTGTTTGTCATTGCAATAGTATCTGCAACATAGAATCATAGAATTTCAACAAAAATGACAATAATATAGATAATAGCTATAGGAGTATATACAAGCAGATCTCATATTGTGCTTTCCCTCAATGTTACACCACTAGAATAGCCGACCCCTAGTAATTGCCACAAATGCTTATTGCAACATCACAAGAGACTTGAGCAGAGTTGTGATAGGGACACGTGATAATCCAGTAAGTTTCATAGTAATACATAGATTTATGCTTCGAGCAAAAGAAGCAGGAGTTCAGACAGTTAACGAGTAGTTTCAACCTTAAGTTGGCAGGCTTGCACTGCACTGCTAATGCATTCTGTAGTATTAGGAAGCTTCAAAATGAAAATGTTAATTGAACACACGAAGCACACTCACTTGTATAACTGGTGTAAGAATCTTTTGCTTTCAGGATCATAATCTTCTATTGCTTTGAAAAAGGTCCCATCTTATACTTCACGAGCCGAAAAGGACAACTGAGTTGGTAATCCACATTCCATAATAGACATGTTTGCCTGCGCTACTTCAAATACGGATGGATAAGCATCAACTCCTGATAATGTAAGACAACAAAAAGAACCATATAAGCATGATAAAACCAATGTGGCCAAAACACACCTCATGGAAATTTCACCTCGTATTGATGGGATTTCAACATTGGCTACATTTGTGGGCCATCCAGAAAAGTTCAACTGGTATTCACGTGCATCACACTGATAAGTAAGTTCACGTGCATCACACTGATGGACTGGGTTCACTAAAGAATTAATCAGAATGTTGCACTTGGACATGCTAAGAAAAGAAAGAACTTCTGGCTGCAGGTTCTACTAAAGAGTTCATAAAAACATGACACTACTGATGCATTCAACATGGCTGCAGATTCTACTAAAGAGTCCAGAATGTAATTGATGTGAACCAGAGAGAGAGAGAGAGAGAGAGAGAATCTTGTTGGCAGAAAGCCTCTCTCCAAGATGGCGGAATGAAGAGTACAGGAAGTAATATATACATAATGAGACTCATTAAGTGAGCCCAAGTATGCAAAAGGTATCTCCGTGGACAACCAGATGCATCGCAATTAAATCAGTAAACCACACTACTGATGCATTCAACATGGCTTGCTTTAATATTTAACACCTTGTACAACGACATTCTATAACATTTGTAAAGACATGATTAAAACCCAAGCAATCAGTTTTGACCGGAGGTCTCTTTTCTTCTTCTTTTGGATCAGTTGACATGATGCAGATATAGGTTAAAAACTGCAGCCACAACTTCAGTGCAGCACTTAACAAGCATGCTCAACTATAAAATTGAAACAAAAATCTAAAGGAAGATACCATTTGGAGGTCACGGCTCCCTGAAGTACTCTCTACCAAATGGGGGCGTGCACGAACATCGTAAATGACTGAGCCGTCTGAATGAAATTTGACAAGTATGGGGGCTAAACAGCAGGGATATTGTTTTTCGGATTCCTTACACAATTTCAGTGTGAAATTCTCAATTTCACACTGTGAAAATGACCAATCTATGAGTGTTTTTCACAAATTTCACAGTGTGATTCTCAGTCTTACACAATTTCACACTGTGAAATTGTCAATTTCACACAATTTCACACTGCGAAATTCTCAATTCAATTTAAAACTCCTAGACTACGTAAGTAATTCTGAAAATTGTGACATGAATATTGAAATACGACCATGTCCCCAAATGCCATTAATTTCTTCTAGTTGGGGGGTGGGGTAAATTCAGGGTTTAGTAGTTGTAACTCGTAGTCCCATCATTTGTCCTAACTGCTAAGAATCAGAAGGACATGGACACTGACATATCCAATCTTACAAACACAGCTGATTACAGAGCAGGAATTTGCGTGGCTTTTATTTTATCCGAATAACAATACAACAGATCAAGAAAAATCATCTAAGTGAGTTAATACCCTGGAGTTGGGACATCTTTAGAGTCCTGTAAATTACTTGACAAAATGAATAGTTTCCTTATTTAAGAGGATCTCTATTCATACAGTTCTTCGTAAGTCCAAAGGTGTTCCGTAGGATACGTTCCTATCCTCAAGCAAAACATGGCACGATTATAGCTCATATGCTCTATTTAATTAAAAATAAATAAAAGAGACTTAGTAGCATGGATTTAGGGCAGTAGTTTAGTATAAGCACATAAGCCACAAGGGAGCAAGTAAAAGAGTGGTCAATTGTCATAAAGAAGCCAAAGAGCAGACCTCCCAAACACTCAGCCACAGCACCAGTAACAATCCCACCAGCCATATCCACCACAAGGACGTCAGAATATGCACCAACATTCCCCATGGAGAGAAGAAGAGATAAAGGGTCCACCCACAAAAACCTGAAAGAGTCAAAAAATTATCACGGCCACGGATTCAATTTGACGTCACCTATTTTATCCAGAATAAGGAAAAACTAATCTTTCACTGCAACTTCATATCTTAACAACCCACAGCCAGAGAGGGTATAACTCAAAATGATGGCAATGCACAAATAACAAAGACCAAAACTAGCCAATGCACAAAATACATTCAAAGGGAAAAACACATTCTCAATTGAATACAGTCTGCATGGGCAAAATTCACATACCCCTGTGAGATTCACAAAATTGCAGTATTCAAACACAAAATTTGCAGTTAAACACAAAATTCGCAGTGTCAAATTCGCAGTCAAACACAAAATTCGCAGTGTGAAATTCGCAGTGTGAAATTCACAATCAAACACAAAATTACGATCTAAAGTGTGAAAATTTCGCAGTGGTTGAATTGAGAGAGAGAGAGAGAGAGAGAGAAAGAAAGAGAGGAGTGAGAGAGAATGAGAGCCACGAAGATCTGGAACGTCATGGAAATAGCAGAGGAAGCTCGAGAGAAGAACGGCAGCAGCAGCACCTCAGAGATCATCCTGCCGTCGGGCTTGTGGTGGTTGTGGAACCGAGACGTGGCGGCGATGGTGATGATGAACGACGTCGGAGAAGAAGTTCGAGAGAGCGTTGAACCGACAGAACAGAGAGAGGCTCGAAGTCTCCGATTTCGACATCAACGGGACGAGGAACGACGTCGGAGAAGAAGTTCGAGAGAGCGCTGTCGATCGGGAGCACATCGGCGTGGAGAGAGACGATCGATCGGGGCGGAGACTAATCAAATTGAATACACAGGAAATAAAGAAAGTGATACAAATAAGGGTAGAACGGTAACTTCAACTTCTGTTTATCCTTGCACGTAATTAAACAGTTCTTACATCCTTAATGGAAATTAGAAGTCAAAAAACTGGACCGGCTGGTAATTTTCTGTAAAATCATTCTAGACGTGAGGGTATCGATAACGGAGACAGGAGGTATCGATAACAAAGGATTTTCTGGGTTTTGGAGCTTAAGGTATTGATAACAATGGTTGAGGTATCGATAACAAAGGTTGTTCGAGCAGATTTCTAGCAGATTTTCATGGGTTTTTCAACAACAACGATCTCAACAATGATAACAAGCGATCAATGGTACACATCAAGCAATAAGAAACATGTCATTTACATATATTGAGAGTTAGAACCTCCTACCTCAAGATTCAAGAACGAAATCAACGAACCCTCCAAGCCCTAACTCCAAACTTCGAATACAGGAGGGATACGCCTCCACCGAGCTCAAACCCAAGCAATACGAACTAAGATACGCGAAGGAGTGAAGAATGTAAGGTTGTTTTATGTGGGTTTTGGGTGATTTTGGGTGAGAGCAAGTGAAAGAGTGAGGGAGCCGAGAGAGGAGAGAAAGAACGGGAGAGTGGGAGTGGAGAATGGGAATTTTAATTCCCTGCATACACAACATTTAACACATTAGTCCCAATCCTCAATATTCCAAATCAATCTCATCCCTTTTATTACTCGTAAATCATTTAAATAAATTCTAATAATTTACGGGTCTCTACAACGAAACACCATGTCTTCATCATCTACCTGATATCCAACCGCACTCAGTTTTTGTGCACAAACCTTTACATCATCAATGTATTGATCCATTGAACCAACCTTTCTGAAATCAAAGAGTGTTCGTTTGAGTTCATGCAAATTTGACCTAGAAAGAGAATTGAAACGATTCTCCAAACTGTGCCACACATCAGTGATCAGACGCATGTTCTAACCCTAGAATTAGAGGCTACGTAGAAGACGATAACGTAACTGATTATCAATGATCGTCCAAGTAAGAAATGCAGGATTTGTTACCAAATTGTTGCTTGAATCTCTGATTAGGGTTTAGAAGTAGTGGAGAAGAAGAAGTCGAAGATACCTTTTCTTGAATCTGCTCATACTTCGCATTTGAAGTGGTGATCATATTCTTCTTGATCCCATCCATCATATCTTTGAAGTTTGAACCCATCCATAGCTGCCGCTTGACAACCAGTGATGTATGTTAGTCGTTGAATGGATTCGTTGGTGATCTCTTGTGAATGAGTATTATTCGCCATGATGCGGGGCTTTGATATCACTGATAAATCTGTCTAGTAAAATAAACCGAAGGATTGGAACAATTTGGACTTTTATTATTGTTTGGGAAAGAATTACAGAGGTAAGAGAGAGAGAAGAGCAAAAGGCAACAACTCATATACACAAATCCTACGCACTCCCGCTTATCATCTGCATTTTCTCATTGTCATTTCTTTTTCTCCTTGTGAACAGATTTCAAATTTCCCAATACTAATAGACTTATTGCATCCTCTACTGGATTTATTGTTACCGAGGATGGATACATCATGACGTGTTTCCACAACCTTTACCCCGAATCCTATGTCTCAAACCCAGAGGGTATAAAAAGTGCAGAGTTATCACAGTACTCTGTGTATGTGTCTTTCTTCAACTGGACACTACCTAGCTTGAAGGCTGAAATCATAACTTTGGTTCCCGACCTTGATATTGCGATTTTGAAAGTCTCTCCCCCCGAAACCCTTAAGAGCAGTGTTATATCCTATCCACAATTTAGGAAGACTAACTTTGGACACTTATTCTTTAGTACTTCGGACCAAGGTTGTCAAATCATAAATCGAATCGAGAATCGAAAAAGGGTCCTTTTTTTAAAATCGAATCGTGAATCACTCCAATTCACCCATGATTTTTATAATGCATGGAAACATATGTATATTGATTAGGGTAACAAAACTACATTCTATAATGAAAGTTTTAGACCTAAATCAATAAAAAGCTACCCCTAAATGATGATTTGAAAATAATCCGTAGTTATAGGTAAGCTACTTTTATTGCAACTTCCACGAGATGATGAACCATGACTCCTACCCAGGTCCCTTTTGTGAAAAAGATTTGAAGGTACCAAACAAATCCTTATAAGGTCTATAGAGAGGTTGTATTCCATTTATTTTTGTCATTTATTACCCACTATTGTAATATATCTCCGTTTCTTATTACCTATAATACTACAAAAGGAGAAACGTAGACAAAAAATGGCATATAACTACTAAAGACTAATAGTTTGAACCATTTTCCATCAACAAAAAAGCAAAAAATGAATAAATAAAGAGTTCGGGAAATTTTAAGTGAATCGAACGATTCACCAATTCACGAATTCAGATCACCAATTCACTTATGGTTCGCAGCAATTTCCGATTCAGGCACCCTAGTCGTATCGATTACCCACGGAATCGTATCTAATCGGATAATACGAATTGTGAATTGTGCGATTCTAACAACTATGCATTGGACACCTTACTCAATTGGAGTCTCTCACACTTGCATGCACTCACTCACATAAGGTCACTCCTCTCCTAATTATAGAGACCAATAGAATTTTCTAGGGGCAAGTCTAGAACAAGGATTCTAGTATAAGCAAGAAACTACTAGTACGTTCTAGTATACTCCAAAATATTCTGGAAGAATCTAGCATATCTAGAACTTTCCAGAGCACTCTAGAGAGGTCTAGATGTTTCCGGAAGTTTTTGGAGAAATCCAGAAGACTCCGGAAAATCCCAAGAGAGTTGGTGATGAAGGAGAATCCCAAAAACTCAATATCCAAAATATTCTGGAAGAATCTAGCATTTCTAGAACTTTCCAAAGCACTCTAGAGAGGTCTAGATGTTTCCGGAAGTTTTTGGAGAGATCCAGAAGACTCCGGAAAATCCCAAGAGAGTTGGTGATGAAGGAGAATCCCAAAAACCCAATAAAGAAAGACGGCGATTCTTTGAGGGGTATCAAATTGAAGAACCAGATTACGAGCATAATCAATGAATGGATAGACTTGCATTTTTATCACACGCTAAACAAGGAACCACCAAAAGTAATAAAAAAAAAAAAAAGAGCAGTAGTTTCTGGTTGTCATACGTGACAACTTATTAGTTGAGGATAAATGAATCTGATTTAAGAGAAACTTTCAAGGGTACGTACAAAGGAAGGAAGAGTTTTAGTATTCTGTGTCCGTGGCATCCAGGGCAACTGCAGAGGTGGCTTACGGAGGGATGTCCAAACTGACAATCATGAAGATTGGGTCAACCTATGAGACAGTGCATTTTAACTCATTAGTACTGAAAGAGAAAGAAGCAGGTGAAACATTCACTCACTGCCACTATTGTTCACATTCCCGACCCCATTGGAGCTCCCAAGGCCGTTAAGAGGAAGCACAGTTACTGAGCTCTGAAATGAATTGGAATCCAAGCCATGAGTTTCAAACACAAATAAACGGGAAACAACATTAAGTAAGCAAATCAGTGGACCACATAACTCTGTTAGAAAGCAAAATTTTAGAGAAACATTAACTGTATAGTAATTGAGAATCTGGGTTACAAAAGTGGACCTCACACATGCAAAAAGATTGAGAGAAAACAGATGATCGATACAGGGCAACATGTCAGCAACCAGATAGTAGCTAAACAGGTCATTGAAATTTAAAGATTGGGAGAAAGAAGCCATTTCTTGGATTAGAGAAGACTGAGGTGCGCAGGGCGTATAAGATTCCGAGTTACTAATTAGGAAGAGAGAATATGCCCCCTGATCATGAAAACAAAATCCAATTTGGCGGAATCACTTCGAAAGCTAAAAATACCAAAAAGGAGCATTAATTCCACATCAAAAATTCAGTTAAACTGCGGCTAAAAGAAAAAAGAAGCATCCATGGTTGAGGACATGCCTGTATGGCCATCATCAACTTGTTTTTCCGATCTTGATTTCAACGACGGCAGAGGCTCGACGGTGGAATGTCAAACTTCTCAGTTCTACGTATATGGGTTTCGTAGGAGTACAACTTTTGGGCCCCCCACCCCCTTTCATAACGAGGAGTGTCGGAGTTCGAATCCCTGCACAACAAGGAGGGTACGAGACAACCTCTTGTAATAAGTCTTATTACTCGTCGGAACTTTAAAAAAACGTAGGAGTAGTGAAGTAGCATAGTAAATGAACTGGACTATTTTTTGGGCGGACAAATAAATAAATTTTAAAAAAAACTCCTTTTTGGGGAAAAAATTCAAAAAAATACCCTGAATTTTCAGTCAATTCGTAAAAAAATACCTGAACTTTAACTAATGACAAAAAGACATCTCAACTTGCCATTTTGTTAGCAAAATATGCTCCCGCTGTCCAATTTTGTCAATTTGTAACGGAAGGCGTTAACCTCCTCCTCTTTCTTCTTCTTTTTTACTTCTAAAAATTACTTTTAACTCTTTCTTTTTTTAGTAATAAGTAAATATGCAAAAAAAAAAAATTCCTTACTATTTATCAAAAATTATTTTAACACATTTTTTACTATTTATAAAATAACTTTCAATCCCTTTTTAACTTTCCCCCCCGACACATTTTACTAGCAATAATCATGCACTAGAATTTTAAGCGGGCAATCGGAAGTAAAAAAAATTTGGTATACTGTATTAAATTGAAGTGCAGATACGGTACAAAGTCATTTTTCATCAAAAAATATTGCTTTGTCACCCATATCACTATCTGTCTCACTACATATACGTCGAGACTAAAATTAAGATCCTACCAACTACCAAGTGTAGGTGGTGTTAAGACTATGTTTAGATCCAATATAAAGTCATGAGGACCTAAACCTCGGCTCGTCCAAAAAGTCCGTTTTTCCCCTTTGAACAAACCCCTCAATGGAGAGCAATCAAAAGTAATTGCAATGACTATGGTTATATATATTGGGAAATGATATTGTCACACCCTAAATTGTTAACGCCACATCCCTGCAGTGTATTTTTTGGTGCAAAAATACACTGCAGGGGTGTGGCGTTAACAATTTAAGGTGTGGCAAAATCAGCTCCCTATATATTTTAAGAGTTACAATTCTTTCCACCACAGCCCGTTACGGGTTCCACCAAACATTTTTTGATATAATCTGAATCGTTCATCTTGTAAAGCCCACATAATAGTATATGCATGCAAAAAATGAGCTTGGTCGGACATTAATAGGTATATTAAAATTTGAATTTCAGTTTAGGAAATGGACTGCCATAAACAATTTAACTTCAAAATCTATGACCCTCATTTTTGTAAATCAAAATTCAAGTTTTGATGTACCTATCGATATCCAATCAAGCTGATTTTTTTCATGGGTATACTACTTTACGTGTTCTACAAGATGAACGGTTCAGATGGTAACAAAAAAAGTATTGTAGGGCCCACATTTGGTGGTAGAAACCCCATGATTTCCACCTATGGCGGATAGAATTTACACTCATATTTTAAGGATAAGATAAAATACATGTTACCACATATTTAACATATATGATGCAGGAGCAAAATAATGATAATCGGGAAACGAAGAAGCATTCCACTGCCCATAAATATTTGATAGAAGCATTTTATTGGCAACTGGAAGTCTTCACCGTGTCTTCACCGTCATGTAACTTCACCATTTTTTGGTCACTTTCTTTGTTATTTTAAAGGAAAGAAAATCATTGACAATCGATTCCTTCGCCGAAAAGAAAATGATTGACAATCGATTTCTTTGTTAGATATTTGTTCGTATTCTAAAATTAACATTTTGTATATTTTCTATTTTTTATTAAGATAGTGAATTTCACACTCTTTTGTTCGTCTTTTATTGTTGAAAGCATACATTTTATTTTTTTTGCTAAAACACTAAAAAATAGAACTTGAATATGTAAAAAAAAGGAGTGTGAAAATTATTTACCTTTTTTTTCATCTATTTCTAAGATTAACAGTTTCATTTTGTTCGTATGAATGATGTTGAATCTGTGGCAATATGAATGGGGTTTGTTCATGGGTGAAAACACCGACTTTGTTGGACAAGCCGAGATTTAGATCCTCATAAACACTCATCGAATTTAAACATACTCCTAGCCCCACCTATACGTCAAGCCCTTAGCTTCCATTATTACGACCTACTATATGTTGCATAGAATTTTAGTAAAATATACTCCCTCCGTTTCAAAAAGAATAACAATTTTTGAAATTTGTATCATTTTTTTATTACTTTTATTTTTTAATCTATAATATTTTTCATGAGTTTGAAAATTTTGTATAATAGAACTAATCAAGAACTATCAAACAAAATTCATATTGCATATTTTTTGAGATTTATATTAAAAGATATAAGAAATTGAAATTGAAATAAATATCAAAATTGTCCCCCAAATTGGAAATTGGAACGGAGGGGTAGTACAAACCAATCAGAAATTCTACTGGCACAATAAATTTGTGCATAGATTTTTATGTGTGGTTTATTACGGGTTCCACACAAGTGATTCGAGCCATTCATTATGTTTAAAATATTTTTTCAAGTGTCCTCGCGAAAAATAAGCTCAATCTGACACCTATAAGTACTTGATCTAATCATATAACTTTTCATTCTCTAAAAACCCAAATGAAAAGTTAGATGATTAGATCAAGCATTTATAGGTATCGGATTGAGCTAATTTTTCACGAAAACTCTTGAAAAAATATTTTAAATATAATTAACAAATCGAATTATTTGTATGGGACTCTTAATGGACCCCACAATACAATTTGTGCAAAGATCTATGTACCAGTAGCAAAGTTTACCAAACGAAGGGAAACTTCGACTATTCTAACGTACGACGATACACAATAACGAAGAATTTTCACCTTTCTTTCCCACGCTTTTCCTCTCTCGCTCTCTTTCTCTCTCTCCCCGCCAGACCCACTGACAACCAGACAACAACACGCCCAGGAATAATCCTCAGAACAAAGACGACGAAGAAGACGTCACACTTTCGTGGTTGCTTCCACACCATCTCTCCGACGAGGTCAAAGGTTTCCAGACACAGAAGAATCACTAATAAACAAACCTAGCTTTTTTTTTTTGTTTTTCTTCTCTAATGCTTATCCCTCGAAAATTTTCCAGTGCGTTTCGTCGTCGGAAGCTTCGAACTTTGTATATTGTACGTTCAAAGTCGGCTCTTTTTCGGATCAATTTTGCGTTCTGCAAAGAAAGTTGAGACAATGAAGGCGGCTGAGACCTTGCAAGATCTGATCGAAGAATTTAAGCTCCGAACGGTTTATTGGGCACTTTGTGTCTTCGCCGTCTCGTACTTCCTGACGCGTAAGTTCTTCAATTTCCGTTCAACTCGTTTCTCGATTCTGTTACGGTTTATGTTCGTGTAATTGTGTTGGAATTGAGTGTGATTTCTCGGTGTTTGGACCAACAAATTATTGAATGTGCGTTCTAACGTGGAGGAATATCTGTTTTTCCTCTATTAGGGTTTTAAAGTTGCAATCTTTGACCTGGTCCGCATTGTGTGTGTGTTGTGAAAAATTGGGAATACTTATCAGTTATCTTATCTCAGTCAAGCATTTGGTTGGTCAGTTCAGTGCAATCCAATTGCTTTATTTCTCCGAATGGACTATTGAAAATCCAAAACCTATGTTTTGTAGATGGGAAATATTTCGCAGTTTTTAAAAGTATTTTAAAGTTAATCGTGGAATCGTAAAAAGTATTTCTTCCTAGTCTTGTGGAATTTCTCAGTCAAAACTTTGGGGGAGAGGGGAAATAATTTTTTTTTAAAAATAAAAATACTCGACTAATCTCTAGGCGTCGACTAGTCAGCCTGGGCGCTAGGCGCCCCTCTTCCGACCGACTAACTCGTAGTGATTTTTAGAACATTGTGCAAATCAACCAAATATAGGTGAGACGGGGAAACAATTCAGAATGGTAACTTTTTGTTTTCTGCTGCCTTCATGTCCTACCAAGAGAGTTCTCAAACTTTCATGCTGTGTTTCTAAGCTTTTGGTGTTCACTGCAGACACAAGTAAATTGATGTGGATGAATGTTCCCATATCAATACTTTTTGTTTGTGGATTACGGGTACTATTTAACGAGGTGGAGTTCAGATGGAAAGTGCGGAAAGTTCGTCAGCAGACATATTTAGCCCATTTGGAAAAGAAGCAGTTGGCGGCGAATGATTCTCGTCTTTCAACAACAACACCACCACCTAAATGGAAGAGGAAGATCGACTCACCCATTGTAAAGGCTGCAATGGAGGAGTTTGTTAATAAGCTTTTGCATGATTTTGTCATGGATATGTGGTATTCAGATATTACACCAGACAAGGACGCTCCTGAGCTCATGCGAGCCATAATAATGGATGTTCTTGGTGAAATATATGGAAGGTTTAAAGAGATAAACCTAGTTGACTTGCTAACAAGGTATCTTTTCTTGAAGAATTTTAACAGGGTCTCAACAAGTGTATTTATTACTGTGTATTGTTCAAGAATGGTGAGTAAAGCGTTTGTTATTTTGTATGTATCAGGGACATAGTCGACTTAATAGGGGATCACCTTGATCTTTTCAGAAGAAACCAAGCTTCTATTGGTGTGGATGTCATGGGGACACTTACATCAGAAGAAAGGGATAAACGTTTGAAACACCATCTTGTTGCTTTGAAGGAGCTTCACCCTGCATTGATATCACCCGCGTGTGAGTACAAGGTGTGAGTGGAGTGTCTTCAACTAATGTGTGCTTTTGTCAATGTAATTGGTAGGGGTCCCTCTGATGCTTTTGTTTGTTACAGGTTCTTCAGCGACTTACAGGTGGGTTGTTAGCTGTGGTGCTAAGACCACGAGAAGCTCATTGTCCCTTAGTTCGGTGCATTGCCCGAGAGCTTGTAACTTGCTTGGTAATACAACCTATTATGGATTTTGCAAGCCCCGTGTGAGTTCTTTGAAGACTTAATTCACTTTTTTCGCTCAGTGATCCAATTGTAACTGTTTGTTCAGATGTATCTAGTCCTCTAATGTACCTGGTCTTCTATGTAAGACCGTTGAATATAAAAATAAAATCGGAGTTTTTTTTGAACTCGAACGAAATCTCAATTTCTGTGAGGTAGTCAGGATTTAATGTTGTACTTTTTCACATGTCATTTAGATAAAATGTAATTATAGGAATAGAAATGTTAGGGGAACGCTTTCGAGTTCTTAATCCGGTGGATTAGCTCACAATGCAGTTCCTTCTTGGAGAATCATATTTGTAAGTTCTTTATGAGACAAAAGGAAAAAAAATAAAAAAACCTTCTTAATGTATTTTTGGTCCATTTGTTCCAACTCCAAGAACATATGTATCGCAATGAGAATCGGAGCAAAGGGGGTTTGTTGGATATGTTTCACAGTCACACTCTTAATAAGGTGTTTGTTGGATATAGCTTGCCCCAAGTATTGCCACATTTCTGATTGCTTTTTTCCCTGAAAGCTTCCATTTCCACTGCCAATGAGTCTCCAAATCAGTCCAAGATGTGTGACTTACATGTGTAGGTGAGGGAACTTTGGCTGCAGCCCTTTTAGCTGTTATTAGCGTCTCTGAAGTACTCTTTCATTTATGGAGCTTCTAGCTAAGTTTGTCAGCTCGTCAGATACCTTCACTTTCATTCCAAATCTGTCCCAACCATTTCTTAGTGCAATATGCATCAGAATGGTTATTACCTGGCCCCTAAATGTGGAGATTGATCATTGAATTTTATGACTTGTTTTCAGGTATATTAATGAGTTGATTGAGTATATTTACCTTGCTACTAATGACGAAGGGAGCAAAGAGGTGGGGGCCAAACAGTCAGCTAATGCAACGAGTCATACCAGTGATCAAAATGAGTCGATGTCGAGGAAGAGTGCATCTTCCTACAAGGGAGAGACTGCTCCAAAAGTGACAAGATCCAACAATCAGAAAGAGATCTTCCTGGATGCTTCAGAAAATTTGAATTCTGGTTTGATCAGCGAAGAATCCATGCAGCCACGATCCGCTGACTGGGCACGGATGCTAGAGGTAGCAACCCAGAGGAGAGCAGAGGTTCTGATGCCTGAAAATCTTGAAAACATGTGGACTAAAGGGAGAAACTATAAAAAGAAAGCCCAGAAGATTGCTGCAGGGGGACTTCATACACAGGCTCAGCTAAGTGATGGGAAGAACAATTCGGTTCACTTATCTCATGGCCCAAACAGGGAACAATCTACTCAGGGAAAAGTTGTGGACAAATTGGAGGATACTGCTTCTCTTACTGCCAATGGACCTAAAGGGGGACTTAGAAGATCAAACAGCACTTCTGCTCTAAATATTCAACCTAGTACTGATGAAGCATTCAGAAGTGAGAGTGGTGGGCCCATTATCTCAGAGTTCTATAGCCCAAACTTTGGAAGGCATAATAATCTGCTGCCTACTGTTATGGGTGCTTTAGATATGGTGTCCCACAGTGAAGGAGTCCACATGACCAAGCTTAGGTGCCGGGTAAACTCTCTCACCCTCTTTCAAGTGAATTAGGGAGCTGAGTACGTTTTTGGCAGTACAGTGTATGCGTGATTTAGAGAACAATATTTACGCATCTCTGATTAAATTTAGGGTTTCCCAGTTGCCTTGAATCCAGTTTGATTCTTGTTTTTGCATCTCATCTTCAGCTTCTGACAGTACCTATGGTTACAGGTTATAGGAGCATATTTTGAGAAAGTAGGGTCAAAATCATTTGCGGTTTACTCCATTGCAGTGAGGGATGCGGATAAAAACACTTGGATTGTGAAAAGAAGGTCTTGTTCTCATCTCGATCAGTAATACAAACGATCTACTGGCTCACTCTTGTGCATATTGCTAGTTACTAGTGCTAGTTTGAGCTGCATTAATCCTTTATTTGATTAAGAAAGTTCCTAAAGCTTTTAGTTATGCATAGTCAATCCATTTCTTCAATGTTTTCCACTTGGTCCTTCTCAATTCTTTTTGTTTGGGATATTTTGTCAGCAGATACAGGAATTTTGAGAGATTACATCGTCACCTTAAGGAAATTCCTAATTATACGCTACATTTGCCTCCCAAAAGGATATTTTCCTCAAGCACTGAGGATGCTTTTGTTCATAAGCGCTGCATTCAACTTGACAAGTACCTGCAAGTATGGTCTATCCTTCATCTCCAAATCCCATATTTACGTTGCTCTGGGTTTATTTTTATTTTTTTTCCATTTTGATTATGCTTTATTCCAGGATCTTTTGTCAATAGCTAATGTTGCTGAACAACATGAAGTATGGGACTTTTTGAGTGTTTCCTCAAAGGTTTGCATTTCATGGATATTTGGTGTATAAATAGATGTGTTTCCCCTTTCATAAATCGATGCCAAGTCTAATAGTTTTTTTCTTGTTGATGAAGAGTTACTCTTTTGGAAAATCTTCCACAGTGATGAGAACTCTGGCAGGCATGTAACTTTTCCGGTTGATGTATTTCCTTGCTGATATTTTTCTATGGAAGTGGACATTTATTTGCTAATTCATTGCGTTGTTTTGATGAAATCAACAGTGAATGTGGATGATGCCATGGATGATATTGTACGCCAGTTCAATGGGGCTTCAGATGGATTAGTTCCGAAAGTTGTTGGCTCATCTCCCCGTCCTCATGAAATCTCTCCTGCCATTACGACTAGGATCTTATCTTGGAATACTGAGGAGATTAGTAAACATCTTTCATGGCAAAATACTGCAGAATCAGGGCAAAGCATTTCTGATAACGAGGAAGGTGATAAAGATGGAATTCGTGGCCACGAGGAAGTAGGACCTTCTGTGCTAGATTATGGGTGGCATTCCGATACAGAATTGAACTCAAAGGCTTTCCCACCTAGGGTGATTAAACGAGGTGACACTTTTACAAGCTTAAACCATGAGAAGAAAAAAGTTTCAGACGCAGAACCTGTATCAGCCAGCCTGGGTCGACATCGTGTGGCAAGTCTTCAAATAAGTTCTGATCACTTGGAGGATCCAGTTGGAGTGCCACTGGAGGTACCAAACAACCAAAAGGCTTGTTTCCTGTTTGACATTTATCCTTGGGCATAAAAATGCTTATGTTATTCTATGAAACTTATCTCAGATGATGTTTGCAATTAATGTTTATTTATTTTCTGTAGTTTCTCATGTTTTTACCTCTCTGCTGCTTCTAGCTTGTGTTTTCATTACTGAAATGGGTCTTTGTTTGTAAGAAATTTCTTAACAAGTAGCTCAATCGTCACTTGTCAATAAAAGGAAAATATTATGTTTTGAGGGGGTTCACTTCAGAAGTTTTGTTTCTTTCGCGTGTTACTTTGGTCATATTTAGTCATAGAAGAACCTTCACATTCACCATTTTCGGAGTTGCTGCTAAATTTCTCACATCACCTTTACTGCAAGAGCTATTGTTGTCAAATGCTACACGTCAGTTTTGCATTTTGTTCCCCGTCGGTGTGCACATAATTTTTGTTCCAAATTGCTTTTTGCACACAGCCGCACACAGCTAATGGATGCATTTCAATCCCATACTACCCACTGGTTTTCTCCGAATTCTATCATCCACATGCCTTCTCCAAAACATTGCCAGATTGTGTGGCCTTGTAAGATCATCCATGGGCATGGAGAGTTAAAAGATGCATCCAAGGGAAATTGGCATATGTTGTTATCATGGAATGGGACTACATGAGTAGGCATGCACTTTCAGCTGTTTTACGCGGGCAGTGGATGCTAATTCCATCTGAGAGTGGCTAACATTTGTTTCAGAAATTAGAATGTTAAGCAGTCATGAAACATATTTTTCTACACAACAACAGTGGGGGATATTACTATAACTAAAGGGGATGATGAGAATCGAATTGGTACCTTGCACAAATAAACTTTAATTTCCAGGTGAACCTGTTGATTTTTGGGGGGACTAATCATTGATTTTAATAGGTTGTATGGGTCTTATTGGTCGAACTTGCTTAGTTTCTGCATTGAAGTCCAAGTCTTAAGGGAGTTAGGATTTGAATTTGACGGAAACTAACCTTTGTAGAATGTTTTGGTACTTTGAAGCTTCATTGGATAATGATACAATTGTAACATTAAGGTAAACTAAGTGGGTTGCTGGGTTTATTCTTGTACTCGTGGTCTTGCATATTTGATTTTGTGCACTTTTTAGGCATTTTATTCCGGGCGTTGTTCAAAGCCCAGAATAGACTTCAAATTTTATTGTGTTGTCATCTATTTAAGCTTCTAACCCCTCTTTAACTCGTTGTTTGAAGGGCAAAAACCCTACACCTTTACTAATGTTTAATAACGAAGAAAACCAACTAATCTCACCCTCTGAAACTTCCTTCTATTATTGCCCTCTGTTGATTGTGCTAAAATAGCTTATAGGTGAGTGTTCATAGCACATGCTGTGATGCTGTAATCTTCATTGAGAAGGCGAGTCTGAGGTTTATCGGGGGGATTTAATTTTAGTCAATATGTTTCATTGGCAAAGATGCTTGGTGTGTTTTATTGGTTTTGCCTAAACTTATGTTGGGTGGTTATTTCCTGTGCAGTGGACGCCTCCTAATCTAACTGTACCTATGTTGAATTTAGTTGATAAGATGTTTCAGCTAAAGAGAAGAGGCTGGCTAAGGTAAGAGATTTTCTTTATGTGATTACTTGCATGTTTTCACATTAATTTGGATCCAAAGGAACCGTCACAATGTGGTGCATTTTTTTTTTGTCTCCATATTTTAATCTTATATGTGATGCTGCTTTGAATTTGTTTTAATGAAGTTCTGTTCTTGTATATTTTCCTTTTGAGTTTAGTCCAGTTATTCATTCCTTTCAATTATAAACCTGAAGCGTTTGTTCTCAGAAAGAGTTGGAGTGCGATTTTTTCCTCTGGTAGGGTCCCATTAGTCTTACGCCCCATTATCCCACTTATGATGGTTATGTATGTTCTTTAGTACTTGGGAAGATAATGGTTACTGCGTGAACGATCAAAATATAGGGTCCCGTTAGTCTTACGCCCTATTATCCCTTCTGGTTGGAGAAAAGTGGATTGATTGATCTGTTTTGAAAGTATGTTTCTTGGATAAGTGATCTGTTTCGAAGACTATATTCATGTCATCATTCTTTAACTGATCTTATCACCATTTAGCCTCAAAGTGCTTTTTTTTTTTTGGTAATGCAGGAGGCAAGTCTTCTGGATATCAAAGCAAATATTGCAGTTAATGATGGAAGATGCTATTGATGACTGGCTTCTGAGGCAAATTCAGTGGCTCCGGAAAGATGATGTGATTGCTCAAGGGATTCGGTGGGTCCAAGATGTAAGAGCTGATCTATTTCCTTCATTTTACTAACTCGTCTAATTGGTGACTCAAGATCTGATTTATAGTGCTGCAATTTTAGTGCATCATAGTCAAAGCTTTATATGAATACTGCAGCATCAAATAGTATCTGATTGACTAATCCATTTCATCTTTCTTTAATGAATTAAATGTAATATGTCAATCACTACACATTTGATATGTGATGTTATCAATGAAATCCGATGTACCAATTCTGATGTTGTGGTATCAAATGTTTCTTTACTTCTCTAATGATGGATTTCTTGGTCAGGTTCTTTGGCCTGATGGCACATTTTTTGTGAGATTAAATGCTCAAAATGAAACGGATGAATTTCAATCTAATGAGGGATCCTTTCAAACTACAAACCGTGGCAGTAAGGTCTCTCAACCGGGTACTTTTGAGCTACAGCTTGAGGCTGCTCGTAGAGCAAGTGATGTGAAGAAAATTATCTTCAGTAAGTTTTTCCTCTTTGTTTCTTTTTTTTTCCTTTTTCTTGGCTTGGTGCATCTTTGGTAATTGGATTAAAGAAGTTTTACGTTGGGTGAGGTCATGTGCCACTTTTTGGAGTAAAAACTTTCCTGCCCTTGCATCAGATGGAGCTCCAACTGCTCTAGTCAGCTTGATTGGGCCTAAGCAGTATCGGCGTTCTGCAAAAGATATGTATTACTTCCTTCAGGTACATGCCTTTCTAATTCTTCTGCATGAAGTGCAATGCCGCACTGGGTTATTTTGTTATTTGAATGATACTGTGACCAAGAAGTAACTGGTCTTGCTGTGAGTTGCAGTCTACAATCTGTTTGAAGCAACTTGCATACGGAATTCTTGAACTGGTACTCGTTTCAGTTTTCCCTGAGCTGAGGGATATTGTGCTTGATGTTCATGAGAAGATGCGCTCTCAACCTGTATAGAAAGAGTTATTCATTTTTTCATCACGCACTTCATCATTCCATTCGAGAGTGGATGTTCAATTTTCCGACGAGTATGAGGCTCAAAAGATGGAATTGGTCCACGATCAATGGATTCAGCTGCTTGTACGGCTGGGCATCATGGATGGCTTTGTGGTTATGTTCTTGGGCCCTATGTTCTTTCCCTCAATGAAGAGAAAAATGGGATTTTTGGTAGATGTACAAGAATCGCTTCTGTGATGTGGAAAATGGGTCTTTCTGTCCACCTCTTCTTGCTGTACAGGATACAAAGGAAACAATCAGAAATGTAGAGAGGTCCCCTGTGATGAAAATATATAGGACTTAATAAAAGGGATTTTTTATTCATTCTTAACGATTGCTGGGCCAAGAACCATGTTCACTGCTGATTTTTTAAGGCTCTATTCATTCGTCGTTCCGGTAAATTTTCCAGGCAAATGTTGGATCCTTTCTTTTTGGTTGTTGTCATTGACTTTTTCCTTTGACTTTTCAAAGATAGAGAAACATTTTGGGACATCCCAAAATAAAATTTCAATGCATATCTCACTGATATTAGTACATTTAAGGGAATCATTGTGGACTAGTGTGAATAAAAACAAAAAACAAAAAAGGTAGTGTAGATTGTAAAAGAGAGTGAATTATTTTTCAAACAAAAAACTTGACTACTTACGATAAACAGAGAAATAGAGTCGAGGAGTTCGTGAACTTTAATAATAAAGAGACAACTATACCTTGCGTGAAGGAATTACGATAACGCAGTACCAATGAAACAAAAAAACAGATTGCCACTGTCCTTGGGTTGTGTAGGTTGTGCAACAGTGGAATTTGTTACTTTGATTCCTCCAAGTATTATATTTAAAACAAGTATAAGAACGACTACCACAGGAAAATAAACAAAAAAAACTATTGCCGCTGCCGGGAGTCGAACCCGGAAATAACAAATAATGCTTCCTCAGGTTGTGCTACAGCGGCACTTGTCACTTTGATTCCTCCAAGTTTCATATTTAAAGCAAATACAAGAAGGACTTCCGCAGGAAAAAGGGATTGGGAGTTGTTGCAGTACGGCGGATCAGACATTTCATCCCTATGCGAAGGATTCGGATTTAATTCGAGCTCCTACAGCAGAGGGGGTGCTGTGGACACATCAAATATCACAAACATATTTTGTCGGCTCCGCACACACCACGCTATACCATGTGTATGTTATTGTTTGTGCAATTTGGATGTGTGTGTAGTATTTTCCTGGTAAAATTGTTTTCTTATTATTGTTTTTCTCTTCTTTTCTTTTTTTCTTTCTTACCTTCAAAATACACGCATGCACTGCCCATTCTGTCAATTTAGACGGAAATTGTGCTAGATTCCAAATGAGAGGGGGTAAGATCGCATCAAGCCCAAACTACATGGGGTTAAAGTGAAGGTTCCCTTTTTTTCCTGGATCGGGGTGTGCAGGGGAGCACCCCCTGCACTACACACTACATGTGTAGTGCGGCCAATCTGGCTATCCATCTTAGCAATGGACGGCTCGGATTTTCATCCGAATAACGAACGATTCGGATTTGTAAGAGCTCAAATTAAATCCGAACCTTCATAAAGAGATGGAAGGTCGGATTCGTCGCACTACACAGCGTAGTGGCTCCCGCACTGCAGCAACTCCCAATCCGTCCACAGAAGAACTGCTCTTTTACCCTTGTCTTGATCCAGATGCGGAGATATATGAGGAGCAGTAGGGGCTTTTGGATATTCATTTTTTTTTTTTTTTTTTGCATTCTAAAAAATATATCGTAGAAGTTTTATCGTATCACGTTCAAACAAGGAATGTTCCAATGATCTCCTCCAATACATATTAATGTACGTGTGACTCAAGGCTGAATGTATGATTTCCACATAAATATGTGATGGATAAAAGGTGTTGGGGCACCACCTGAAATTGTCCCAAAATCATAAGTAATTACTCACTAGCAAATAGCAAGCCTCCATTCACTGAATTTTCGTCTCCAAACCACCGGCGTATTTAGGAATTTATAATTATGGATTACCATCTTATCACAAAAATGCAAATAAAGCATGACTCCTTTTCGCCTTCTCCCTTACTTTCTTTATTTTTTCCCTTAAATTTGTCAATAATACCTCTTTCTTTTGTGTTGAAGATGATCCGTTTTGACCTAAAAATTGAATTATTTTACTTGGGGAACTTATAACTTCTCTGCAAGATAAAATTCTTTTAAATTTTTTTCGTCGTAGCTATTTCAAAATTATCCGATAGTTAAACACTTTTCAAATAGGAATATGTCTTGAAGAAATAATGCAAAAGAAAATCAAGGTCGTAAAAGAGGAGATAAATATTTTTTTGTCTTTCACAACAAAGTCGCGTGTTTGGATTAATTGTGCCGCTACGCCGCTGTCTTCATTATCTTTTCTAACCTCTACTCTAAGGGCAAAATGCAATTTACCCCCTATGGTTAGGTCATTTGGCACATTGCCTCCCTGACATTTGAAAATAACCAACTTACCTCCCTGAGGTTTTGGACTAAAGTGCTAATACTACTTAAAGAAAAGAAAAATCTCCTGATTCTACTTTTTTTAGAAAAGAAATAAGGAAAGTCTATTAAAGAAGGGTGCCGCTATTCGCAGCTACGTATTTTCTCCCATAGCCCGCTAAAAATTTCTAACTATACTCGACAGTTAGTTACCGAAATTGAGATACATTTTCAGCACCCATTTATCGAAATATAATCTTTTTTTCAACAGCTATTTACCGAAATGTATGTATTAGCAGTTGCATACCGAAAGTTGAACATATTTTCAACATTCAGTTGTCGAAATATAATTTTATTTTCAATAACTATTTACCGAAATGTTATTTATGATTTTCAACAACTAACTACCGAAATATAGCGGGCTATGGGAGAAAATATGTAGCTGCGAATAGCGTCACCCTTAAAGAAAGAGTCAACTAGTGAACGAATATGATAACCGTAAGGAATTAAAGATGTAGATTTGCAAGATATAGATAGTGTCCCCTAACCTTGATACGATATTAGTAAAGCGCTAGCAACTCACCCTTATTATTAGGCCGGGAGTCGAACCCGCAGTGTTAACGTAAATATTCATGCTACAACAGCTTTCCGTTTTTAGATGTCTCGAATTATCAAATTTAAAGGAAACAAAAGAACTAGTACCACATAGACAAATCTGTCTAAGGGTATCCACAATGCTATAATCAAAAATGGATAACCAAAAGTTGCCACATCAGCTTTTGATTATCCATTTAAGAGATTGCTAAGGTTAGCAATGTAGAGGTCTACAATGGCATAATCAAAATTGAATAATCAAAAGTTGCCATGAAACCATTTTAAATTACAAAAAAAAAAAAAAACTAATAACTGTGAATATAGAAATAGTTTTTTCTAAAAATAATTTTGACACTATGAAAAACTATTTATTAGAAATAGACAATAATTTTTGAACTTTTTTTGATTTAAAAAAAAACAGCTTTTGTGTAATTACGATTTTTGAAAAAATAGTTTTTATATAAGAAAAGGTTTTTAAAAAAAACATTTTCTTGTACAAAATAATTTTTCAAAAAAAGAACAATTTTTTTTGTCTAAAAATGTTTTTTAAAAATAGTTAAAATATAATTTTTTGGGGAAAACAGTTTTTTTTTTTTTTAAAAATTTAAGTATAATACTGTTTTTGAAAACATTGTTGAAAAAGAAAAAGAAAGGGGAAAAGGGAAGAGATAGAATGCATTTTTTTGTGTGTAATGAAGTATGTATTTGATTGAGAATGTGAGATTCATTAAATTTGGTTATTGACAAAAGGTTGTTAGTTTTGGTTATTGAAAGTCCAAAATTTGATTATTTCTAAGGAGGTTGCTAAGTTTGATTATAGCATTGTGAGCTATTTTTTGCACCAACATTGTTAACTTTAAAAACCTAGCACTTTTGGTTATGCCATTGTGGATACTCTAATGTCAATTGCTTAAGAAAAGACCATAGAAGGAATTCCACATAGAAAGAGTAAGAGTCAATTCCTTTAAGAAAAAGACTAAAATCTGCAAAGCTTACACTTGCTGCGCATGATAAGTGAGCAATGTTCCAGTTTGGCCTAAATTCAGGGTAATTGTCTTTCCATAAAGCAATAGGGACCGATCGGTCCCCTACCGAAATCGTACTAACGGCCGCGCCATATACACGAAAAATAATGTGTTTGGATCAAACACCTTACACACATCGGATGCTGTTGATTCCCGTGTAGGGCCCTCTGGTTTTTTTCTTTTAGAATTTTTGTATGGCTCAATTGGCCGTCCGGTTGCTAGAGACGGCCTCGCACGGCCGTCGGTACAATTTCGGTAGGGGACCGGTCGGTCCCTATAGCAGGACTCATTGTCTTTAGAGTTCCTATTTGAATTCTGATTGGTTTTGCGTCAATCTTCTATTGTCAGCCCACTAGGCTGTCAATAAGCACACAAGGAGAAAAGAAAAACACGTATTTCTGTGTACTTTTTACATCTTTTAATACACATTGACACACTTGTTATTGTGGTGTTGATTTTAGAATTTTCCATAGAAAAATAGGAAGCAACAGGCAAAAGGTCAAGCCGGCAATGTCAATATTGGGCAAGAATGAGCTACAAAAGATTCGTAAAAGGGCCTGTAAGAGTATTGCGAAGATTGGAATACAAGGCAAAGAGAGAGTATTGCCGGAGATTAGCCACCTCGTACCACGAGTTGAACACGTTGTTGTTCTTGTCTGTGCCGGAAAAAGCTAACTGTATGCCGAGGTTGCAGTCGACAGGTCCGCCACTGGCTTTACATTGGGAAGTTTGGATTGCACAATCTTGGTTGTTGAGGCAAACTACTGATTTCCCAGAGCATGAATCACAGCCAAATTTTTTCCAGTACAGGTTTTGGAGAGTGCCCTTTTGGAACTCAAGCACCTGTGACGGAACAAATAATAACTTCATTACTCTATGACAGCTTCTTGAGCCCAATTCTGGATTTGGCGTCTCAGAAGTCACGCAAGTGTGTCTGGCACAACTTCTGTTTTTACTCGTGGATAAAAAAACTAGTAACTTCAGAAGCTGCTGAAAAACTATTTCCAAAAAACTTTCATTTTGATGCCTTTGGAATATGCTCTTCAAAAAGATTTGCAAATTCTAAAAGTTTTGACCAACATGTTCTAAGACATTGCAACCATGTTTTGCGACTTAGATTAGGGTCGAATCGATTTGCTAAAAGCATCAGAAAGGAGCTTCTCAGCTCGTTTAAGCTGTTTTTACCTAATAAGTTGAAGCAGAAGTTGTGCCAAACAAACTGACGAGTGTTCAGCAAAGCAACAAATTGAAAATTACCAGAGTGAAGCTAGTTATTGTGTTGGTGTTATCTGCAACAAACACAGGCACTGATCTTGCTGCATATTGCCATCCAGCAAATGCCACCATGTAGCCACCAGCCATAGTCTGCATATACATAAACTCATAAGAATCAAAAACAAAAGAAATGACATTTTCTTCGAATGTTTGGATCATGGATTTGCGAAGGAACTTACCATGAAACAAAAATAGCATGAAAACTAGAGAATCGACAAACATCATGGTGGCCACTAAGACATATTGAGGTGAATAACAAGTACGTACCGGATTAAACGTGGTGCTATTGATGGTGAGGAGGGAGATCTCGTCCACCCTTGGCCTAAAGACGGCAAGTTGAGCGTTGTTTTGGGAGAGGGAAAGACGCTGATCACAGGGCGAAAGCTGAGTTTGATTGAACAGGAATGATTCTTTCATAGAGAATGCGAGACCAAAGGTAAATCCGTCCCCTCTCTGAATTTTTGTATCCGAACAAGGATCAAATACTGGATTCGTGTCCCATGCATCGGCTTGAACCATCATCAGGACCATTACTACGATATTTGTGACCACAATTGTCTTCCCCATGGTGGGCAAAACTGCCTTGTGCTTCTGTTAAGTATCATTCAGCTTCATTAAAATGGAGACGAAAGAATGAAAGAAATGCGTAAATTGCTTACGTGAAAATGATCTTACGCTAATAGTATGTTTGGATCTTGAATTTATCAAGGAAAGGGAAAGAATGAAAACAGATGTTTTTTTTCTTCTGGACAAACAGGTTTTCATTTCCTTCTCATTCTCCAAACCAACCAAAATCTAAAAACAGCACAAGCACGGATACTCGATTTCTACATCCCATCTCTTCATTTTTCGCCGGAATCCAAGATCTAAACCTATAACATAAAAGGAGGAAGATGATACAGAACCATTTCCATTGCCCGTTTTTTCGTTGGAGGGGCTGAGCAGTTGGTTTTTCGTTGGTGTAGCTGTGTTTGTGGTGTCTCCTTTCTTCGTTGGTTTCTTGTTAACGTTTCTCTTCGGGTCTCGATTTGCTTTCGCTTTCCCTTGCTCCTTTCAAAACATTAATCAAATTTCTTTTGCCGAGAAAGAAAAAAACTGGAAATGATGCAAAATGCATGCCCAATTTTTAGGATTTTCTAAACTAACAGTAGAAATTAACAAGTTTCGCCAACAAAAAAAACGCTCAATCCGAAATTCAACCAAGTATAACATGAGACCAATAATGAAATTGAAAAAGAAAAAGAAAAAGAAAAATGAAACCCTAGTTTCAGAATTCACCCAGCAAATCACACCTAGGTGCCCATTAAACTCACCGCAACGGGAACGACGCCAACGCCCAGAGTGATGTAATCTTCTTCAACAAATCAATGATATGATTGAAACAGAGAGGGCAAAACAAATTGAAGAACAGTTAAGAGATTTTGTTGGGTCTTTTCTTTTCTTACCCGAGAGGAAACTACAGAGAATTGAACGGCCGGAGGGGCGCGAAACGGTTATTCCGGCAGGCCATTGGGATCTGGTCCCAGAAACGGTTATGGAAGTTGAGGAAAAGGTTTCGTTATTACTGAAATGCCCTCCCAGTTTTTTTCTAATGTCTTTTCTTGGGACTGATTTTACCGCTTTTTTTTTCCCAGCGCCACTCCCTTTTGTGATAGAAAGTAGCGTTAAAGAAAAGGGGAATGGCAAAATCAATTTCCCTTTTCTTTTCCTTTCTAGCTCAAGAGGTTGTGCAGGCAAAAATAACAATTGATTGATATGAGGTGGGTGATTTGATTGGGACAAGGTGAAATATTAGTTAAAACCCATATTCTACAAAAAGAGAAAAAAAAAATGGAGCTAGAGTTAGATTCATATCCTTTGCTGGGTAATTTCTTTTTAAAAAACCCTTTTGTTTACCCATGATGAAAATTTGCAAGTTTCCAGTACCGACGTAGTAAAAAGAGATCATGTTTGGCATACGAGACCAATTCACAAAAAAGAGACATTTTTCAATTCAGAATGAATGAATTCGAGTTGGTAATTACTTCTATAGCTATCCATCACTCAGCCATCTCTTTAGAAGACAAAATTTGGTTTCCTTCCTCCATATAGAACGTAGTCATTTGGATTAAAACTCTGCTTATGGTAAATTATTCAATTCTTGCCGGCGAATTAATTTAGCAGCGCTTAGATATTGCTCTTCATGACATTTATATTGATACACTTTTCATTGGGCAGGAAAGATTAGTTGGATTAACCAACTTTTTCTACAGGTTAGATGTTCACTTATGCGGCTTTCTTGGTTGCCTCAGTGGGGAATTTTCACTAACGGGCGACGGAGAAACGCCTCGGGCTGGTAGAAGGCCCACCGGCCGTAAACTTCTCGTAGAAGATAGGCATTGTTTGCAATACTGCTTACGACGTATTTACAGAAGTATCCCTGAAAAAATTACTTAGTACGAGGACCAGGAGGGACAATAGTAAATTGAAGCTAAATTATTAAGCTCCCAAAAGAGTCGACTGAATGAATGGTCCACCTCCTTGAACATATGACCATCAAAAGCAGGAAAGGGCACAGCAGTTGCAATTGCAAATATGGGCAGTTTTTGTGACCTTCGTCAACAGCATCCCAGGGAACCCCAGAGATCCTGCAAGAATAACCATCACAATCAGCTCGTTGTTTTTCTACCGATCAGCAGAATAGCATTAAGACAGTCATCACTGTATTTGTACGAAGAATGCTAAATCGATGCTGTAGAGCGCCCAAGAAAGCAAGATGAATTCGATGAAGCGCAATCCATCGCAACACATGGGATGTATCTAGTAGGAAGGAATGGATCACAAGAAAACACATATGATCTCCTCCACTTCCATAAGGCCCAGAAAATAGAGAGAGAACTGGAAAAGTAGCATCAGTGGGAGCCACCCTGATACAGCCTAATGAGCCAATCCGAAAGGCAAAAGCCCTTCTTTGAATGGATGAAGTTCTAGAGCATTAAGTCCACAAGGGTTTAGTCAATCCCGAATCAAAAGCGGCGAACTCGATGGCTCCAATGGCTAGGCGCTAGTCCAGTACGGAAGGCAAAGTCAGAACTCCTCAACTCAAGGGACGCCCCAGAGGCTCAATGGATTGCTTTCTTATCTATCCGGGGTCTTTTGAATGAAATAAACTATGCTATGGGGAGGGCGACAGAGAAATATCTTCCTTTCGCTATAGCAGCTCATTTTCTTTCTTTACTTGAGTTCCCGTATTCCTGCTATAAGCTTAATTGCTTGATTGATGGTATTCCCGAACCTGAGACGGATTTCCGTACGGACAAGTGATTGGTAGCATTAGAGTAAGGGACACAAGCGGGACTCATCTAACTAAACTACTATTGCTACTATCCCTATCTGCTACAGCTCGTCTCCCAAACGAAGATTGTTGAAAATGCCTTTCCTTTCATTGATGCTGCTTTCTTCACTGCTGTTCCGCTATAAAACCCAACAAAAGTAGTTGAGACAGCTTGCAATGGCAAACAACTCCCTCCGGTTAAAGGTTAGGGGATCGACGATCTACCCCAAAATCACAACAGGGTCTAGAGGAATTGGGATTAACAAGAAAACCAACTGGAAGATCACAATGACCAGTATAGGGGATCAATCGAGAGATGGACTCCATGTATCCTTATAGATTCGTTGGATTGCCTATTTCCCACCCACCATTTGATCCCTTGTAATAACATCTCTCATAAAAAGAGGGACTTCCTGGCCCAAGAAGAAGAATGGTTAGGTTTCACAGGAATACTGTCAACTCGGTACTCAGGAGCAATACTTTTGGGAAGAACTTTAGATGGTGAGAAAGGGTGAGATAAGAAAGGAGAGCCCTTTCTCACCAAAATACTCAATCTAAATGAGTGATTTGGGTAGGAACCACAACCCTTTCTTTTCTTTTCTCGCGAAATCACTCCATCCAAAGGGGGTGTTAGATATCACATATTATTGTCTGCCAACATTCACCAAAATTGACAGGTAAGAAGGGCCTGATTTAAGACTCAAAAATCGCATGAAGATTTCCATTCAGTTTGTTGGGACATAAAGATTTCCAGGATTCTGACAAAAAAAAATAATAATAAAGATTTCCAGGATATTTAGCCAATGGGCCGACCAGTAGTAGACTTCCTGAAGATGATTCACTTGATTTAATTGCAGAGGTCAATTATGATCCTCAGCAGCAAGAAGGTGCTCCCAAGCGACCCTGGGGACCCAAAACCCCTCATTATAAGTAATCTCTTTCGTAAGGTCATATTAACAGCGTGGACCCTTACACTCAGTTTGGATTTAGTAACTATTTTCATTTTCCAACGCCAACTAATTATAATAATTTGCCACATTTACTCAGAGCATCTAACTTAAAAGAAGAGTATCAGGAATTTATCCACAGGAGATAGCTGTAACAAACCCTTTAATGATTCCATTCATGGCTCTCCATTCACAAGAGTAGGCTCCACATAATGAGAGGGTTCCAAGGATACAGCCTTCAAATTTTGGCAACCAATAGTAGTTAAAAGGCTATATTGGTCATTAGTGCCTGAAATACACCAGTCAAAAAAGCATTAGTAGCTCCTACTTCGTTTCACACACGTTTCTTGCTAAAAATGATAGGGCCATATTATGTTGAGTACGATTTCAACAATCAGCATTACGGTTAATTACCGTTAAATTTTTATGGAATTTAGAAATGTGTTTGTCGTGGACTCGTGTGATCTAACTAGATAGTGCCTTTTAATGATCCCTAAGTTTCTCGCAAGATGCACTTTACTCCGGATTTAATTTGACCAACCAATTTTGTTTTTAATCACATCACAGCCTCATGGGAAGTTTCGAACTATTCTCAAACTGGAAATCGACAAAGAGTTAACACTGAAACCTGACAATAGTTACGAGGTTTGATTGTCTCGACTGAACAGCCTGTGTTGCAATCCATAAACCAATGCGTCTAAGTACAAGAATATGGCGTACGCATAATAGGAAACAGAAAAGTACGGGAAAAAAAATGAACCACTAGGTTTGGACAAGGTAACATATCATTTTCTCGGCTGTTAACTTCCTTGATTCCAAATTAGGGTTTTAAGTTTTGAACTTGTCTTGTTTAAGTCGAAGTGTTTCACACATAGAAATTTTGGATTATTATCCATACCTAACTACCCATCATTAATGAGTGTTTATGTATGCGCATATGAGTTGTTAATTGTAATCAGAACAAGAAAAGCAAAAACTTGATTTCATATGGGATTGCGCAACAGGATTTCCAATTCCACCCGGCACAGCCTCAGTCCTATCCACCTTCCTAACTCGCCTATATATATCATCTATGAAAAAGAAAGGTTCCCACTTACCATCACACTTGATACACACCTGTGACCTACCCCTTTCGCCTCTATATATGCACCCAAAAAAATGCAAATAGTGCCATGGGGAAAAACCTGCAACACCATGGTTCGAGATGATGGTCCTTGCTTCTTCCAGATTATCACTTGTAAAACAACGGAGGAAATTGTAAGTTTGATCGGTCCTGTTGGTTCTCTACCGCTTGTGTTATGTTTATGGGTCTACAACTTTGTTGTTTGTTCTTTTCTTGTTTGCTAAGAAGTGTCTGTGTTATGTTTAAGCATGTATGGTTGCTTACCTTGATGATGTTGGACCAAAGAGATTTTCCAGCACAGTTCTGCGGGGTTTTGTGCAATTTCGTAAATTGATCTTGACTTTTGATCTGCAGAGTTTCCTGTTAACTGTTCTTTTTCAATGTATGCATACTGGAATTGAAATATATCTGGGCAAAATAGATTTCAAGATGTCCTGGTGGTAGTTTCCTCTGCTTTTCTACAAAAAAAAAAAAATAGAAAAGGAAAAGGGGACAAAAACCTCGGAAGTTTTGTTAGGGTCTGGGTTTAATGAATTAAACGTCTATTTTTATTTTATTTGGCCAAGTAGCAGAATTAACCCTCCTATTACCTTGTTCCGCTAGGAGCTTTAGGGGCTTTTTGAGTTTTGTCTTTATTTGAATTTTTTCCGCTTTTGTTAGTTTTGCGTCACGCTTTTGGGGATTATTGTTTCGTCTTGCGGAGTAAAAGTAATTTTTTTTACTTTTCTGATTCCTCTCGTTAAGACGAATCAATAATCTGCAAAAGTTTGGCGCAAAACTAAAAAATGCAATTTTTTTTTGAATAACGACAAAACTCAAAAATTCTAGAAAGCCCCTAAAGCTCTTAGTGGAGTGAGAAATTCCATAGTTTCCGATTGAGAGACAGGTAATAACTCATTGCAAATGAGTTGATGTATTACAGTTAAATGACCCAAAAGGAGCGGAGAAAATAGAAGGTTAAAAAACAAGTGTGGGTAATATTGTACGAAATGCTATTCAAAATACCTTTCAGAATGAAATAAATGTCTTCCTTTTCTAATTAATTGAACTTTTTACTCTTTTCAAGCTTTCCCTCTTTCATTCTTCTTCTTTTTCTTCTTCTCGTTGCATCAAATCATCTACAATAAACCCTCACGAGTCCTGAGGAAAGAGCAGTTTTTAATTCAATCAATGGCAACGAAAGACATGTTTGTGGTATCCTAAATTCTGAGCATTTTTATGCTTATCCTGGATTTTGAATCGCAATCAAATGATTTCATAGCCTTTTACAGGATTTACTATTTTCTGGTCTTAGTTGCAGATATTCCTGTACTCTATTCTTTATATAGTTATTAGTGTTTTTCTCAATAGGCCATTTTCAACATCAAATCCCTCACTTAAATATTCCAGTAACTATCTGTTCGCTTATAGCTCGTTAAAGTTTGTGGATTCCAAAGCTGTTAAACTAATTTCTATTGGGCCCATTTTTGTTTTTCCCTTCCAGCAAATCCCTCCAAAGTTTATGAAGCATCTGTCAAACGAAATGGGTGACAGAGCAACTCTTAAGGGCCCTTCTGACGACGCTTGGACAATTGTTGTACATGAAAAGAATAATGGCACATATCTACAAGATGGATGGCAGGACTTCATGAGATTTCACTCGTTAGGAAAGAATGAGTTTTTGCTCTTCCGGTATGATGGGAATTCTCATTTCAGTGTACGGATTTATGATCAGAGTGGATTGGAAAGACAAAGTGAATCTGTTATTACCTGCAAACATCGAGAAGCTAGGAAAATGGAAGCTGAATCCTCCACAGGAAGAAGGAAACAAGGTAGACCGAGAAAGAACAACGTCAATCCAGATAACCTTCATCAATCAAAATCCTGCAAAGAAGGAGAAGGTATGCATGCTTTTTTTTAGATAGTGCACCTTTACATGAAATGGAAAAACGAACACATTGAAATACACAACATGTACACACACCCGCAAATCTTAATATGTGGAGAGGTGAGATTTGTGAGAATAAGATCTGATATTATACCATCTGGCTTTTTAAGGGCACATGACGTAATTGCTAGTTGTTCACGTGTGGATGGATAGACCCATTCATATGCTAGTGTCATTTTTTGAATCTTAAATTGGAAATGCTTTAGATGGGGCTGGTCTGAGCTTTCCCTCACATAAATTGCAAAGGGCCAAGAAATCTAAGAGGATCAAGCACACAACAATAAAGATTGAAGAGGAAGAAATGGGGCCAACAGATGTGGTAGCATATCCATTGCTTATGGGGAATGAAGGGGAGAAAAGTAATAGGGAAAGGAAGAAAGAAAAGGGTAAAACACATGAGAAACACCATTCAAAGAACATCAAGTACGCCAAAAGGAAGATTAAGGAGGAAGAAATGGACTCAACCATTGATTCCCAGACCATAAGGCCTACAATAGAAGAAGAAAGAGATAGAGTTCTTGAAAAAGAGGCGTCATTTACCTCTAACTTCCCTTGTTACAAGTGCTGCCTAAAGCAGTCCAGCGTGCAGACAATGTTTCTTCTAGTAAGTATACATCCTTCCTTTTATCTTTCAACTTCTGTTTCTTTCTTAGTCCAGTGAGTTAGGTTAATAACCAACACTCTTTCTTCATGACTCATGAGCAAAAATCGTTATGTAATTGCATGCCCATATCAACCTTGTAGAAGTAGCGAGCACCTCCGCAGCTTACCTTGCATAACTCATCCAGTGAGATCAGGAATTTTTTTAATACAAAATCCAACCTAATCCCACAATACCCTTATTCCTTCTGAAAAAGAATTCTTGAAGATATTCACACATGCAGACGTACACATAACATGAGATACTTTTTGTGCAATAATGTTTTTTCTCATAGTATTCTTCAGGTTTTTTAAAGCTTTTTGCTCTCTCTCTCTCTCTCTTCACACATAGTTGATTCCTTCAATGAGCAAACTAACTTAGCAATGGTCGACAATTATTGCAGCCAATCTGCAGGCCCTTCTCTCAGGCACATTTTCCTCCATTCAGAACACACATAGTCCTGCGGAACTCTAAAGGGAAGGGTTGGGTAGTGACTGTAATTCCTGTCGCAGGGAGGCACTCATTTTCTGGAGGTTGGCGTTCTTTTGTCGTGGATAACGGACTCAAGGAAGGTGATGCCTGCATCTTTGAGCTTGTCAAGAGAACTGAGATGCAGGTCCATGTTTTTCGAGCTGGAAAAAGGCTGAGCCTGCTATCAGAAATGTGAACCAGAAGTTAAGTGCAGAGTCAACATGTGATGGTGCTTATCCTCAGTTTTAAGTTGTTTTGCCTTTCAAGTTAAAAAATACTTGGTTGTTGAAATCAAATTCTATAAATTCTGAAAGAGATATTGTCCAAAGAAGTTAGTTAATGCATATAACATCATGACTTTAAAAACTCCATCTACTACCTACAAAATACATTTGTTTTCAT
The DNA here is from genome assembly GCA_025413875.1 of Rhododendron molle. Classification (NCBI taxonomy): domain Eukaryota; kingdom Viridiplantae; phylum Streptophyta; class Magnoliopsida; order Ericales; family Ericaceae; genus Rhododendron; species Rhododendron molle. Next base: position 51,552,335 of record CM046398.1, read on the forward strand.
TCTTGATCTGGCCATTAAATACTACTTAATTAACTAATCAATTCGCGGAGATAGGGAAGGGCAGCGAAGTTGGCAGCAAGAGTGTATTTACTTGTGTATTTCTAAGTAATCTGATCAAGTTAGATCACAAAAATAATTACCAAAAACAAAAAGAAAAAATAAAAAGTTAGATCACAAAATCAAGACATCGGGATACCTCAGGCCTTGTCATCTTTGAGCACCGGATTATAATTCCTAGCGGCACGCAGTGTCCAAATAACAAACTGGTCTTGCTCTGAGCATTACCTGGCGTTATGCATTACCCACGTCATAAAATGTACTAAGCCACGCCATAGGCACCACCTTCCTCAATCCTCACCATTTTAGTAAAAGTCTTCTTGCAAATGCTTCTGAAGTGATATTTGTGTTGATTTTCTAATGTTACCAGTAGTCTCTGCATGAACAAACCCCTTCTCGAAAGACATGGAAGCGGTTGGCATCTTTAACAACAATAACTCTTTTAAAAACTTTGGAAATAAACTTGCAAGCAAAGTGGCAATCATTGCACGTCCGGAGATTCTTTGTGACCCGAATTGTTGTTTCTGGCTTGGTTCTTCCTAAACCAAAAGCAATAGCCAACTTCTCACTGTGGTGATATAGCATATCCGATTTGACATCATCTGACAGTTCCTGAAGTACTGATTTTGTATCAGGCACATAACCTGCTTCTTGTATTCTTACTATCATGCACTTTAATATCCCCTCAACTTCAAAATATTGAGGATGGTCCTTCTGTCCAGCCATGAATGTGTACAGTTCTCCATCTATCTCAATCGAACTAAACCCTGGGTCCTTTTTCAATCCTTTTGATCTCAATGATACTCGAGCCATTTTCACACACTCCCAATTTCCAGCCAAAGCATACATGTTTGAGAGCAATATATAGTAACCAGCATCATTTGGCTCCAACTGAAATAGTTTCTCTGAAATTTCGATACCCAGTTCAATGTTACCATGGATTTTGCAGGCACTTAGCAAGGCACAATAAACATCGAAATCCGGGTGGAAAGGCATGCTATTTACCAATGAATAAGCGTCACCTAATCGCCCAACACGGCCAAGAAGGTCAACAACACAAGCATAATGCCGTAAGTTAGGAACTATATTCCAAGTTCTAACCATATGGTGGAAAATATGAAGCCCTTGATCAACCATCCCAGCATGACTACAAGCGCACAAGACACAAACCAATGTCGACTCATCCGGATTAATGCCTGAACATTTCATTTGCAGAAAGAGATCAACTGCATCATTACCATAGCCATTCATCCCATTACTAACAATCATAGCATTCCAGCATGCCACATCCTTTTCCTCCATGCCCTCAAAATATTTTCTCGCATCTTCTAAGTTTGCACAGTTTGCGTACATGTCTATTATAGCAGACCCCAAGAACACATCATGTGCAAAACCTGTTTTTATTGCCAACGCATGGACCCGCCTGCCTTGATGCAGAGCTCCTGAATCGCTGCAGCTCGACATGATTCCCGTCAAAGCAACAGAATCCAATTCTAAATCCTCTACTCTCCTCATCTCGTTGAAATGCTCTATGGCCTTGTTCCAATATTGACCACTTGAAAATGCGGTTAACATTAAGGTCCATGCAACCACATCCTTCACAGGCATGTCGTTAAAGATAAAATACGCATCTTCAATACGTTTTCCATTTACATACACATCCATCAAAGCTGTTTTAACAAGTTGATCACTCTCAACCCCATTTCTAACCGTTAAACCGTGGACTCCCTCTCCTACCCGCAAATCCTCTACACCTGAACTGGCCGATATCAAGCTCATGATTGTAAAACAATCTACATGAAACCCTTCTCTACGCATCGAATTGAAAAGCCTGAACCCTTCTTCACCAAACCCACAACCAGAATAACATGAAATCATCGCGTTCCATGCAACAACATTTCTCTCAGACATGCCATCAAACACCTGTCGAGCAGCACCAGCGAAGCCCAATTTGGAGTACATTCCAACCAGCGCCGTCTCCACAAACACATTCGTTGCAAACCCGTTTCGTATCCAAAAGCAGTGGACCGATCTTCCCATCTGGTTCAAACCCATGTTCCCAAAAGCAGGCAGAATGCTTGAAATCGTAATTTCATTTGGAAGTAAGCTAACTGTTATCATTTTGCGCAAAACTTCAATGGCCTCGATAAAAAGGTGATTTTTTGCATACCCAGATATCAAGATTGTCCAAGAAACAGTATTTTTATCAGATATTCGATGGAAAACATGTTCAGCATCTTCCATGAGTCCACATAGAGAGTATGAGTTCGTTAATCTGTTGGAAAGGAAGATGTTTTGAGAAAGACCAGAGGTGACTATGTTTGCGTGAACTTGTTTAATGGGATTTGGGTGTTTCACTTGTTGGAGGATTGAAGCGTGAGAGATGGGTTTGGGCTGTGCCCGTTGGTTCGAAGTGAAGGAGGGATGGTTATGGAATGTGTTGGAATTAAGAGTGGGGCTCTTTCGGTGGGAAAAGTAACGGTTGAATCCTGGTGAAAGTCGTTTCATTCCTCTAACCTCTTTTTAATTTTTTTGGGGATGAATTCTACGGCTCTACCCAAGGTTTGTAAAAACAATGTCAGTTTCGACAGTGATAGGCTTACCTCAACTAATTTTTTTCCCATTTTGTCAAACAATAAGTCATCTATTTCGGAACTATATAACTCTCCGACTCAAGAATTGAACACTAATCAATTATGAGAGAAACAAACCTACCGTCCAACCGAACTAAACCTCATATGCATAAGCACATGGGATGAAGCGGAAAACTATTCAATGCTCCTGGCCCTGGCATGGCTATGATGATTGTTGAGGTGCCTGAGGACTTTCGAATTTGTTTGCTAACTTTTGAAAAAAGAGAGGAAACTGACGATTTTTTCTCTTGTATAGTGCTGTAGTATTATTTAATTTGGAGAGAAAAGGGAAAAAAATAACAAATTTTAAGTTTTGTGCACGGAAATATTGTCCACTCATTTTCTCTTTCTTCCTTTTCTCTCATTTTTCTTAAGTTCTAAACATAGAATTAGCGCATATATTATCAACCTGAATAGTATTTTCGAATTACTTATATCCGGTATTTGTCACCCGAATATAAACGGTGAATATATAATATCTCTCGCATTGTATATCCGCTTGGAGTCAAATATTATAACACCACATTCTCCTATCCTTATTATATCCGATTTTGTATTTGGCTTTTTTTAATTACAAAAATGTCACATTTTTCTTTTTATTTTACATATTCACCTACTCATATCCACCCCAAAACAAACCAAGCATACACATACACATAACTGTTCTTCTATAAATTCTTCAAACAGCCATCTACAACATATATCTCTCTCCACACACACACACATCCGCATTTTTTATAATTTTTTCTTTGACAATGTATTCACACAAAACTAATTCCGTCAACAAATATTCCATGACACGTGAATTTATGATTAAAATGTGTGTACTAACAAAAAAGATGTGACGACAATGACCATGCCTAGTACTCCTTGGATGAAGGTCTGTTTCCTCCAAGAGATTATTCAATGTCTTTAGGGTACCACGTGATGGTGCCTCAAACCTCTTCTCATCACATATTTATATTGGAGTCCCAATACTTAGTCTCAAATCCCACATAATTTTGTGGTTGAGGAAAACTCTGGAGCACCGCATGAGCAGTGAATAATCTTTCGTTTCGTCCTTTCCTGTGCATCTGCCGAGGTGAAAAGATCAAATCTTAAGCCCGATCCAGAACACCTTCTTAAAAAATAAGTACTTATTTTGCATTTTCAAACTCAAAAATAATATAAATGAAAAATAATTTTTTGATTTTTTTTGCACCATATAAAAAATCTTATCGAGATCTTTCAAACAAGATTCATAGAGATCTTTCAAACAAGATTCATAATGTATATTTTTAGATTTCATTAAACTCATTATTTTTGAACTTGAAATTACCCACTTAAAATCCGTTGCGGAACAGGGCCAGCCAAACGAGAATCTTTACTGTAATCATCAAACTAGTAGTAAGTAGTTCTGAATGAGGTTGAAGTATTGACCTCGCCCAAAAAAGATGTCCAAAACTGGAGAAATTATTCGTTGCCTCAAAGGCAACACGTGGCCGTGCCTGGGCACATCCGAGCCGTCCGTTCGGTACCCGGACGGCTCGGATTTAGTGAGAGAAACAGAGAGAGAAAGGGGAGAGAGAAAGGAGGAGAGAGGGTGTTTTAATCCGAGCCGTCCGGGTACCGAACGGACGGCTCGGATGTGCCCAGGCACGGCCACGTGTCCCTGCCTTTGGGGCAAGGAATAATTTCTCCCAAAACTGGGACTGGGGGAGCTGCAGTTCCTTGAAGGGACAGCAGCGTGCTGTCCAGACCGAGGGGGTCCGCTCCGGTCTTGTTTCGATAATCGAAAACGTTCATTTCGTAAAGTTTGTTGAGTTGAACAAATATGCAAAAAATTAGTTTGATCGGATATCATTAAGTGCCTGATCGGAGCACATACAACTTGCCAATAATGGGTTCTAGTAGATTTGATCCAGTGCTTCGGATCCATTCTTTTCAAGACAAAAAAGTTTCGATTAGACACTTAATGATATCTAATTAAGCTGATTTTTAACATACTTGCTTAACTCGACGAGCTCTACGAAATAAATGTTTTCGATCATTGGAGCAAAACCGGAGCACGGCCCCTTTGACTAAGAAATCAAGTTGCTGTCTCTTTCCTTAAAGGGACATCAGCTCTCCCAACTCCAAAAAAGATGTCCGAAACTGCTATTCACACCTCTCAGAAACTTTATTTTGTACTAGTGAAATCTCTATCAAACAAGATTTATATTATATATGGAAAAAATTATACATTAAAAAATACTTTTGAGAGATGCATGTGAATATGAGTGCAATTTGTTCACCCTCCTTACAAGAGGTGAATATTACACTTTCTCTTATTGATTGAAATGGTGTGGATCCCACCACAAAGTGATGTCATACTTATCATGCAATACACTTTTTGATAAGCATGACATCACTTTGTGGTAGGATCCACATCATTTCAACCAATATAAAAGAGAGTAATATTTATCATCTTAAGTGGAGAATGAACAAAACTCAACTCATGTGAATAATAATTTTGGAAATCCTTTGTAGGATGGAGAGAGTATCATTTAAGGTTTTGATTTTGAAGATTAAGGTCTGTTTGGAACTTGTAAAAAAGAATGCAAGGAAGGGAACAGCATTACAAAAATAAAAATGATACATTTATTTTGCTGTTATCTTTTATTTTTCCTTTTGTTGTCTTGCCCAATTCCAAAGTTATACGTGTCATTTTCCTTGTCCCATTGGCTAATACAAACCAGGATTGATATGATTTTTTGTTTTTTTTATGAAAGCGTCAAGTGAAACGAACGATTCAGATTTAAACAACTAAAAATTTGAGTCGTTCATTTCACTTTCATGGAAGCTTTAAATGTATCATGCTAAATAAATATTTGGCGCGCAAATTTAGAAATTTAAAAAGATGCATTTTTTGCGTAAAAATAATCAATCTTTTTTCATATCAATGGGATATCAATGAGTTCTTTTAATTAAGTTGTGCAAAAAGTTCTAATTTTTGTAAAAAAAAATATTTTTTAAAGGTTTAAATTTGTGCGTTGAATATTTATTTAAAAAGAGAGGGAATAATATTTTTTTTAATATAAAAAAAGAGGGTTCATTAGTTGGACACCAACTTTACCTTTTCTTTTTTTTTTATTTGGCCTGTCCCTTATTTTATTGCCCGGAAACACCAACTTTACCTCTGCTCTGGTAGCCAAACCCATTTTTTGGAAGGAACCACCACAGTACCGCACTGCATTTTAAAATCTGGAACAAACCAAAACCAAAAGCAGAGAGTGAGAGATTGAGAGAGAGAGAGAGAGAGAGAGAGAGAGAGAGAGACAGGGAGATGAAGATGGGAAATGAAGGAGAAGCAGCCGACCAAGATTGTCGGCGGCCTCCAATCTTCTACAGAATGATCGTTCCTTCCATTGTCCAAGACAAGAAACTGGTAACTACTCTCTCTCTCTCTCTCTTCAGAGCGTTTGTTGATTGCATGTATCTGTTGGTCAGTTTTTGTATTTTTTTTTCTTTTTGTTGTGCTGATATTGCTCAAGTTTAGTTTGGTTGCCGTGAAACGCGGGAGAAAAGGGAGTTTTTATTTTTTCATTATCTCTTGAATTTGTTCCGAATAATGAACGCCTAATTTGAAGTATTGGATGAGGAAAATTAATTTAAAGTCAAGTGTGCTAAACAAGAACAATATCTGGCTCAATAGACCGACAGTAATGGGACTAATCTCCCGTATATTTGTCCATTATTTGAGGGGCCAATTTAAACTGGGACAGGAACTGACCCATCACGGGAATTGATAGCATGCGAGTGGGAGTTAAACCGAGACCAAAAGCTTCTCGAGGTTCCTTGTAGCCACCCGTCGATTATGCCAACTCCCATGATCTTGTTCTTCTCTTGCTTTAAGTATCGGAAAATTAAAGCACAACAGAGCTCAACTAGGCCAGCTTGGTGTACTAGGGTTAATTAGGTGGAGCTCTTTTCCCCTTGCTGTTAATGTGTAGGTAGAGTGATTATTCAGTGCCCCAAGAACATTTCCAAGTCGTGACTCAAGTCTTTCTCCATCATACATATGTGTGGGCTCCACACATTTGTGGTGTGTTTGTGTGCGTTGCAGAGTAGAGCGGTGTTGGGGGACCACCGGACCACATGGCAATGCCCAAAAGGGCATTGATTAATTTTACGTGTACGTATTTGAAATATCCACTTATACATCACTCTCTTTGCGGACAACTTTTGGTACTTATAAGTCCTATATTTCAGTATGTGGGAAAACTGGGAAAGCAGTTTGGTTAGTTAGAAACACGATATGCGTAAACCAGAACCGTGCACTTTCTGTGACCAATTTTGTGGCTGTGTTTTTCCTCCGTAGAACAACTGGAACGTTGCATCATACTAATAATCATGGAAGTCTCATGAACAAACATGCATTGTGGGTATTTATCCTTGATTTCATCTTCTATTAAAGCAAATGCGCAGTATATTGATTTTGATTACCACAGAGGGTCCAAGGGAAGTTCCTCAAGAAACTAGGGAATGAACTTCCAGCGGTTGCTACTCTCACAACTCCAAATGGTTGCAATTGGCAAGTGGGATTAGAGAAAATCGATGACAAGGTTTGGTTCACCGAAGGTTGGCATGAGTTCGTAAAACACCAGTCTATCCGCGTGGGATACCTTCTACTCTTCGCGTATGTAGGGAACTTGAATTTCCACGTGAATATATACAATTTGGGTGCTGCCGAGATAAGATATCAATGTAAAACCCCTTGTAGTTCCGGAGGGCCTAGTTGTGGCAACAGCTGTCGAGTACCTTATAAGGAAGAAGCAGAACATGATGACTCAGTTGAAATCTTGGGTTCCTTCCCAACTTGCCAAAAACCCACATCTTTAGAAGCAAAATTAAATATAAGTGGCATATCTGAACCACAGTACAAGGCCGATGGAGGAACCTTACATCTATGTTCTGTATCGTCAGCTGCTCGATCTACTCGTGATGTAGGTATTCAGTGTGGTTACAGTGAGCTTATGACAGCGGCATATGAAACCAGATTGCATTGCTTGAGTCAAAATCCTGAACTAAGCAGGAAAAGAAAAAGAGGGATTGGAAGTAAGCTCTTTGAACTTGGATCTTCTTTTTCATTCTTGAATGCTCTCTGATTTGTTTTCTGTCATAACTTTTGTTACAGGTACAGATGGAAGTGCGTTATTAGCTAAAAGCGGAAGCAAAGTACAAACTCCTGGCTCTGAAACAACTTCCGGAACTTTGTTGAGGAGCTGGAGAGTAGTAACACCCAAAGAAAAAGAAAGAGTACTTAACGAATCGAAAACGTTTCACTCTGAAAATCCATTTTGTAGAGTTTTCTTGCGACGGTCCTATGTATACAAGGGAATTGGCTTGGTAAGCAATAAATTTATGTGTTTCTCTCTAAGGAGCAAGGGTACGGATATGGACACAGCATACGAATAGGATAAATCACACCACGGCATGTGAACATGTCATTTCTCCAAAATTTGGACCGACACGTTGGGGGACACATTCAATTAGGCGTATCTTATGGATTCACAAAATGGTCAACCACAGATTGTGTGTAGGATGAAGCTAAAAATTACAAATAGAATTACCATTACGAAGACAGAAACTAACTGTCATCAAATAATAAGTATTCAGGAATTAAGCATCCATAGAGCTTTTGACCAAGGGGCCAACTTTTAAAGATTGCATTTGACCTCCTAAATGTGTTCCTCTACCTGTTCTCGTGTGTTCAACTGAAAAAGTATAACAAGAAGATACCCATATCTAGGCTGTCCGATGTGTGTCCGAAACGCGTCCGTGTCTAACATGTGTTGAGAATGGGTACTTGGGGCTTGATAGACACGTTCGTGTTTCTTGCGTTTTACTTTATCTTTTATTTTCACCTTCAAAAAACTCTTATATTAGAACTCTTTCCTTTGTTTCTCCTCCTGCACAGCATATGCCATCTTCATTTGCTGAGAAGTACCTCGGAGGGGTTTCAGGCTTCATAACGCTTCAGGCTTCCACTGGGGAAAAGTGGCCTGTGCGTTGCATGTGGAGCAATGGCTCCGCTAAGTTAAGCAAGGGGTGGCCAGAATTTGTAAGGGACAACGTGTTGGACGAGGGCGATGTTTGTGTCTTCGAGCTGATCAAGACACAGGAAATTGTGCTCAAAGTAACCATTTTTCGTTTAGTCGAAGACGCGGAACCAGTGAACCAAATTCCAAAGGAAAAGCTCGCCCGAGTCAGTCAATTATCCTCTGGCTATGATCTGAACGGATAGAGTTCGGACTTAGACTTTCTGTTTTTGCTAGACCGCCGGACTCGTTAAAATGGTTTGTTCAATATTACGACCTTTAGCTGTGTGGTAGTTTGTACACAAAATTGCTTCTTTTCAGATGTGCTACAACTAGGTGCCTGACTTAAGTTCCCTCATGCGCAATAAAAGCTGTTTGTGTGTGTGTGTGGTTTTTATGGCTCAGCGTCCGGATTAGCTTACGCGCACACCTCGGCTAATCTTGGAGACTAATTCCACCGTCCGCTTGCGTGGTCCCCTTTAAAGGCTTTCTTAGTTGTTTTTTTCTTTCCTCTCCTTTTCCATTTTTCATGTGAGTAACTTTTCTTGTGTGTATTCTGGGTTCTTTAGTTTCCCTTTTGTACTTGATGTTTTTGTAATGCTAATCTTTTGACATTCTACAACTATGTTCACCTTTTACTACATTGAAAGAAGAAGTATCTTGTTCTTTTTGGTAGAGAGAAATATATAAATTCCGTTCTGATAAGATTCTTATTTTGTATTGTAAGTATTTATTTTTCGTTTTACAAGATAGGTCATTATCACATAATACATTATATTAAATGTTAAAAAATAATAAGTATTTATTTTAGTTGGTGGAATACACGATTTTTGATACTTAGTAACTCTAAGTATTTTATTATTTTAAATAAATAAAAAATAACAGGTAGTAATAATTTCTATTTGGTGGAATACACGATCTTTGCATGTTGCTGATGTAATTTTTCTGTACAACCAATTCAACAATTGCTATCGTATGAGCAAAAATAGCAAAAAAAAAAAAAAAACAGAGAAAATTAAAGGGGAAAGTGAAAACGACAATAAATACAGAATAGGCCCCTGTAGCAGTGTCAATTGATATTTCACTTCGGTCTCCATTATTTTGTTTTGATCAATTTGAACTCTATACTTTTCGCTTCCGTTTTTTGTAAACGCACCCCGATCTAGTTCAACAGTCCACTTCTTATCCACACCTCTTCCCGTCCGCACCTTCTCTTTCCCAATCGAATTTCGATGATCCAAGCGGCTCAATGTATTCAGAACGTGATTTTAAAGATACCCGTAAGAAATCGGCAAAAAAAAAAACACCGGAAAGGGTTTGGTTTGAGCAGTTTTTTATTGAACTATTTAATAAAATACAAACAAAAACTGGTCGAACGAAACCCCTCCAGATATTTTGTTTTGCCGATTTCTCGCGAGTACTCTTAAAATTAAGTTCTGATCACATTGAGCGGCTCGAATCATCGAAATTCAATTAAAAAAGAGGAGGTGCGGACGGTGTGGATGGAAAGAGGTTTGGACTTGAACCGGACTATCTAGTTCAACTGAAACAATTAAAAAAACACATCCGACTCACTTGCTCTCTGTTAAAAGTATTTTAGACTTGTCAGTGTTACAACAACTAAGGGCCAAAGGGGAAAAATGAAAATGATATCTTTCCCCATGTGATTTCTTTTTTATGTTCAAGGTTCAAGACTAAGGAATTTGTTTTTTCTAAGATCTTAGGTTTGAAATCTACAACGCGTTATCAATTATTGCGGGGTTAATCCATACGAAATTTTACTCTGGCTTCAATTAGGCCCTCGCTAGTGCTACGGTATTTCCCAATATTAGTCGACATGAGCGTGAATTGGGCTGGACACTTATAAGAAGTAAACATAAATAAAATAACTACATGGGTCATATGAATGAAGTTGGTCTCAAGAATGGGTTCAGCTTAATCTCAAACGGTTCCGGCCATCTTTAAAGAGCCAAAGCTATTTTCGGCTTGCTACAATGTTATTTGGTCAAAATTTGACGAAAGTGCTCTGATGATACTATAGACATTATTTGGCCACTTGCCCACTTTTACTTGTTGCCGTTGGATCACACTCACATATCACACTCATTGGATTGCTCTCAATAGCCATTACATCAAAGCCTTCGCAAGAAATGACCGCTATTATTGGCTCCCAAAATGACTCCTCATTGGAGCAGAGAATTTTGGCTTGAAGTCAAAATATAAATACTACTTACTAGTATAGTTCTGGCTCTCAAAATGCCCCTGCGTTGGAGATGCTCTTACTGGAATGTTTTTAAAATAGTAGGACCAGGAGTGTAGTTTACCAGGAGTACTAACTAAAAAGTAGAAACTGTCATACTCAATTGCCCAGAAAGCTCCGAGCCCAAAACAGTAAAAAGAACGCCGGCGCCACGGAAATGGGGAAGTAAGAGAAGTGATCGCCGCAGCCCAATTTCACCGGCGGCGACGTCTCCGAGAAGTTTCTACAAGATTATCCTCCCCTACGTCATGCACTGCCATAGGCTGGTAACTTTAAACTCTCTCTCTCTCTCTCTCTCTAGGTTTTGCTTTTTTGGTCAATGTCACGTTCAAAAAAAGATTCGCGAGGAGTATTAGTAGTAATTGCTAACGAGATGAAGACAATGATTACGAGCAATGTTTTGTTTTGGTTTCCATACACAATAATTTGGAATAAGTCGAAATGTAACTCCAAGTGGTTGGTTAGCTATTACAAAAAAATCTAGGATCCTAGCATTTCCGTACTTAGATTCTCACTCGGTGCTTGATTTCAAGTCTCCATTGCCGCTTGGTTCTCTTCAGTGCTCGTAGCGTGCCGGTGAACCTCGGTTTTGGCCCGATATATATATGTGCAGGCACTGATATGTGCAGATGGTTATGTGGTGATGAAGGCCAAAATTCCTTGACACTTGTGTGCTTGGTGCTCTTCGGCGCTCATAGCATGTGGTGGAACCTTAGTTTCGTCCTGATCAAGGTTTGAGATAACGGTATCGGAACATGTAACAGTAACGGTGCTGGTATAATGGTATTGGAAGTATCGAACAATACATAGCGTGGTCGCGAATTTTTAAAAACATTTTTTTGTAAAAAAGGAATATAAGTGCTTAAATCATCTGTAACGGTCGAGCATCGGCAGTAAGCTGGTCCTTAAATCCGAAACGACTGATACGTACCAGGTACTGGCCTATATGCATGAGATTTTCCATCTCACTTGTATATTTGGGTGTAACCGTTTCAAAGGGCTCAATATTTCAACATTTGGCCCCGATATACGTGCATGCACGAATCCTGCAAATAGCTATTTAGTGCTGAGGGGAATAATTCTGGGCAAATATGTGAAGTAGAGTAGCCTATTTGGATATCCATTTTTAGCAAAAAGTAGTAGCTCCCTCATACGGTCAACTGGTTAAATAGCTCAAGAGAAAGGGAGAAAAGAACAAGTCTGGGTTAAGAAGAAGACACAAAACATCTTAAAGCTAGTGGGACAAGTCGCCCTCACTCCCACTTGATTATACTAATTAACCTGGTAATAACCCCCCTGTATATGATAGACAGGGTCTTTATGCTTTATATAGTAAGAGAACAAGAGGAGAAAACTGGACTGGATTGGAAACCAACACAGATACTGATGCATATCCTACTTCTTTTTAGGTTTTTCCATATTGCCCTATGCATATCGTATTGTATTTGTATCCTGTTTCCGTATCCATATCCTTGCTTTGTTGGTCCCTATTTGTGGAGACTTATGGTAATATTTCGGGTCTCTGGATCCTTGCTTTGTAATTGGCCACTCTAACATCTGCATTATTTTTGAGCTGGAAATATTTGTCTGCATTGTATCTCTGTATCCAGTAGCCAAACTGAAGATTGATTGGTTCACTGTTTGCAATGGTCAAGTTTGTTGTGTGGGAGTTGAAGAAGCTGATAAGATGCTTTGGTTTACCGATGGTTGGAAAGAATTTTGCGAAAATCATACTATTGGTTGTGGATTCTTTGTAGCGTTAAACTATGAAGGGAATTCAAAGTTCAAGGTACTAATATTTGATTTAACTGCTACTGAGATTTACAATCCATGAAAAACTCTCAGCATCTATAAAGAACCAAATAAAGGAAAGCAGCATCTAGTCTGTAAGGGAGAAAGGGGAAGCAATGACACTCTTCAAAATTTGAGTCCATCCATCAACGTCAGCACTTGTTTCTTTGGAAAATGGAATTCTTGATTGTTGTCGGGATCAAAGAACTGATAAAAGATGCTGTCATTCATTGATTCAGAATATGTATGAGTTTGCCTCTAAATTTGCTCTACGAATCGACAAGCGTGGAAGATGTATTTCTTCCTTGGAGAGCCTGAGATGTAATTTCCACTATTTCACCAGAAATGAACGATGTAAAATGGAAGATCATGGGAAGATAGTTAAAGTACATAAAGCAACTGTATTGTTGGAAGGCACAATGAAAGCTAGTGAAATGCCTATTTCACAAAGGTCATCAGTGCATAAAACTGAAAAAGAGAAGTGGAATGTGATGAAGAACGTGGATAATTTACCAGCAGCAGTTCCATTTGCTCGTCATTGTTGCCATATCAATAGGGAAGATAAAGAGGGCCAGCTGCCAGCATAACCAATTGGATTCAGTTTTTGTGCAAGAGGCAACTCGAAAAAGTAAAGGTATAGGTTGTCAGTTGAATGAAACCATGTATACGAAGAGTGCAGATGAATTAAATCCTTCTAATGCATCAAATCATTAAGGAACTGATTCAAGTAAGATTATGGGACCAACTTTTCACATTTAATTGCTGGTTCAAACAATTTTTCTTATCAATTATGTGATATGCAGATGGACAGCAGCTAAAGGTAAAGCGTGAAGAGGAAGAAGAATTGCTTGGTGTAAACGATTCTAGAAATGATTCAATGATGAGGCCGGTGACAACTGACAACCCAAGAGAGAGAGAAGGCAGTTAATGCCTTCATCTTCATGATGTCCAAGCTGAATAATCCGTGCTCTACGAAAATCATGCAGCCATACAATGTCCGTAGGAGTTTTATTCTGGTTAGCTCTTTAATGTAGGGAATGTTCATTTCCAGAGCTATTCGTGTCACTTCCTCGATCCTTCAAATGAAGGTGTTTTATAATGGGTTTAGTACCCCTGATGCCAAAACTATATATTTCGTGCAACAAATTGCTCTTATATTTATGCATTTTTTTACCTGGACATTAAACGATAGTTGCAATTGTTCTTGCTTTTCTGCAGAATGTGCCAGCCAGCTTTGCAAAGAAGTATCTGCATGGGGTTTCGGATTGTATTCAACTGGAGGTTTCTGGTGGAAAACAGTGGACAATCCATTGCATTCGAGTGAAGGTCAGAGAAATATCTTCCTTTCGCTATAGCAGCTCATTTTCTTTCTTTACTTGAGTTCCCGTATTCCTGCTATAAGCTTAATTGCTTGATTGATGGTATTCCCGAACCTGAGATGGATTTCCGTACGGACAAGTGATTGGTAGCATTAGAGTAAGGGACACTGTGCAATGCATAACTAAAGGATGAAGTCGATTCTCAAAGGATAATAGTTTGAGGGAAGGTGATGTTTGTGTCTTCGAGATGATCCAAGTTGTGGATGTTGTGCTAAAAGTGTCCATATTTCGCACCAGTGAAGATACCAGGCAAGCTAACCTTCCAAATTAAAAACGTAAACGATAGGCATCCACCATAGGTGTTTTAGGATTTTGTTTGCTGGCATTTTTTGTTCTCAGTCACTATCTATCATGTTGTGCTCAGGCATCCATCATGCTGGAAAGTCGCTGCTTTGTTATGATGAGACTTTCCATTTTTGTTTCCGAGTTTTTCTGTTGACATGAAAATTTTGAATGTTCATGTGTCCCCAAAGCTTTTACTGCAACTGAAAACCTTGCATTTCATGAGTTTTTTCAATAGACTCAATTTTAGTGTCAAGGAATTCATGTGATTTGTGAGTGGCTGAACCTTTTCAGTTTTGCCTCCATTTTTGGATATGCTTCAATGCTCTGCAATCAACATGATAATCCACACTAAAAAGGAATGAAGCAGGTCAGTTATTGAGACTCAACTTTGCTAATTTGAAGAGGAAAGAGTGAGGACCACAACCTAACACAGGCCAAGGAATCCTTGACCACATACTTTAATTGCACATCACATCCTCTTGTCTCTATCTTAAAACCTGCAAATGCAAGTAGCTGTAGAAGGGCTTGCAGTGTGACATTCTCGACTGTGTGTTAAGTTTCTTGCCATTCACTGTTCCTGAACGTCCACAAATAGCAAATGAGGCCACAATCCTTACACCACCTCTGCCTAACCTTCTTTTCCAACACTGAGTTCACAGCCAGTAATTCACCAATTCCCAACTTATATATATAATATACATGTAGAGATATATATGTGTTCACATGTACGGCTTATTACAGGGGTATTTATTATGCAAATACATTTGGTGATCTTTCTTAGTGCAAAACCACTAAATTCAGACATGGCAATATGGCATTAAGATTACCCTACATATAGATATAGGCATCATTAATGAGTTTTCCACTTTTTCCCTATAAAGTGGAATCAACTCAATGTTTATCTTTATATTTCATTCAATATAATTACTTTTCCTTGTTCTGTTATACCTAAGTAGAATTGTCTTACTGATTGGAGAATGTAATGAGCTTGCCATATTTGTCACCTTAGATGTATTCAGGGCCGGCCCAACCCCAAGAGGCCTGGGCCTTGGGCATCCCAAAAGGGCCAAATTTTAAGGGCACACCACTAATTTTCTTATTTGGGCTTGACTAGGAGTCTTTTTTAGCCCAATAAAAGGAAAAAAATGGAAAAGGCCCAGCCGGAGACAATTAATGGAAGAAGGCCCAAAAAATTTCGGTGGCAGTTTTGTAAATAAGATATCTAATTGGTCCATTTAATTTCCAAACAAAAAAAACAGATCTCTCATATCTGTCTCTCATGTTTTGCCCGAAAAAAAAAGTGAACGACGTTAGAGAATGAGAGAATTGCTGTGAGAGAGAAGGAGAGAGAGAGGAAGCTGTGGCAGGAGGGAATAGGGAGATTGAAATCCTAAACTGTCAAGTAATCTCTTGATCTCCTTTGGAGCAATAATTAGCTAAACTACATGTTCTTCAACTGGTTTGCTGTAGGGTTTTTGGTTCAAGTGGGTTTGGGTATCCTAAACCAAATTAGGAGTTGGAATTCAATACGTGGGTTGAGAAGCTCCTAATTAACTCTTAATATGCTGGAATTGGTTTTGTTTTAGTTGATATATCTCCTTTTTGATGCTAGAATTGAAGCTATAGAGATGTAAAACTTGTATGATGCTGAAGTTTGTTGCTCTGAAGCAGTCTTTTAATGCTGAAAGTAACCTTTGTAGTTGCAGTAAATGACTGTAAAATGCTGATATACATGCTAAATCGGTGTATTAATCACTGGAAACAGACTTTTGGATATTGTGCTCGCTTGGGAAGTACGTGCTAGATCCATCGCTTGGGAAGGGCACATTTTTTGGCCTTGGGCACTAAAAATCCTTGGGCCGGCCCTGGATGTATTGGCCAACCTGGATGCTTTATTCTTGGTGGGGTTTTTCAATACCCTATTTATCAATCACCTGTCTGCGTTGGAGCCCTTCTTTCTTAAATATATATATATATACAGTTGGCTTCTTATAGGGGATCTCCTATATAGTTTATGTAAGGACTTGTAATCTGGGCCATTGGATCTAATCTAAGGGCTGAGAAAAAAGAAACGAATTCGCGGGTTAAATGAGACCCGGACTGGTCGCGGGTTCGGGTAAAAACGTTCGCGGGTCGCACACTGGTTAAATCCTTTCCCTATCCCTTTCACGATCAAAACACGGAGAGAGAGAGAGAGAAAGAAGAAGAAGAAGAACGACCAACACCAAGTTTTTTGGTATCTTTCACTCTTTCTCTTCCTTTGTCTCTCCTCGAATCTCTCTCTATCTCTTCTCACAAGCTCTCAAAAAACCTTAAGTTTTTGGACAGATGTAATGGAGAGCAACCCAGAGTGACGAACCCAACATCCGACTGAGAAGAAGAAGAAGATTGAACAAGGTATATCTCTCTCTCTCCCTCTCTCTGGCTCGTTCTCTCTCTGACTTGTACTCTTCGAGATTGCCGAAATTAGGGCAGATTGAACAAGGTATATCTCCCTCTCTCTACCTCTCTCTGGCTTGTTCTCTCTCTGACTCGTACTCTCCGAGATTGCCGAAATAAGGGCTTTTTCTGTAAAAACATTTTGGATACATTTGTTTTGATTTTCTGAGAACCCTAACCCTAATGTCTGACATTGGGTTAGGGTTTGTGACATTGGGGCGCTCTCTCTCATTCATGTTAGGGTTACATTCATATCAACAAAGGTAGGTATTTCATGTTCGGAACAATTACATCATTCTTCGTGAACCACATAACAATGCATAAACAATTCAACTTCTTGTACAGTAATTTTTTCATCAGCTTCTCGTTCTTTTTTGTCAGCACTTTTCTTTTGAAATTTCTTCCACCTCCTCCTTTCTCCATGCATATCTTTCTCCATGCATTAGGTTACTGGATAAGAAAAAATAAGAACAACACTTAAAAGATAGTATCTGTGAATTCTGAAAATGCAATCAAAATATTCGGCAATGCTTTCAATGTGTGAATATCTAATTGCAACGAAAAGGGAAAAAAAAATAGATATCTAAAAACTTGCAAACAATTGTAATCAACTTTAGATGGGATGGTCTCTAGTCCTAAAGGAACTGAAATTTGTCCACAATGGCAAATCATCCAGTGAAAGAACAGGGCAAAGCAGACAAGAAAACATATCTTACACAGTTTTTAACTCGTCAGTAACACAGTGGAGATAGACATATACTCTGATCACTTGCTAAGTCATTTTCATGTACGCCTAAATTAATCAAAACATGCTTAGACATCACAAACTAGGGTTTCTACATCTGGAGACAGATATGGAACGAGAGAGAGAGAGAGAGATAGTTCTTTTTGGAGCTTATGGTCTTCGTTTTTCTTCTCTCCATATCTTGTTCAATCTTTCGTTGGGGAATGCAGCTATATCTCTATCTCTCTCTATCTCTCTCTCTCTCTCTCTCGAACTGAAAGAGGGGAAATGAACACCCAAAATCTGAAAATTTCCCCAATATTTTGAACCCTAGTTTTTGGGTTCGAAGATGGAGACTCAAAGTTCACGAGATAGAGAGAGATACCAGTCGTACGCGGGTCACGCGGATGTTGGTCGTTCGGTCGTCGTTCGTCACTCTAGGTTGCTCTCCAGTCCAAGATCTGTCCAAAAAATTAGGGTTTTTGAGAGATTGTGAGAAGAGATAGAGAGAGATTCAAGGAAAGACAGAAGAAGAGAAAGAGTGAGAGATACCAGAAACCTTTCTTCTTCGTCGATTGATCCAAGCTGAAAACTTGGTGTTGGTCGTTCTTCGCGTTCTTCTTCTTCTCTGTGTGTGCGCGTTTTGATCGTGAAAGGGAATGGGGAAAGGATTTAACCAATGTGTGACCCGCGAACGAATTTTACCCGGACCCGCGACCAGTCCGGGTCTCATTAAACCCGCGAATTCCTTTCTTTTTTCTCAGCCCTTGGATGAGATCCAATGGCCCAAATTAGAAGTCCTTACATAAACTATATAGGGGATCCCCTATAAGAAGCCAACTGTGTATATATATATATATATTTCGCTCAGCAAAAGAAAGATATTATTAATCCTTGATTGTGATACCAGCAGCTATTAGGATCAGAAACCAGTGATTCTGATAGCCTTCAAAATCTAAGCTTTGATTTAACACTGAGTGCATCTAAACCAGATAAAGTACAGCAGCAGGCAACAACGAGCATCAATCGCGGCATCCAGCATCCAGCATCAATCGCGGCATCCAGCATCAGGTGTATCGCTCCACAGCAGTAGCATAAGGGCAGGTTCTGTAATACCCCAGATCTTTAAATATGTCTAAAGTTAGTTTATGTGTAGAGTTTGGGTTAATTATGGGAGAAATGAGCTTATCTTACTTGTTAATTGAAATAGGAACACAAGGAAGCCCATGGTCACACATGCACTGAATCATTTTCCTTTATGACCTGGTAAAATAAAAGGAGTTCTACGTTATTCTTGTTTCTATCGTTTCCACTGCTGGAGAGAGAGAGAGAGAGAGAACACCGTAGAAGAAGAGGAAGAAGAAGAAAAAGGGGGAAAACAAGAGGGAGTTCTTCTGGATTGGAATTGAAGCTCAAATTAGGTATACTCCAAGCTTTTGATTGTTGAATTCATGTTCTGGGTAGTTTAATTCTATACATGCTAGTTGATAATTATGGGTTTTACATGTAAATGGGGTGGTGTCTCATGAATTAGGTTTTGGGTTGGGTTCCTAGAGAACTTAAGAAATCTGATTTTAATTCCTTTGAATTTGGTGGTTTAGACTTGCTGGGAACATGATTTTCTTGGGTTAGGAGTAGCTCTTGATAACTACAAGTTTGGGTGTGTTCTAATGAAGCTTTGGTATGACTTTGATATGAGTTTTGAAGAGTTAGGTTCGGATTTTAGGGAAATCTCAGTACAAGACAGATTACAGTCCCAACTTCGGATAAGCATATCTTTGTCGTTCGGACTCCGATTTGGGCAAATTTTATATCAAAATTGATGCCCCGAAAGTCTACTTTCTAATGGAGGTGGTCCCAGCATCTAATTCCAATCCTATCAAATAATATAGCCAAAATACCACAGGCTGGTTCTAGGACACGTACCAATTTTGGAGTTCTGTTAGGTTATAACTTTCTACTAGGTGGGACCTTTAGTTAAGCTACTGGGGATGATCTAATGAGAGTATTTAGAAATTTAAAATGTATTTCATTGAATCTTAATTATAATTGTCTTGTATGCTTATGTAGGGAACGTGGTTTAGAAGCTCGGACCGAGGTGAGTGATTAATACCCAAAACATATGGTTTGTTATAAGCTTTTTGCTTCAATGATGTTTTATACTTTGATATGAATTCCATGGAATATCAATGAAAGGTGGACATGTTTTATATCTATTAATGGCATCCTCCCACGTCCCGGCTTGCTAGGGGACAAGTGCTAAAAGGCTAGCAAGACATGGCTATTATATTGGATAACGAAAGACGTCTTAATTTATCCACTACCGGGGATGCCTGGTAGATATGAAATGAATAGAGGATTTGCATTACTATGCTATGTTTCTATGAAATGAGATTCCTTTTCAAATGGTTTAATCATTGTCCATGGAAAGCATGTGAATTGTATATTAATCATTTATACGAGCTTCGGCTTATGTAAATGTTCCACATTTCAGGAAATGAAGACTTGGATGATATGGTTCCTTTTCATGTAGACTTGAGGCAAATGTGGTGTCCTATATCTTTGTTGTTGTAGGAAAGCTATGTTTCAGTTGTCTAATGATTTTCTTGTAATAGCTAAGGACATTTATAAGTGTTGAACTATGCACAACTCTGAGAGGACTTTGGTTGTTATACTTATGTTAGAGCACATTATAGTTTTATTGGATCACATAAGGAATGTTTATATCAGTTTTGTAACTAAACCCCTTAAAGATTCACGATAATATGATAAATATGTATAAGAAGGCCTTGGTGATGGTTTCACCGGTGCTTTGTTATGGCTAAGACCCTCTGGGACGCGTCAAGGTCGTGACAGGTTCAACGACACAACTCCCATTGGCTAAGGCTTCAGTAATAGTAACCAAAATACCAGAAAACCCTCAGCACACCCACCCACCCACCCAAGCACACTCACCTCTCTCTCTCTCACTCACACACACACACACTCCCCTGCCACACCCACAGACCTCATCACTAACAAGACAAACAGGATCTCAAATCAGATCTGTTGTGTGTTTCAGGACAACTATCAGTGCAGAGCATTACCAAACCAGATCTGCACTGAAATAGGCACAGAAAGAAGACATCACCAAACCAGATCTGCACCTTGAGTCAAGTTTGCATTATCCAAGATGGGCCTTAGTTTCTTCAAGGTCTTCATGCCATCCAACAGCTCAGAAAGATTGGTATGCATAAGTTTGCCTGCACGAAATCGGTATCATCTACTTAGTTTCAGATGTCATTGAGCGTCTTTTATTTAGTTGGTTCGAAGTTTCTGCAGAGCCGACTCCAAATCCATTTGGTCTCTTATGTTTTTTCTTGCGCTGTCACTTTATGTTTTTTCTTGCTCTGTCACTTTATGTTTTTTCTTGCTCATCACTTTGGTCTCTTATGTTTAGTTGTTGTTTGGTGAAAGTGTTGCATTATATTATATGATAAAGAAAATTTGCTGAAATGGGGAAGATGACATAGGGCAATAAGGGGTTTTAGGGTTTCCACAGGGTAACAAAGAGGTAGGGTTTGGGGGCTGTGATTAGAGGATGATTTAGTGCAATTTAGGTGGTTAAGGGCTTTGAATAGTAATTCGTGAACAGTAACAAAGCTGATAATAAACAGAACACAAGAATAGAAGAGAAGAATACACGAAGATAGGACTAGGAATCTCTCCTAGAAGCCTTAGGCATCACACCTAAGGGTTGATTGCATCACACAATCGATAAAAGAGGCTGTAAAGCTCTGAATTTTCTGTAATATAAATCTCCTTTATTATTGGAGCATAGCATCTTTATAGATAGACTACAGACTTCCTAATTTAAATAAGGAACCTTCTAAACTTTTGACTTTTAAAATCAATCTAAAGCCGAAATAAGACATAATGAAACTACCAAATAAATAACTTGACCCACAAAACGACCCCTATGGCCAATGGTTAGGAGTTCTGAAAGTATGAAAATACGCCTGAACTATGAATATGACCAGCAGCATACTTAACTTATAATAAGCATAAACAAGACTCTATTAGAACTAGACATGGCAGCAACTTTTTGACCCCCAAAGGCTTAACTTGGCTAACCGCATATAATGATTTATCGTCCACTAAAGAGAGATGATATTCTGGACCTCTAGCTGGTTCTTCTAATGTTCTTCTCAGCATAAAAGCTGACATGTTCTGTGGTTGAACTCTAGACTCTTCAACAACAGTGTGGGAAGCCCCTTGTAACACATTTACCTGATTAATAGGCGCTTGTACATCCTCAACAATCAGATTGTCTATTGTTTTGAGATGGCTATGAACGTTTTCCTGCAATTGTAACTTCGCTTGTGGAGCTATTTTATCATCAAGAATAACTTTTGGTTTTGATGCCACTTGTTGTGCTGCTTGTGCATGCTCAGCACTATTTTGCGGCTGTTGATGCAATTCTCTGCTTGTAGCAGGCTTAGCACCAACTTTATATCCAGCGTTATTAAGGCTCAATCCTTCCACTAATCTTCTTCGAGTGTTAAAGTGTCGCAAGTCTTTGCATGCACTCTTCGAACACATTATCATGCCTTGAATCAACAAATTGTCACCATGACTTCATCTGATAATTTGGAGACATATACTTCTCTTGAAGCTTAGCTTCAATTGTTTTCCATCTGCGTACTGGCAGTAATTGTAATCTTCGGATATCTCCTTCAACACCATACCATCTTTGTGCCAAACCAACAAGGTTCATCTTAGCGAATCTCACACTAGCAATAAAAAAAAAATCCTCAATTGAAGCAAGCCAATCATTGAGCACCATAGGATCATCCCTCTGTTCAGCATCTGGAACTTCTTTCCTCTGTGGTATGACATAATGTCGCGCATAGGATCTCTCACTTTGGGAGAACATAGTGGCAAAACCTTAATCTCTGATACCAAATTGATGTAGGACAATAAGGGGTTTTGGGGTGTCCACAGGGTAACAAAGAGGTAGGGTGTTGGGGCTGTGATACGTGGATGTTCTAGTGCCAGTTTAGGTTGTTTAGGGCTGTGAATGCTTCCTTAATCTTATTCTTTCTTGCCTCCTTTAGCTCCTGGGTTCCCTCTAGCACAACCATCAGTATTAAGTTTGGGTTTACCTGCCACTGAAAATAACTATTTGATCAGCCTTATATTTCTCTAAGATAATCATGTATGCGTTTCGTAGTGGAATACTATCAGCATCTAGATTCTCAAAGACCTTGCTGTTTCTGTTTTTGCAAATGAACCAAATAATAACTGCAAAATTTGTGTATTGAATGTGAGAAGATAAGAACCTCTCTCAGCCAAGGAGCATGGTCCTTTCATTTACTGTTAGCAATTCACAACGTAATACATACCTTTCTTGTAGCTCATTCCCTTGGATTTCATTGCACAAGTCGAAGGAAGAATACCTAACAAAGCATTCCTGAGGAATTGTCATGGAAAACTTTGGCCCGTAAAGGTAACCAAAGCTAGAAATCACTTCCATTTTAGTGATGGCTGGCCGAAATTTGTTGAAGATGGCTCTTTAGATCTTGGAGAATTCCTGGTATTTAATTATGATGGTACTAGTGTATTCTATGTCAAAATATTCGAAAGAACAGGATGTTTGAAGGAAGTAATAGGATCTTCCTACATAACTGTTAATGAGGAGGAGGAGAAAGAGGAGGAGGAGGAGGAGGAGGAGGACAAGGACGAGGAGGAGGAGGAGGAGGAGGAGAAAGAGGAGGAGGACATGGAGGTTGAGAAATGCAGCGAGGAACATGGAGATGCTGTTGACGAGCAGGAACTTGAATCAACCCCTTTGAGATGTAAGTATTTCCTTTTTTGTCCCACAATTAAAGTCATTTCTAGGCATTTGTTCTGGTTTTCTTTTCCTCTCATTAAGGTCTAAATATCTAATCTTCAGGTTTACTTGATTCAGTTGGCAATAAGGGAAAAGTTGCCGTCAAAGTTGAGGATAATGAAGATGTTTTTGAACATGGGATAGTCTCCCGACCCAAAAATCCCTATTTTGTGGCCAAACTTCGACAAAAGAGACGGAATGAACTGGTAAGGATTGTGTTTTTTTTTTTTGTGTGTGTGTGGTAAATTAATTCATTTCACCTAAAGAGCAAGTAGCTACAGAACACAAGGCAGTGTCCCCCTGCAAAGTAACAAAGCAAGCACTAACACATAGACACAAAGCAAGCACAAAAACGGAAAAAAGCTGCCTACAAAAGTAGAGGCACACACAAGGAAACCAAAAGACTCTTGGTTGTTTACACTAAACACTTTCGGAGAGAGAACCCAATCTTTACAAAGTTTTCTATTCTGTGCATTAAATTTCAGCGTTGTCCAGCTACTTGTTCTAAACCCCTCCAACGCAGCTCTACAGACTGAATTTGTATCCCAGCCGTCTGTTGAAATATTCATATTTCTTTCCTTGCAAATGAAATATATGGAAGCAGCCAGAGAGAGCTTGTAGATTGTATTCTGAAAACCTTTCCCTTTCCTCTGTAGAGATGCCCACCAGATTTCTTCCTCAGACAGCACAAGACCTCTGGTAACATGGTTCTTCACAACTGCAGCCTTCCATACTTCTGCAGAAAAAAGAACAGTAAAAAGAAAGAGATGGGAATGGGTTCTTCCCCACACACTGCACACACTGATCATCTGAGGCTATGTTTCATTGAGTGAGCCTGTCCTTAGTAGATAATCTCCCCAAAATGGTTGGCCACATAATGAAACTCTACCTGGGCACATTCCTCCCAAACCAAACCAGAGCATGCTATGGCTGAACTTCTTTCCTTTTCCTGCAAGCTTCCCCTGCAGATTTCTCTGTGAAAGGCCCAGTAGGAGAAGGGAGCCAACTTACCATATCACACGTATTAGGATAAGGCAGAAAATCCACAGGGGTATGGTTCATGATATGAATAACAAATCGATTCCATTGTCTTGGCCACCTCCATCGGCTATGATCAGTTATAGAGGAGACTTTAACCCTTAAAGACCTGCCAAGGTTCATAACGATTCTTTCCCATATTTTTTAAAATGTCCCAGGTGGATGCCAGTTATCCATCCACAAGAAAGTGTCCCTGCCAATCTCTATTATATACTTAATCATAGATTGGCATTTCCCTCTGAGTTTCAGATTTTCCTCACAACCCAAGAGGCATAGTTTGGAGTCTGCATCCCCCATAAACTGTGGCCCTTCATAACACAGGTGTGCACCCACTTGACCGAAAGAGAATCAGCCTTTTTACTCAAAGCCCACAATTGCCTCATGTCTGATGCTTTGTTCCATTTCTTAAGAGATCTAAACCCAACCCACCTTCATTTTTAGGCACACAGATTTTCCCAGCTTACTTTTGCACCAATATGTTTCATTTCAGCACCCGACCACAAGAAAGCACGTAGAACCTCTTCAATGTCTTTAAAAGTTTTTTGAAGGGGCGCAAAAATAGAGTTCTCGTATACCTGGATGCTGAAGAGACTGATTGTATAAGCTGCACCCTACCTCCATAGGACAAGAACTTTTGAGTCCAGCAAGAATAATTGTTACTTTACTTTTAGTCATGTCATTCCTTTAGGAAGTGGTAAAGTTTATTGTCCATAGGTGTAATGTAATATGTCCATAGGCGGTAATGTATTGGTCTGGGGAATCCTGCCAGAAGGGTTTGTATTTGTTAGCTTTCCAGGATGCCATGATGATTCACATTTGTAATAGTAAAGTGAGTGTAATAGTCACCTTCTGGGAACCTTCCAGGCTAGGCCTCTCCTTACTCTATAAAAGGAGGAGGCCACCAACGATGTATTCTCAGACTTAAGCAATAATATTCTCTAGTGTTTGTGTATCTCTTGATCCTCTCCCTTCTTTGTGCTTGCACATTTGATTTCTGCCCAAAATCTTCTCCTTTCACACTGCACATTCCCCTCATGTAAGTATTATGGTTATAAGAGGAACTCCCAAATACTTCATAGGCAACACACCCTCGGAAATCCCCAAAGTATCAGTCAAATCACCCGAAAGACTTCCCTGTACCCCAGCAAAGAAAATTGAACTCTTGAGCAGATTTGGTTGCAAACCAGAGTAGTTATGGAAAACCACCAGGGACCTCTTGCTTATCTGAAAGAAATCCTCATGGGCACTACTAGAATGAAAAGTCTGCAGAGCTTGACACCTAGGATGTGAAGTTCCCATTTTCTATGCAGTAATGAAGCAAGGAGGAGAAAGCTTCCATGATTAATAGGAATCCAGCAAGAACATCCAGTCAACGGAGTCATATGCTTTCATCAGGTCTATCTTAATGGCGCATCTCGGCACACTATCATCCTAATTAGAAATGCTCTCATAGGTCATACACGGGCCTTCCATTATCTTTCCACAAGTTTCTCTCGTACTGTACTGTTTTTTCCTTTGGGTATTCATGATATCCTTGGAGTCTAGATTGTCCTTGAAGATAAATGCTACATGCACTGGAATAGAAATGTGGTGTCAAACACGAGAAATATGTTACAACTTGGGTTGCTCCCTTTCAATGCACGGGAACACACAGAATGAGATATTATCAATGACTGGATACTACTTTGTGTTGTGAAGAAAATTAATCCAAATTCACAAGAAATGGATGCTTTAAACTTTGCAAGAGGCAAGAGCCTGAAGAGGAGGATTGGGAGTGACGTAAAAGGGTGGGAGAGAGATTAATTCATATCGTTTTCAACATTTTACCTATCCGTATATTTTTTCGTTTCTGTGGGACAAAAAGAGGGAGTAAAATTAGGGGAGTGGGAACCAATACACGATTGGGTGTTATGTGTGAGTCGTGTGAGAAAGGGAGGGGTGCCATGTAAGAAAGAGAAACTCAATTTTTGATGAGGATTGAGTATTAAGAGTTTGGAGGATTTTAAGAGCTTACTACATTCTTATACAGAATAGTTTGGTTAGATTAGATTCGGTTATGGGTAAATGCTAAAAATATCTGGTGGTGTTTTTGTAAATTTTTACATGAAGGATATGGGGCATTAGCTTTTTGCGTTACCAAATATTACCCGGCAAATTGTACCCTACTTGGAAATCAGGTTGTGCGACATTACTCTGTCCATAAAGGAAGTTGTTATTTTTGCTTGGAAGGAGTTAATTGAAAGCAAAGAACCTGATAAAACAACCACAATCACGTGGGTTGATTCTATCAGAAACATCTAACCTTAACTTACAAGTTACAACAGTTGTTTTCCTCAAAATGCTAGAAGGGATAAATTACCTGCAAACAAGAAAAGGCTGAAAGGGAACAAACAGAGTTATGCCGGCTGACTTTCCTCTGATGCCCAAGTCAGAAAAGGTGGTGTATATCGAAAAGTAGACTCAAAGGAACTGAGCTAAAATTATTAATAGTGTATACTGTTGGTGTGTGTACTAATAATTAGCATGTACTGTACTACGGCATATAATTGGCTTGTTACTATTTATGATGTAGGCTTTTAGTCAGATGACTTTACTTTAGTCAGATGACTTTAGTTATATGTTTGACAAAACGTGTATGTAAGTTGTATCAATTATGCAGAAGTACTGTTTGTATTTGGCATGTACCTCCTCCTTACGCCTATAAAAGGAGGAGGCTTCCACCGTTGTAAACCAGACTCCAGTAAGCAATATAATCCAGTGTTTTCCTATTATATCCTGTGTCTTGTGTTTTCTCTCGATCCTAACCTCCTTTGTGGTTGTACCCACTTAGTGTCTGTAAATTTGGTATCAGAGCCATGTTTTCCATTCTAGCTTAAACCCTTTTCTGGGAACTCTGTATTCCAACATTATTTCAAATCTTTTTCCAAAAAGAAAAATTGAAGCGTATGCTCTGTGGTTGCCTCTTAAGGATCCTCCACATCAGAAACTTCACTAACTATTTTGATTGAAAAACTTCTGTATCAGTGGGTTAAAGTACCTTGAGACTTTTGGCCAGTGAGCAGTGTTGTCTCGGTTTATCTACCCTAGTATACAGAATTTTATTAATCAAAATTGGTTAAAGTTTTTATATTGAAAAAGAAAAAGATTTGTTGTATGAGGAAAACGGAGAACCCAGATTTTTACCCATAAAAATGAATCGTTTGTTTACCATCTATTCCCCTGCTACTTCCTCTCTCGTCCCTTCTAGCTCATCTACCAGTAAAAATTCTACTTCTTCTTCTAATCTTGAGTACTTATATGAGTTTGAATATCTTCCTGATGATAGTAAGGTTCCCCTTACTGATCTCCCTTTTTTAAACCCATATAATGCCTTTGTCCGTCCACAAACCTCTGTAAAAAAGACTGTCACCCAACTCTTTTCCACAAAGCGTCCAACCTCAGTTAAAGAGTATGTCCAAGCCTCCAAATTTGATCAATGTTTCATTGCAGCCACTGAGGCTGAGCAACTTTTACCCCTCGAAATCCCGGTTGATTTGCCACGCATTTGGCAACAACAAGGATTCACTCACCTTCACTTCGGAGCAATCCGACTGGCGGTTACTTTCCATGGCAGGAAAGGCTTACCTGTTACGTCCAGACTGGCTCTGGTCGATAAGGTTTTTGCAGTACCAACATGCGTGCATCGCTACTGTTCAAACTACCTTGAATGCTGGAACAGTGATCTTTACCTTTTATCCAAATTTCAACATGCCATTGGCAGATCCTCATCTGCAAACAGCCTTAAAAGTTCAAGTTCAAATTGGTGGTGCCTCCCAAATCTCCACCACATATGCAGCCACCCTTCACTACCAAATGGCCTATCGTCTCCAGAACCATGCCTTTGACATGTCCTTACCTTCCTCCACAGATGAAGCCCTTTTCCTAACCATAAACGCACCTCACCAAGCTTCTTGCGTCCATGTCCCACGCCAAATTTCTCGACCCGAGCTTCTCAAGCTTCTCCCAGAATCTTGGGTTACAGCTTACGAGAAGAACCAACAAAAGCCCATACCTGTTCAATCCTCAAATCCACTTTTTATTTCAAAACCTGATGGTACTGTGGAAATTTCTTTCCCAAAAGAAACCTCTGCCTCATCTTCCACCCATCCGGTTATCTTTCCTTCAAGGATTGACATGATTGTTGATGGCTCCAGACCTGAACCCCCAATCAAATATTTTCAATCCAGTGGCCTTCCGGTTTTCTATTTCAAAAATCCAGAAACAGGTCATTGTTATTTTGATACCTGTAACTGTGATG
Source organism: Rhododendron molle (assembly GCA_025413875.1). Taxonomy (NCBI): domain Eukaryota; kingdom Viridiplantae; phylum Streptophyta; class Magnoliopsida; order Ericales; family Ericaceae; genus Rhododendron; species Rhododendron molle. The sequence goes on from CM046398.1 coordinate 51,581,169, forward strand.
AGAGTCTCGAAGATAGTCTTCTAGATGATGAAGACTTTGAAGAACCACCTTCACAAAGCTCTCCTTTACCTTCTACTCCTTGTAAATCTCCACCTTCTCTTCAACCTCCATCTAAAAATGACCCTTCAGCACAACCTAGTAGATGTTTTATGTTCACTGAATCAGATTTTCCTCCCTTGGAGTACCACAATCCTCAAGAAAGAACCACCCATCGTCACAAAGTTCCAGACTCAACTACCATTCTCCCTGATGGTAGTACCAAAGCAGTATCAGCAGCGGAAGCAGCAATAAATTGGCAGTCAACAAACTCTCTGGCGCAAAACAAAATTCTTCAAAGAATTGCTAACTCTCAGCAAAATTTGGAGAATGCTGTCCATAAGAAGTTGTCAACTTTGGAACTTCTTATCAGAGATTTGCAGCAGAAGATCCAAAATGTTCACCAGGAACTCCTTCAGATGGCCTATGCGAACCAGGCTTTCTCAGCAGCTTTTTACCACAAGGATGCTGAAATGAAGCATTTGAAGAACCAGCTTCAATCCCTTCAAGCTCAGCAGTATTCTCAACAAAAAAGCCCGTTTGATATGTTCGCATCTTCCACTCCACAAAGTTTCTTTGGGTACCCTCAGATGTCTCAACCCTTACCTATCACTCCTACCTCAGGATTTGGTGAATCGAGCTCCAATATCTTTGGGAGCCCGTCAGCTTTCCTACCTCCACCAAAAAGACCATCTCTACCAAAACTTCCTTTTCCAAAACCCCAGATAAAGCCTATCCAAGTTCCTTCAGCACCATCTCCACCATCCACATCTACCTCAGCTCCAACTACCTCTGCTCCTTCTAAACCATCTGACCTAAATTCCAAATCACCCCAGTTAATGGTCCAGCCAACTCCTAGCCCTTCTAAAAATCCAATATCCACTCTCCTAAATACTCTAGCCACCATACCTGAAACCCCATTTCCATCTCCAGAACCGACCATTGAGTTTGATTCAGATTCTGAATCTACTCATTCTTTGCCAACTCCTCATGTTTTCATGATGAATCCTGAAAACCCAGAAGAAAATGTTGAAGACCCTATCATTGAAGAGGGTCCTGAGTTTGAAACACCTCCTGAAATCCAACCTTTGATTCCTTCTCACATTCCAATATCCATACCCAAGGTTTTTCCTTTGATACCATTCCTCCATCAAAATGGTTGGATAAACTCTATGAGATTCATGCTTAGTGCACCGCTGCTATGCTTTCCCCTAATGGTACGCTTAGTACTGTCATTACTAAGTGTACAACAAAATTTCTTGGCCGCCTTCGTCAATGGTATATCGCTCTCGGTGAATACCGACAGCTACAGCTAAAGCAACTGCCAACTCTTGATCAGTTCATCTCAGTTCTGCATACTGAGTTTCTTGGAGATCATGACAACACAAAAGAGTTCGTTCGAGAGGAATACCTCAGCATGAGGTGCTGTTCATTCAAACGAAAAGATCTGGAGATCCATTACGACCGTATGTCCCAACTGTTTTATCTTCTCAATGGTATGGATGATGTCAATCTCAAGCAAGCTTTTCTCAATTCTCTTCCTGAACCATTGGGAAATGAGACGACAAGGTTGCTTCAAATCAAAGGATTGACGTTGAATGCAACATCTCTTGGCGGTATTTATCAGCACTCTTTGATTGCTTTGGAGAAACTGTGCAATCATCAGAAATTCCTCAGAACTCTTGAAGAACAGGGAAAACTTCTTGGCAAAGCATGTGACCGGCCAGACTTATCCATCAAGTGTAAAGACAAGAAGTGCACTTGTCGGCCCTCCTATCGAAAATCCAAACACTTTCAGAAATGGAAGTTCAGATCTCCCAGCAAGTTCCCAAAGTTTCCTAAATCTGGTAAATTCTCACGCCAGAAAAAATGGAAGTTTTTCAAGAAGAAAAAGTTCAGAGGACAGCGAAAGTCTGATCGCTGTTATATATGCGGGAAAAAAGGGCACTATGCAAAACAGTGTCCCAACAAAGCGGCAAGAGATAAGATGGTGAATTCTTTGGCTCTCATTGATGATTCTCTTGACGATGCTGATGTCGAATCCCTCTTTTCAGTTGACGATGAAGCAACAGATGAAGCAGTCCTGGCATTCACCTTTGATGATTCCCCATCAGAATCAGATGATTCTTCTGATGAGTCTGATTCATTTTCTTATGAAATCCAAACATTTGGACTCTCAGACATCATGTTGGCTCAACCCTTAGCCAAGGTCAAAATCTTGCTTGGAAAATATGAGAAACCCATACCAGTCATCGCCTTCTTTGATACTGGTGCTGCAGCTTCCATCCTCAACCCAGCAATTCTCCCCAGGTCCTACTGGCAATCATGTTTCCGACCCTTTACAGCAGCCAATGGAGAAACCTTTGTTATTACCCTGATCAGCAGGCCTATAATCATCCAACTTTTTCCCGGATATACCATCAAACACCAAGTCTATGGTTCTGATCTTCCAGGAAAAGATTTGTTGTTAGGCTTTGATATTCTCCAAAATCTCAGCAAAGTCTCCTGGCTCAAAAAAGGTTTGAAATACAAAAATTACCTGTTACCCTGGACCATTCAACCAAACCTCTTTTCCATAGAAAACTTCTCCTCCATAAAAGAAGCCATCATTCAAACCTCCTGTGCTGAATCCCATTCCCAGTTTCTTACCAAATGTTCCAACCCACTTTGGAAAAACCCAGATTTCTTCATTTCTCTTCCTTTTAAGAAAAACGAAGATATCAATCCCACCAAAGCTACCCATCATGGAATGAACCCAGAACACTAGCTTGCTCTCCAAGAGCTCCAACAACTCCAGTCAGAAGGATTGATTGAGCCCACAACCTCTCAGTGGGCATGTGAAGCATTTTATGTGAATAAAAGGACAGAGCAGATAAGAGGAAAATTGCGTCTAGTTATCAATTACCAGCCTCTTAATCATTTTCTGCAGGATAACAAATTCCCTCTTCCGCGGCGAAGTGTTCTTTTTGCAAACTTGCCTAAAGCTCAAATTTTCTCAAAGTTTGACTTGAAAGCAGGTTTCTGGCAGTTGGGTATCCATCCAGATGATCGTCCCAAAACTGGTTTCTGCATTCCAGATCACCATTTTCAGTGGTCAGTCATGCCTTTTGGATTGAAAACAGCTCCATCTTTATTTCAAAAGGCCATGATTCGGGTATTTGCTCCCATCCTATCTTCAGCTCTTGTCTATATTGATGATATCCTACTTTTTTCTCCAGATATAGAATCCCATGCTATTTTGCTACAAACCTTCCATTCCCTGGTCCAAACCCATGGCATTATGCTCTCAGAGAAAAAGATGCTCCTTGCCCAACCATAAATTGATTTTTAGGGATGCATATCTCTAAAGGTCAATATACCCTCCAGCCTCATATAGCCACTCAACTTGACCATTTTCCCGATGAAAACCTCACCGTCAAACAAGTTCAACAGTTCCTTGGAATTGTTAACTATATGGCTGATTTCATCCCCAACCTTGCCCACTACCGTACTCCTCTCTCAGCTCTACTAAAGAAAAATCCTCCTCCTTGGTCGACCCATTGTACCCAAGCCGTCAAAGACCTCAAAACCATAGCCAAAACCCTTCCTCCATTAACCATTCCATCAGATGGGAAAAGGATACTTCAGACAGATGCCTCTGATCTGTATTGGGGAGCAATTCTTTTGGAAGAAACCTCATAACAAAAGCGCAGAATTTGTGGATACAAGAGTGGTGCATTCTCTCCAGCAGAGCTTCATTACCATTCTACTTACAAAGAAATTCTAGCAATCAAAAGAAGCATTGAAAAGTTTGAGTTTCATCTAATCGGTCATCATTTCCTAATTGAGACTGATATGATGAGTTTCCCCAGCATGCTCAAGTTCAAACAGAAACACCTTCCAAAGGCACAGTTGCTCAGATGGGCAAATTGGTTTTCCAATTGGAGTTTTGATGCTGTTCACATAAAAGGAAAAACAAATGTCCTCCCTGATTTTCTGTCTAGGCTCAAAAAAGAAATCAGTCTGTTTTCCAAACCAAAACCATACTCAGTTGTCCCTGGTTGTTTTCCCATGATTTCCTGTTTCCGTCCAGTTAATTTTTCTGTCCACCTCCAGTGTCATCTTTTGGAGTTAACCCTTCTTTCCAGGTGTGTACAAATGTGTCAAAACCTTCAACATCTCTGTATTTTCAAGTATGGTCTAGATGAAGGTCCTATAAAAGGTCTACCTTTCCATCCTGTCTATCCCTTCCTCACCCAGTTTGAAGTGTCTTACCATAATGTCTTTTATTTTAAAAAAGAAGCCTATCTCCTCTTATGGTATTTAGTCGATGTGTATACTATAAGCGTCTGTTTTAATAAATCAGCAGTATTGGTGTATCTAGCACATGCAGCGTTCAACCGGATCCATCCTCCAGAAGATTTCTTTTTGAAATTCCTCCTGCTCTTTGGAAATATCCCCTTTTGGCAACAGAAGATCAGGAGTACTCCTAGCAATGCAAATGAAGATCTCCAATTTGCTTTTTGGACAAGTCGCAACAACATGAGTCTTCCTAATCCAGATGGTTCTATTACTTGGCGGAAGGAGTATCACACTATATTCCTTTCTGCATATTAAGAGTCTCCGAGCATTGAGATCCACAGTGGAAATTATTTGGTCATGACTCAGACGATGTGTTCACTCAATGGATTGACACCGGCAGAAGTACCCTCATCTCTCCTCCATTATGAGTCTGCAAATTGGAAATTCAATGATACTTATCCGTAAGAATGGCGCCAAAATATTCGCTATCTTTTGCAACAGTATCACTTGACTGATAGGACTGAAGACTATTCCGGAGAGGGCCGGTTCAGATGATTCGGAAGCAACAATCAATTATTCAGAGTGACGACCATGTGCTCGCGACAGCTGTTCCCTCTTTTTCCAGGAGGGGTGAAATTATTAATAGTGTATACTGTTGGTGTGTGTACTAATAATTAGCATGTACTGTACTACGGCATATAATTGGCTTGTTACTATTTATGATGTAGGCTTTTAGTCAGATGACTTTACTTTAGTCAGATGACTTTAGTTATATGTTTGACAAAACGTGTATGTAAGCTGTATCAATTATGCAGAAGTACTGTTTGTATTTGGCATGTACCTTCTCCTTACGCCTATAAAAGGAGGAGGCCTCCACCGTTGTAAACCAGACTCCAGTAAGCAATATAATCCAGTGTTTTCCTATTATATCATGTGTCTTGTGTTTTCTCTCGATCCTAACCTCCTTTGTGGTTGTACCCACTTAGTGTCTGTAAATTATATGATACCACTTTCTACCTTCTAATAGTAGGGGTACTTTCATTTAGGAACTGTTCTGCAGTCATGAGAATCAATCCCAATTCCCAAGCCCAATCAGTCCCGAGATCTCAGGCTTAACACCTGCAAACGTTGACCTAGGATAGAGCCCTTCTCGGGGTTCTCTTGGCATGAAATCTGTGGTAGTCTTTTCGGTGTTCGTTCTCAGTACTCCGTCGTAATCCCCATCTTCTACTGGTTTGCTTATACCTATTAAACAACACCTTGTAGAAGCCAAATATGTTAGTTCTTTGCACTAGGTTCATTTTGTTCATGTTCTTGATCCATTCAGTTATTTTTCTGGTGGTGAAATCTTAAAATGTCATGATTAGATGCCTAATTTGCTTTCAGAATTTCCGCATGAGTAATGATTGTTTCTCATTTTGGTTCCTTTCTCACAGCTTTTTCTGTGTTACTTAGTGATTTGTCACCATATAGATTATGCGTGTCTATTTCTTAGTGTATTTTTCCCTGAATTTGTACCAACTCAATTAATTATTCGCTAAACTCGATTGGCGTTCTCTAGACAGCTACAGATTTTGATCAACAATTTAATTGTGTTTACCATTCATTGCAGTTCATTCCAACAGATGTTATCAGAGTTCATAGGCTTGAACTTCCTAAAAACCTAATCATCCTTGATGAAGAAGGGAGGAAATTGTCCTCAAAAGTTATAAGGTGGAATGATGGCCGGACATGGCTTACTAAAGGGTGGAAAGCATTTTGCAAGTGGAACTATCTCAAGCGGGAGGACCGGTGCATTTGCGAATTCGTGCACGGAGAGGGCAGCGACGGAATTTACTTAAAGATGCGCATTCTCCGAGAAGGTTCGTGGTTGCCAAAATGAGGGAGCCAACCAGAGATCGGGCCAAGTAGTTAAGAAACATTTTAAGGTAACCGCTAAACAACGGGCTATTTGGTATCAGGAGATCAGCTATAAATCTACAAATCTGTAGGTTGTGGAACATTTCTTGTAACATTCTCTGTTAGGAAAATGATGTTTTGATTGGGTGTTGTTGGGCTTGTGGGTTGTAGGGAGTTGGGGTCTTGGTTGGTTGTTCTTCTAGCTACTGCTAGTAGGTTCTGTTGGGTTTGTTAATCTTTGGGCTAGTTTGTGCTTCGGCTTTGCTTGTATTCGGTTTTCAGGGGTACCCGGTGTGTTGTTCCCCTGTTTTTGTTCTATAAAATATTTACCTACAACACACCCACCACCCAAAAAAAAAAAAAAAAAAAAAAAAAAAAAGAAAAGAAAAAAAAGAGGGGCTATTTGTTTTATGTGATCTCTGATCATGGATACTTCTTGTAGTATGAGTTTGGAATGGGATTCATTAGATGGGTTTCCTATGCGTTGATTGTTCGTTTCTTATGGTTTGAGGGTGCTAATGTTGATTCCGGAGCACTTTCGAATGGACTTCTTTGTTTGGATTGCGGATTTAGAATGGGCTTCTTTGTGTGGATTGCGGATTTAGAGAATCATTTATAGAGAGAAAGGAAAAGATAAAAGCATAATAGCTGAAAATTTATTTCCATAGTTTCTCCATCAATTTTTCCTTATATCTCTTTGCAAATCCATGATTCGAAAATGGGGAGAATTAGGGCTAGTCCTAGGGCACAGAATTGGGTCTCTATGGTACATCAAGTGCACCAAGTTTATATAAAGTGTGTTTTAGGTGGGTACTTCAAGACGTCATCATCACAATTTAAAGTGCTCATTTTTTGGAGTCCGTTTAGTACTTTATTTGCATAAAAGTCAAGTTAGTGGGACATTTACTCGCATGGTTGAGAATTTGAGATAGATTTTTCTTTACAATGTGTGCTCTAAATCATACTACTAATTATCTATTGTGGAAAAGATAATAGATATATGTTATCTAATCGTATGGTCACCGAGATTCGTTCAATATAGGTGAATGGTCGATTGTTGGATTGAGAGACCAAGAAATGAACATTTAATCCTTCTTAATATAAATCCAGAAAACCAAATACTATCTCAGCTCTTCTACCCTGCTTTGTAAGCCTCTGTTTTTTTTTTTTTTTTTTTTTAAACATCCTTTCAATTCTTAATTCTTCAGTATATGGGCCTAGCCCGCCTCAACCCAGAAGAGAAAGCCCAGAGAAAAGTGCCTCAATGGGCTGAATTCCTTCAATGGGCCAAAAGCCGGAGTAGTAACGCTTTCGGTAAAAGCGTGTGCAGTGTGCTGTAGTTATGCTTGTTCCGTTTTACTCCAATATTATTCTCTCTTTCTTTTCATATTTTGTACCATTGATCTTAACTGCATGGCATACTCTTGGTTTTTCAACTTGCTTGAAAATCACAAACCAAAATTTTTTAGGCTTGCAATGAAACAGATTTTCCGGATTTAAAATCACACGTCATAAAGTCACAAAGGGAAGAAAAAACAGTTGAAAGACACATGTCCGCAAAGAGAATTAGAAAAATTGTTGAACTGGTGATTCATTATAATCTTCATCAAATTCGACACCCAAAAAAATGAGGGGAAGATGCAACACAACGGCCCCAAAGCCGGAGCATTCCCTATTAGATGTTAGGAAACAGAGCCAGAGGGGGAGGCTCTAGTTGATGTTAGGGCCTCTGGCCCCTCTACTTTTACAGAATAAAATCATTCTCTCTTTTCGGGTAAACAACCCTCCCACCCCCCGTAGATTTACTTGGTTGTTAATTTGAGAGCCTTGAAATTAATCAAAGTGTGTCCAAGCATTTCTGAATACACAATTGAAAAAAAAAAAAAACTAAAACTTGATAGATAAATAAACTCCCATATCCCATGTCATGAGAGCTAAAATATTGCAAATCCTTGACATATCTGATCCTACTAGCTAGACACAAAAAAGGTTCGGATGGTACTTAGTCCTTTTTACATAGACTGGTAGAAACATTCCAAGTGCTCTCTAGATGCCTCGCAGTGCAACATGATAGCCTTTGCATTCAAAAACTCACACTACACTATCTCATACACTCGGTTGCTTGAATCCAGTAATAGCAACAGATACATTTGCACCTGTGCTGTGAAGTTGTTCATAAACAGCAGACTCCCCCCTGGGCCTAAAATGCATAGCGTGCTTCAAGGAAATACAAGAGGCAAGAATCATAATTCCAGCAAGTATCCAACTGAATTGCATGTTGGCTAGGGCCATCGCCCTTGATCCAGCCTCGTGCGTCAGACACGTGACTGCTCCTTGCATATTCTCATATTCCGCAACACATCCTTGTGGAACAAACTTTGGAATCCATAACATTAAACCCATGTTGAGAAACCAACACCCTTGGAAAACAACAGAAATCCCCAAACAAAGAGCCGCGGGGAAGCTGGAGGGGAAACTAGTTGAAGAAAGAGAAGAAATGAGAGAGACCAACACTATGAGCTGCAAAAGCCAATGGTAATGGCCTTCTAGTCCGACGTGGTCGGCTGAGTGATAATGGAGTAGGAAAAGCTCTTGACCGAAAACAGAGGAAGCGAGGACTCCAGAGACCCCAGATGTCGTCCCCGATGAATGAGTTAACTCCGCACAAAGGGTAAACCCAGAAAATATGGCTAGGTGGAGGAACATTGTCGCATGCTCGAAATTGTCGAGCTTGAAGGAGAAGTGGAGGAAAGGGTAGTCCATGACCTGCATGAAGATGGCAAAGATGGAGAAAGACAAGATGGAAAGGAGTTCGAAGTGTTTTAGTGCGAAAAGGGGGCTCTTAAACGGATACCAGAAACTGAAAACAAATTTGGCAGAGCCTTTGAGATAGTAGTCCTCGACTGTGTTCACCGTGTGCCACATACCAATAAGAACAAGGGCCAAACCAGGTACTATATGCCCCACAAATGTGCCCATTAGAGAAGCTCCAGTTTTCGGAGTCCAAAGTGTGTTTCTGTTGCATCTCACGCAAAGCTTAAATGCGCCCAAAAAGCTAGATGGCTATCAAATCAAATGGGTTAGTGCATAGTGCAAACGTTTCCACAAGCAAAATTGGGAAAGAAAAGGCACCCATCCATGCATGACCACTCAGTATTATTTCCGGTAAATGGGACATCAGAAAAAAGGAAAGCACCCGGGTGAAAGGCACCTAGGTGAACCTAGAAGGCTGCTAACTTCTAACCAATAGCATATGGAGAACTGCTTATCTATTGCTCCTCCCAAACCACGATCCAAGAAACAACTTTCTGCATTAGATACAGCCTCCTTATATGATGTTAATGTCCCTCAGATCAATTGCCAAAGATCTACCTGTTAGATAGCTTGATATACATTCTTGAGCCCATTTCCTAACAGCTTAAGCTTTCGGGACTACTCGCGGCAACTTAACACTACAATGTTAGGAGATTACTATGGTTGATTGCCTATTGAAGTACAAGTGCCAAAAGTGCTAGTGTGTGAGGCAAACAGTCCCTGTCTCTTCAAGCTAAAGTTAATGGCAGATGAGGAAGGACATGCTTGTTATGATCCCATTAACTAGTGGAACATTGACATGTCTCCAATATATGTAAGTGTAGCCAATACAATGATCCCACCTTGTTCAAGAAATACAAATCTCCTTTGGACTAGTGTTCATGTAACTTACAATCGGTTAAAGTTACAAGATTCCAGGTATATTCTTTTGGGTAGTGGGGTACGCAATTGTTACTATGACTAATATAAAAATTAGAAAGTTCTAGACCCAGGTAGTTGTAGTAGTATGTTGTCTGAAAAATGTCATAGATCAGGGAAATAGTTGCAAATGGGTAAATAAAAAGAGTGGTGCAATGGAGGTTCGATAAGCAGAGAATCATACGTTCACCTGCCCTAATTTCCCTTTTCAGAATTAGAGGATATGCTCAGGTAGAGGACATCCACCACCACAACAATTTTTCTAAGCGATGTATCGAAAGTACCTCTCAAGCATGACCCAGTTTCTAGGTTCAATGCTAAGACACCACCTGCGTTAGCTGACATTACCAACAGCTAAGGATATCCATGGCTCAACCCCTGGGAATCGTACGAGCATCGGTCCAAATACACCCACTTCACATGAACCCAACTGCTTATTAGAGCCCATGAGAAGACGAGAGAGGCAGTATGTTTTCACCAGCACCTTTTCTTTCTGGTTAATGAATATGGTCGCTCAGAGAGAATATCCGTGATCTATACGTCAACATGAAATCAAGCATGCTCATGAATTGGTCACCCAGCTATCTAACATCACTCTTAAGCTACTGACGGACCACGATGAATAGACTGAACCAGAAGCAATGCAATTCCTCAAAATTCTACTTTATTAGGTTAAATTAACACATAGAAAGATGAATCATGAATGAAATCAAAGACTTCAAGCTACTGCTGGGTTGCATCACACTGTGAAAAGCAGCGCATTAGGTGACATTCTTAGTATCTCCAATATGAGTGTAATGAAATCTTACGCTCCCGTATTTTCCCGTCAAGAAACTGACTAGGCACATTCATTGTCGTTGATATTAGGGTCGTTTTGTAACAAATACCCATCACTGCTTGAATGAATACAAGCCAACAGAATGGGCCTAAATTTTAAGTCCGAGAGAACCAACTCAAACTAAATACATTAGGAAATATTCTTTCATTCTTTGTAAACAATTAACCTACACATTTCAAATAGGAAAATCCAGTGCTCTAGTATTTAAATTCACAACTGAAATTGCCTCATAAGACGATAGTCGAGTCATGCAATATGAAAGTAAATTGATCTGCGATGGGCAACGATAACCTAAAGAACACCTTGATTCAATATAAACGGCATTTATTCTCTGCAAATAACAACACACCTTGAATTCCACGCAATGTTCATGTCGGTAGCAGAAATGTTTTACATGTCTAAACTAAACACTAAACAAGACCAAAATTTCATCAAGACAACCCCTAAAGCAACAGAGTTTCTATAAATTACTCCAAAACAAACCATCGAACTCTTCTTCCATAATATGCGTTGAGTTAGTTATTATCTGCAATAGTCTATGACAAATAATCCCCAAAACACAATGATTCAATACGATGATAACAATCAGCAATTATTCTCTGAAAAAAAACAATATAGCTTAAACTCCAAAAAATTATTCTGTCAGTACGTTTCGCAAACCTAACCCCTCCAAACCAAACCTAACAGACCACAAGTACAAAACTTAATCAAGACAACCCTAAAGCTCCAAAACAAAACCATTGTAACTCTTCTACATCACTTATCGAGTTAATTACGAATACGACCTGGTCTTTCAAGCAACCACGATGCGCTGTTCGTTGGGGCCTCGAGATTCTTCTTCGTCGAAGAATTGCAGGTGAAATTGTCGAGATTGTAAATGCAAAGTTGCTATGAATTACTACTTATAAAAAATAAAATAAAATAAGTTGCTATGAATTACTCCAAAACAAACCTTTGAACTTTTCTTCCCTAACACCCATTGAGTTAGTTATTGACCGCAATAGCCAATGACAAAGAAGCGAAAAAAAAAACACATTCATTCACTCCGATCAGCAATTATTCTCTGAAAAACAACAGCATAGCTAAACTGCACACAAGAGCAAAACTTCGTCAAGATGAACCTTAAAGCAGCAGACTTTCCTGTAAATTACTTCAAACCAAACCATCGTAACTCTTCGACAGTAATTATTGAGCTAATTACGACCTGGTTTTCTAAACCGACGGTGACAGGCTGTTGCTTTGGGGCCCTAGATTCTTCTTCTTTGATGAATCACCCGACGAAAACTTTGAGATTGTAAAATGACAGTGATGTAAAGAACGCAATAGGCAATGGTAAAGATCGCAAAAACAATCGATGATTCAATAGATCTCAAATAATTCTCTGAAAAGCAGCACAACACAGCTTAAATTCCACGCAATAAATACGCAAGTACCAGAAATGTTTTCCAACCCTCCAAACCAAACCTAACCCTAAACTTTCCTACAAATTACTTCAATACAAACCTTCGTAACTCTTCTATATAACGTATCCGAGTGGATTATGACCTGGCTTTTTTTCACGCGACGGCAACGGGCTGTTGCTTGGCGGGTTCGAGATTCTTCTGCTTCGATGAGTCGCCGAGGAAATCCTCGAGATTGTAGATGACGGTGATGTAGAGGGAACAGCTAGGGCACCGAGCGATTTCCTCGCCGAGTTTCAGATCGTCCTTGGTGATCTGGAACAAGTCTCCGCACGGGCACGGGTAGGTGAATGCCTGGAGCTCCTCGTTCCACTCCATGTCTTCGATCTCCACGTCGTCGTACGACATCGTATCGTCCTTCTTTGATCTTCTTCCTCCCGAAAAGGTCGCACTTTTTCCGATCAGTCGGAGCTCCGATGAAATTGAGGGAGGCGGTGCAGAGGTGGTCTTGTCTTTGGAAGCGTGGAGTCTAGGTTTTGTTTCTTCTTTACGCGGTTCTCAGGAGTAAACGGGAATCAGGCTACGACGTCGTTTGCGTTTGTTGTGTCGTTAAGTCGGTTGCTCCATTTTTCACGGTACGTTATTACATTGGAATCCTTCATGTTTTCAATATTTACAAGGATTCCCTTCAACTTTTTAATGCTCTGTTTGGAAGTTAAAAAAAGTGGGAGAAAAGAAGCAAAAGGAAAATGGAAGGGAAATTGTACTGTACACAATTCTAAAATTTTGCTATTTTCTCGCATCTTTCTCTCCAAACCAAACAATGGGAGAGAAATTTTTTTAATTTTTCCTTCTTTTCTCTTCTTTCCACAAGTTCTAAACAAAGCATTATAAGACTTTCATAACCGTCGAATAGAATATGTTTCGGCCCTGTGACGTGCTTGTGCCTCAACCAAGGGCGAATGCAGTAAGAGACAGGAGGGTCCGTGGCAAAGTAGGGAGCTAGAATCATATATACTTGACTCATTTTTCCTATTTTCTATTCCTGTTTGCTATTTGGAAGAAATAGTTGAGAGCCGAACCAAAAAGTAGATGTAGATCCAATGTTAATAAATATCATTTTACCTTACGATTGAGAGTCCAACGATGTTTCACTTATTGAAATGAAATCATGATAACTTCATTTGTCCATTGACTCACGAGGAGAAAAGAATACTTAAAAAAATTTAGATTTTGACTGATGATGTGTGACGCAAAGGCAAAATTGGCCCCATTCCACTTTCTCAAATAAATACTTAAAAAATAAAGATTTATTTTCAAACTTAAAAATAATGAGTTTATAGAAATAATTTTTTAATTTTTTTGCAAGGTTTGATAGATCTCATCAAAATCTATCAAACAAGATCCATATTGCATATTTTTTGATTTCAATAAGTCTATTATTTTTAAGTTTAAAAATTGTAAATAAGTACTTATTTTTTAAGGAACAAAAGTGGAATACCCCAGGGGTCTTTGGTTCGGTCGGTACACAGTCTACCAAAATTTGCAATTAGAATCCGCCCTATGTTGATCTCATGTTAATCCCAGTTTTCAATATGTAAATTGGTTCAACATATAAAAATAAATCTCATGTTTCAATGTTTGGGAAAAGCTCTAATATACATCCCGTATAACTAAATATGTTACGCCTATTTTGAATAAATATTATATCTTTAAGTGGTAAATGTTATGCTTCTTAATAGTTAATGGTGCATACAGTATGCACCGTTACACCTATTTGGTAAAATGTTTCGCCAATGTTACGCCTATTAACAAAATGTTACGCCTCTCAGTAATAAATATTATGAGTACATATCATACGCTCGGTGTATGCCGTAGCGGTTCCCTCCAATGCCGCATACTGAACATGGTTTCTTCGTACCCACCAGAATCCCACTGAATTGGAATTGAGCCAATGGTTTCACAACTTTCTTGTGGGGGCCAACAAATGGGATCAGTCTACCGACCATTGAAATCATGCATTCTGTCTCCATAGCCGGATAGCCACACACTATCAAATCCACACAGCACATAGAAACACACCCTCAACCAATCAAAATCCACTCTGATTGACAACATCGTGTGCGCCATTGGGCGTCACACCCAAAACCCACCTCAATCCCCCCACACCCACACATCACACATATAAATTCACAAGAACTATGACCCAATTCGTATCTCAAAATATCTGAACAAACCACACTTCAAGATATTCTCTCTCTCTCTCTCTCTCTCTCTCCTCTTCAACTGGGTTTTGTCTTTATCATTCGATATCGAAAGCAGTGGTCACAATGTCAGGTCTGGTGGATATGTGGACCGAGGAGCAAGCCAAGATTCGCAACAAGGGTCCAGCAGATATCCCAAGTGGCACGGGCCCGAACGCTCCTGAGTCGGGCCAACTGGTTCAACCAAAAGAGAGGAGCTCCCTCTTTCAGTGGCCACCCACAGTCACAAGCGTCTTTCCCAAAATCAGCTCGCCTTTCGCCTACTCTGAGGCTTCACTTACTATGCTTGTTCAATGCTTTAGCCCTTGAACAAAAATGTAACAAGTTGTAACTTTTAGGTCTCTGAATCAACACCTTAGCGCGAGTCTGTGCTATGCTCATGTGTTTTCTTTTATTTTGTGGGTACCTTCTTGTAACTCTAATTGTTACGAGGGCTCGAGAACTTTGTTCGAGGAAATAAACGTACGTGTTTAATGTACATCTTTCGGACTCATGAATACCAAGGATGTTACCTTGGAAAAGGAAACCAAAATTAACAAAGTGCAAATGGGTTTCTCAAGTTGCTGAGAACCCCCATCTTTCAGATGAGCAATTCTTCTAATTTTTTCCTCTTCTATATTGCCACACCTCCTTTGCAGCCTTCAACAGAAGATGAGCTTAATAGTCAGAGGAAAGAGTGGGCTTTTTCTTTAGCACTTGCAAGAGAATTTTGCTAATCGCAATAAATCCTTCAATTAAAACTCAATGAAGTCGATCGATTGCCCCGCGCCATGGTTGGAAAGAGTAGTGAACCAATCTTTGAGGAAGATTCTACTAGAAATATTTCTTCAGTGAAACACAGAACTGAGTAAGAGCAGGGATGAGATTATATCAGGCAAAAAAAAAAGTTTTAAGACTCGAGATCGATTCTCCCCAAGTGCAGCAGCAAAATAGTGAGAAATATTGCGAGATTGAGTAAAAAGTAACACACTTTTTTCGCACATAAGAACGCAGAATAGTGAGAATATACTACTACTGCTACGACGACAACAACACTAAAATGCTGGAATCCCAATTTTAATTTGGACTTTTTCTTATACTATAATCACAAATCCCCTTTAAGATACTCGGGGATATTCGATATCGCAACATGTAGCATAAGAACAAAAAGAACGATTTGACAAACGATTTTTCTGATAAAAATATCCGAAGATATTTTGAGATGTTACAAGAGTGAGTACTCCAATCTCTATTATGAGGTGGGGTCAAGAGACTCAGTACTAGTTCAGGCATGAAAATTAACACATGAAGGATTGTAAAGCTTCACTAGAAAGAGGTTCATTTCGTTTTACTACGAAATAGGTCATAAAATAAAAAGGAGTCCAGATCTTTTGTGCTGGAAAACTTATATGTGTCTATGTGTTGAGGGTTTTTCGGCCATTGGATCTCAGGCCTTGAAAAACAAGCACACAAACACACAATTCAATGGCTGAAAACCCTTCGGCACAAGGATTTTCGGCACTGAAGATCTAGCGCCAAAAAAAAAAAAAAAGGAAAAAAAGGAAAAAGAAGAAAAAGAAAAGCATTTGCCAAATGGATAAGGGCGAAAAGAAAGAAAAATATCTACATATCTACACGTGATACACTTCAATAATTCGATTAAAGAGACAAAAAAAGCACATGGGTTTGAAAGGTTTCACATAATCTCATCTCATCTCATCCACCAGTTCCAGAAGGGTTAATGTTACGAAAATGACACTCACACAACAATTCAAACACAATAATTTACACAACCTCTCACATACATACACAATCCCTCACATACATGTGGGCTCCACACACACTACTATGTATGGGCTCCACATGCATGTGAGAGGTTGTATAAGTTATTGTGTGAGTAGCATTGTCCTTAATGTTATTCATTCAAAAGGTTTTACAGAAACTATATATATATATACACACACACTTCAATTGATAATAGTGAGCTTCCTATTTTATAAATTTTGGGGGAATATAAATACGAATCAAGATCCTTTCATGTGATGATTTCTTATGTTGTTCTTCACGTGATACCAAACGTGAGTCATCACGGTCCTGTTTCATGATCTGAACCGTTTGTATAGTAGGTCTCGACGTGTTTAACTTCCAAGCCAAAAATCAAGTCTATCGGAGATTTATAAAAGCCTGGTCTAATCATATTTGTGTGAAAAGAAACAAACGGTTAGAGTCTGACCGTCTCTTTCTCTTGTGACAAATATGATTCGTTAAAATAGATACCGATGTTCAAGGAACTTGATTTTTTTACATCGAGAGCAACGAAATTAACTGTTCGGATCATCGAATGGACTCGTGGTCGATCACATTTTGCGTCACATGAGGTATCACATAAGAGATTATCAAGTTAGAGGATCGTAATTCATATCCGATCCGATAGATCACCAAATCCGATCCGATAGTAAGTTGACCCGTGAAACTGTGAACAAAATTCTGTATGAACTACCTCAATGCAATAGCCGATAACACGCAAATGAGAGTTGAACCATTGACCAAAGATATCCTTAGGCCATCCTGGTTGCTTGGTGACCACCACGTCACCCTGTCCACCCCTGGTTATGAGAGGATAAAGATAGTTGAGAACCAATTACCAGCAGCTCCTGTAGATATCCATTTTCCCTTTGGCTACTAAACTATTGACTTTCATTTCCAACGTTCTACAACTGTGGGCAAAATCAGTAGTTTATGAAACAAATAATATTCAACACAAAAACTGTGGTCCACCCCTCTTTTTCCTACGTTCGAGTGTCCGAATCAACTCACGCGCACCTTACTAATCTCGTTTTTGATTCGATTAAGGATAGACCATCCATAACGGGACTAAAGAATTCACAAGAAACTACTTTCTCGCAACCTGACGTGAAGAATCGAACTCTAGTCAATTGTGTGGAGAGCAAACCCATCACCTAACCCGAATATCCCTCGTGGTGGCTGGTCCTCCTCTCTTGAAACAAAACAAAACATCCACCACAGCCCTATTGAACAAAAATACAAAAAAGATGAAAGTTCCATGTTCTGCACCAGAACTTTCATCCATGCCCAAAAACAAAACAACAGTCATACGTCGCAGAGGCTCATCCACTGGTCTCGAATATCCTATAACATATGCTCGCAAAATTGTGTGCCCACAATCAACGGGCGTCGACGCGCTGATTTCCCCGAAACCACCCCCCTCCCTCCTCCCTATAAATAAATCCTCGGATCCCACCATCGTAATTCATCTAATTCACTGGTTTCGAAGAAGTTGTTTTAAGAGAGAGATAGAGAGCGAAGATGTCGGCAATGGTTGACGTGTGGATGGGTGAACTAGGGAAGCTTGGAGAGAAGGTACGAGCTCGGAAGCCGTTCTTGCTTAGAAGAAGGAAAGACGGTCACGAAGATCAAGAAAATGAGGCATCACTGGCCAAGAAGAAAGACCCTGCTGCTGCTGCTTCTTCCGTCTTGCGAAATTCAGCAGCAGCAGCAGAGAAAAAGAAAGACAATACTATATCAGAAGCCACAGTCTGCCTGCTCATGGACCGTTTTGCGCCATGGTGAAACCCAGATAGAGATATATTCCAATGCAGGCGTATGTAATTTGTAGTTACGTCAGTGTATATGTACGTTCCAATTGTATGTTTGCACCAATTTTTGTACTGACAAGCTTAGTTTGCCTTCCATTAAAGTACAGTAACATCATCACCATTCACAGCTCCGAAGTCATTCAAGAGATCAGTGAGATGCACCATAATTTGAATCCATCAAAAATTCCTCTACATGGCTAATAACAATTACCCAAGCCTATTCGGCAAGATAAAGCGATAAACCGCCCATCACCAGTTCATCCATTTTACAAATTGCAGCCTCTTATTTTCTTTTCCCTATGTGTATGAGTACAAATTTGTGCACTAAATCTAACAAAGCTATACGAAAAGATGCAAGCTTAGTTAACAGCCTTTTTCTATTGAAAAGTTAAGAAGAGGAACTTGCATCGACGCTACAAGAAGACGACTCGTGTAGGGTAAGCTGAGGTTTCTCCCCCTCCCACTTCAGAATCTCTCTGGTATATCTAAGAGCTTCATCAACGCAGTCCGGTTCCAATCCAGTAACACGAGAAACATACAACTTGCGTCCACCGGTGAGGGAAAAGAAAAGCTTTTTGAATTTCACGGCAATGTAGTTGAAAGCGCGTTGAGCCAACGAAGGGTTGCTGTAGTTACTACTTGTGCTGCCCTGATTATGGCTGATTACTGGGTTGAAATCACGAAACCATTCACATCGAGTGAGAGGAATTTGTTTGATCTTTTCCTCTAGAAGGTCGAACTTGTTGAGTATCAGAAGGAAGTTCTTTTGATGAAAGGTTGGATGTGTGACAATGCTTTCAAAGAGCCTCTTGCTCTCCAACATTTTGTTGCTGGAAACTCCGTTAGTGTTGTCAGAGAACTGATCATAGTCGGTTAAGGAGACGCAGAAAAGGACGAGGTCAGTGTCTTCAAACATCTCCAACCACTTGCAGTTTTCTCCAAGGCTGCTTGCATGTGCCCTAATGAGTTGGAACCTGCAGTAAGAAGCCGTACAGCGAGGGCAATTTGTGTCAATTGCTCCATCTATTTCCCGTGACTACCAGAAATAACTTATTAACATCCTAAATTTTAAATCCCAAAATGACGTTGCTAAGTCGACGGAAGTGATAAAATTAATCAACTAGAGATCCACCTGTTATTTTTCCTCTGGATGAGCGAAGATCCATAGTTTCATACCAAAAACTATATGGTTAAAACACGAAGATCTATTGTTTCACATCCTTGCTAGAAGGTTAAAAAACCAAAGATCTATAGTCTCATATCTTACTAGATGATTAAAGCATGATAATCAATAGTTTCATAGTTCTTTTCTGATCGGAATAGTTTCATAGTTTAACATCTCAAATTTCCAAAAGTCCCTAATGAAGTTGTTAAAGTGGAAGTGACTAGTGAGTAATGAAAATAATTTACTAGAGATCTGCCACTTAAATTTCCATATTAAGATTAAAAAAAAAAAAGTAGTTTCATATGATGCTAGAAGGCTAAAACACGAAAAATGAATACGAACCTATGCAATGGATCATTTTGATGACTCTGATCAGCAGCATCCATGAAGCTATCCTGTGTCGACTTGGGAAAAGAAAACTCCATGGAAGCTAGGCCGTTGGATGGACTGATACCCTCGGCATATAAGATATCTGTATCAGAAGGATCATAGTCCGTGCTTGAAATTTCAACAGCCTACATAGGAACATTTAACTAGTAAAATTAGACGCTAACTAACATGACTCTATCACTCTTCAAACCACCTCTCACTATGGATACACCAAAAAGAATTTTAGAGCGCCAGAACCAGTTATAAGAATTACAGAGCGTGATCTCACCCGATCCAAGAAATAGTTAGCGATTCTAGGCAGCATATGTAGTTCATTCCTCCTATCATAAGTGGCTTGAAAGGCTTTATCCTTCCAAATGTCTTCAATAAGTGGTGCATATTCACGAGAAGAAGCCGGAAAAATGATATCCAAATTGCCTGATATCGCCACGTCGAGAAGCCAATCAGAAAATGTTTTCAGTCTTTGGTTGATGGAATAGATGTTTTCTTCATTAATATGACCGCAGCTCCCTGTTCATAAAATAAACCTTCAGCATCTACTCGATCCTTTAAAAGGTAACTAATTTCAAGAAATTTGTGCTGGAAGGAAGATTTTAATAGTTTGTTGATGATTTGAAAATGATACAAGGTCTGGACTTTGGGTTACCCTTTCAAGAAGAAACCAAAAAAAGGAGAAAAGCATCTACATATTCTTTATGGAATTTATGATGGTTAACTTAGATGTAGTTACAATAAGGCGTGTAAGCTGAATAGAAAAGAGAAATCTAAAACAAACTCTCCACATACTTGAAGGACCTGGTTCATCACTGCACTTTCTTCTCATTTCCATTAACCATTCTTCCTCAAACCGTTCCCGCCCCTCAAGAAGTATTCTAAGATAACCATACAAACTGCTCTGGATCTGGAGTTTAATACTCTGACGCTCATCTTCAGAGAAAGGGACATTATATACCATCTTGGCCTGAATAACAAACACAGATTAGTCAGTCTCAGTCACCATTTGTATCGAAGGATCAAAAGTCGGTACATCATTCAACGATGGGTAAATAGGATGTAACATTGAACAATGAGGTATAAGTAAGTCCCATTTTCGCTATGTACACAATTCCCACATGGGTATATACCTCAGAAGGTTGGTAGCATATCCAGAAATTTCAAGTCCAGATGAATACCATCATGTTTATTGGATTATAATACCGAACAGTGTCCAAATAAATAAGCAAATCAACTACTTTTACAGACTATCATATAGTAAAACGTGCATCCTGGTACTGATCAAATAAATAAATAGACCATTTCCTTCCCAAGTTTATTGTTCCTGGGTATAGTTCATGACATCCTGTTATTATCCCCCACCTCTGATAAGAACCTTACAATCTCAAAACTCAATAGATCTTCTAACCTTCCTCACAACAAATAGTAAATGATCAATCACAAAGACCTCTTGTAGCACTTTCAGACACTAAAGACCAAAAAAGTAAGAAGATAATGCTTTTTTTCTCAAGGAACCCTATTGTATAAAACTATCTCGGGTAAATTAAACAACCTCACAGAGTTGTGCATAGACACAATGCAGCAGAGGCTATGAATAAATTTGACAACTGTACAATATCTTAAGTTCTGAACCTCATGGAACAACATTTTTACATTTTCATGGCTCACATCATCAGCAGAAAATGAAGATAACCAAATGACGGAGAATCTTGTGTGCTTCGCCAGATGCTTAATTACCATTCATTTTATTGTTTCCCTAAGTTAAGTTTCTCGTATGATATGTTTCTGGCTTTCCGTAAATGCAAAGACCATTGGAATTTGGAAGCATAGCAAATAAAAATGATAGTGTAAATAAATTTTTCCAGCTCTATGATATAGATTATAAATGCAGTAATACTTGGTTAATGTAAATGAATGAAAATCAAGTAAAAGATGGAAGCTAAATTCTTCCATTCAGGAGATACCTGTTTGAATATGGTACTTGTCCCAGATTTATCACAACCAACGAGAAGAAGTTTATTAAGTGTTTTCTGCTGAAGCAAGTTTGGCAGAACTCCATTAGCAGGATTGGCAACTTCTTCCCCTGAGGGATTCGTGTCCTTTGGAGGTGTTGGCAAAGATAAGACGGCACAAACTAGCTTTATTCCAACCTGGAACCATTTGTGAAAGATAACTCAATCGCAATTACGATAACAATAGGAACACAAGCATGTAAATGCAACCAGATATACGTACCTTGTCCCATAGTTTCCCCATCTCATTGTTTTGTCCCTCTTCCTGGTAGGTCCCATCTGCGCTCACCCAGAAGTGAGGGGCTCCTTCACACTGGATTCCTAACAACTGCAATATCCAAAAGACCTGAGTTGGTTTTACTTCAAAATCCTAAAATTCAATAGATACAAATTATGTGATGCAATCCAACCTTCAGCATCCGGAGCTCTGCCTTCGTGATCTTCCGATTGTTGATTCTTACATTTGTGTCTCCATTGCTTGCTTCTGACGAAATTGGATGATTAACAGCAAGCTGGGCGCTAATAATCTGGCAGGGTTTCTCTCCCTCCTGGTTAATTGAGCCAACAACATTAATTAAGACGCACACAGAAAAAAAAATGTACCAATTCTTTCTAGGGTAAAAGAGAAAATCACTTACCTTTCCCCAGAATCCAGACACTTTATCATACCAATATCTTCCCGGTTTTAGTTTTTTGGGCGGGTTCCGACACGTTTGCAGCACAACCAACTCTTCATGACAAAGAGGCTTACCATTCACATGTATAAGCCGAGGTGGCAGCTGATTTGCTTCGCATGATATCTCGAATCGCATAACCGCTTTAACTTGTGAATCAGATAACAATTGCCTAAGCATCCGGGAAGATTTTCCCAGGCTCCCCCTCTTTGATTCATCAATTGACAAACCAATACAAGGAATACATTTCCTCCCTTCTGGCATTGATCCCATTGCTCTAACCACGCAATTACCGCAATACTGAAAACCACAAACAATGCACACCACCTTCTCAGTGAACCGGTTTCTCTTATTGCATCGATTACATAAACCTTTTTTCACACTAGCTCTTCTTCGGGAAATTTCTGGATCATAATGATCTGTTAGCTCGCGACCTACATCACTTGATTCAGGATCACCACCAGTCGTGACTGAGATACAATCCTCCTCCCCTTCGATAGAATGAATCTCAGGCGAAAAAGCCCTTGAGCATGATTCCCCTTCATCCAAATCCAACCCCGCCTCACCATCGTCCCTTAAATCCTCTTCCACTTCTGAACTTCCTGATAATTCTTGCGAATCATCCCGACTGTCAGAAAACCCTAACGTACCTGAGCTATCAATTCCATCCGATACCTTTGGTATACCTTCCTCAACATCAATCAAACCTAATTCACCCGAATGGGATGCTAAATTCGTCGAAATGTCCGCTTTAGAGCCCGGTTTGAGCTCTCTTGACAACTTATTGCTTAAAAGATTGCTCTTTGAAAATGGTTGAACAACCGGAAAGGACAGATTACTCAACATAGAAGCAGTGACAACCACAGAAGCGGTCGGGATTCGATCGAAATCGATCGGAACCACAAGAGGAATGTCATGACTGACCGGAGGGCCACTGTACTCTACAGCAAAAGAGTACTCAACACTGTAGTCATCTTCATCGTCGCGATTTTTTGGAGACGGTGAAGGGAAAAATTTCCTCAGGAGGGTAGTCATCTTACGAAATCTTGAATTCAAAGAAAACCCTCTAGTTTCATCTCACATGAAGCAAAACCCCCCAAAATGAAAAGGAACCCAATTTACAAATCTTGAATGCAAAGAAGAGCCCAGAAACATAATTCTTGAGAGATTAGCAACAAAAAAAAAAACCTCAAAATGAAAAGGAACCCAATTTCTGGTTCAGATTCAGGAGGTGGGTTATTTGAAGATGAAACCAAAACCGAAACACATAATAATTCTTGAGAAATTCAAGAGAGTAGTGAAGAGATAATGGTTTTGGTGAATGACATGGAAGGATCAAGGCAATTTACTAGAATTATATGTGTGAAGGATTGCATGGACTTTGACTTACCAGCAAGAGTTGGTGTTGAATGACAGAGACTGCAAAGACTTGGTATTAACTACAGTTCGGTTTTCCCTTCTGATCAACGCGTTTTTGGTGCAAGAAATTCTCCAGGAAAGTGATGAGAAAGCTGAAGAGGACTAGTTCATTTTGATAATCTCCCGGACAGGGATGACTGGAGACTGGAGTCATTGCCGCATTTTTTTTCAAATTTGTGGATGTGATTTTTTATTTTATTTTATTTTACCCGATTGCACAACCCAAATCTCTAGAGAGCAGCTAACGCGGCTACACTAATCACGACCCCCTACTTACTTCAATGTACTCAGTTTGTGGAGAATCGAACCCCAGGCTTTGAAGAGTACTTCCAAAACTTGAGCATCTGTGCCGAACCATTGGAGCAATCTTTGAGTGTATCTGATTTAATCAAGAAACAATATATTCTTCAAAAGCCATACGACACTTACAGATTATTCATCCGATAATAACGATTCGAAAATTTTAGCCAATCAATGACAAGAATATGAGACAATAATTTGGTCTTCAATTCAGGATGTGATTTGAATAGTTTAAAGTTCAAACACTCCCATTTTTCCCCCAAGTTTATACTATAATCTTTTCAAAATTCTATTGGCAGGCACACACAACAAATTGGACTTATATAAGTCAGCATTCAACTCTTGAATAACATTTCCCTCTTGAATAACAAAAGTCATGCTAACTCAAAATAGTTTATTGCTCTTGAATCTTTGTCAAAACACTCGCTGAAATAACACATTAATGAAACAACTATTTAGTTGTTTGGAGCCGATCCAAATTGTACGAATGCAAAATGTGTTTGCACAATGTCAAATAGTACTGGTAGTCTCTTCGTTATTAAATAATAGTTTACTACTAAAAAATGGACAATTTTAAAGTAAAAAAAATTAAATGCTTACGTGCATAATTTTTAAATTATCTTAATATTAAATTAAACAACTAATTAAGATCTTTAATAACTAAATTGATACTCTTAAATTACTACTCGCTTCTGTGGTGACTGGGTCAATGCCCACAGCCGCAGGGAGCTGAATAGCTCCTGGAATAAAGTTGCATGTATAATGGAGTGGTGGGACTTGGAGAGTTTGGAATCCGGTCGTCTAATCACTTGGAGATTAATTTCATGATTTTCATTTTATTTTTTCTGGGTCCGAGTCAACTTACGTCCACCTTAATTAACTTTATTTCCGGTTTGATTAAAGACATACCATCTACGCCGAAATTAGAAAATATACAACAAATATATCTTTCGCAGAATAATCATAAGAATCGAACTCTGGTCAATTGTGTGGGGAACAAATTTACCAACTAACCGGACTAAACTCTTAAGACTAATTTCCACATTTTCAAATTCTTGTACGGGTACTTATCTTAGGGGTCACGTACGTGGTTGACACGTCGGGTCAAGGTTGAACCCGTTTTCAATTGGTTTGATTTTTTGACCTTCCTGGTATACATAGCAAACCCGGTCCAAACGGAGCAAAATTTATCTTCTTTCCCTTGCATTTTCGTCTTTTTTAAAATTAAGTCACGGTAAGAAATTTGTCTCTTAGAAGACCACAACCGACGGTCGAAAGCCATTTTATGTAGGCATATTTCATTTCTTCTGATTAAAAAACAAGAAGAAGACCACAACCATTCCGTTTTAAAAAAAAAAAAAAAATTGATACGAACGATTCTGGTTGGGATCACTAGAAGTTTGCAGTCATCAACTTTAAGACTCCGAAATTAGTTGAGGTAAGGTTAAGTTTTATTTAACTTTTAGCATTTTTTTGAAAGTTTAGTCTTTATTCCAAAAAAAATTGCCAGCGTTAGTTTTGCGCTAAATTTTTGTAGATTATTTATTGATTTGTCTCGATAAGAGGAATCGGAAAAGTAAAAGGAGTTTACTTTTACCCAAATAATTTTGGAAATATCCATTAATTTTAAGCCAACAAAGCCAACCATTTTGACTTTATTTTTTCCTCTGAAAAGTTGATACTCCGTATTTTCCAAAATAATTGGGTTTCCGATTTCTTTTGTCGAGATGAATCAATAGTCCATAGAAGTTTGGCAAAAAAAGTAACGAACGTGAAAAAAATTTGAATAAAGACAAAACCTTCAAAAAGTCTTTTTAGTTTAGTGAAACTCCACATACGTTAGTCCGAATATCAAGAAAAAAACTGGAGTATTACAAATTTTAGATGACTGATTCAGACTTCTTTTTTTTTTTTGAAAAGAGAAGTTTCACTTTCACACCCTCAAAAATCTACATCAATTTTTCGGTTTGGTTTTTCCCTTTGAAGAATGTCACAAAACGTGCATGAGGCTCAAGCCAAATTACTTTGGATTAGAGGTGGCAAACGGGCGGATCTTGACATGTTGAAACGGGTCGTGGGTCAAATATGGCTCAAGTCAAACCCAAACTCGCCCAACCCGACCCATTTTCCTTTTTTTTTTTGGGTTGTGGTTGTTGTAGTGTGTTTCCCTATCCCTCTCTTCTCCTC
Source organism: Rhododendron molle (assembly GCA_025413875.1). NCBI lineage: Eukaryota > Viridiplantae > Streptophyta > Magnoliopsida > Ericales > Ericaceae > Rhododendron > Rhododendron molle. Next base: position 51,607,356 of record CM046398.1, read on the forward strand.
CCGACTCAACTCATATTCGATCCGACCCGTTTCAAATAAATTATGACCACTCCATAAAATCAATCTACCGATGGGTCTTTCGTTTTCCAAAATTACCGCCCTGTTTTAGAGCTTAGAATTCACTCCAGCCCGCACACTGAGCGATATGGAGCCGATCAAAAAGCGGGAAGTGATGCTGATGGGAGCTGAATTCGAGCTTTGCACCCACTATCGTTAACATTTCTCCCTCTGGTCATTCTGCTTCAGTTTCTCTCTCTAAACCAACAGTGTTTTTGAATGATTCGGATTGAAAATTAATTATAACCGGGAATAATTAATTGTGACCGGTTATATAATTAAAAACAAATCTCAACAAATTAATTGCGCGAATGAATAACTGAAATTGCATTGCTTCGTGAACATTGTTCACAGAATCTCTGTGAATAAGTTTATCTCGTCCGTTAATATTCTTCGTTTGCAACTGAACTTCAGTTCCTTTCTCTCTCTCTCTCTCTCTCTCTCTCTCCTAATTTGGGTTTGAGTCAGTACTATGGACCTCAATTGCTGTACTCTCTCTCTCTCTCTCTCTCCCTCCTAATTTGGGTTTGGGTCAGTACTATAGATCTCAAGTGCTATACACGGGTCACGACTACACGTTGATTACATATTTACATACCAAAGAAAATCAGTAAAATCACAAAACCCATATTGAACCCATTTTCAACCCATGTAAACCCATATAAATATGAGTTTATATGGGTTCAACTCATATAAACCCATGTAACAATATGGGTGAGTTGAGTTGGGTTATAAGTGAGCGGATTTGAACGAATTAAAAAATATGAGTTGAGATTGCCACCTCTACTTTGGATCCACCAGAAGCCCATTAGTTCAGCCCACGGATGCAACCCAAGGTTATATGTCATCCAAGTAAGACATATATTGGAATTTTTTTATTTTTTTTCGTTAAATAAGACAGATAATGGATTTGCTTCCCCCCAAAGGATAACAACATGTGCTTTCACCTCAAAACGAAACAAAAAAAAAGAATAAGAAGGAATTCACCATATACTACATTTGTACGTCTCATTCAAAACAAAAAAGATACCATCATAATCGTCAATTGTATAATGAATAGAGATTTAAGTGTGTGGTACATGAAGAGGTTATGTGTGTTTGATGTATGTTTAACGTACATGTATTTAAACCTAGATCTCAGGTGCTATTAATTCTTTTGGGGATAGTCTATCTAAGAGTATTTGCTCCAGCTTCAAGCAAGATTCCCGCTAATGGACGACGGGTTTGTGGTCTCTAAGGATTAGTCGAGGTGAGCATATGCTAGCCCGAATATCTGGTTATCAAAAAAGATAAAATATATTGTCAAGTATTTAGGCATGTGTGCTCTTTGGGAGCTCTGTACAATGTTCGGGTTGTATATCTCCATCTATGTTCTTTGTTATCTTGCACAAACATATATTACAGTTTGAGTTGGTTTAGTCATTGAGTGTTTTAACATATTCCGTTGTGCTCCTTGACAAAGCAAATTATCATTTGCACGTGTGTCCTATTATTATACTTGGTATCAGAGCTATATTGAGGTCTCAGTGTTAGGATCTTGGCGGGCAGGCTGGAGGACCTCGATCCGGGAAGGGCGGTGGAGAGGATCCACCGTTGTCGTTGGTAACAGGCGGGACGACGCATGAGAGCGTCGTTGGTGATGGTGGCGCCACCATCATTGGTGACAGGAGGGAGAACGCGAGAGGGAAGGGCGACAGCGACTTGGCAGAAGGGGAAGATGATGTCGAAGACGGGGCAGTCCTCGCCGATGTTGAAGCGCCTGAGGTTGTGGGCATGGGTGTGGTTGTTGGAGTGGAAGCGACGGTCGTTGTGGGGGGCGGCGGGGACGGGGTGGCTGATCTCCATGCGGCGGTGGAGGGAGTAGTAAGGCTGCGGTGGTGACTGGAGAGAGAGAGAGAGAGAGAGAGAGAGAGAGAGAGAGAGAGAGGTGGGCTGCGAAACCCTATATGATGAGCTGCCCAGCCTTTGTTGTTATTTAAAGTGGGGTAAAGAAGTAAAATCACACTCACAGGACTTAGTACTAGTGGGCATTGCACTTGTACCCCATAGGACTTGGTGAGCTAACGAATCCAAAAATAGGACGGCCCATCATTTACTCAAGGATAAAATCACATAGACTAATCTAACACCTGCCTAATGTTTAGGCTTTCCTTGATGACAAATTCCCTAGTAGATATATATAGAGATATCAACCACTAAGACTAAATCTTTTTCTTGTTCAGCACTCATACGTGCTACGTGATCAGCACATTGATTGACAGATCAATTTATGTGGGCGAGGATCGTGTTGGTTCGATTCAAGAGATAATGAGCTTCATTTATAATAACACTCCAAGGGTGATTTTTCGGCTCTCCTTCATTGGGACCACTCTAGTTATATGAATGTTAAGTTGGGCCATACTTTTCTACTGGGCTTGGCCTTATTTGATGGGCTGGACCTTATAGGTTAGCTGCCATTTTTTGATGGTATTCAACTATCACAAAATTTGTTCGTTTCGGATCTCAAAATATTTGTGCATGATTTCCAACAAATTTTCTCTATCTATCTCTCTCCACTCATTACTCCCAAAAATCTTCCTCAAAACCTGAACCGAACATAGACAAATTGCAGCAATGATTTTGAGTCATGGGATATGTAGACATCCCAATCTAGGTTTCTAGATTAGTTTGCTTACGATTTTTTGTTTCCCTGATGATGAAATGGATCAAGAACTTCCCGGGAGTGATAGCATGTTTGAGTTTTGAGTGTTTTCAAAATTCTTTAAAATTCCCGGAACCTTACTGGCACGCGCTGATTTTCGATCCGCGTGCGCTGGTTAAATTTGCAATCGACTTGTAACTTTCCATTAATGAAAGGATTCTAGAATGTTTCTATTAATGGAAGGATTCTAGAATGTTTCTATTATTGGCATGTTTCTAGAATGTTTTCAATAATGGAATAAATTCCATTAATGGAGAGTTACCATTAATGGAAGGGTCTTGCCCTATAAATACCCCCCTATGTTAGTATTTTTAAAGGGTTCAAAAAAATCAAACAAAAAGGCTTAGAAATCCATACACATTGGGTTGGAAAAAAGGTTAAAAAATCTTACACCTAATTTTCACACCTTATTTCTACCACTCAAAAGCATTTAACCTCAACTTAATTCAAAGCTCAAGCACTCTTTCAACTCAAGTTCAAGCGCTCTTTCAAACTCAACCAAAGGTATAGCATACCTACTATTTTCATGTTCTGATCTCTGAGGGGGACTGGCAGGGCCAAGGCTGGTAATCAATACCAATCTTGGCCCTAAAGTCAGCAGAAATACAAGAAATCGTGGCCTAGCACTCCCTCGCGTGACAGTTCTGTCTGTATGAGATTGGATCACGTGGGGAAGGGATGCTGGTCTTTACGTTTCATGTTATGCTATTAATTATTTTGAAGCATGTTTAGGAGTAAGCTCACTGTTTTGCATGATAAAAATCATAGACTAGCTTAGCTTACCATTTCATTTAGTTTGGAATGCTTTTGGGTTGCTTCTGAGTATGTGTCAGAGCCTAAGCATGCAAAGCAATTCCTGGAAGTTCAGTCAGAACCCTCGCGCGATTGTCTCAATCTGTCGCGCGATGGTCCTGTAATTTCCAGTGGCTGCCCTTGCATGAACAATTAGGGCTTAGCCCCCTGTTTGTTTACCCCCACTGTTTAGGGGTTGTATTTCCAATTCTATCTTGTCTGTTTGTAATATTTTACATTTCCAGTACATATAAAACTGTTTGGTTTGCTCCTGGGTGTGCATTGGTCCTTCCAAAGCCCAGAAAGAGGTAAAATCCAACCTGTTGGTAAAAAGTCAACAGTCACGCGAGTGTATGGGAGTGTCGTGCGATGGTTCACTTAAATGCACGTAGATCCATGCATGCAAGTTGGCCACCATTTATGGCAAACTCATACCAAGCACTGTTTTGATGTTTTATCACAGTGTTGAATTTTATCTCATTTATTTTTCAGCATTCCATCCATTCGTGCTAAATACAATCACATCTTGCAAATCGTATTACAGTTTAATTCCCGATTAACTGTTCATCCGCCCCTAATTGGCTAAAATTGATTAATGAAAGAAGAATCACATTTTTGCAAAATGCCAAATAGAGACCGATCTCCGGATTGGGCGAGAGGGGTGCCTTAAAACCCTTCCCCTCTCGTAACCTGGCTTCCGAACCCAGATATGGTTATGACGGACTCGTTCCTTCACTTTTTCAAATCAAACAGCGCGACAGGTGCTTCGAAATACGGTTTTTTGGGTGTCGGACCTTCAAACCCGAGTGGCGACTCTGTATTTACGAGCGCCTACTTCTCCGCTCGCGCTCCCTCGATTTCCAGGCCGTTTTGGCAAAACGAGGAACGAAATCCTCTCTTTCCAAGGGCATGCTGTCCACAGGATAAAAGAGTTTAGCGGAAGAAGCTAATCTCATGGAGAATATTGAAGCTAGCTACCATGTTTTTCTAACATAACAGAATGTGGAAAATCAAAGAATATAATCTCATGGTTAGATCGCAGTCCAAAAGAATTTGATGTGTATCTATTTCTAGGCCATTGGACGTATTGGTTGGCTTCCGCGATCTATCAATTCACTTATTTTTTGTGATTTTCACTTTATGCAACTTAGTAGGATGATATAGGAGGGAGGGAGTTTTTTTCTCAATAATTGGTTTATTTTTGCACTTTTTACTGTCATAAAAGGAATATCTTTTTAAAAAGTCAATGGACCGAAAAAATAGCGCCCCCCTCCCCCCCCCCCCCTACAAAAGTCGTTACTTGTAGGTGATGTTTGAACCCAATCAAATACAGTACATATCACGAGTATATAATTAATGCATGCCTACACTTGCAACAACGAAAAATCAGTTTACTACAATCTTTTGTTATTCCATTTTGAAATTAATCAACGGTATTTAACGACTCAAAGAATGACAAACAAATCCCGTGATTGTCTGGAGAAGTTCGAAAAGGCACAGCAGCAGGTCGGAGCGACAAAGAAAACACGGGAGGCCCTGGAGGGCATATACGACTGGGCTTCTAGAGAGAGAGAGAGATGGTTCAGATGGGGCTTTTTCAGAAAATCGCCCCCGAAGACTCAACCTTCTGGCGACGATCCTGATTTCCCGGTGGTGATGCAGGGGCGGAACCAGTCCTGGAGCACCATAGACCTCCACGAGTACCAGGTCTACAAGTCTAAATCCCCCGGCAAGTTCTCCACTGCCGCTGACGCGTCCAATCAGACCGACGATAAACGACGTCGTCGCAGACCTATAAGAGATCTCTTCGCCGTCGTCGGATTTGAGCCCTGAAACCTTAGTGAAGAACGATGATCGGCTGGTCCTGCGTCCGCCTGGAGAGATCAGGAATGATTTGATGGCTAATAGCCAGCCAACTAGACGGCAAAAGGCGTCGTCGATTAAGTCACATTTGTTTCAAAATCGCCATTGAAGTTCAAACTGTGCTTCCTTTACTTGGAAATGCTTCCTTCCATTGATTGTCATAGAGAAAGTGAGAGCAATAGAAAGAGAGAGTTTCAGAGAGTGGCAAGAAAAGGAAGAGAGAAGTTGGGTGAGTTGAATGTGCTCTACTGTTCTGTAGAGAGAGAGAGACGTTGGGGGTGGGGAAAGGAAAATGAAGGGCACAACTGTCTTAAAATTGAACTAAATATGACATGTGACCGGCACATGTTGTTGTCCATCCAAAAACATAACAGAATCTAAACAGAAGGTCCACCTTTACCAGGTTGTGATAGTTAAAGGTAGTTAAGTGCCAAAAAAAAAATAGTTAGAGGGGCATGTGTAAACGACTGATAGTTAGAGGGGGCAAAATATAATTTACCCTCGTATGATTGCACGAATTTTTCACAGCTCCGAAGTCCTCTACTGCTAATAACAATTATCCAAGCCTATTCGGCAAGATAAAGCGATAGACCGCCCATCACCAATTCATCCATTTTACAAATTGCAGCCTCTTATTTTCTTTTCCCTATGTGTATGTGTACATATTTGTGCACTAAATCTAACAAAGCTATACGAAAAGAAGCAAGCTTAGTTAACAGTCTTTTTCTATTGAAAAGTTAAGAAGAGGAACTTGCGTTGACGCTACAAGAAGATGACTCATGTAGGGTAAGCTGAGGTTTCTCCCCCTCCCACTTCAGAATCTCTCTGGTATATCTAAGAGCTTCATCAACGCAGTCCGGTTCCAATCCAGTAACACGAGAAACATACAACCTGCGTCCACCAGTGAGGGAAAAGAAAAGCTTTTTGAATTTCACGGCAATGTAGTTGAAAGCGTGTTGAGCCAACGAAGGGTTATTGTAGTTACTACTTGTGCTGCTCTGATTATGGCTGATTACTGGGTTGAAATCACGAAACCATTCACACCGAGTGAGAGGAATTTGTTTGATCTTTTCCTCTAGAAGGTCGAACTTGTTGAGTATCAGAAGGAAGTTCTTTTGATGAAAGGATGGATGTGTGACAATGCTTTCAAAGAGCTTCTTGCTCTCCAACATTTTGTTGCTGGAAACTCCGTTAGTGTTGTCAGAGAACTGATCATAGTCGGTTAAGGAGACGCAGAAAAGGACGAGGTCAGTGTCTTCAAACATCTCCAACCACTTGCAGTTTTCTCCAAGGCTGCTTGCATGTACCCTAATGAGTTGGAACCTGCAGTAAGAAGCCATAATTTGTGTCAATTGCTCTATCTATTTCCCGTGACTACCAGAAATAACTTATTAACATCCTAAATTTTAAATCCCAAAATGACGTTGCTAAGTCGACGTAAGTGATAAAATTAATCAGCTAGAGATCCACCTGTTATTTTTCCTCTGGCTGAGCGGCGATCTATTGTTTCACATCCTTGCTAGAAGGTTAAAAAACCAAAGATCTATAGTCTCATATCTTACTAGATGATTAAAGCATGATAATTAATAGTTTCATAGTTCTTTTTGTTGGAATTTTTGGGGGCAGCGGAAGCTAATAAAAAAAATAAAAAGATGGTTTATGGAGATGTAGGGGCGGAGCTCAACTATAACTTTACCAAGGCAAGACTTGATGGTAGAGAATATGATTGTAATGATCTATTTGATTGATTGATTGATTTATTACAATAACATAGAGTGTCTTTTTATAGGATTATATATGGATGAATCTAGAGAATAAATCACAAGTCCCTAGATGACTTTACATCTCCCAATGTGATAAAACTAAATATAATCATGTATCTACTAGAGATACATGCATCCCCAATTATTAAAGATACATGCATCCCCAATTAATAAGAAAATTATGGATTACAAATTCCAACACTTTTCTGATCGGAATAGTTTCATAGTTTAACATCTCAAATTTCCAAAAGTCCCTAATGAAGCTGTTAAAGTGGTAGTGACTAGTGAGTAATGAAAATAATTTACTAGAGATCTGCCACTTACATTTCCATATAAAGATTTAAAAAAAAATGTAGTTTCATATGATGCTAGAAGGCTAAAACACGAAAAATGAATACGAACCTAGTAGCGTCCATGAAGCTATCCTGTGTCGACTTGGGAAAAGAAAACTCCATGGAAGCTAGGCCGTTGGATGGAGTGATACCCTCGGCATATAAGATATCCGTATCAGAAGGATCATAGTCCGTGCTCGAAATTTCAACCGCCTACATGGGAACATTTAACTAGTAAAATTAGATGCTAACTAACATGACTCAATCACTCTTCAAACCACCTCTCACTATCGATGCACCAAAAAGAATTTTAGAGAGCCAGAACCAGTTATAAGAAATACAGAGCGTGATCTCACCCGATCCAAGAAATAGTTAGCGATTCTAGGCAGCATATGTAGTTCATTCCTCCTATCATATGTGGCTTGAAAGGCTTTATCCTTCCAAATGTCTTCAATAAGTGGTGCATATTCACGAGAAGAAGCCGGAAAAATAATATCCAAATTGCCTGATATCAACACTTCGAGAAGCCAATCAGAAAATGCTTTCAGTCTTGGGTTGATGGAATAGATGTTTTCTTCATTAATATGACCGCAGCTCACTGTTCATAAAATAAACCTTCAGCATCTACTCGATCCTTTAAAAGGTAACTGATTTCAAGAAATTTGTGCAGGAAGAAAGATTTTGGAAGAAACCAAAACAAGGAGAAAAGCATCTACATATTTTTTATGGAATTTATGATAGTTAGATGCAATGTTTTCAAATTGGAATACGTACCGTGTATCGTTTTTTCACTTGTATAGTTCGCATCGAGATACGTATCATGCATCTTGAGATACGTTTGTTAGAAGAGTAGGAGTTTCTATTGTGTAGTTGGACAATATTTTTGAAATAGGGGAAATACTAAAGACAAGGGTGGGAAAGGAGAGTATTTGTATTGCACTTGAACTAAATTTTTTTTTTTTGGCTTGATACAAAATGGTTAGAACCCAGCTCTATTTGTACTATATTTATATCTTTTTCGATAATATCTATCATATTTGGGTTTTAAATATTGGAGTTTTGTCAAAATACTAAATTTAGTTTATATTTCAACAATGTTTATCATAATTAAAAAGTAGATACACCTAATAACACCAACAAACTATACTTACATATAAAAATAATGAAGATGCAAAATTTCAAGTCTCTCAACTGGAGCCTATTACATTAAGGCTTTATGTTCCCTTTGTTAGGAAAAGAAAAATAAGACAAAATACAATCGAAGTATGGTTCTTTCTTTCATATATCAAAGGATTTGAAGGATGCCATAATTAAATTAAAGCATTTCATAATTAAATTAAAGCATTTGGGGTTCCGCTTTTTGAAATAAGGTGCGACTTTTTTCGAATAAGTAATCGTAGGATACATACAGAATTATGATACACATATAAATCGTAGGATACGCGGTCGTATCGTAGGATTTTTATTCAAAAAGGATACATGATGGGATACGTAACGTTCCCGGAAGGAGACGATTCAAATCGTAAGATAAGTATCGTGTATTGTAGGTTTTTAACAACTATGGTTAGATGAGTTACAATAAGGCGTGTAAGCTGAATAGAAAAGAGAAATCTAAAACAAACTCTCCACATACTTGAAGGACCTAGTTCATCACTGCGCTTTCTTCTCATTTCCGCTAACCATTCTTCCTCAAACCGTTCCCGCCCCTCGAGAAGTATTCCAAGATAACCATACAAACTGCTCTGGATCTGGAGTTTTATACTCTGACGCTCATCTTCAGAGAAAGGGACATTATACACCATCTTGGCCTGAACAACAAACACAGATTGGTCAGTCTCAGTCACCATTTGTATCGAAGGATCAAAAGTCGGTACGTCATTCGACGATGGGTAAATAGGATGCAACATTGAACAATGAAGTATATACAAGTAAGTCCCATTTTCGCTATGTACACAATTCCCACATGGGTATATACCTCAGAAGGTTGGTAGCATATCCAGAAATTTCAAGTCCACATGAATACCATCATGTTTATTGGATTATAATACCGAACTGTGTCCAAATAAATAAGCAAATTAACTACTTTTACAGACTATCATATAGTAGTAAACAGTGCATCCTGGTAGTAATCAAATAAATAAATGGACCATACATCCTGGAAGGCTATTGTATAAAACTATCTCGGGTAAATAAAGCCTCACAGAGTTGTGCAAAGACACAATGCAGCAGAGGCTATGAATAAATTTGAGGAAAGTCCACTTTCACCCCCTATGGTTATCGCCATGTGCGGATATACCCCCTGTGGTTTAAAAGTGTGCACATAACCCCCTGTGGTTTTCAAATTGTGCGGATAGACCCCCTGCCGTCGTATTTTCCATCCATTTTAACGGAAACAACATTAAAAGACCGTTATACCCCCCATCACGTCCCTTCATTCTTGTTCTTGTTTAAATCTAACCACACCATCCCGTATACCAAAAATTGAATCCAAACCGTTGATATTATAAATTTTGACGAGTACTGCGTCTATGCCAAAATTCAAGTCAATCAAAAAATGAAAAGCTTATGGTCAAATTGATTTTGTTACGAAATTAAAATTTCAAATTTGAATTTACTACAAGTTAGATCACTGGGTTATTGATGCCTGATCGAGATGATTTTTTACAGAGATACTCTATTCTTTATTTAATACATTATGAACGACTCAGATTACATTCTAGAGGTGTGTGAGATACACCTCCGTTAAAATGGATGGAAAATATGACGGCAGGGGGTCTATCCGCACAATTTGAAAACCACAGGGGGTTATGTGCACACTTTTAAACCACAGGGGGTGTATCCGCACATGGCGATAACCACAGGGGGTGAAAGTGGACTTTCCTCAATAAATTTGACAACTACTGTACAGCATCTTAAGTTCTGAACCTCTTGAAACAACATTTTTACATTTTCATGGCTCGCATCATCAGCAGAAAATGAAGATAACCAAATGACGGAGAATCTTGTGTGCTTCGCCAGATGCTTGATTACCATTCACTTTATTGTTTCCCTAAGTTAAGTTTCTCGTATGATATGTTTCTGGCTTTCCGAAAATGTGAAGACCATTGGAATTTGGAAGCATAGCAAATAAAAATGATCGTGTAAATAAAATTTTCCAGCTCTTTGATATCGATTATAAATGCAGTTATGCTTGGTTAATGTAAATGAATGGAAATCAAGTAAAAGATGGAAGCTAAATTCTTCCATTCATCAGGAGATACCTGATTGAATATGGTACTTGTCCCAGATTTATCACAACCAACGAGAAGTAGTTTATTAAGTGTTTTCTGCTGAAGGAAGTTTGGCAGAACTCCATTAGCAGGATTGGCAACTTCTTCCCCTGAGGGAACCCAATTTACAAATCTTGAATGCAAAGAAGAACCCTGAAACATAATTCTTGAGAGTTTAGCGCGCGCACACAAAAAAAACCTCAAAATGAAAAGGAACCCAATTTCTGGTTCAGATTCAGGAGGTGGGTTATTTGAAGATGAAACCAAAACCGAAACACATAATATGTTTTGGTGAATGATATGGAGAGTAGTGAAGAGATAATGGTTTTGGTGAATGATATGGAGGGATCAAGGCAATTTACTAGAATTATATGTGTGAAGGATTGCATGGACTGCAAAGACTCGGTGGTAACTACAGTTCGGTTTTTCCTTCTGATCAACGCGTTTTTGGTGCAAGAAATCTTCCAGGAAAGTGATGAGAAAGCTGAAGAGGACTATAGTACATTTTGAGTAATCTACTAATCTCCCGGACAGGGATGACTGGAGACTGGGCTCACTGGATGTGAATGATATGTCATTGCCGCATTTTTTTTCAAAATTGTGGATGTGATTTTTTATTTTATTTTACCGGATTGCGCAGCCCAAATCTCCGGACAGATAACGCGACCACACTAATCACGACCTCCCCACTTACTTCAACCCAAATCTCTTCTAGTTTTCTTTTGTAATGATCTCAATTATTAGAGTTTTTAACCTTTGGGATCACTAGAAGTTTGTAGTCATTAATTTCAAGACTCCGAAATTAGTTGAGGTAAAGCTAAGTTCCGTTTAAGTTTCAGCATTTTTTAAAAGTTTAGTCTTTATTCCAAAAAAATTAGCCGCGCGTTAGTTTTGCGCCAAATTTTTGTGAATTATTTATTGATTAATAAAAAATTAGCGCGAGTTAGTTTTGCGCCAAATTTTTGTGAATTATTTATTGATTTGTCTCGATGAGAGGAATCGAAAAAGTAAAAGAAGTTTACTTTTACCCAAATAATTTTGGAAATATCCATTAATTTTAAGCCAACAAAGCCAACCATTTTAACTTCTTTTTTTTTTTGCTGAAAAGTTAATATTTTCCAAAATAATTGGGTTTCCGATTTCTCTCGTCAAGACGAATCAATAGTCCATAGAAATTTGGCAAAAAACTAATGAACTTGAAAAAAATTTAAATAAAGACAAAACCTTCAAAAAGTCTTTTTTGCTTAGTTAGTCCGGATATATTACAAATTATAGATAACTGATTCAGTTTTAGAAGTTTCACTTTCATACCCTCAAAAATCTACATCAATTTTTCGGTTTAGTTTTTCCCTTTGAAGAATGTCACAAAACGTGCATGAGGCTCAAGCCGAATTACTTCGGATCCACCAGAAGCCCATTAGTCCAGCCCACCGATGCAACCCAAGGTTGTTCCCTTTTTGACTTTTTGAGAGTGTTTGACATCTTAAAGAATTGTTTATAATTTTTAATTCGTAAAGTTTTTAATATGCAATATGAATCTTGTTTGATAGATCTCAATTAGTTTTATTATACAAAATCTTCAAAATCATAAAAAATGTTATAAAATGTAAGATATAAGTATATTTTTGAAAGACACGAATTTCGACAATTGAACAAACAAATTGGGACGGAGGGAGTATATAGTTCTGTCAACAACACGATCACAAGATTTTATCAATCTCATATACTACATCTGTACGTCTCACTGAAAACCAAAAAGATACTATCATAATCGTAGGCAGGGGCGAAGGGGATTGGGGGGAGGGGTCACGTGCCCCCCCCCCCGGATTTCACAAAATTAAAAAAAAAAAAAAAATTTTAAAATTGGGAAAATTATATTAACCCCTCTCACGTGTACCCCCGCATCAGTTCAACATGTGAGGTTCTACTCTATATCGGGGAAGAGGGAGCTACTTTGTAAGATCAGGGAGTAGGCAAAGGAGCTCATAAAAAATTGACTTCGTTTGACTTTGTCTTCATCTTGCATGTTGTGAATGAAATCATTAACATGTTAAGACGTGTGTCTTTTTTGGGTATTATGTAATGGTTAATCGTAGAATTCATGTACTTATTGTTTATATCGAATGTATTAGCGTATTTGGGTGCCCCCAGGGCGGGCTCATAAGTTTTGGAGGCTGGAAGCGAACCTCTTGAATGAGGCCACCTTATATTTTTCATACAAAATGGTCAACAAAGAGTCATTTAAAAAAAAAAAAAAACCAATACAAAAGATTTATCATTACAAAATAGAAGTATATAATTATGCCAAAAAAATGCAACTATTACAATACCTCAAAATCCATCATTTGAAAATTATTCTTCTCGCACTTTTTGCTGCAAACGTATTAATTAAGTCTCCATAGTCAAGCTGCTTCACCAACTCCTGCTCGATAGACAACATAGCAGTCCTTGTGATCGGCTATATCTTCTTCTTTTTCTTTTTTGATGATCTTCTTTTTTGATTGGCTATATCTTCCTAGTTCTTGCTGACCCTTATGTTATTTTCTTTTTCAACGCATTAGTGTTTCTAATGAATAATTTCACAATTTTGGCTTATTTTGTGGCTCCTAAATTTCAATTGGGCCTATTTTTGTGTAAAGAGGATAGTGCAATTTTTTTTGGACCATATATACATACATATATTATATAGGAATCTTAAAAATTTGGGGCCCTCGTTTTTAATTTTTTTCGGGGGTCGGAAGCGCATGCTTCCCTCGCCTTGGCTATAAGCCGGCTCTGGGTGCCCCCTCCCACTACAATTCCTGGCTCCGCCACTGATCGTAGGTTAGTGATAATTAAATATATGGTTGCCATGGTGTGTGTGTGTCTGTGTGTAAACTGTAATTTTACACTATACGTTAGGAAAATGACGGTTCAAGATGTGTTTTGATAATTAATACCTGTCTAGGATATACTGAGAATATTTGCTAATGCTAAAAACGCCCTTGACGAATATTAACTATCAAAACACGTCATTTGCCGTCATTTTCCCTTAGGCTATATATACATGGAATTGGGCTTGGGCTTATTTGTAATGGCCGCGGACCTTATTGTTAAGCTGGCACTTTTCGAAGGTTCATTCAATTGTTGCAGAACCCCCTCTTGAAACTTAATTTGTAGTTTTCCAAACGGCTGGCTGTTAGAAAATGTTTTCGACAAATCACTGATATAATTTTTAAGTCGTGGGATTAAAGAACAGTGGAAGAAGCTAATCTCGTGGAGAATATTGAAGCTACTGTTTTTGTTAACATTAAAGAATGTGGAAAATCAATGAATATAATAATGTCATGGGTAGATCGCACTCCAAAAGAATTTGATGCATTTATGTCTATTTCTAGGCCAATGGACATATCACGGTTGGCTTAACTGATCTGTCAATTTACTTACTTTTTTGGGAGCCTTGTTGATAAGGACACACTAAATTTTTCGTAGTGGTTCCAGTCCACCTAAACTTTTCGTAGTGGTTAGAGCACCCTATGAAAGTGTCTAAATCTCAAGGCACCCTATGAAAGTGCCTAAACCCTAGGGTACCCAATAAAACTGCCTAAAACCCTAGGGTACCCAATAAAAGTGCCTAAATCGCTAAAATCCTATAATAGGAAAGTGCACCCTAAAACTCCTATGAAAGTGCCTAAACCTAGGGCACCCTAAAACCCTAAAATCCTAGGGTACCCTAACACATTATATAGATAGTAAGGGGCAATCGGAGCATTTTTGTCCAGTAATGGACCTTCACCACTATAAATGTTACAGTAATGGACCTCCACTACTATTACAATTTGGGTTGGACTAAACGTCCAAAAGCACCTTCAAAATGGACCTTAGCCTAATTTAGCGTACTTTTTTTTTATTTTCACTTTCCTACAACTGGTAGGAAGAGGTAAGATAAGGGGAGTTGTTACTTGTTAACTCTTGGGAGAACCAAAACTCTATTTTGGAGAATCAAGCTTAATTTTAAGGAAATTTTAAGGAAATTGATTTTAGCAATTCAAAAATTGATGGAGGAGCTCCAAAACGACGTCGTTTTGTGTATCAACGCAGTTCAGTTATGGAGTCCCTCCATTAATTTTTGGAGTGCCAAAATCACAATCCTAATTTTAAATGTTAATTTCATCGTTGGTGACAGGCGGGAGGGTGCGAGAGGGAAGGGCGGCGGCGGCCTGGCAGAAGGGGAAGACGAAGTCGAAGACGGGGCGGTCCTCGCCGATGTTGAAACGCCTGATGTTGTGGGTGTGGTCATCGGAGTGGAAGCGACGGTTGTCATGGGGGGCGGTGGGGACGGGGTGGTTGATCTCCATGTGGCGGTGGAGGGAGTAGTACGGCGGCGGTGGAGAGAGAGAGAGAAAGAGAGGGAGGGAGAGAGAGAGGTGGGCTGCAAAACCCTAAATGATGGGCTGCCGAGCCTTTGTTGTTATTTAAAGTGGGATAAAGAAGTAAAATCACACCCACATGACTTAGTGGGCATTGCACTTGTACACCATAGGACTTGGTGGGCTAACGAATCCAAAAGTAGGACCGGTCCATCATTTACTAAAGGATAAAATCACATAGACTAATCTAATACCTGTCTAATGTTTAGGCTTTCTTTGATGACAAATTCCCAAGCAGATATATATAAAGCTATCAACCGCTAAGACTAAATCTTTTTCTTGTTCAGCACTCATACGTGCTAAGTGATCGGCGCATTGATTGACGATCGGTTTATGTGGGCAAGGATTGTGTTGGTTCGATTCAGGAGATAATGAGTTTCATTTATGATAACACTCACAAGGGTGATTTTTTTGGCTCTCCTTCATTGGACCAATCTAGTTACACGTATGTTAAGTTGGGCCATACTTTTTACTGGGCTTGGCCTTATTTGATGGGCTGGACCTTATTGGTTAGCTGCCATTTTTTTTTTAAGGTATTCAACTATCACAAAACTTGTTCGTTTTGGATCTCAAAATATTTGCGCAGGGTTTTTAACAAATTTTCTATATCTATTTCTCTTCACTCATTACTCTAAAAAATCTCCCTCAAAATTCGAACCGAACATAGACAAATTTCAGCTATGATTTTAAGTCATGGGATAAAAAGAGTTTAGTGGAAGAAGCTAATCTCATGGAGAATATTGAAGCTACCATGTCTTTCTAACATAACAGAATGTGGAAAATCAAAGAATATAATCTCATGGTTAGATCGCAGTCCAAAAGAATTTGATGTGTATCTATTTCTAGGCCATTAGACATATGGGTTGGCCGGCTTACGCGATCTATCAATTCACTTATTTTTTGTGATTTTCACTTTTATACAACTTCGTAGGATGAGATAAAGAGAGAGGGAGTTTTGTACAACTTGCACTCGTTATTCGAGTTGAGTTTTGTTCACCTCCACTTAAGAGGGTGAACATCACCCTTCTTTCTATTGATTGAAATGGTATGAATTCCATCACAAAATAATGTCATGCTTATCAGAAAGTGTATTGTACGGATAGGACTTACACCATTTGAACCAATAAAACGGAGGATAATGTTCACACTCTTCTTAGGAGGGTGAACAAAATTGTACTCTTGTTACTCCTCTTTTCTCAATAATTGATTTATTTTTGCACTTTTTACTGACATAAAAGGAATATCTTTTTAAAAAGTCAATGGACCGAAAGGTTAGGGGATTTTTTTCCCCGGCAAAAGTCGTTACTTGTAGGTGAAGTTTGAACCCAATCAAATACAGTACATATCATGAGTATATTAATTAATGCCTACTCCACTTGCATGCAACAACGAAAAATCAGTTTACTACGATCTTTTGTTATTCCATTTTGAAATTAATCAACGGTAGTTAACGACTCAAAGAACGTAAAAAACAAATCCAAATAAAACTTCACAAATGTGATTGTCCGGAAAATTCTCCCACAGAGATGGAACAGGTTTGGAGGTACAAATTAAAAGACGTCGATCGGAGTTACGGGATGGGAGGTAAAATCCAGCCCGAATCCAGTTTTTCTACGTGATTTTAGCTTCAGTAATTTGAAATTCTAAGGTGACAAGCACTTTTTAACCAATTGCGTTTTATGAGTCGATTTGTAAATTGAAATCTTTGATTTCTTGTTGTACGTTTACATGATTTGCCATGCATCGTTGTACTTGTTCTCTAATAAGTACTCCTCCCACTTGGCAAATTTATTTTTTTGCTTCCAAAGTAGAATCCAATTTTAAGGACCATCTAAAATTACTTTGCACGATTTGCAACTCGGAATGCTTTGGCGCACAAGGGAAAGTGACCATGGCTTCTATCGACGAATTATCAAATGAAGTTGCTAACGTTACAAATCTGATCAATTTATCTATTTTGTTGAACACCTATGCAAATTAGTGCGTGACTACAATTTTCTTCTAAGTTACATGAAAACAATTTCTTTGTTCTTTTTTTTTTTATTGATAATATTGAGCACGCATCGATGGAAGAAAAGTTTTAATATCCATACTTAACGCAAAAGGAAATAATTCACTCATAAATTTTGTTATAAGTCGAACATACAATACGTACCTCAATAATTTAGATAAAGCCATCAATTAATCAAGCGTCCATCGCGTAAACCCATGCAGAAACATATTTTGCATGCAAAATATTCTCTTCTGAGTATACAAGTGAAATAAACGTTTTAAAGAAGTGACACAGCAAGCAATTATATTTACAACTTTCTCCTTAATTAAAATTTACCCAAAAGCATCATTTGCTGACTTGGGACGATCCTATTGCCTAACTTCTTCACGCGGGCCGTTCAACTACCAATCCAAGTCACCGTCCCCACCACATCCCTCCGTTCAATTTCACACCAGTAATTATTCGATGGTCCCGGAGCCTCCCAATCATTCTAGCGCCACACATTTATGTCGAGTTCATACATTTAATATTGAACTTCACGAAAAGGTATGGTGCTAAAAAATCACAGTGGCTGTGCTCTGGAAATATCGAATAATCAAACCTCACTTGGGAGAAACAATAGCTCCACCACTAAAAAAACACCGTGCGCTTAAACCGCCGGAAACTTCTCGGACACCCTCCAGACCTTCACCGACTTGTCCAAACTACCACTGTAAACCACCCACCGTTGGTCACCATCACCACATTTGGACGGCTGATCCCTATCTTCCTCGACGGCCAAGCACTTGACGGGCCCACAATGCCCGCTCAAAACCGAAAGCCAAGTGTGGTCCCCGCCCTCCTCCCTCCTCCACACGCCAATGCTCTTGTCCGCGGACCCACTAAACACCAGATTCCCTGCCTCGGCCAGGCACAACACGGCCAGCTTGTGGCCGCGCAGCACCCCGCCGTGGCTAAGGGAGTACTTCCCGCGCTCCCAGAAGTTCACCAGCCCGTCCGACGACCCGCAGTACACGACCCCCGTGCCGGCTGCGCTCACCACCAGCGCCGTCACCGCGCTCTCCTGCTTCAGCAAAGTCTGCACCCTCACGTGCTTCGTATTCTTGCCCACCAACTCCCTCCGCCACACCTTCACCGTCCCGTCCGCCGACCCCGTCAGCACCATCCCCTCGAACCCCGTCACAACCGAGTTAACGGCGTCGTCGTGGGCGTTGATCGATTCCAAGCATTTCGAATCGGATATTCTCCAGACCTTGACGGTTTTATCCCATGAACCGGAATACAATATCCCTTGTTCCCTGTCCAAGCTCATGCACGAAACGGCGTCGAAGTGTTTGATCCATGGGACATTGAAACGGTGCCGTACCTTGACGTAATTGCTCGGTTTCATCGAGCTCTTGATAAACTCTTTGGTCGTGGGCAACTCCCCCACGCGCTTATACGGTTTCCAGGGATTCTTAGGGTAGAATTTCCACACCCGAATTTTCCCGTCTTGGTGTCCGGTGAATATCTTCCCGCCGGACAAAACAATCGCCTTGACCAACCCGCTGCTCGATTTAAACCCCGAAAAATCCTTCAGGCTCTTCCACACCCTTATGTTCTTGCTGTCGGACCCGGTGTACAGCAAGTCACCGGAGGCGGCAAGAGAGTATATGTGGCCCTCGGCGCGGACGAGGGAGCCCATCAACCCGTTTCGGGTGGACACCAGAGGGGACGATTGGATCCAGGGCGAGGTTTGGAACGGCGACGTGGGGTTCCAGGGGGACATGGGGTAGTTAGGAGAAGGTGAGGGGTCGGTTTTGTAGTACGGGGAGTAGTTGTGGAGAGGGCTTCCGGTGGAAGCGTTGCTGTTGCGGTGGGCGTGCGGATTGGTTTGGTCGTTGGTGGCGTATTCATGGTTGATGAAACTCGGGGGCTCGGAATGCATTAGCGTTCCGAGCTTCGGCCGGTGGAGATCGGTGGAACCACGACTGCAACCGCCACCGCCACCTGCTGGTGCTGCTCCTTCTTTCGTCATTGTTGGTGAGGGAGACGAATAACGTGAAAAGAAGGGCGAGTCTGAGTGAGATTGGGAGGAGGTGGAGAGATTGTGTGTTTTTTTTTTTTTGATCTGATGAGAGATTGTGATTGTTGAATGATTTTTCTAGAGAGAGAGAGAGAGAGAGAGAGAGAGAGAGGGGAATCAATGGAACGGGTTTTCAGGGTGCCGGGAATATGAGGGGACTATATAAGAGTACAAGGAGAGGTCTACGGGTGGTCGGTTTAGTTTGGTAAGCACACGGCGGTTGCGAGATGGGGACACGTTGCGGGATCACGTATACGTGAGCCTTACGCACGCAAAGATCTTTCAGTTAGCCGGGAAACCGGGTGTGCTGGTAAAATTGTGGCAACTGTGAGATTTTAAGGAGGAGCACCGTTATGTGATGCTCTGGATTATTTTATCGAGAGAAATGTTAAAGCATCCGCAATGTAATAATTAAAAGTGAATAATCAAAATTTGTCACGTCAGCTTTTGATTATTCATTTAGAGGGTTGCTAAAGTTAGCAATGCGAAATCTCACATTGTTACTTTTATTATTCAAATGCCCAAATTTAATTATTGGTTAGGAGGTTGTTAACTTTGATTATTACAATGTGAGCGCTTTTTTAAGTACACATTGCTAATTTTAACAATCTTTTGATTTTGATTATTACAATGTGGATGCTCTAAAGTGCAAAACAAATGAGCAAAGAAAAGATCCTTAAAGTGTACATGAACGGCTCAGATTTATTATGCAGTGAATTTGAGTCGTTCATGTACACAATCTCGTGGAGTCTGCGACTAAATATGTAACCCTACATACATACTCCCTTCGTCTTGATTTGTTTGTTCCCTTTTTGACTTATGCATGTCCCAAATTGACTGTTCAATTTCAAAATCAATGGATTAGATCATGTAAATTTTCAAATCAATGGATAAGATTTGATTTTCTTAATAAATTGAAAACCCGAGATTGGACAAACAAATCGGGACGGAAGGAGTATGTTGTTTTGAAATGAACCTGAGCGCTGTGCATGTGATAGTGTTCCAGACTCCTGAATAATTACTCGTGAACAACTATGCATGGCCGCAAATGAACCGAGCAGATCGCGAGCTCGGCTTGGTTTGTTTACTAAACGAACCTAGATCGAAATTGAGTTTTTGGCTCGTTTAATAAATAGATAAAGCTCGATTCGTTAAGGCTCAAGCTGAGCTCGAGTTCGACTATCTCTCCCCCCTCTCTCTCTCTCTCTCTCTCAATTTTGTGAGGATATATTGTTGTATGTTGTTCTTGGAGAGACAAATGTGGAGAAAGAAGAGCTGACTTTTGGCAAAAAGAGGACTTTTTAAACTTGTTTTAGATAAGGTGGTGTTATATGGGAATACATATAGGGGAAGGATCTGTACATTGAAAATTTGATCGAGATTTGACTTTTAATAGTCGGGAACTCGTAATTGTTTTGGTCTCTTTGTCGATACGTGGGTAGACGGTTGAAAATTTTGAAACTTTCCATTGCGCAGCTGATCGAATTGTCAAATGTAATGTACGGAATGTTAGCTCCATCGATCAATGCTCGGTCTGCAAAGCTGTTAATTATCTGGTAGAGAAGATTATATTGGTTATCAACGTATATTTGGAATCGTCATGCCTGACTTGATATATATGTATTTTTTTTAATTTTTTTTTTTGTATTGTGAAAGCCTACGATATTCAACTAAATTTTTCCGGTCTAGTTGGACGGTCCAGTTTTCTTAACCTGGGAAGGAACACGTGCATGTATGGAGATGCGAATCCAGGGGCAGCACCTTAGGATGACATAGCCTCAAAACGTGTGGCATTTTTGAACCAGGAAACACCCGGTTTCCATTCCTGGATCATAACCTTCGTCCGTGTTTATTGGTCTATTATCGAGATATTTGTTCCATGTTTTAATGTGTTAATTCGTATCTATTAATTTATAATGGATTTCATGCTTTTGAAAACTTCATATAACAGAATTAAGTAAAAAAATTTCAAATAAGATTCACATTATATATTTTTTGAAATTTATATATATATATATATATATATATATATATAAGGCCGGTTCTAGAGACAATAAATTTGACAATATTTTTGATAATATATCTTTCGAAGCCTCATGCAAATAATCAGAACCGTTCAATTTGTTTAAAAATGGACGAACAAACAAGAATCGAGGGAAGTATCATTTTTGTTGAAAGTTAGTTGCAAACCGAAAACGGAGGACATATAACTGTCGCGTTTTGACCCGCGTGAAAAAACCGTTTCTATTTCACACATTCGCAAGCCAAAAAGTAAACGTTCCAATCAAGAGCTTACCTACAAAATCATACACCGGTGACTATTCGACAGTGACCTTCCCTACAACGGCCGCCACGTACCCTTCCCCGGTCACTATGAGCCCCAAAAACACAGAGAACCCCAAACGCAAAAGGTCATTTTCCGATCGCCACGTCAACAGATTAAAAAAAATATGCTAGACCAATGGTGTCGCGACACGTCTTGGGTTAGTAGTGGGGGTCACTGTCCGTCACCCGCACCCCGAATGTGCAGGGAGACCTGAAAAATGGACATGTGGATGTGACAAATGGAAGGGTAAGGGTGTGCGCTCTGTATGAGGGGACCCTTTTTTTTTTCCTTCTACTTCTTCATTAAGGGTGGAAATCTCCGACACGATATGAAATTAACAGATTAGAGTCGGCTATTTTTTATATGGAACACGAATATGATACGACACGATACGATACACGAAAAGTTAAACAAATCGGGTTAGGATCGATTGAGAGAATTCTGATACGAACACGAGACGACACGATACGAACACGACATGACACGACACAACCCACCCCTACTTTTCATAACTCCAATGTCCGGACGCAACTCGACTACTTCTAAAGGCACAATTCTACCTGTCACATACGGAAAGCCCAATTAAAATCGGAGCAATTACTTCGTATAAACTGACTCCAACAGAGTTGATAGTACTTATGAGATTTTGAATATAAAACCTTATAAGGAAGTAAACCTTTAAGTTTCAGGCCTTGATTACCTTTTTCTTTTCTTTTTTCACGAAGTGTGAAAGCATAAAAGAAAGCAAAACGATAAAGATACGTAGAGAAGAAAATCATGTGTCCGGAGGCAACTTGATTAATTCTAGAGGCACCATTCCACTAGTCACATGTGGAAAGTCCAATTAAAATCGGAGCAATTACTTCGTATAAACTAGTTCTAAAAAAATTGATAGCACCTATGAAATTTCGGATCTAAGTCCTCAAGACGAAATAAACCGCTAAGTTTTGGGCCTTGGTTTACCTTTTTTTTTTCTTTTTCCCGAAGTGTGAAAAGCATAAAGAAAGCAAAACGATAAAGATTCGTAGAGAAGAAAACCATGTTCGTTTGCATTGAAGTCAAGCAACTCGATCACCATTTTCCTCTAAAGAGTCAAGTGGGAGCAAAATCAATCAACACTACGATGGAGTACTTCTAAGTTTCAGGCTTTGATTTACCTTTTTTTTCTTTTTCTCGAAGTGTGAAAGGATCGATAAAGAAAGCAAAACGATAAAGATCCGTAAAGAAGAATACCATGTTCGTTTGCATTGAAGTCAAGCAACTTGATCACCATTTTCCTCTAAAGAGTCAAGTGGGAGCAAAATCAATCAACACTACGATCGAGTACCTCATCAATCTTAATTTTGTAATGGACTTTGATTGGCTCAGAAATATTTAGAAAAGTGATGATACAGTTAACATTTATTTGTTTATAATAGTACATGTTATGATCTCAACTCTAAGAGGTTTTGTTGAATGAGAGCATAATATCATCATCCCTACCTGATTCATTGGTTTTAATTTTTTTGTCCGTACGCAAAAATTCTAAGAAGCACTGAAAATTTATCTAGTCATTACTTTCAGAGTTTCACGAGAAATACAAGTACGTCAACGTAGGCGTAAGCTGATCTGAAAATTCGATTATTAAAGAAATTAAAAATGTTCTCTTGTATAAGCTATCGAGTTAATTAGAAAGATAAAAAGAATAACACGAGCTTGCAGGGTCAGTGGGTATATTTTTACTACTTTATATTGCTACCGGTAGCCGGTAGGCAAGGACCAGTATTATTTCTCTACCCAAAAAAACGGAAAAACGAGAAAAGTAAGATTAGCAGATTGTTAAGCAACCCCGAGGGGTTTGGCCAATGAAGCATGAGAAAATAAGGAGTAAGTGTTGGTTTTCTATGATGTTGTATGTTCGTATCCTATGGATTGGAGCCCAAGCATTTCTAACCTTAAAAGTCCGTAGAGGGTTTGTCGGGTTACAAACTTCAAGGCTCTGAAATTAGTCAAGGTGTGTGCAAGTTGACCCGGACATTGGATTATTAAAAAGAATAAAAGATTTTGGTACCCTTTTCAAGTTAACCATGTATTGCATAATAATTAGGTGATCTTTGATTAAATTAGATCCGAAACTTATATTATTGAATTATATATATTTTTTCTTTTGGCCTTTTCGGCTTTGACTTGCATTCTAGAATGCATGTTAGTTTTCTGTTCCATGTACCCTATCGATGTTAATAAAAAAAATTCGGTGTGCCGAGAAAAAAAATTTTTAATTGTGTCCCAGCTCCCAACCGTCCAATCTGCGGTCTAGATTATTTAGTCAGCTATGCTTCACTTTATATTCTCCTTTAGTTAGGTTGTTAGTATTTTATTGGGTAATATTTTATTGCATTGGATGCAACTTTAAAAAAATTAGGGGAAATTGCATTTCAGTGGGAGTTGGGGCAAATAATGCCCAACTCATGGAGAGGTTTTTTCAAAATTACATAAATATGAAACGGAGGAAAAATAATTTCCCATATATGAAACGGAGGAAAAATTATTCCCCATACATGGAGTTGGTTGTAATCGAATTTGGGTTTCCAAAGTTGCTCCTTCTATGAAATTAAGTTGCCCCTTCTATGAATTTTAGTTGCCTCTTATATTGACCTAAGTTGCCCATTCTATGAACTTATTGAGTATTCAATTTCTTGAGTATTTCTTCAATCTCCTTACCATTTCTATTATTTTCTGAAAAAATTGGGATTTGGGTTCCTTGCAAGTTTTTAAAATACTTTAAGATTAGTGTATTTTGGGTAATTTTTTAGAAAGAGAAATTACAGAGAAAATAAGATGTATGTTTTCTAACATCCACTTTATATTTTTGCTTTTAGATTCTAGGAATTGCCACTTGAAATTTCTTGTTTAGTTTTACTTGAAAATGTGAAGAAGTTATGCTACTAGCTACCAATTTGTTTCACTGGCTGTTTTTCTTAGAAAAAATAAGGTGCAACTTAAGTCTATAGAAGGGATAACTTAAATCCATAGAAGGGACAACTTAAGTTCATAAAAGGGGCAACTTTGATTCAAATTTAGATTTGACTACAAATCGACTTCATATTTTGGAAATTTTTTCCCTCTATTTCATGGAGTTGGTTGTAATCGAATCTGAGTTTCCTCCCATACATGGAGTTGGTTGTAATCGAATCTGAGTTTCCTAAGTTGCCCTTTCTATGAATTTAAGTTGCCCCTTCTATGAATTGAAGTTGCCCCTTATATAGACCTAAGTTGCCCTTTCTGTGAACTTCTTTAGTATTTAATTTGTTGAGCAGTTCTTCAATTTCCTTATCATTTCTATTATTTTCTGAAAAAATTAGGAATTGGGTTACTTGCAAATTTAAGTTTTTAAAATATTTTGAGATTAGTGTATTTTGGGTAATTTTTTAGAAAGAGAAATGATAGAGAAAAAATAAGATGTATGTTTTCTAACATTCACTTTATACTTTTACTTTTAGATTCTAGGAATTATCACTTGAAATTTCTTGTTTGGTTTTACTTGAAAATGTGAAGAAGTTATGCTATTAGCTACCAATTTGTTTCACTGGCTGCTTTTCTTAGAAAAAATATGGTGCAACTTAAGTCTATAGAAGGGACAACTTAAATCCATAGAAGGGGCAACTTAGGTCTATAGAAGGGGCAACTTAGATTTAAATTCAGATTTGACTACAAACCGACTTCATGTTTTGGAAAAAAAAAATCTCCTCTGTTTCATGCATGGAATGCATGGAGAATTTCAGTTGGTCCATTTCACACAAATCTACAAGTAACCCAAATCCCAAATTTCTCAGAAAATAATAGAAATGATAAGGAAATTGAAAAAATGCTCAAAAAATTGAATACTTAGGATCATAAAAAGGGCAACTTAGGTTCATATAATCAAAACCAAAAAGTTGTTAAGTTGCCCATTCTATGAACTTCCTGAGTATTCAAATTTTTGAGCATTTCTTCAATCTCCTTATCATTTCTATTATTTTATAAGAAATTTGAGATCTGGGTTACTTGCAGATTTGGGTGAAACGGACCAACTGAAATTTTTCATGCATGAAATAGAGGGAAAAAAATTTCCAAAATATGAAGTCGATTTGTAGTCAAATCTAAATTTGAATCAAAGTTGCCCCTTTTATGAACTTAAGTTGTCCCTTCTATGGATTTAAGTTATCCCTTCTATAGACTTAAGTTGCACCTTATTTTCTCTAAGAAAAACAACCAGTGAAACAAATTGGTAGCTAGTAGCATAACTTCTTCACATTTTCAAGTAAAACTAAACAAGAAATTTCAAGTGGCAATTCCTAGAATCTAAAAGCAAAAATATAAAGTGGATGTTAGAAAACATACATCTTATTTTCTCTGTAATTTCTCTTTCTAAAAATTACCCAAAATACACTAATCTCAAAGTATTTTAAAAACTTGCAAGGAACCCAAATCCCAATTTTTTCAGAAAATAATAGAAATGGTAAGGAGATTGAAGAAATACTCAAGAAATTGAATACTCAATAAGTTCATAGAAGGGGCAACTTAGGTCAATATAAGGGGCAACTTAAATTCATAGAAGGGGCAACTTAAATTCATAGAAGGAGCAACTTTGGAAACCCAAATTCGATTACAACCAACTCCATGTATGGGGAATAATTTTTCCTCCGTTTCATGTATGGGAAATTATTTTTCCTCCGTTTCATATTTATGTAATTTTGAAAAAACCTCTCCATGAGTTGGGCATTATTTGCCCCAACTCCCACTGAAATGCAATTTCCCCAAAAAATTATTTTGTTTTAAGGATGCAAGAAAACCCATAAAGTAAAATATTTTTATTATTGTGGGCACACGCCCCTGAAAATCCCCGCATTTTCGGTATGCGAAGGATAGGTTTTCGCCCTTTTTGTTTGAAAGCATGACGAAATGCCGTTTTGAGAGAGTCGCCACCCGGGTTTTGCGAAAAACACCCAAGAAACCGATTTTGAAAAACGTTTTTGCTCACGCTTGCTTGATTTGAAAAGGCTTGTAGACTGGTCCGTCGTCACCTTCGATATCTGAGGTTCGGGAGCCACATTACGAGAGGGGAAGGGTTTTATGGCACCCCTCTCGCCCAATCCGAAGATCGGTCTTGTGGGCACACGCCCCTGAAAATCCCCGCATTTTCGGTATGCGGGGTTAGGTTTGCGCCCTTTTGTTTGAAAGCATGACGAAATGCTGTTTTGAGAGAGTCGCCACCCGGGTTTTGCGGAAAACGCCCAAGAAACCGATTTGAAAACGTTTTTGTTCACGCTTGTTTGATTTGAAAAGACTTGTAGACTGGACCGTCGTCACCTTCGATATCTGAGGTTCGGGAGCCAGGTTACGAGAGGGGAAGGGTTTTATGGCACCCCTCTCGCCCAATCCGAAGATCGGTCTCTACTTAGGCATTTTGTAAAACATTTGCATTTTTCTCTCTTTTAATCATTTATTCAGCCAATTAGGGCGGGGAACAGTTAATGGGGATTGACAAATGACAAGTTGTATTTATGTGGCAAAATGTAATGTATGGATTATGAACAAATGTATAATAGATTGAGAACAGGCACTTCTGTGAGTGTTTTGAACAAACTGGAGTGCGCTGCCCTGAGTCGTCGTGCGCAAGCAACGTATCAGCATGCACTGATTTGACCAGTGCATGCCAAGACAACTGGCGCACGCCACCCATAACTGGCGCACTTCAGTGAGCTCAAACTCACAGATCCTGCTCTCAACCCTCTGGGCTCTGGAATGGACCAGTGCACACCCAGGACAAACCACGCAGTTGATATAGCAACATATATACAGTTTCAGGGTACAGCAACAAATCAAACAGTAACAAATAGACTGAAGACCCCATAAACAGAGTGGGGGGATTAAATAAAGGCCCGATCTAAGCTAACAAAACAAGGGCCAGCCACTGGGACTTGAAGTACTGGCGCACGCTGGTCATGGATGGCCGTGCGCCAGTTGTCAATGTATCCCAGTGCTTGGCTTTGCTTCTTCTGGGTTCTGGAACAGGACCAGAAGGATCCCAGAGGCCTTACTAAGCAGTTAAAACAGATAATAAGCTACACAGTCCTAAAATATAGAAAGCAGTAAACTGATTTTTTTTTTTTGCATGCTTCAAGGTGATCAGAAATAAGAGAAACTGAAATGAGGATGATCAGTGATCCCCACACTAGTCCTGCCATGCAGCCATGACTGGCGCACGCACATGCACGACTGGCGCGCGCCACTGATTTTTCACTACATTGTTTTATTTGCTAGCTTTGAACTCAGGCTTGGTATTGATTACCAGCCTGGGTTCTGCTGGCTCCCCTCAGGGGTCGAAATGAATTCCAGAACAGAAGGTGGTATACCTTTGGTTTGAGATTGATGGATGGTTTGAACCTTGAGATGGATGGATGGATGAATGGAAGATGGAAATGTAGGTTGTATGACTGATCAGTGGAGTGGTGTGTTGCTTGCTTACTCTTTCAATGCATGAAAGGAGGAGACAAGAAAAACTAGAGAGAGAGAGAGGGAGAGCATTGAAGTTGTTGAACCCTTTGCAAATAAATGCAAGGGTGTATTTATAGGACTGAGATGGAGGGCTGATCAGCCTGGCTTAAGGGGCTGTTTGGGGTGGCAAGGGAGAAGGAGCCTCCATGCATTGAATGCATGAGACTTGCCTTGATGGAGGTGTAGGAGAGAGGGAGACCGTTCCGGGCGATGTCATCAGGGGAGCTGTAGACTACGTCAGGGCGGCGACAAAAGTCTCGGCAAGTGGTCGAAAAGGTGATTTGATGGCAATATGTGTGCGCCAGAGGTAAGGGGCGTGCGCCAGTATATAGTGCTTTGATGCCCGATAGATCGACACGTGGCAATGAACCGGCGTCGTCGATCAATCATTAGCGTGCGGCAGTAGTTTTCTTGAGGCCATTTAGTTCTGCCTCGAAGGGTTTGAAAAGGGTTTTTGAAAGGGTTCGGGATGCTCAGAGCTCAAACACACCATCAACCTTGAGGGTTCTCGACCATTAATCATCATCGGGGAAGCAAAGATCGTAAGTAAACCTATCTGGACAGTCCAAAATAGGGTGTCTACAGTAGCCCCCCTTTGACGGCACTTGGAGCACCATTGTCTTGGTACAAGTAACGTCAAAGGTTTTCTAGACACCCCACAAGGCTATCCAGAACAGAACATACGAGTCAATGAAAGCACAGAACTTTAAAGAACCTGGTTGATTGAATTGATTGGATGATTGAGGTTGAACGGACAGACCGGGGACAATATGGATGACATTGACCGCCACTTGATTGAAGTTGAACGGACAGAGCGGCCGCTGGAAGGCGGACTCTCGCAGATAATCTTCTGCCGGAGTCGTTGACTTGAGATTAGACGGCTAGATAAATCGTCGTTATTTCGAATTTGGGCCAGACCGGATCGTCGGACTTGAACGGCCAGGCGAACCGCCGTTGATTTGAAATTGGGACGCGAACCGCCGTTGATTTGAAATTGACCGCGAACCGCGAATTGATTTGAAATTGGGCGGCAACCGTTGATTTGATATTGGGCGAGCGAACCGTCGTTGATTTGAAGTTGGGACAGGCGAACCGTCGTTGATTTGAAGTTGGACGAGCGAATCGTGTTGATTTGATATAGGACAGGCGAACCGTCGTTGATATGAGATTGGACGGGCGACCCGTTGATATGAATTGGGCGCGACCCGTCGTTGATTTGATATTGGGCAGAGGAACCGTGCGTGATTTGAGAGTGGACGGGCGACCCGTCGTTGATATGAGATTGGACGGGCGACCGTCGTTGATTTGATATTGGACAGCGAACCGTCGTTGATTTGAAGTTGGACGGGCGAACCGTCTTGATTTGAGAGTGGACGGGCGAACGTCGTTGATTTGAGAGGGACAGGCGAACCATCGTTGATTTGAGAGTGGGCGCGAACCGTCGTTGATTTGAGAGTGGGCGGGCGAACCATCGTTGATTTGAAGGTGAGACAGGCGAACCGTCGTTGATTTGAGAGTGGGCAGGCGAACCATCGTTGATTTGAGAGTGGAGGAGCGAACCATCGTTGATTTGAGTGTGTGGGCGGGCGAACCGTCGTTGATTTGATATTGACGGGCGAACCGTCGTTGATTTGAGTGGACAGGCGAACCATCGTTGATTTGAGTGATATAGGTCATTGTTTTTGGGATCAAACTATCTTTGGAAAGAGATCCAACAATCACGGGTAGGTCGTGTCGGGCGGGTTTAATTCCATCTGTTGGGAATGAGCCAATCTCCTTATCAAAGACCATCCGAGGCAAAGCAATAAGACTGTTGGAAAAGCCTGAGGCTAGACTGAAGTAGAGGTAGCCGTTGGGGCGGGCCAAGGCAGACTTTTCTGGGGAAATTGTTGAACGAGCGGACTGTCGTTGGTTGAATTGATAGGAAAGACAGGCGGACCATTTCAGATCGTTACACATTGTTGGGAAATAAGGATGGGTGGACCATCATTGAATGTCGCGCGGACTCTCCTGGGGAATAATCAGCTACAATCATTGCTGCATGGGATCAAACCTTCTTTAGCACAAAAAACTCCAACAATCACGGGTAGGTCGCGTCGAGGAGGTTAAATTCCATCCAGTGGGGAATCGAGGCCAATCTCATATCAAGGACCATCAGAAGGCGAGCAATAAGATCGCGTTGAGCGATCGCTACTTTTAGACCAATGTGGACCAGGATAAGCGGACGGTGTTGTAGACTAATTTGGACAGGCAGATCGTTGTTGTGGATCGGTCAGACGATATTCCGATCGTCATTGAGGGTGTGAATCGCGGATGATATTACGATTACTGCTGAGTGGGGTGATGACATGATCATCATTGAGAAAGGCGACATGGTGATCGTGGTGATGACATGGTGATCATCGTTGAGAAAAACGACATGGTGATCGTCGGTGATGACATGGTTGATCAACGTTGAGAAAGACGACATGGGTCGTCGGTGATGACATAGCTGCTTTCGTCGGTGATGACATCGTCGTTGATTGATTGAAAGAGGCGACATGGTTGATCGTCGGTGATGACATGGCCGATCATCGTTGATTTGATTTGATTTGATTTGAGAAGGACGACATAGCTGGTCGTCGTTGATTTGATTTGATTTGAGAAGGGCGACATGGTCGATCGTCGTTGATTTGATTTGATTTGAATGACGACACATGACTGCTCATCGTTGATTTGATTTGATTTGAGAAGGGCGACAGCTGATCGTCATTGATTGATTTGATTTAAATGGGACGACATGGTCGATCGTCGTTGATTTGATTTGATTTAAGAAGGGCGACATGGCTGATCGTCATTGATTGATTTGATTTGAGAAGGACTACATGGCTGATCGTCATTGATTGATTTGATTTGAGAAGGGCGACATGGCCGATCGTCGTTGATTTGATTTGATTTGAGAAGGGCGACATGGTGATCGTCGTTGATTTGATTTGATTTGAGAAGGGCGACATGGCTGATCGGCGTTGATTGATTTGATTTGAGAAGGGCGACATGGCTGGTCGTCGTTGATTTGATTTGATTTGAGAAGGACGACATGGTTGATTCGGCGTTGATTGATTTGATTTGAAGGGCGACATGGCCGATCGTCGTTGATTTGATCAAAGTATCCCAAGTGAGATTACCCTCAAAAATAGCATGGATATTGGTAAGAAGGAATGCTGCTGGGGAAATAAGTACCCGTGGACAGATAGACCGTCGCTGCTGGGGATTGAACCTTCTTCGGCACAAAGAAACTCAACAATCACGGGTAGGTCGCGTCAAGGAGGTTAAATTCCATCTGTTGGGAATCGAGCCAATCTCCTTATCGAGGACCATCCGAGGCGGAGCAATAAGGCTATTTGGAAGATGTGCTAAAAAGGCTGGATTCAGGTATGAAACCCCCAAAATCCCAAACTAACTTGTTGCTTTCGATGCTGGATAGGTGTGCTTCAACACTTGATGGGCTTTTCCTATTTTCAACAATTGATATACAATATGCAATGACATGTACACTAAATTGAATGCGCGAACTGAAAATGCAGATTGCAGACTAGGGCGGCTTCTAGAGGATGACGACCTAGAATGACCACAGTTACAAGAGCACAGAGCAACACTGCCACTTTAGCCCCAGCTTAGAGTGCAAGCACTAGACAACCACGGTGGCGGTGTGCGGTTAAAGGTACATAGAAAAGGGCGGCTTGCGCCAAAGAGTCTTTAGAGACTCAAAGGAGAAATCTAAGAGAGAGAGAAACCTCATCGGTGAAAGCCTCCTCAAAAGGGAAAGATGGGAGCGGAGCCCCAGGTGCTTTAAGAAGTCTAAGAGTGACGACAACGACAAGAACGAGGCCGAGCTCTATCATTGAGGACTACCACTGAGCTCTTTTACTTTACTGTCCTTTGCTTTTGAGATTTGAGCCTGCGTGCCCATGTAGATAGACTTAGCAGCGGGCCACCGTGCCCTAGTTGACATTAGCAGGAGAAGCATGGGCCTGTGCACCCCTTGATTTCTGGACGGATGTGCCTCGTAAATATGCTTTTACTTGGGCCACTGAGCCTTGACATGCGTGATGCTCCACCGTTGTTTGATAGATATTGTTAGTAGCAAATAAAAGTTGCATTTTTCTGATTTTATTAGTTCTCTTTGGGAGAATTAATAACAGAAAGCCTAAAACCAACTGCTAATATCCAACTTGCATTGACGAATGATCTGAGTTGACAAATAGACGCGCGTATATGTACAAACTTGCCCAGCTCGAACGAAAAAGGAACGAAGAGCCCCAGAATAACGCGCAAGCTCTTTGACACATGAAATATTGGGCATGAATGAGCCCAAACTCGAATATCCCCTAAACAGGTGAAACTGACATCTGCAAAAGGTCAAAAAGATGTATAATGACCTGCACGAAATGATAAAACATAGAAAAATATCCCGAAATGATAATGGATTGAAAAACTGGAAAAATGTCCCAAAAATGGACAAAAGGCGCCAAAGATGACTCATAAGTCCCGGAAACCGACACCCCCGTACAGTCACATTAGATCCGTATGACGTGTATGGTATGACAAAACTCGGCAAGAGCCCTTAAAACCAATTCGAGGCACCGAAACATTGGTTATAACTTGAAATACCCCCTTAGAGGTCCGAAATCTTTGTTTGGCGCAATGGCTGCCAACTGTTGCCTGCTACAGGAATTGAAGAAGCGCGCGCAGGTTTGAGACCAATGCGCATCACTTCGAGCAAATGTGCATGAGCCTCAAACTAGCACGCGTAACTGAAAAGCCGCTGCAACTGCTCAAACTAGACTTCGTTGGACTTAAAATAAACTGTGAGCCGTTAGGCTTCTCAAGCATTTTGTTCTGTTTTTCATGCTTTAAATTATTTTAAGGCTTGTGCTCAGTTTTGAAATTGAAGTAATAGTTTGCATTAAAGTTGAAAGATGAAAGATTCCCCCTTCTGATTCTCCAATGAAAGTTTGAATTTGTTCTCGACTCCGCTCGACCTTTGACGTGGATCTCAAAATGTCAAACCATGAATCAAGTTGATAGAATATGACCGGGTCTCAAGGTGAGACTGCCTACGTATCCCTTTTCAAGGAATCAGGTCAAAACGTAGTTCAGGCCAAGGTTCACTCGTGTGTTTTGCCTCTCCTTTTACGCTCTAACTTTTGCCTAGAACTGCCTTTTCAGGTTTTCAGTCTAGCGAGCTTTCGACCTTTTGCCTATTTATTTTTGCCTAGACCGCCTCCTCAGGTTTTCGGCCTAGCAGGCTGCTCTAACTTTTGCTTGGAACCGCCCACCCTTGTGGTTTTCGGTCCAACGAGCATCTCTCAAGGATAGTAACGCTTGAATTGATCCAGGTTGACTAGAGTGTCGAATTTGTTGCCGTCGAGATCGATGAGCTTAGCAGCATCCCCAGATAGGATGGTCTTGATAATGTAAGGCCCAGAGCGCTTCGGCCGGAACTTCCCGTGTGGGTCAAACAATGGAGCACGAATTTCCTTGGTGACCAATGTATCGAATTTTGTTGCCGTCGAGATTGATGATTTCTGGTTACACCCTCAGATAGAGCAGTTTTGATAACACAGGGTTCAGAGTGCTTTGGTTGACATGCCTCGCTCCGGGCTGGTTTGTACATTTCCCTTCTTTGTACTTGGCGGAATGCCGCTGCTGCAGTTTTGAACACGGCATGGACCCCTGAGCTTTTTAAGCTTTTGCTTTACATGGTTTGGAATTCGGTAGCAAAGGGAATTTGATGCTTCTTTATCTCAGGATCAGCGCCAAGCGTGTCTTTGTAAAACCATGCCAAAATATTGATGAATTTTCTGGGCGTGTCTACACCAAGTGTGTCTTTGTGAAACCATGCCAAGACATTGATGAATTCTTCGAGCATGTCTGACCGAGCGCCGTGCTCCTCTAGGGACTGTATTGAGCCAATTTGAACCATTCGGGGGTCTACCTCATCTTTCAAGTTTATTAAAATTACTTCTTCTTTCAGTCCAGGTGTCGGGAGAGAAAGCCTTAATTGCACCACCTAAAGCCACCAAGGTTAACCTCAGGTTCGGATGGGATGGATAGGATTAGTTTGGCTTGATTTGTGGGATAATATGGAGAGTTGGGTTGAACATGGTGGAGTTAGGCTTGATTCGAGTGGAGATGAGGGATATCTGGTTAACATGTGGACTGGAATCATGTTGAGGCATGGAGTTGGAGGTGACATTGGCCTTTGATGAGAGTGGGGCTGGGATGATCCCATTATCAATGAGATCTTGGATGGCATGTCGGAGGCGGTAGCAGGCGTCGGTGAGATGGCCAGGCATTTGGTGGTAGGTACAGAAAAGGTTAGGATTGTGGGAAGCTGGGAATGTTCGAGGCGAAGGAGTTGGAAGGAGTGGCTTGATGAACCCAGTAGCTTCTCATAAACTGAGGACAAAGGTACAAGGAAGTGAGAGAAGATCCTTGGTCGGGTTCTGCAATTGGGACGAGGATTGACGGAACTTTTACTCACTCCACCGCTGTATAGCATTGCGCTATCAATGGAACACACTCCTTTGGGATTGGGTCAGGTCTTGTCAATGTGTGCGCCTTTCCTTTCAACAACGGCTTCGGACGGGGATTCAACATCCTTTTTTGGGTGAGTTTTGGCCTCATGGAATTCAGCTAGATTTGTGAACATGTCTTTCGTGCAAGGCTTGATTTCGACCGGAGGAGTGTGGTAGGCTTGAGGAGGTTCTTCGACTAACCCCATATCCGGTTGCGGGGCTATGGAGGTAACGAGGTCAACCAGTCCCTGGACCATGATCATTTGTTTGTCCATTTTGAGCTCCTCTACAGCTTTCTTCAGCTCAGCCAACTCTGTTCGTGCTGTCATTCTGGATTGATGGTCGAGGAAGGTAATATGGCTTTGGAAGTAACAGTGAACCTGCTGGTGATATCGCTGTATTCGATTGAGTGGCAAGCCTTTACAAAAACCCTGGTAGACACTCCCAAGTAGGTTTGGCTCTTCCCTTCGGTGAAATGGCCTAGAGCTTTGGACAGCAAAGTAAATGAAAACTCAGTGATGTTCCTGCAACAGTTAGAATGCAATGCATACGTAGACGTCGTCGGTGTCCTCCTAGACTCTACAACTAGCAAACAAGTCCATCTCGCGAAGTTTTAGGACGACGCTGTGATACTCGGATTTCTTTTCGACAGTGTATCCTTGTTTGAATCGACTAAAACTAAGAGATGTCAAAGCAGCCTAAGTCTCCGGCTATTCCTTTCTCAAAGTTTCAAAATTTGGAATGGAACAACTTGATACGGATGTCGTGATACCATGACCAAAGTGGCGTAAGCAGCACTGTGCCGGAGCCTTGAAATGGTGTAAGTGTTTAGCACTTGTAATCGGAAAGGTGTAAGCATCACGTCATGCCTCTTGTTGTCCCTGGATTTCTGTTTGAAACTTTGATTGGGTTTAGACAAGGACTTAGGAAGTCCTGATTTCTCGAAGTCTCTTTGACTCACGGGATTTTGAAAGGTTGATAACGTACATCATCAAGATGCACGACTCGTCATTGGTCCAAACGGCGTCCTAGCAGGGACGAGATAGACTTGCTGGACAGACAGACCTAAAAGCCGCCCTAGCATGCTCCTACGCAAAACGGTATGGATGTATGTATAGACATGCGATATGGAAAGCAATAACACGTAGACAGTTTATGGGTGTTAGATGCAAGTAATCCTACCCTGCAGGTTCCTGTCTTAGTTTGAAAGGTTCTATTGCTTTGTACGCATGGAGAGGCTGGTTTTGGCTTAAAGGGGTTCCTCCGACTAGAGCCACGGTATACCTCCCAAAGCAACGCGTATAGCAAAGCAATGGTCGAACGGTATTGCGATTCATCATCGTCGAAGGTTGTTGGGCGTTCGAGGGACCCCGAGCTCGAGTGAAACTATGCCTGGTTACCCAGAAAACACCTCAGCGGGGCTAAGTAGCACCGATGCAAATGGAGAACGCCAATAACGAATGATTATGAGAGAGAAATGCAATGTTTAGAAAAATGCCTTTTTCAAGCTTGGCTCACTTTTATTAATCAAAACTTGGAGAAAACTACACAAGTGAACAATAGTAAAAGCCCGAGTTCGGATTGGTCGATGTAGAATCCTATTACGTTACCATTCCGTTCTTCAACAGCGCTTGTTTTGACAGACTTTTGAAAATTGTTTCAAGTATGTATTAATTTCAAATTTTAATTAGTGTAATTTATCCCCAGTAGAGGTGGGCACACGCTCTGAAAATCGCACGAGTGCGCGAGAAGTTCGGTTCGCGCCCTTTTGTTTGAAAGCATGACAAAATGCCGTTTGAGAGAGTCGCCACCCGGGTTTCGCGGAAAACACCCAAGAAATCGATTTTGAAAACGTTTTCTCACGCTTGCTTGATTTGAAAAAGCTTGTAGAGGGTCGTCGTCACCTTCGATATCGAGGTTCGGGAGCCACATTACGAGAGGGAAGGGTTTTATGGCACCCTCTCGCCCAATCCAGAGATCGGTCTTTGGGCACACGCCCCCGAAAATCCCCGCATTTTCGGTATGCGGGGTTCGGTTTGCGCCTTTTGTTTGAAAGCATGACGAAATGTCGTTGTTTTGAGAGAGTCGCCACCGGGTTTTGCGGAAAACACCCAAAAACCGATTTAAGCGTTTTGTTCACGCTTGTTTGATTTGAAAAGACTTGTAGGACCGTCGTCACCTTCGATATCTCAGAGGTTCGGGAGCAGGTTACGAGAGGAAGGGTTTTATGGCACCCTCCTCCCAATCAGAAGATCGGTCTCTACTTAGGCATTTTGTAAAACATTTGCATTTTCTCTCTTTTAATCATTTATTCAGCCAATTAGGGCGGGGGAACAGTTAATGGGGATTGACAAATGACAAGTTGTATTTATGTGGCAAAATGTAATGTATGGATTATGAACAAATGTATAATAGATTGAGAACGAGCATTCGTGAGTGTTTTGAACAAAGCGGAGTCTTGGCCGCCGAGTCGTCGTGCGCGAACAACGTATCGACATGCAATCGATTTGACGGTGCATGCCAAGACAATCGCCGACGCCACCCATAATCTGGCGCGCCGGTGAGCTCAAACTCACAGATCTTGCTCTCAACCCTCTGGGCTCTGGAATGGACGATTGCACACCAGGACAAACCACGCGCGGTTGATATAGCAACATATATCTGATTTGAGAACAAACAAATCAAGCGGTAACAAATAGGCGAAGACCCCATAAGCGAGTGGGGGGATTAAATAAAGGCCCGATCTAAGCTAACAAAACAAGGGCCGACCATCGACTTAATCTTGGCGCCTGGTCATGGATGGCCGTCGCGATTGTCAATGTATCCTAAGTGCTTGGCTTTGCTTCTTCAGGTTGAACAGGACCGAGAAGGACCCAGGGGCCCTACTACACAGGTATAGCAGATAATAAGCTACACAGTCCTAAAATATAGAAAGCAGTAAATTGATTTCTTCTAGGTGATCAGAAATAAGAGAAACTGAAATGAGGATGATCGGTGATCCCCACTAGTCTGCCATGCAGCCATGGCGCCACATGCACGACTGGCGCGCGCCACTGATTTTTCACTACATTGTTTTATTTGCTAGCTTTGAACTCAGGCTTGGTATTGATTACCAGCCTGGGTTCTGCTGGCTCCCCTCAGGGGTCGAAATGAATTCCAGAACAGAAGGTGGTATACCTTTGGTTTGAGATTGATGGATGGTTTGAACCTTGAGATGGATGGATGGATGAATGGAAGATGGAAATGTATGTTGTATGACTGATCAGTGGAGTGGTGTGTTGTTTGCTTACTCTTTCAATGCATGAAAGGAGGAGACAAGAAAAACTAGAGAGAGAGAGAGAGGGAGAGCATTGAAGCTGTTGAACTCTTTGCAAATAAATGCAAGGGTGTATTTATAGACTGAGATGGAGGGCTGATCAGCCTGGCCTAAGGGGCTGTTTGGGGTGGCAAGAGAGAAGGGAGCCTCCATGCATTGAATGCATGAGACTTGCCTTGATGGAGGGTGTAGGAGAGAGGGGGAGACCGTTCTGGATGATGTAATCATTAGGGGAGCTGTAGACTACGTCAGGGCGGCCACAAAAGTCTCGGGCAAGTGGTCCCGAAAAGGTGATTTGACTGGCAATATGTGGCGTGCGCCAGAGGTAAGTGGCGTGCGCCAGTATATGGTGCTTTGATGCCCGATGACTGACACGTGGCAATGAACCAGCGTGCGTCAGTCAATCATTGGCGTGCCGAAGCAGGGTTTTGCTGAGGCCATTTGGTTCTGGCTCGAAGGGTTTGAAAAGGGTTTTTGAAAGGGTTCGGGATGCTCAGAGCTCAAACACACCATCAACCTTGAGGGTTCTCGACCATTAATCATCATCGGGGAAGCAAAGACCGTAAGTAAACCTATCTGGACAGTCCAAAATAGGGTGTCTACAATTATACATTTAAAAGATTACGAAATGATATATTCGTGCCCTCTATAGCATAAAATATGCCTAAAGTACTTCTATAGTTCTATTCTAAAGCAAAAGATTCTATATAGCGTACAGTTGCCGGTTTATTACTAACTAACTCGGGCGCTTTGTCATTCAAAATAAAGCTCCTAATGCCACGAGCATTAATGTAGAATTACTCAATTGTCCTCTTTTGGTCAAAAGCGGTAACTTATGGAACTTATTTCCCAATTGAACCATGGACTGTGAACAACCAATTGAATACCTCTATGGAAGTTCTAGTGATCTGATTGATGAACACGGAATTGACATGCAAAATCAAGAAAACAAACAGAAGGATATGCTTGAGCAATTTGGTTGGAAATTTGGATCTCGGGAAGAACATTTTCATACTCTGAGTTTTTCTCAATGCAAGGATATGCAATATCTATCAAAAACTCCAAACAAGATAGATATTTTACCATCAGTTGTGATTGGGGTGGTTGTTATCGGAATAAGTGGCATGTTCCCTTTGAGAAACGGCAAAGAAAAATAAGAACTCGTCTCATAAACTATCATTTTGAATTCTGTTGTAAGAGAGAAAATGATGGCTTATAAGTGATTAATGGAGTAAAAAATAGCTCACATAATCATGAACCCTCAAGTGTTGGGATGAGAGGAGAGAGAAGGTTTTAATCAGAACCTTTCAAAAGTGTATTATACTAGACTGTCCGGATGTGCCAAGCGGGTATCATATGAGATATATCCACCTAGCACCAAAAAATTTCTCACTCCCTAGTGTGAATGATTTTAAGAAAAAAAGCTTTGTTCGTTTAGCAACTTTGGGTATTTTAGTTTTGGTAGTGGGTGGAGAAGGAAATAGGGTAATGATTAAAGAGATAGATAATGAGTGGAGAGAGATAGAGAAAGAAATGAAATTAATAATTGGAGAAATAGGGTAATGATTGGAAAAAGATATAGAGTAATGATTGAAAAACAAAATTAAGTTTGCAAACGAACAAGGCCGACTGTACTAAAATCTGGAGTGTACTAATCAGTTTTTGTTTTGTTTTTTTCAGTAAAAAATTTGACTTTGCTAGGGTGAATGATTTTGACGTTTACTGCTATCCACTCAAATTAGAAGGAGGCTGCCAGGGGATGGATTGGGTAGTTGAAGAGTCAAATTTAGAATTAAGGGTAGTTTGGGAAACAAGTTCCATAAGTTACCGCTTTCCGGGTGATACGATGATGTATTTCTCTGATAATTAAGAGGTATCTAGATGAGCTTATGCGAATTTTGACCGATTCTTAAAGGACCGATTTCAACATCATGGTATATATGAAAAAAGATCTTAGTTTTTTGGTGGAAGTAAAAAAAAATATGTAGTAAAACTATTATTATTGTTTTGTTGAATAAAAAAAAAAACTAGGTATTGTTTTATGAAGCTGTCGTTGAAGGTATCTTTTTTATGATTGTGTTTGAAAACCGATCTTTGAGAAAACCGAGCCAATTTGCTTAAGGGCCCGTTTCTGAACGCTTTTTAAAAAATAAGTACTTATTTTGCATCTTCTCATTCCAAAATAATCCACCCTTCTTATTTTTCCCAAACAAAAAGTTTCTTTCACATTTTCAAACTCAAATAAAACATAAATGAAAATTTTTTTTTTTTTTTTGCACCGTATTAAAGATCTCAATGAGATTTATCAAATAAGATCCATAGTGGTAGGAAATTTTTTTGCGTAACCCTATTTTTTTTGACCTGGAAGTTGCCCTATACAAACAGTGGACTGTTGGTACACTAAATGAGAGCCGGCGGACGGAAACCGACCGGCAGCCGCGCCGGGTCGAGCCGTCCAAAAATTCTAAAAATTAAAAACAAGGGGGCTTACGCGGGAATCAATGGCATCCGAGGTGTGTAAGGTGCTCAGATCGAGAAATCTTTTTCTATGTATAAATGAGTAACAATATGTTTTGATACATACACGAATAAGGATTGCTCGGATCAAGCACCCTACACACCTCGGATGCCGTTGATTCTTGCGTATGCCCCCTTGTTTTTATTTTTTAGAATTTTTGGATGGCTCGGATCGGCCGTCCGGTGGCCAAAGATGGCCCTGCGCGGCCGCCAATACGATTTCTC
Organism: Rhododendron molle; assembly: GCA_025413875.1. Lineage (NCBI taxonomy): Eukaryota > Viridiplantae > Streptophyta > Magnoliopsida > Ericales > Ericaceae > Rhododendron > Rhododendron molle. The sequence continues at coordinate 51,648,060 of CM046398.1, forward strand.
TCCCCGGCCGTTAACTAACCCATATAAATTCTTGGTCTAACAAATAAGAAGGCAAAGTGTTCTGGAACGGGGGTTCTTTTTGGACAAATAATAAGTACTTATTTGTTTTCTGGAACACACCCTAAGTAATACTCTGCCAATCTGCGGGCTTTTCATTGTTCATTTTGGGTACGGGTCGGGTTTTATTTTTCTTATCATTGTGGACCCTGTAGACCCTCGGGTGTTCTGGGCTTTTGCTTTTGTGGTGTTTATTCAACTTTTTGTTGGATTCCCTTTCCCTTTTCCCAATTTTTAATAAAATTTCATCCTTTGCCGATCCAAAAAAAAAATACTCTCTCCGTTTCTTTTTTAAGTGTCTTGTATTTTATTTTGATTGTCCTTAAATAAATGTCTTTTTGTAAAGTTAATGGGTAAAAAAATTGTTATGTTTTTTATTTTGCCCCAAAAATAGAATTCTCTTTTGAAAAGTTAATGAATAAAAATGTAATTATGATGTCTCCATAGAAGGTAACACCCAATTCAGACAGCAGCTTCGAAACCCGTAATGCAGGCCTCATACTCTGCAATCTTCTTGGAAGTATGGAAAGTAATATTTTGAAGGTACAATTACGTTGACTCCTAAAACTCCGTGAAATTTAAACTGGGACACGTAAAAAAGAACGGAGGGAGTATGCTTCGTGGATTATTTACTCTCTCTTTTTCGAAGTTTTAACAATATAGACTTGTTCAATCCGACGAAAGAGCGGATCGATCTCAAGAGAACTTTTTACTTATTTACTTCTAGTAGTTATTATGAGGTGTTTATAAACTAGTAGTTTGGAAAATAAGAAAACTTTTTTGAGTTTCGCTTCTGTTATCACCAATAGAAAAAATGGTAATATTCACCATCTTTTAAAAAAGGTAAAACAAAATTAAATTCTGAATCAATGTGACAATGAGCTAGCTCTTGGTACTATATACGTGAAGTACCCACATGGACAGGAGATAGTATGGCTCTGGCCTCTTTTCAGTCAAATTTTTATATGATCGATACATTATTTTTTAGAGAGAGAGAGAGAGTGGAGATCCCAAGGCTCAAACCCCAAAGTGGCATACAACACAAGGGTATCGGCACCCGGGAAATCAAAGCCTGGTCTTGGTATGATACTTGGGTCGAAGGCTCGTTATTCGTCCGAATTGTTACTTGGTCCGAACCCGTCTAACGGGCGGGCTAGTCTAGCCTGTAGTTTTTAATAGACGGATTTGGACTAAGTATTTTTGCTTGACCCGCAAGTGAGGCCCGCTCGACAGCCCGCCCATTATACTAATTTGGGGAATTTAGAGGCCGGCCCTTTTTTCTCGGTTCGGACTTCAAATAGTCCTGACAAAAATATTTTTTCCTTCCTTCAGTCCTTTTTCTTGACTTCCATGTAATTTTACTATTTTGTCCTTTCTTCTTAACTTTTTGTGTACATGTCCAATTTTAATAAAATTTATATTTTTAGAATCAATTCCTGACCCATATTATTTCGGACAAAAATACCCTTGGATATGTGGGCTATGAGAACTGTCAATTCTCATAGTCAGTTCTATGAGAACTACTCAATTCTCATAGAAAACTAGCTATGTGACCCATATTATTTCGGACACAAATACCCTTGGCTATGTGGGCTATGAGAACTGTCAATTCTCATTGTCAATTTTCATAGTCAGTTTTATGAGAACCATTCAATTCTCATAGAAAACTAACTATGTGATCCATATTATTTCGGACACAAATACCGTTGGCGATGTGGGCTATGAGAACTGTCAATTCTCATAGTCAATTCTATGAGAACCATTCAATTCTCATAAAAAGCTGGCCATGTGAACTGCTTTTGAGAGCTGCCTATGTGAACTGTCAATTCTCATAATCAATTCTAATGGTAAGTTTTATGAGAATTGACTATGAGAACTGACTATTCTCATAGAGAACTTGCTATGAGAATGGGGCTATGTAAACTGAAAAATAAACAGTTCACATAGCATCACCACACACTAAAATACACAGTTCTCATAGAAAATACATGATCGAATAGATAGTACTCGTGGACCATACAAAGTTTTCATTAAAAAATATACAGTTCTCATACAAAAATACTCAGTTCTCATAGAAAACTGGCTATGTGACCCATATTTATTTCACACAAAAATACCGTTGGCTATGAGAACTTTCAATTCTCATAGTCAGTTCTATGAGAACCGCTCAGTTCTCATTGAAAATTGGCTACGTGAACTGAGTTACAAGAGCTGGTTATGCGAATTGCCAATTCTCATAATCAATTCTAATAGTAAGTTTTATGAGAATTGATTATGAGAACTGACTATTATCATAGAGAGCTGGCTATGAGAATGAGGCTATGTGAACTAAAAAATAAACAGTTTACATAGCCTCACCACACACTAAAATACACAGTTCTCATAGAAAATAAACAGTTCTCATAAAAAATACACGATCCAATAGATAGTCCTCATGGTCCATACAAAGTCCTCATTGAAAAATATACAATTCAAATAGACAGTTTTCATGGACAATACACAGTTCTCATAAAAAAATACGCAGTTCTCATAGAAAAATACATAGTTCTCATAGACAGTCCTCATGAATAACACACAGTTCTCATAGAAAAAACACATACGAACAAAAATTGAACAAAAACAAAAAGATAATCAAAATCAAATATAGTTATAAATGTTCTCACCGCTATGTCTTAAAAAAGTAATATTTCACATAGGAAATAAATTAATTTAGAATTGAATTTTTAACTGCGAAGTCTCATAATCAGTTCTATGAGAACTGGCTATGTGAACTAAGCTATGAGAACTGGCTATGAGAACTGAAAAACATACAGTTCGTATAGTCTTAACACACACTAAAATAACCAGTTCTCATAAAAAATATATAGTTCTTACAGAAAATACACGTTCTCATGGATAATAGACAATTCTCATAGAAAAATACACAATTCTCATAGAAAATACACACACGAATAAAAATTGAACAAAAACAAAAAGGTAATCAAAATCAAATATGATTATAAATGTTCTCACCGCCATATCTTTAAAAAGTAATCAAAATAAAAAAGTAATAGTTCACATAGAAAATAAATTGATTTAGAATTGAATTTTTAACTGTCAAGTCTCATAATCAGTTCTATGAGAATTGCTCAATTCTTATAGAGAACTGTCTATGTGAATTGTCAATTCTCATAGATAGTACACAATTCTCATAGATAGTTCTCACAGAAAATACGTAATTCTCATAAAAAATACATAATTCTCATAACTCACCATACACTAAAATATCCAATTCACATAATTCAAGCACACAGTTTGCCTAAAAAATAATACAATTCTCTCTTGCCAACGATACAAAGTGCATGAGAAATCAATGACTCACCTTTGTTTTCACTGTTTGCTCCATATCCATCCCAAACCCCACCAAAAAAAATCGCATACTTAAAGTATTAAAGTAAGTATGTATTTATATATATATATATACCAATTCTTTTTCTTCCATTACAATCGGAATACTGTTTCACTCTAGCACGGGCAAGTGGATCCGATGTCGGTGTTGGTGTCGACGACGTTGGGTGACATGGATGAAGTGGATAGCGTCGTCAAGGAACAGGCCAGTGGATCTAATGTCGGTGTCGGCGAGAAGGTTGAAAGCCGAGAGAGAGTATACCGAGGTGGAGCTCGTCGTTGAAAGTCGAGAGAGAGTATTCGATGTCAGTGGATCCGATGTCGGTGTTGTCCTCGTCGCCCAGGCCTTGGCGACGAGACGGAAGGCGGCGTCGGAGATGCAGAAGCGGTTCTTGTCGGGGTGGAGGAGGAATTAAGGCGAGACGGCGTAGTGTTTCTTGACGAGCTCGAGGTTGGAGCGTTGGGTAGCGCGAGGGTCGATCTAGAGGAGGTAGTAGGTAGTATTCGTGGTGGTTGTTGATTTGCTTCTCGGAGGCGATGCGGACGTCGACGATGGCGGGGATCTGGTTGGGGCCGTTGAGCATGGGGTCGGTTTCTTGGGCGAGGACAACGAAGTCTCACGTTGCTGCCGCCGTGCTGGAGGTGGCTGTCTTGTCAGAGAATCGCGCTGTTCAGTCACGTTTGGAGCTGCGTTCGCCATGGATGGCTGTTTTCCGACGTTCGTCGAAGTGGAGTCGACGACGAAGGATCCGTCGGAGAGAAAGGTTAGCGTTGGAGAGGAAGAGGTAGAGAGAGATTGGCATAGGTGGGATTCATGGGAAGATCGTGGCTCTGGTTTTGAAGGAGCGTGATTTGATTGAGGGTATAAAAGTCAGGATACAAATAACCGAGCCTGTGCAGGTTCGAAAAAATATTTCAGGGTTGGGTTCAAACTGAACCTAAAAAATAGGGGCGGCCTCTAATTTTGTATACTAATTTATTGTGCTCCACTTTAGTCTACTACCACCAACTATACTAATTTATTATGCTCCACTAAGCAAATAAAGAAAAGAAGAAGTTCACTTACCGAAAAAGAGAAACAAAAGTCTGGTCTTGAAAGACTAGAGAGATGCGTGGGGTGCTCTTTGCATTTGTGGTTGGCTGTAGAAGCCTTGTTGGCTGGAGGAATTTTTTTTATGCTCCCAATGCTATAATATATAATATATACATACAATGTATAATGTGTATGACTGTATTGAGTGTGGGATACTAAATTATATACATTTTTTTATCGTACTAATATAATGCACATTTTTTTGTGAGACCCGGCCCGTGAGCCCGCCCGAACTTTGGCCCGCCAGCCCGGCAATTGGGCTAGTCCGTGGATAGGCTTGGGCTTCAACTTAAGAAACACAGCCCGGCCCGCCCGGCCTGCAAAATGAAAATAGCCCGCTCAACCCATCCTGCGAGCGAGCTTGAGTAGTGACTTGGCGGGCTGGACCGGTCCGATGATCACCCTTGCTGGGAAGAAAGCGAGACAGAGGATGCTACGAGTTCGAATCTCAGGGAATTCAGCAAACCGTAATTCCTCAAGTCTCTTCTCAAGGTCACAAACAAAGCATAGGGCTATGTTCAGCCAAATCACATCCTTTGGGCCTTTATAAGCCTGATACCTTGAAAAGCCCATAGTGTTTGGACCAGAGTTGAGCAGGCCTGTTCCAATAATAACCTTTGACCAGCTAGAGTTATCATAGCTAGATAACTCAGAAGGAAAAAGAAATACTACTGTAGTAGAAAACCTTTAACTTGAGTAATTGCTGGAAAAAAGTATATAGATTCTTAGAGAATAATTGCGAAAAATGCGTTCTTATTTTAGTATCACGTGTTATCGAGATGTACTATTATAATTTTATTTACAATCCTAATACATTATCGAACAATAGTGAACGCAGGATTTTTTTATTAGCGGGAGCCCAAAGCTCATTATGTGTACGTTAATGAACAAAGTAAATTTCATGAATATTTATTTTTACTTGCTAGCTCTAAGATGAAGATGAGATTGCTTGTCTATTCGTAACAACCATTTTATTTTAACAAGCGACCGATAAATGGTTGATAACTTGATTATTGCTTTCGTTAAAAAATCGATCTCTCTCGTTTTCCGTAATAGTTTCCCTCTCTCTTTCTCTCGCTCAACGTGGAGAGAAATAGAGAGAGGAAGAAAATGTTACAAAAAAAGAAGATAGAGATTTGGTAAGGAAAGCAACAATTAAGTTTTTCTTTTTTATTTCTTTTTTAATGACATGACTACTATTTTAACGAAGAGTAATCCAACATGATAAAGATAGAGATAGAGAGGAAAGATTAATAAATATTACTAAAAAAAAAGAGACAGAGATTTGGTAAGGAAAGCAATAGTTAGGTTTTTCCTTGTTCATTTCAATGTTATGAATACCGTACCGGTTTTTCTATCGGTACGGTACGTACCGGTACCGATCAAATACCGGGTACCGTTTCGGATTGATCGCTATTAGTGTTATTTTCCTACCTAAAAGAATTTATAATATAATATACACTTTTTAAAATAAAAAAATAAAAAAATCCAGTATTTGTTCGGTATCGTCCGGTATTTGCCCGGTACTGTCCGGTATTGACCGGTATTATCCGGTACTTGAAGAAAAAAATAAATTTAAAAGTAATCCGGTACCATCCGGTATTGGCCAGTACTGACCGATATCTCCGGTACAGGCTGGTACCGACCGGTATTTGAGCCAGAACGGAATTAGAGGTGTAGGGTACCAGATTCTGTCAAAAACGGTATGTACGGGCGGTACGAAATGGTATTAATAACACTGGTTCATTTTCTAATCACATGGCTACTATTTTAAGGAAGAGTAATATGATATATATAAATGTTGCTCTCACTTGTATGCCTAGACATTTTCAAAAACAAAAAAAAAAAGAAGCTCTATTTATGGGCATTTTGAAAATGTCCAAGCATACAAATGAGAGCAATATTTATCACCATCGAATTATTTTTCGTTAAAATAGTAGTCATGTGATTAGAAAAGAAAGAAAAAAAAAAGAAAATCTAATTATTGATTTCTTTACTAAATCTCTTTCTAATAAGGGTCATTGAATCGTGTTTTCAATGGTTGAGAACCGCTGATGGTTTATAATCATTTCAGACAGTCAAAAGTTAGTGCTTTAATCCAGGGGGGCTAATTATTGAGTAAATGGGCTTGGTGTCGGGCCACTGATTTATGGGCACTCTCAAAGGCCCTTTTGAAAACACTGAAAAGAACAGCCTGCAACACCCTTTGATAATTCGAAAAATTTCAAGTTGGTCTCGCTTTTAGAATTTTGTTTCATGGAGGCCCTTTATTGTATTTCTCTTCTGCATAGGTTTTAGCGCGCATGGATAACATATTGAGCATGTGCATTGGCTTTTGCTAATGTGAACATGTTTTTTTACTTTCTTGCATTACAAACTTTACAATGCAATATATATATATATCCTTTTTTTTAAATCTATATTTTAAGAATTCCCTCGACGAGATCTATCAAATAAGACCCATATTGAATATGAAATTATGCATTTGGGAAAAAATATTTTTTAGAAAGTGAATTGTATATTTTTGGGATGTGAATTGTCTGTTATAAGGGGAGTGAATTGTCTGTTGCGAAGAGTGTGAATTATTATATATGGATAGGAATTATGCAGAGAATAAATTGTGTGTTACAAGAAGTGTGAATAGTTGCATTTATATTTCAATACACTACTGGGGCGGTTCGAAAGGAAAATCTAGATTAACATAATTGGTGAAATCAGCACACGAGATTTTAAAAACAAATGTGGGAGAGTTTACGAAACTAAGATCTATTTGAGCATCCACATGGGTACGCGTACTAACTAATGTTTTAATTGTGTGTGTTAAGATTTAATAAATAAAAAATAATAAGTGGATTCCACCTCTATAATTCAAACTTCAACCATAAAATATAAATGTTCATTACCCCTAATATACACTTGTGGTACCCATTTTTTTTTATCTTAACAAATATTTTAACACATAAATTTATCAAACTCATTGTGAATGTTCTAACACACTTCCCATGTTAGTAATGTCTAACACATACTTGTGGGACCCATTTTTATTCTAATACATATTTTGACACACAAATATATCAAACACCAATGCAAATTAATCTGATGAAGATCAAGAAAGGAGGAATAAACATATTTTTATTTTTGAAACCGGAGGTGTTAGATTTTTTGGAGGGTTCCAACCTAAAACAAATAGCAAATGGTTGACTAACCTCTAGATCATATATATTAACCAAGCTTGGGTTAAATGAGCAATGTGGGACAAGTTTAACACTCCCCCTCACGTGCAGTCCGGATGCACGTGGAGGTAACAGACCAGAAACTGAGTGAATGACTCGAGCGACAGAGAAGTGAGGCCACCCAAGACCTAGCTTTAATATCATAAAAATATTAAAACAACATAACGAAGAAGGACAAAATAATTATCAAATTTGTAATACGTTGTGTTTTACACTATGCATTGCCTAGGAACAAATTAATAAACATAACATGCAGGTCCCTAGCAAAAAAACATACTACTTAACATGCAGATAAGTCGAGTGGACTTGTCTTGCAAGTGAATCCTTTACGGCAGAACCACTTCAGATCAGAGTCACTTTTAGTAATGAGAGTATAAGCAGCAGAGATAGAGAATTTGCCATTAGCAAAGCCTACCCAACTAGGTTGGTCTGATCCTTGGGTGTAGACAGGAAGAGGAATGGAATTTATAACCTCCAAGGTATCCGTATCCAAGTATTGAGCTATCGAGCCCAATTCCCAGTGACCATCCACTATAAGGCTTTCAACCTTCAGGTTAGAGTTTGCGTGAGCACTTGAAAATTAAAGACAAGGCTAGGGGTCTGTTGCCACACCACCAGTCATGCCAAATGCTCACGGTTCTACCATCTCCAATGGTCCATTTCACTCCCTTATCCAATACCTGCTTTGTATCCAAGATACTTTTCCAGATATGCGAAGCAGTCCTCCTCCTAGGCCAGGAGGAGATTGAATGATTGCTCAAATACTTGTCCCTAATTAAAGAGACCCATAGGCCCTCTTCCTCTTCATGCGACACTTTCCAAGCCAACTTGGTGAGAAAGGCCAGATTCTGGTCTTTGGCTTTCTTGAGCCCCAGACCTCCACCCTCCTTACTTTTGCAGACTTTGTCCCACTTAACAAGATGCATTTTCTTGCCACCAGGGGTATCCCCCCACAAAAAATTCCTATTCAATCTATCCAGCTTCTCACAAACAGCTGATACTAATACTTCATAACAGCCTTCCAACCAATCAGATGAGAGCTACTAGAGGAATTGAAACCTCCGAACTATGTCCTAGGTGTAGTACTTGCTTGGAAATTTATCTCACTTGTTCAGGGAGTGTGCTAAAGCTAAAGAGCTTTGGAGTAACATCCCCTCGAGTCACCTAATGAAAGGGAGCTTGGAAACACCTCTTCAAGAGTGGGTCTCCCTCAATTTGTGAATGGATATGATATTCCTTGGCATATTTTATTTATTGCTACGCTTTGGCAAATTTGGAAGGATCGAAACAAAAAAAGTTTTGATAACATTGAAATTCCTAGTTTCGTCAGTGCCAGGAATATCATGAATTATTCCAAGGAAATTGTGGAAGCATTCAAGTTCCCTCTCATTACGGACTCGCAACAGGTTTGTCTAATTCATTGGGTGAATCCAAATGCAGGTAACATCAAACTAAATACGCATGGCTGCAGGTATGAGATGAATGGAAGAGGAGGTTTCAGAGGTCTGTTCAGAGATCACATGGGTGAGATTGGATCATGGGATTTTACGGAATGCGACATTTCTCCTCCAGCCTGGAAGCTGAGCTTTGGAGCATCTATACGGGACTAAGGATTATTTTGGAACGGAAGATCCAGAACGTGACAATCGAATCTGATTCACTCACGGCTGTTAATTTGATCAAGGAAGGGAATGCAAACAATCATCCTTAGAGTGTGATCATCCATGAAGCACGTTTCATCCTGGCCAAGACCAATACTCTGATAGAGCACACCTACCGCGTAGCGAACCAATGTGCAGATCATCTCGCCCGAATGGGAGTTGAGAACACTGATGATCTAGTCTTCGTCATGGACATGCCTATCTCAATGAGGGAATATCTGCTTAGGGACCGCCTGCACATCAGGCAGGCTCTAGATTAGCTTGTTTTATCCTTTTAGGCTTTGGACGTTGTCTTTGGACTTTGGATCTTTATTATGTGTGTATCATGTATGTGGTACTGCTTCCAGTAATCTAATTTGATGTTCCGTTTGACCCAAAAAAAAGAATCCTTTACGGCACACCAACCTCTCTTATTATAGCCATGGTCATTAATTTGTTCCCTGCATATCTCCATCACCTCACAATTAAGGTCAAAAGTATAGCCCATAATTCTTTAGTTGTACACATAAAAAAAGAGAGAGGATAATGCATGTAAGCTTGTATTAATTGCTACAATATTTACATGCTCGATCCCCCCATATCCATGCATGCATCATATTTCTTGTCTAGCTACTACATGCTGCAAGCCAATATAGTTTGTTAATTGGAATTATTTGCAACTACTTGCTTTGTTCATTACGAATTTTATTTTTATCCTTGTTAAAAAAATGGAAGTTTACTTTCATACGTACAAATGAAGAGAGGGGGGAGAGAGAAGTATACGCAGATGCTCTTTCTGTTGCAGGCATAAGCACTGCAAACATGGCTTATTCAGCTCTTTTCGGAAGATAAGAAAGTTTCGTCACTTCTGGGACGGCTTTTTGACTTTTTTGGTCCCCAAAGTATTTCCGTTGTGCCATTTTGGTCCCCAACATTCCAATTGCTAACATTTGGTCCCCAAAGTATCAATTTTGTCTCTAAATGGTCCCTGCGCTCACGCCGTTCCTTCCCTCCGTCAACTTGGAAGGCAAGTTTGGTATTTCACCGCCCTCCCCCATAGCTTTATTTTCTTTTTTGGTCCCCAAAGTATTTTCGCTGTGGCATTTTGGTCCCCAAAGTATTTTCACTGTGCCATTTTGGTCCCCGATATACCAAACTTGCCCTCCAATTTGACGGAGGGAAGGAACGGCGTGAGCCGCAGGGACCATTTAAAGACAAAATTGATACTTTGGGGACCAAATGTTAGCAATTGAAATATTGGGGACCAAAATGGCAAAGCGAAAATACTTTGGAGACCAAAAAAGTAAATAAGCCCTTCTGGGACTAAGAGAGATCGAGAGAGAGAGAGAGTGTTTAACAGAAGGACTAAGACATGCATGAAATGATAGGTCCAAAAAACTCATATAAGAAGATACTTTAAATAAAAAGCCAGATGTTTGATATTTTTTGTCTTTAATATATCTCTTTTTGCTTTTGGGCATAATATTTTTATTTGTTAGAGTCTTTTTGTGTAAATGGATCATTAGTGTAAAAAATATGATGCGAATCTAATAAAAATTCAAAATAAAAATAAACAAAACACACAAAATGGAAAAGAATTACAAGAATGGAGGCTATATATGCTAGCACATACACCTACTTTAACTACTATTAACCCATCTCCCCAACACGGGTCAGGCAGGCTATAAGAAATAAACTTTTGTGAATTCTTTAATTCCAGCATGGCTAATTTGTGGTTGACCGGACCGAGGAGGAAAATGATCGAAGAGTTTCGGCCCTTTATGGTGGCCCGGACAACACCTGACTCGTGAAAAAAAGAAAGAAAAAGAAAGCACAAGCTACTCTTGCCCCTTCAAGTGTAAACCTTCAAACAGCAGACGACGCACTGCGTAATGATCTCATGAAAATCATCACGCAGTCGACTCGGCCTTGGTCAACGACGTGATAGTCACCGACGATCCCAGCAACAACGTCCCAACCTCAGCCGTGAGCGTATCATACCTCAAGAAAAACTCCACCAGCAGCACCCTGGCCAGTAGCACCACCACATCCTTCGCCGGACACTGCTTGTTCTCCGCCGTCGGCTCATCGGTCTCCCTCCCATTAGACCAATACACATACTTCAGCAACTTCTCCCCGTCCCCCACGAACCTATCCCCCACAAACTCCTCCGGATTCTCAAAAACCCTACCGTCTTTCGTCGCGAATGGCTGATTACCGAAGATCATCTCCCCTTTCTTGATCTCATACGCCGCGTCGTGGCTGTGGACCACCATGTCAACCTTAGCCTTGCCGTACTGGAACGGAACCGGCGGCTCTATCCTCAATGCTTCGTAAACCACTGATTTAAGCAGACTCATTTTGTCCAGAGCCGAAAATGTGACCCCGCCTTCGGACTCAACGACGGTCCTGATTTCGTTAGCTAGCCGCCGGTGTAAACTCTCCCCTGCGGTTGCCACCCACTTGATAAGAGCAGGAAACAGAGTTTTCATTCCTCCGTATGCGTTAAACCCAGCCATGAAAACCAAATTATGACAAGCTTCATCTCGTTGAATCCCTAATTTCTCTGCTTCGTCCAGTATTTTCGACGTGGAAATATAAAACCCGTCGTAAAGTCTTTTATAAGCGGATTTTACTGGGAAAAACGGCAACGGGAATGAGTGTAGCAAAAAATCTTCGAGAAAGTTGGGGAGGTATTTTAATCCGAGGGTTATCAGGGGTGCAAGTTGAAAGAATAGCCATTGCGTAAACAGTTTCGATCCGTCCGATCCGATCTTGGTATCGGAAGGACTGCGGTCGCAGAAGAGATTGAACACGAAAGAAAACGACGTGTCGTCGCTCAACGTGTTGAAATCTGCTTTGCCGTTTTTCGATAGCTCGGCTTCGACATTTGCGAAGAGATGCGAGAGAGAGTTTTGGAAAACCGGGATGAATTTGTTGTGCCTGGCGGCGAGGAGAGAGAGGAACCAGCCTTTGAAGACCGCGTGGTTGGGTTCGGAGGGGTCGAGGTAGGCGCAGACGCGGTGGCCGCCGGTGAAGGCAGTGGAGGGGAAGAAAGTGCCGTCGAGGACGTTTTTCTTCTCGACTTTCGCGGTGTCGAAGAGGACGGGAAAACTGACTGCATCGAGGACGGCGATGACTGTTGGGTTGCGGGCAATGAATGGCCCTGGTGGCATATTGGTCCGAAAGATTGTGGAGTTGTATTTCTTGATTCGGGATTGGAAGAATTCGTCCTTGCCTTGGTTGTAGAAGTAGTCGTATCGGTCTCTTATCGGGCCGAGAAAGGGTAGGCCGTAGCCCCCCGGGATTTTTTTTAAGGGGAGGTTTGATGGTGGCGAGTCGCCTGAGGTTGGTGGGGGAGAGGAGGAGGAGGAGGAAGGAGATGGAGACGAAGACATTGTTTGAGGTGTGGGTTTACGGTTTTTCATTGGTAGATGTTTGTTAGTACTACTTATATAGTGCATGGGGTTGACCTATGATTTCTTAGAGGGAAATTTTGAAAATTGGGTGTACATTGCACAAAATCAAAATTGTTTCGTTGTGTTCCGTTGCTATTTATTTTTAGTTTTAGTTTTGTTTTTCAATCATTATTCTATATTTTTCTCCAATCATTATCTTATATCTCTAATTATTAATTTCATTTCTCTCTTTATCTCTCTCCAATTATTACCCATCTTTTCAATCATTACTCTGTTTCTCTCTGTACCCACTAACAAAAATAAACTAAATTAAACTACCAACAAAACAAAGACTCCTTTGTTGATCTTTTAGTTTTCCTAAAATGCCCCTTAGTAACTTTCCGTGTACATTGCACAAATACTCGTCATAAAATCCCACTATCACATAACTCCACCCAAATCCTGTCTTTATAAAAACCCAGTTGATATGATAATTTTTTTATTTTTTTTAAAGAACTTCTCAAATCTCTATCTGGGCACAATGGTTTCTCCATTTTTAACTCCTACGATCAAATGAAAAAAAAAAAAAAATCCCGCCTACACTACTAAGTCACTAAAAAAATTAAACACTAATTTAAGTTACATTTTCCTAGTCCATTAGCAAGACGTAACCAGAACGATTCGAAATCAAAATAAATATTCCCATCTACAATAAAAATTAAACACTAATTTCAGTTACATTTTCCTGGTCCATTAGCAATACGTAATCAGAACGATTCAAAATCAAAATAAATATTCCCGTCTATAATTAAAAAAAAAGTTGCGTTGAATTCATTTGTCCCATATTTTATAGGAACATGATCGACTATTATAACCTTAGGCATGTAAAAAAACAAAAGTAACTTCATTGTTATAAAGAAACAGACTAAGACGAAGATTATTGTATTTAGAAGTCAGATTTTTTTTTTTTTTGGGGGGGGTAGATGCCGAAGGTGTAGTGCTTTAAAGAGTTTTTTATTTATTTATATTTATAAAGAAGAAAGGATTTTGGTTGGGGGTCTTGTGATAGTTTATTAGTTTTTGTTTACGTAGAGAGCAATTAAAGGACGGAGCCAATAGAAGTTCAAAGTTTAGAGAATCTTCCTATTTTTTATTCTCAATTTTCTCTCCACATTAATTAATGGAAACCCCAACCTCACTGCATCTAAATGTGTGGTAGATTTTTTTATTTATCCTCTTATAAAATTTTGTACTTATCCTGTTTGTTAGAAGTACTTGCATGTCATCGGGCCAGGCAAAACATATGACATGTGATTGCCATGTGCAGTGGCGAAGTCAGAATTGTGAATTTGGGAGGCCGGTTTAATAGACATATATTTTTATCGGAACATACATATCATAATGTTTTTGTTTTTCAATGTATTACATTTGTACATTAAAAATGATTCTAGCCTATTGTAGTTAAAGTATATATACCAATCATTTTATTTTTTTAGGCTATTCCAATAGTCACATGCTTATTTTTTATTTATTAAAATTTTTTTATTTATTAAAAAAATTGAGAATGAGAATGTAAAATAACTGATTTTTTTATTAAATTAAACCGAAATTATAAAAAACTTGTAATTTTTTGATTTTGTAAAGAAACATGAAATCTTGGAAAACCTGGATTAAACTTTTACATGCATGCTGCTCAGAATTCCAGAGAAATTAAGCAAGCTCGGTTGCCATTTGCTTAGATGAACCAAGACAAGAGTTCTTTCGAACAACGCCAGTAGTGACATTATGACACCATCCTTCTCCCTGAAAATACATATCCAACGTTGTTAGCTCGTACTTGTAAGAAAAATATGCATCGACCCATCATAGATTTGTACGATGACAGGCTCACAACTCAAGTCTAACATTTTGGATCTTAGAGCTCTTGTCGGACTGAGTTCTACCATCTCTCCCCATCATAGATTTGTACTAAGCTCTTTTCACGTGGGCGAACTGTGATCTTTATGGTTTATTGTAGTAAACCAAACCAAACCATACCGAGCCTTATATCCCAATCACTTGGGGTCAGTTACATGAATCATTTTTCTCCATTGAGTTCTGTCAAGGGTCACTTGTTCACACAAACTTATTATCCTCATATTTTTGCGCACCACAGCGTCTAATGATTTACTGTAGTAGTGAAATTTAATTACTTCGAATGTCTTCCAAGTGTTTGACATATTCGGTAAAAAAAAGTAATTATATTATTATGGCCGGCTTAGCCTTGTTTACGTAGAGAGCAATTAAGGACGGAGGCAATAGAAGTTCAAAGTTTAGAGAATCTTCTTTTTTTTTTTTTTTATTGTCAATTTTCTCTCCACATTAATTGAAACCCCAACCTCACTGCATCTACATGTATGGAGAAATTATTCATTGCCCTTGGGCCAACAGCTGTCCCTGTCCTAGCTCATCTGAGCAGTCCGTTCGGTACCCGGATGGCTCGAATTTAGTAAGAAAAATCAGAGAGAAAAAGGAGAGAGAGAAAGGAGGAAAGAGGATATTTTAATCTCTCGTTCGGTACCCGAACGGACGGCTCGGAGGCACCACGTCACCCTTGCCCCAGAGGCAAGGAATAATTTCTCAGATGTATGGTACATTTTGTACTTATCCTGTTTGTTAGAAGTACTTGTCACCGGGTTAGGTCAAACATATGACATGGGATTGTCATGTGCAGTGGCCGGCAAAGTCAAAACATATATTTTTATCGGAACACACATATCATAACGTTTTTAATTTTATTGGAGTATTACATTTGTATATTAAAATGATTCTAGTCTATTGTAGTTAAAGTATATATACCAATCATTTTATTTTTTTTAAGCTACTTTAACAGTTACATGTTTATTTTTTATTTATTGAAAAAAATTGAGAATGAGAATGTAAAATAATCAATTTCTTTTATCAAATTAAACCAAAATTATAAAAATTATAAGTAGCCATACACGAATAATTATCAACAATATTCAAAATCAGGTATATAAAAAATTAAAACTCGGGGGCTCGGGCAACCCCGGGCCCCGACATAACACCGAAGAAAGATCTTGAACATTTTTAACACACTTTTCTTGATAAGTACTTTGCTTTCACTTCCCCTCTTTTTTCTTTTTCTTTTTTCAGAAAAACCAAACGTAGTGTTAAATTGTTTGATGAGTCGATTATTTGACAATCGTGGATGAGGAAAAAAAAAAATTATGACAAAGCCGTGAAAAATACTATACAGAAATCGCGCGTGTTCAAAAGTATTTTGGACGATTTGAATTTAAAAGAAAAAACTATTCGCTAGAAGAGTTTTTTTTTTAAATTTAGACCATTGATTACCGAAACAGACGACTAAAATTGCGCGGCCATTCACGATAGAACCGTGAATAAATTTCTCTCCGTCGTGGATATGGGCCTGCCAGCCAAAGTGAGCTCATGGAGGAGTGGAGCATCTAATTAACAAGAAATGGAAATTACAGAAAAACGACAAGATGACGAGCTGTTACCTCCATCTTTCGTTAAATATAATTTTAATCTCCAAGATTTTCTTTTCATCTCAACACAAGTTCTGTAAATGTTCTAGAACTTTCTCCAGAAATATCTGTTTTTTCTCTATGGTCTTCTATGGACCATGTATTTATGATCAGGAAAAAGATTCCGTGTTGTCTATTGTAATAATACTTTCTCCATCTCAATTTATTTCGCCTACTTTTGACTTTCACGAAAATTCTGTGGTGACTTTTATAACTTGGCGGGCGGGCGAGCGTGGGAAGTTAGAAGAGCATGCCATGCATGTGTTGTTACTTGTCGAGATGGGGAAAATCAATTTCTATACCAACTGAGGAAATATCAAAGGAGGGCAAAGGAAATGGGCAAAGAAATTAAAGACCATTAAAGTGTACATGAAAGGTTCTGATTCACTGCACAGTGAATCTAAACCGTTCATGTACACTTTAAGGGTCTTTTTCTTTGCCCCTAGCACAACCCTTTTGAAATCAACCATTTATGTGTATAATTTTTTGAATTTTTTTTTGCACCAAATGGACATATTAATCGAGATCTTTGATACGGTGCGAAAAAATTCGTAAAAATTATATGCGAAAGTAGTTGATTTTTTTATTTGAAAAATGGCGAGAGAGAGAGAGAGAGAGAGAGAGAGAGAGAGAGAGAGAGAGTATGGAACTCTCAATATGGAACGGAGGAAGTATATTTTGCTGATAAAAAAATCATTGATATAACATATATGTATGATTATACTCTTCATATTTTCTCTTGGCACGTATTTATTTTTTATAATCGGATGTTCAGATCAGTTTGCACGCATCGTAATTACTTTCAGAATTCTAAAGTTAATGATTTGAGAAGTTTTCCAATAGACCTAAGGTTTACGATGGTTGGTATCCGTAAGATTTGACATGAGACTTCATAGAAGAGA
Organism: Rhododendron molle; assembly: GCA_025413875.1. Taxonomy (NCBI): domain Eukaryota; kingdom Viridiplantae; phylum Streptophyta; class Magnoliopsida; order Ericales; family Ericaceae; genus Rhododendron; species Rhododendron molle. The sequence continues at coordinate 51,665,321 of CM046398.1, forward strand.
AACACATCCATTGGGCTTTACACTTGGCACGTGCTTAGCATGGGGAGTTTCGCCGTCTCATTATTTTATTTCCTTCTCATCAATCCTTTGAACCACACTGCTCACACACAATATATAGCTGAAACTCAAAAATTCGTCTTTATGAAAATTCAAGAAATTCCAGCGCCATGATAAGGCTTTGGGATGCCCTTTTGTTCTTTTAATTGGCATAGACCCAAATGAGAATGATGTATCCGGAATTGTCAGGATAGCTCAGCTGGTAGGGATATTATGCCTTGTTCTCTTTGATATTCAAAAAGAATTTTTCAAAAAATTCCTCATATATTCTCCTTACTTTCAACATTTCTCTCTCTATCTCTCTCCACTTATTACCCTTACTATTTTTCAAAAAACTTAAGAATGAAAATTCTCTAGTCGCAAGTGAGTATGTAATTCTTTGGCAAGTGGTAAGGTTAGACGAACAGGATTGAAATAAATGGCAAAAATTGTAATATGTTTAAAAAAAAAAAAGGAGGTCAATTTGTTCTGAATTTATTGAAGATATGAAATGATAAAAGATATTAGAATTCGTAAGATCTGCTCGGGACGGGTTCATTCTACTAACTCACCTTTCAAATTTTAAAGCTATTTTTTGTAAACTCATGCGTCTCAACCAAATACAATAAGTGGCCGTTCTACTTTCTCCAAAAAAAAAACTTTTTGAAAAAGAATATAATTTCAAGGTCAAAAATCACGTGTTTACGCAAATAATTTTTCTACCTGGATCTTGTTTGATAAAATCTCATTGATGATCTTTTAAATGGTGCAAAAAAAATTGAAAATTTATTTTTTATTTCCGTTATATTTGAGTTTGAAATTGTGTTGTTTTTGGAAAAGAATGTTTTGGAAGAAAGCCGAACGAAGCCTAATTGGGTCCACATGGAGGGAAGTTTTGGGGTGCAAAGAGGATACCATGTGGCGATACCCAGCGTGCATTCAAACCGTCCAAAGGTACTTTGGACGGTTCAAATCCGAACACTCCCCATCAGCTCCCACATTGCACCTACCTTTTGTGTTGACAAATCAATTAGCCACGTTTTCTTCGAGCAAATACAATTCTGGTGGCGTTACTAGAAATTTGATCTCTTTGACTACCATGTCTTCTCTCTTCCTGGCGGCGTAACTAGGAATTTGTATTAGTAAAGTCACAATCCAGCAATTTTATTTTCAAAAAAAAAAAACCATCCACTTTCTAAAAATCTCGCACCTAATTTGAATTTCTTTTAAACTATTTCTTCAAGGTTCCTGTTAAAAATAGTTTTTCGCCATCACCTTTTCTTAGAGTAGCAAACGAGGGAAAAAAATCACAAATAAATTTATGTTTCAGAAAATTTTATAGTTTCAACAATTATTTTTGCAAGTAACATGAATAATTTTTTAGTTCTTAATTAACAAATCATCTTCTACTTAAAAAAGGAGGAGTCATTGATAGATTTAAGAAAAGGAAAAAACAAAGGGACAAAGTGAAAAAGAACCCAGTTCGACTTTGTATTTTGTGATGAGATAGATATTAATGTAATGTTGTAAACGCCAACACCTTTTTCCATTATATATTTTGGCGGGATTCATACGTTTAGTCTAGAGCTTTACGTGACACTACAAGAAAATTAAAAATTGGTGACGAAAAAATGGCGACGAAATTTAATTTCATCACTAAATGAGTATATTTGGCGACGAAAAAATAAATTTGTCACTGTTTTGACAACTTCCGTAACGAAATAATTTCGTCACCAATTATACCAATTTAGCGACGAAAAAAATATTTTCGTCACCAAAGGTACCCATTTGGCGACAAAATACATTTTTCGTCACCTAAAGCTTAAAAAAGGTGACGAAATTATTTTTCATCAGAAAAGTTAATTATTTGGTGACGAAAAATATATTTCGTCGCCAAATGAGACCAATTTAGTGACAAAATATTTTATTCGTCACCAAATGCTTAACTTTGATGACAAAAAATAATTTCGTCACCATTTTAATGCTTTCAGTGACGAAAATATATTTCGTCGTTAAATGAGTACCTTTTGTGACGAAATTTATGAATTTCGTGACAAAATTTATGAATTGCGCTTTGTCACTAAATGTATTTCGGGCATAACTCTTTACTAAAAACTCCATTTGAGATAATTCAAATTGGGTTTGAATAATAACTCAATTGCCTACAACTTTCTTGTTTATCAAAATTGCTAATTTTAATGTTAAAGGTTCAAAATTACATTCGAAATATATTTTCATGTTAAACATATATATTATATATTAGATATTTCAAATATTTACTGAAAAGTGTGTGTGTGTGGTCAGAGCTTGCGCGAAAAACTTAAAGGACTCGGGTTCGAAACCCAGTAGGAGCAAGATAGAAGGAATTTTTTCCCATAAGAAAACGTCTTTCGCAACACAAAATTTCGTCACTGATGTATTCCGCATCAACACCAATTTTTTGTCACCAAAAGGAGTAATTGATGACAAAAAATTTCGTCGTCAAAAAGCACAATAGATGAGAAAAACAATTTCGTCACCAATTATTCACTTTTTGGTGACAAAAAATTTCGTCATCAAAAGGCACTATAGGTGACGAAAAATAGATTTCGTCACCAGGTAGGAATCCTCGACAACCTTTAGTCGACAAATTTTTTTCGTCACCTATATTATTTGTGACGAAAAACATGCAATTTGTGACGATTTTCATTCGTCATCCAATGGAATTTTTTTTGTAGTGTGAATATGCGGTGGATTCATACATTTAGGTTGAGCAAATTGTGCCGAGACACGTAATTATGTATGGTAATAATAGTGTAATACATTAATAACAACGATACATATATATCGGTTAACACGTGACATTAAAATAAAGGATCGCCATGACTAGGCAAAATTAAGTCGATAGCATGTGATCCAAAATAAGTGTGAACATGATTGTACAGAAGTACACACTCCATGATTCAAATAATGATTAATCCTTTGTCATTTCAGGGGTGCTTCGGGGGTGTGGTGTTCTTTTCGGCGGTTTTATGTGTTGGTTGGCTTCTTACTATTCTCGGGTGGTTATTGTTTTTTCTTCGGCGTATAATTGTCGAAGAGGGTAGCCTTCTTTTGTGGACTCGGGTTTCTTTGGCTCATTTTAATCTTTGTAATTTATTCTTAAAGATTAGTAAATTTCTTTTTTGTTGTTTAAAAAAAAGAAGTACCCACTCCATAAGCTAACCACAAGACTTCGGTTTAGGTTTTGGGTATTCTTTTGGACTGGATTTTATTGTATTGATTTGAGCATTTTAGGCCTTTTCTTTATGTGTTTTATTGTATTATCTGGCTTTTTAGGCCCACGGGTATATTGGGCTTTTGTCCCTATAGGAGTTTTGGGCTTTGTTCCCAATCGGATGTACTTCTAACTTTTGGTTGGAATCCCCTTCACCTTTCCCGCTTAATATTATGTTTGTGCCCATAAAGAAAATATATATGCGAGTCATTCTCAGTTTGTATACGTAGAGCATGGGCGGAGCCAATACAAGTTCAAAAGTTCAGAGAACCAGTTTTTTTTAAAAATTTTTATTGTCAATTTTCTCTCCACACAACCGTTGGGTCAAGAAATGGTAGCATCTCCAACAGAGGTGCAAAAGTCTTAGCGCTTTTTCGGTTTGGAATTCCAAACTCAGGGTTTTAGATAATGTAACTTTTCTATTTTTTTCTCTCTAACTTTTTAATCATTACTTTCATTTTTCACTCTATCTCTCTCTACTTTTTACCTCTCTCCACAATCATTACTCTCATTTCTCTCTCTACCTTTATTCAAAAACACAACTTAAAACCCACAACCGAACAAACCCAAAGAATTTGAAAATTCAGTCTTATTTTAGAAGATCAGACAAAACCCTTCAAATTTCTATCCTAACAAACTGCAAATATTGAAGGATACATTTTTATTCGTTTTTACAATTACTTATTTTTCTTTGTTGAATTTACTCTCCTAGATTTTCTTTTCATCTCAGGGTTTGTGTGGGTTGGTTGATCGGTGTGGGCCGGACAGGCTTAGCCCAATTAGGTTGCTAGTTTGGGTATTGGGGTTTGGTTCAAAGTTCAAACATTAGGTGTAGATTGGGCCTGCCCATTGGGAGTCTTGTTGGCGTTTTGCTAACAGGTGTAGGGTATCTTAGTTTTAAAAAATCGAGAGGCGAAGATGTAGGGCAAGATTTCGCGAGAAGAAATCGCTCAATGCATTTCTTTTTCTACAGTATTGTTTTAATTTCATTTTGTATCCTGATTTTATCGTGATGAATGAAATTTTTTTGCCTATCGTACAAAAAAACACAAGTTATACTAATGTTCAAGAAAATGAACATAAATTCCAGAAATATCTTTTCCTTTATGGGTATGTATTGATGATGGACAATCTCAATTTTCTTCTCAATCCTTTGAACCACACTGCGCGCACACACACAATAGCTGAAACTAAACAAGTTTTCTTTATGAAAATCCAAGAAATTCCAGGGCCCTGATCGATAAGACTTTGGAGAATGCCCTTTTGTTCTGTTAATTGGCATAGACCTAAGTCATCTAATAAAATGAGAATGATTAGCAGGAATTTTCAGGATAGCCCAGCTCGTAGAGTATAAGATTGAAAAATCCTCATGTCGCATGTGGGTAATTCTTTAGCGAGTTTGGAATAAATGGCCAAAAATTATAGTAACATGAAAAAATAGAGGTCAATTTGTTCTGAAATTATAGAAGATAGGAAATGATTAAATTAGAATTTGCAGGGTCTGCTCGGGACAGGTTCATTCTACTAACTCACCTTTCAAATTAGTAGAACGGTGACGAAGAACAATTTTAAAGCTAATTTTTGTAAATTCATGCATCTCAACCATATCCAGTAATTGGGTCCACATGGCACTCATCTGTTACTATATAGCCCAATAATGGCCAAACAGACAGACCACTCTGACTTGTTTGTACTTGTACAGCTCTCTCTCTCTCTCTCTCTCTCTCTACTACACGTATTTGATCTCTATGACTACCATGTCCTGGGAGAGACAACAACTGATCAGAACATGTCAATGCCGCAGCCAAAGTAACACTGAGTTGTGTATGTGGTTTCAGTAGGGAATGTGATGAATGGTCAATTGGTCATGATTTGGCTGAGTTGGGAATGGAAACCTTGTCTGGACGTGAAATCCCCTCAAATCCTCTTTTACCCAAATTCCAACGAATCAGTACGTACATAAATTGGCAAAATTGCCATGATTCAAGCACATGTCAAGCCTTGCCTAGCCCGGAACCAAGCACTTGTCGTCATGCCTTCTCTAGCCCCGTCACAAATTCATGCCGTTCCATGCCTTGCCGAGTACAAAACAATCACATGTCGGTCCATGCCTTACCTAGCCCAGTAACAACCAAGATAACAAGCACATGTTGTGTCATACCTTGCTTTCCGGTGACAAGAACATGTCGTCTCATGCCTTGCCTAGCCCAGTGACATCTATTGTACTCCCTCCGTTCCAAAATAAGAGAGAGAGAGAGAGGGGGGTCAATACGGTCAGAGAACTTGAAGGCTAAGCCCTGAGTAATGTGAAAAGTTAATTCAAGTAGCTAGAAACTGAGACTAGAAAACTACCTTTGTAGTATTTCAGCAACTGTGGCCTCTTCAGTTTAAATGTTGGAGTTACAAGACCCCTCTCAATGTCAAAAGGAAGGATTCGGCTCCAAATGAACTGCTCTCAACATTTCAAAGCCTCTCGGCTGTGTAAACGCCATTTAGATCAGATAATTGGGAACCAAATTCAAGCTTAGAATTCACAACAGAAGAATGAGAGGAGTTTCTTTCGTAGGACTAGTTTTCTTTTGTATATGCAAACAATGCTCCATCGTGATAGTTAAAAAAAAAAAAAAACGCCCCTCAAATCATCTTCGCCCACATTCCAACGAATCAATTCGTAAATTGCCATGAGCCGGGATACTTCTTGCCGCTAGATCATGGGAATTGATCGAACAGCCACGAATGTAACAGAACAGGGGAAAGCATTGCCTAGCTCGGTGTGAAGCACTTGTGGTCCATGTCTTTACTGGAAAGTCTATGGTACTTGGGCCAAAAAAGACAAAATTGTACAAGACGTGAGTGGGTTGTTATATACGGTGGTATCAGATTGCACAGGAAATGTGGAAGAAAGTTCGAACTCACACACGAGGGTGGGCGTTCGTAAGGGGGAGATTGTGATGTCCCATAGCTAGGTTGGGGCCGGGTTTCGGTAGAGAGTCCTCGTAGATGTTTGGATAGGGTGGTCATGGCTCCCAAATTGCTTGGTGAATGCAACGTTCTGTTCTATATATAGGGTAAAGATATAATTTGACAAATTGCTTGGTGAATGTAACGTTCTGTTCAAGGAACAATCATACAAAAAATCAGCCATTCAAGTATAAGGGTAAAGAGATAATTTGACCAAACTTTAGGACAAGTGTCATTTCCTCAATATATTTTCATATTCACCAACGTAAGATATATTTTTTTCTAATCAGGAGTAGTACTTAAGTAGCAGACAATACTTCAATTTCTGATGCATGAAGACCAAGAAAGAGGGAATAAACAATTTTTATTTTTGTCACTTCAAAAAAAAAAAACAATTTTTATTTTTTAAACTAAAGGAATATATATATAGATATATATTACTGTAAACAACTTAACAAGGAAGGATAAATAATATTTGTAATTGGTTGTGTTTTACTCTATCCATTGCCTAGGAACAAATAAACATAACATGCAGGTCCCTAGCAAACTCAACTGAAAAACAAACAAACAAAAAAAACACTTAACATGCAGATAAGTCCAGTGGGGAAAAATTTTCAATGTCGGGTGGGTACCACGTGGTGCTCGCTTGGCATGTTCGAGCTGTCCATTGCGTTTTTGGATGGCTCGGATTTGGAGAAAGAAAAAAGAGAGAAAAAGTGTTGGGGTGAGAGGAGAGAGAGAGTTTCAATCCGAGCCGTCCAAAAGTGTATTGGATGGCCCGGATGTGCCGAGCGGATATCACGTGGAATATACCCTCCCAGCACTATAAAAATTCTCCTCCTGTGGACTTATTGGACGGCTCGGAGGCGCCGAACGAGTATCACGTGGGATATACCCACCCGGCACCAAAAAAATTCTCGTCCTGTGGACTTGTCGTGCAAAGGCTCCCATCTCCGTGCATCATATTTCTTGTCTCAATAAAGCTATGGGTACATATGTTACGCCATCGATTTTCAACATAAATATAAATGATTCGATAATAAAATTCTCACAATAACCCCTACGATACCCCAAAAGAGTTTAACATTTTTATTACAACATCATCAAATTACAGTTCCAGCTCCAATAGTTCCAACATACTACATCCATGGCACAACGACCCAAAATATTGCATCATTATCGAGTATCAAAAGAGAATTAATGGTTTACAATATTCTATTGTCAAAAGAAAAGTAAGTGAAGTTACAAATACATCTTTCAAAATGTGATTTACAAAGATGGCCAAGTAATTCCTCTATGTTAACTTTCAAAAAAGTTTTTCACATCCAAGCATTCCAAACATGCAAGCTACTGTCCTAGATTAGCTCCTAAAAATAATGAAGGGTTGAGCTATACTATTCCAGTAGAAAATTCTACACTAACGTTATATGCAAATGAAATGCTAGGACAATCTGAAGATGGAAACATGAACAAGAGCCATAGGATAATCAACAATCTTGGCTCAATAATCTCAAATATATTCACAACTTAACGATTACTGCACAACTCACACTAGGACCCTTTCCATCTTCCATGTGTCCGATAACTTTTTATTGTAAGTGTCATGAGCCGAAACTCATGCCGGGCTAATTAAGGAATCCCGATGCCCCTACCAGGCACTAGGAATGACAATTTGAACCGAACCGATGGGTACTCGAACCGTAACTAACTTTTTTCCCCGAACCATAACCTAAAAATTCCCCGTGGGTGCGGGTATGGTGGAGGATGTGATATAACCAAACGGGTTCGGTTCGGTTATGGTTCAGCAGATATCCGAACCGATACCTAAACTGAACCGAAACCATGTAATTACAAAATTTCCCCTCCATATATATAGAGTATTTACATTACACAGTCACAGTTTTAGGGTTCGGTCATTTGCCATCACTTGTTCTCCTCTTTCTCTATCTCTCTCTCTAACATAATTCAAACATATACACTCCTGATTTTCCATTTTTCCGATTGAGCAACCATCACTTCTCTCTCTAGCAACCATCTCCAACTCTAATTGATTTAGGAGTCCTCCACTTCTCTCTCTAGGTTTTACATTTTTCAGGTCGAGCGCGAGAAACGAGGTCCGCTGCAACAGGTACAAAGTGGCCGAGGACGCGAAAGAAGGCAGGAGGAGGAAGAGGGAGGACGACTTGGTCGAGATCTATCGACGGGAAGGCGACGACTGCATCTAAGCCGCTACTGTTCAGCCCGCTTCCAAGTTAGCAGACACGCCCTAAATCTTTGTTTTAGGTTCCATTTTGCAATCTGGTTCTTGCGAGAGCTTCAAGCCCCAACTATTCATTTTTAGTTACAGAAAATTCTTGCTATGTTCTCTCTCTCGATCTCTCTCCCTCTCGTAGCATTCGATTACCCATTCAATTGGGAGATTACTCGAACCCCGTTCTGTTCCGTTACAATTCATTCATCTCCTTCCCGTCCGGGAATCAGGGCAGATTGGGTAGGCTTTCGGTTTCGGGGATCGGGTACAAAAATCCCCATATCCGTCCCGAATACCCCGAATGCCATCCCTACCAGGCACCATACCCATTGGTAGGTCCTAAATGTAACCAATATGAGTTTATGCTCCTGTCGGGCCAATTAAGGGATCTTGATACCCCCTACTAGGCACCCACCCGTTGACGGGTCCTGAATATTTTCGTTGTGTCAATATGTGTTTAAGAATCTCGTATCCTCGTAATGTGTCATTCCAATTCAATCGTAGTGCAGGTGGCAATCAAGTAAAATTCTACCAAACAAGGGCCAGAGATGTTAAGATACTCCACGAACTGAACGAGTACAAATAATCATGCTATGGTATGATTTGGAGGTGCTCAGAATGGGTTAGAAGTGATCGGGGCTCAAAACAATCAAAGTGGGATTAGCAAGAACAAAACTGTCCCTTAGGATCTGATATCGATACAATGTTTTGGGTTGTATCTATACCCAATTAACTGTCTCAGATCTAACTTAACTGTATCGATACAACACTTTTGGTTGTATAGATACCCAATTATTTCGAGTAGCGATTTTGCAAAAAATCAAAGGCAACCATAATAACAAAACCAACGATTGCTTACGTCGCAACCTTGCCTTCAAATATAAGGTTGAACAAACCCGAAGCGTAGGGCTAGGTCGTTGGTAGCATAATATCCGGAAGTCCGGGATCGTTCCCACAGAGAATTCGATTACAGCTTGATTTGGATTGAAGGTTTTATGGTCGGTTTGTGGCGTTTAAGACGGCCAACTGTCGGTTTTGCTTTAAAAAGTGGGAATGGTAATAAAAAGACTAAAAACACTCGATGAACTTAACAAGGCAAGTCTAGGGATTTTCTAACCCTTGACAAAGGCTGCTACCGGCTCTCAATTATAACTTAGGCGAGAGTCACGACCGCATGCTCACGCCCGGAAGATTTAGCTTTAAAGACTACGTTTAACAATGGAAGTGATTAAACGGAGGCGAACTAACTTGTTTTCAATATTTATCGAAACCCTAGGAGGCCACGAGCCCTCGACGTACTATTTGCCAAGACCGCTTGACAAGCTGTAATAACCCGGAAAATTGAACTAATAAAAATATTAAAAAGAATTATTTATTTTTGATAATATTAATTTCCTTATTTAATAATTAGTAGATAATTACAAAAAAATAAGTTATTTTATCTAATTATCTCTTAAAAAATTATTCTATCATTATATACATACATATAATTGCATGCATGGACGTCTCTCTTCTCCCTCACTTTCCTACTCGATCTCTACCTCCTCCGTGACCCAAAAACCGTGCATAATTCGTTCGTTTCGAAACCCAATACCGTTAGGACTTGATTTAATTCAAAACTCATCCAATTCTCCTATAAATACACATCACTCCGACCCTAGAGCACGTACATGATTCCACCACCTTCCACGGAGCCAGAGAGAGGAGAAAAACCCGAGAGAACCGAGCTTTAATCCATAGATTTTCAGAGAGAGAAAGAAGGAGAGAGAAAAGTGGGTTTCTTAGTTTCGTTCGTTCGAGATCCAAATCGATCGTTTGAATTATTTACTACAGTCCCAAGGATCGCGAATATCATTGTGCCAATTACGGCCTCAGAAGTCCCCGTCAGCTGAGCGAAATCATCCTCTCCAATTCCAAGTTTTCGATCGAAAACGAATTCAACTCAATCCGAGGTACTATAATTCAATCCGAGCCCTCCTCTAAATATATTTAGTGTTTATAGACATAACCCAATAGGCCCCGTAGTCTCATGCATTGAATACCACGAGAAAAACGAAAAAAAAACAAAACAGTCACCGACCTTGCGGCCGCGACCTTCGGGCGACCCAGCCGCTAGAACCAGTGAACTGGAGTTCGCGGCCGCGAACTCCTTTGTTAGTCCAGCCGCGCGTTGATTTGTTTTCGTTTTGAATTGGCTTTGCGATCTTCTAAACTTAGATCTTGACCCCCGAACTATTTTTCATAGCTTCTTAACACATCAAAGTTCATACCTTGTTAATTTTATATTTTTTTATATTTAACTATCTATTTAATTAAATTTAATTAGTTATTGTGTAAAAGTTTATAAACTAAAAATCATTGCGACCTTATAAACTAATCTATAAATTCCCAACCTATTTTTCCTAGACTCCCAACATGTTAAAGATCATAACTTGCTGATTTCGTAGTTAATTTATATTATTAGCTAATTATTAAATTTTTAACTAAAGTTATAAACGAAAATTTATAGTGACCTTACAAAAAATATTTTTAATATCGAAAATATTTTTCTTCGACTCATTACAGTTCAAAGGTGATAATTTATTAAAATAAAATTTTATTTATTTGATTTACTATTTATTATTAATTACGCGTTGTTTCTTAATAGAAATACTTTAAAATATTATAAAAGAGGTTATTAATTCCGAATAATTTTATTTAGACTTCTTACAGTCCTAAGATGATATTTTGTTAGAATAAATATATTTTTAATTAGTTAATTATTTATTATCTATTTAGTCTTCTTTTGCTTATTAACTAAATCTTTTTATTTAAAATAATTCCGTAAGCATCCAAACCCAACTTTTAGCACTCGAACTTATTATAGAGGACTGTTAGGACCTTTATTAAGGTTACGATAATTATTCTAATATTTTTACCTAATTAATGTATTTAATTAGTGTGTAATTAACTTAATTACTTATAATTAAGTAACGAAAGTCTAGAAAATTATTTTTAAATCTTAATTAATTAATTCTTTCATTCTTAATGACTTTGTGACCATACGAGATTAAGGGCAACGGCCCAGTCATAAAAAGTTATGTGATTGCATTGCCTAATCATTGGTTTGACCTGTCTGTTATTCGTTTTTAATGATTATTGAGAATGATATGGTGTTAATGCTTCATTTGAATGTTAGATTGGACCCTAGGGACATGGGGTGGTATACGATATAGAAATCACTTAGACGATGCTAAGTAATGGATAAATTGTGAAGTTTCTTTCTGTTTAGAGGTTGCTGCTTGCGAGGGCGTGATATGAGCTTGATGAGAGTTGTGATGAAGAATTAGGCGCGAGTCCAGTCGATGATAAATTAAGCTGGCGAAGTCGAGTGATGAATTGATAGACTGGCGGGTGTCCAGTGATGATTGTGAAATGATTGTGATGTGGTTTATAAGATGGGCGAACCCTAGTTGTGATTAGGCATGATAAGCTATCTCCTTGTTGTAGTTATTGGGGGTGCACACTCGATACATAACTTAGGTGTTCTGCGACAACAAAGGGAAGTGACTCATGGGACCGAGCATGGCTAGTGGTTGGGGAGGAAAGATCTCACGGAGGATCTTAGATTTCATATTAAGTTAATGGATAGCCAATGAATGTCGAAGTTATGTGAATTATCTACCATTTTACTCATTAGCGCACCGTATATCTGTTTGCACCTAAGCTGTATTGTATGAGGGGTATTTAGGTTGGATTATAGTTCGAAGTGAACTCTTTCACTCAGGCACGGATTTCCTGGCATCCGTGTCAGATTTTGCAGAAAATCAGGAAGAACCGCAGAATCCCGAAGGTGACCAATTCTATACCGAAGAGAATCCGGAAGTGGGAGTTGAGCTAGAATACGCTTGGGACCCATATCAATCTTAGAAGACGGCTCTATTATCTGTTTAGTTTATCCCTTTAAAGACTATTTTCAATATTTTCACAATAGTTTGTAATAGATGAATCCTTAGGACGAATTATCTATTTTGGATTTCGAATTAGAGTTAATAAGTTTTTCGAGAATTAGTATTTAACACCTCCGATTTTACTTCTGAAAATCGGGGCGTTACACAAGCGGCATACCGAGGAGTTAACACCCCTAAGTTTAGACCGAAATTACCAATTTAGCCCTATTTCGAAAATCATGCTTTTAAGCCCAATGGCTCGAGAACCAAATAACCACCTAAGTCCTCGGGAAAGATTATCCCGAGACTTAGCCAAACGACTACTCACACATACTTAGAGCATAAACGAAAGCATAAAAACAAGGCATACTTTTAACCAATAGAAACGAAAACGAACTTGATATTAATGATCACCTTAACCGTAGCTACAACGTTAATGAACAACAAATTAACAAATGACTTAAACTTACCTAGGTACTTGAAGAAGTTAGTTTAGAAACCTTGAGCTTTAATGGAGGAAATATGGAAAATTAAAAGACTTAATGTAGAGGAAGACAAGAGAGAGATACAAGAGTGAGAGAGTGAGGTATTTATACACATGGCCTCAGTCTCTCTCTCTGCACGTCCTCAAAATATCCCAAAAGGGGAACAAAATATCCAAAAAGTAGAGAAATGTCAAAACTGGAAATATCTCTAGTAAGCAACATGTATCGATATAGCTGAAAAGCTTGTATCGATACCATAACGCTATGAGTTACACTTGCACGGTTGCTATTATGTATCGATACAGCTTTTTTGCCTGTATCGATACCGCTTCATTATGGCCTGCTTCCCAGGCTTTGGCCATGACTTGGCTTGGCTGCCTTCGCAATGACCCGACAAGCATCCAAATGCCCGGCAAGCATCGCCAAGCAGGCGATTGCTCATTCCGACGCCCGCCGCCAAAGTCTGCCAGGCAAAAGCGCTTGAATACCCTCAAGGGTTACACCGAACATCAAAACATGCCTTTTAAAGGCGTTTTACCTGAAAATGCTCAAAAGAAACCTTACGCGCAAAATGGCTTAAAACGACGATTAAATAGAAAGAAACTAATCTAAAGCGGGACTAAGCGCACCAATTATCTACAATAATGGGTGCTTATCAACGATCCAAGGCACAAATCAAGGTAAGAAAAATACTTCTTTTACATATATTGAGAGGTAGAATCCCTACCTCAAGTCTTCAAGTCGAAACCAAAGAGATTGGGTGAGCCATAGTTTTCAAAATCAAAACCGAGCAAAATACGCCAAACCAAGCTCTATCCAACGGAGAGCAAGCTCAAAACCACGTGTAGAAGGCGGAATGAAAGTTGTTTAGTATGGTTTCTTTGAGAGATTGGGTGGAGCTTTGGGTGAGAGTGAGAGAGAGAGATGCCGAGAGATAGGGGGTATAAATCTCTCACACCCTCCTATATATACACACATATATGCAAATCACACTAACACCCATACTTTTCGATTTCTTACACATCAAATCCTCGAACATATTTTTCATATAATATTATCATTTATCCTTTATGAAACGGTTAATTCTATTAAACGAAATTACGGGTCTATACCACATATAAGTTTTGTGGGGTCCACTCGGGTCACACAAAGATGATTTGAACCACCTATTATTTTTAAAATATTTTTTATGAAGCATTGTAAAAATCAGCTCAACTCGATATCGGTAAGAATTTTTTTTTAAATTTGTGGGAGCGAAACTACTTAACTGCTTAATTTTGCTCCTCCAAATTCAGAAAAAATCCTTAGCAATATCGGGTTGAACTCATTTTTTACAGGGCTCCATAAAAAATTATTTAAAAATAATGGACGATTCGAATTATCTTTGTAGGACCCATGTCCATCAGTTCATATGTACATTGCATATGTACACATAACAGTACTTCACTGGGAGTGGTGGAAGAAACACAACGAATGCAAGGAGTTGAGTTTTGTGTTGACCCTCCACTTAAGAAGGAAAACATTATTTTCCTTTCTATTGGTTGAAATGGTAAGGATCTCACCATTAAATCGCATGTCATGATTACCAAAAAGTATATTTCATGATAAATATGACATTAATTTGTGGTGAGTTCCACACTATTTCTAACAATAACAAAGAAGTTAATGTTCAGTCTCTATTAAGGAAGATAAATAAAATTGCACTCCGAATGCAAGCCACAACTACAAGCACATACACCTACTTTAACTACTCTTTACCCCCATCAAGTTTACAATTTCCACTATCCAACATAAACAAATTAACAAAACGGGATTTAACAAATTTCAAAAAACATGTACATCACATTCAGGTTTTAAATCGCGGTAACAGGAACCTAACAGTATTGGTAAAACAGTCATATATCAACCGATATATCGGACTATATCGGCGGATAAGTATGTAAATAACGGTCTCGGAAATCGGAAATTCCGTTACATATAAACAGGTGAGACGATACATAAGGGCCTTTATATAATCATGCAGTCGACTCGGCCTTGGACAGCGACGTAATCGTCACCGACGATCCCAACAACAACGTCCCAACCTCAGCAGTAAGCGTATCATACCTCAAGAAAAACTCCACCAACAGTACCCTGCCCAATAGCACCACCATATCCTTCGCCGGACACTGCTTGTTCTCCGTCGTCGGATCATCAGTCTCCCTCCCATTCGACCAATACACATACTTCAGCAACTTCTCCCCGTCCCCGACGAACCTATCCCCCACAAACTCCTCCGGATTCTCAAATACCCTCCCGTCTTTCGTCGCGCACGGCTGATATCCGAAGATCATCTCCCCTTTCTTGATCTCGAATGCCGCGTCGTGGCTGTGGATCACCATATCCGTCTTAGCGTGACCGTACTGGAACGGAACGGGCGGGTCGATCCTCAACGCTTCGTACACCACTGATTTCACCAAGCTCATTTTCGCCAAGGCTGAATAAGTGACCCCGCCTTCAGACTTAACAACGGTCCTGATTTCATTCGCTAGACGCCGGTGTAAGCTCTCCCCTGCGGTTGCCATCCACTTGATTAAATCTGGAAACATAACTTTCATTCCTGCATATGAGTTAAATCCACTCATATAAAGCAAATTATGACAGGCTTCGTCTCTTTTCATCCCCAGTTTCTCTGCTTCGTCCAATATTTTCGACGCCGAAGTATAAAACCCTTCGTAGAGTTTTTTGTAACCGGACTTTACAGGGAAAAACGGCAACCGGAATGTGTGTAGCAAAAGATCTTCAAGAAAGTTGGGGAGGTATTTTAATCCGAGGGTAAATAGAGGAGCAAGTTGAAAGAACAACCACTTCGAGAGAAGGTTCGATCCGTCTGAACCGATCCTCGTATCAGACGGATCACGATCGCAAAACAGACGGAACACGTACGAAAACGACGCGTTATCGCTCAACGTGTTGAAATCTGCTTTGCCTTTTTTCGATAGCTCGGCTTCGACATTTGTGAAGAGATGTGAGAGAGAGTTTTGGAGAAGCGGGATGAATTTGTTGTGTCTGGCGGCGAGGAGAGAGAGGAACCAGCCTTTGAAGACGGCGTGGTTGGGTTCGGAGGGGTCGAGGTAGGCACAGACGCGGTGGCCGCCGGTAAAGGCGGTGGAGGGGAAGAACGTGCCCTCGAACACGTTTTTCTTCTGGACTTTCGTGGTGTCGAAGAGGACGGGAAAACTGACGGCGTCGAGGACGGCGATGACGTTTGGGTTGCGGGCAATGAATGGCCCTGGTGGCATATTGGTCCGAAAGATTGTGGAGTTGTATTTTTGGATTCGGGATTGGAAGAATTTGTCCTTGCCTTGGTTGTAGAAGTAGTCGTATCGGTCTCTTATTGGGCCGAGAAAGGGTAGGCCATAGTCGCCGGGGATTTTTTTTAATGGGAGGTTTGATGGCGGCGAGTCGCCGGAGGTTGGCGGAGGAGAGGAGGAAGAAGATGGAGATGAAGACATTGTTTGAGGTGTGGGTTTACGGTTTTGCATTGGTAGATGTTTGTTATATACTAAAGCTTGTAATGCATGGCATTGACCAATGATTGCTTGGAGGGAAATTCTTAAAATTATCAATCATTTTTACCGGATATTGATAGGTACATTAACAATTAAATTTTAATTAATGAAATAGAGGATCATTGATAGTTTAATTTTAAACTTATTTACTGTCGATTTTATAAACCAGAATTCAGTTTTTTATATACCTATTCATGTCAGATAAAATTGACTTTTTTTTGAGATAATATATTATTCTACAATCCCTACAAGATGAACAGTTCAGATTACTACAATGTATGCATAGTAAAACTTACAATTGGTGATGGTGGAAAACTTGAGGATTCCACCTAATTAAGGTGGATAGAATTTAAAATGTAAATAAAAAGTATTGATCCTTGAATTGGTCCATGAAAAGACAATAAATGACTCATATTTATTTACCATGGTGTAAATATGAGCAGTTCATGGATCAATTCAAGGATATTTTTCACGTATCATATCAAACTCTCTCTCTCTCTCTCTAAGTGGCATAACTGTAAATTTCGATCCACTTTTTAAAAAATTGTCGCACCTAATTTGAGTTTGATTTAAACTATTTCTTCAAGATTCCTGTTTGAAATAGTTTCTCACTATCACCTTTTCTTAGAGGAGCAAACAAGGAAAAAAAAATCACAAATAAATTTATGTTTCAGAAAATTTATAATTTGTACAATTATTTTTGCAAGTAACCTGATTAATTTTTTAGTTCTAAACGAATCATCTTCTACGTAAAAAAAGGAGTCATTGATAGATTTAAGAAGAGGAAAAATAAGGGAGAAAGTGAAAACAACCATAATTTGACTTGCACTTTGTGATAGTTATTGTAACGTTGTAAACACCAACACCCTTCGCCATTACATATTCTGGCGGGATAGATACATTTAGTCTAGAGAGCTTTACATGAATATGTGATGGAAAAGAGTGTTGAGATAGAATGTGAAGGTGTCTGAAATTTTTTCTGTGTTTGGTAGAAAAACAAATTAAACGAAACAAAATTCATCAGTGCGCGCGGTCCTTTCCACAGATTTAAAAATCGACCGCGACGTAGTGTATCAAGCATCCAAGAAACAGCCGACCGCCAACTCCTGTCAAGGCCTAAGACAAAACCACCAAACAAGAAAAAGGAGATCATAACTAAAATTTCAGAAATAGAGAGGCATCATCCTCCAAATCATCACTAACATCATATTCATAACTTCAATCTCACCCTTTTCCAATTCGATAATTTTCTTCAAGTTATAGCTCTTAGCCCCAAAAAATTAAGGTTTTTTTTTTACCTCTAGGTCTAGAAAATATAAAGTAATTCTTACTGGGTCTCCTCTAATTAATGAAACACTGAAACCCTATGAAAATACCTAAACCCTAAGGTACCCTATGAAAGTGCCTAAACCCTAAGGTACCCTATGAAAGTGCCTAAACCTTAGGGTACCTTGTAAAAATGCCTAAATCCTTAGGGTACCATATAAAAATGCCTAAACCGCTAAAATCTTATAATATAAAAGTGCACCCTAAAACCTTTATGAAAGTGTCTAAACCCCAGGGCTATATGAAAACATCTAAATCTAAACCCTAGGGTATCCTAAACCCTAAAACCCTAGGGTACCCTAAAAACCTAAGATGCCCTAAAATCTTAATGTGACACTTCTATTAATGGTAAATATATTTTTGTAAAAGTAGATCTAATAGTAATTAAGTATTCCATCTTTCCTTAAGGTAATTAAGTATTCTATCTTTCCTTAATGACAATTAATTTTCACTTTTTTTGAACTTAGAGTTAAAAATCTCAAAATTAGCTCCAACTTCATACCAGAACTCTTAAGTTGACTGGAGTTAAAAAAAAAAAAAAAAAAGAAGTGATATTAAAAAAAATTGCTTTAGCAGTCTTTATATGTAAAAAAAAAAAAAAAAAAAAAAAAAAAAAACCAGTCTTTATATATAATTACTCCAGTTGCCTATTATGCCGGCCTCATGCGACCTAGAACAGTAGTTAGCGCGCAGGTGTAGGTTTGACCTCGCAATTATGCTTACGTAATTACGTACGTATGATATAATAATATAATGATACATCTCGATCGATAACACGTGAAATTAAATTAAAATAAGTCCATATGACCATGACTTGACAAAATCAACTCGCGATAACGTGTGATTTTAGTTAAAATAATTAAGTGGGAGCACGATTTTACATACGCTAGCTAACCACGAGACTTGATTAATTGAGTGTTTACGTTGCGAGTCATTCAGTTTTGTTTAGGCAGGGCAAGGGCGGATCCAATAGAAGTTCATTTGCCTGAGACCCCAAAAATAGCCCCACGCAAGATTTCTTTAGTTTTTGTGTCGAAATTGAATGGTTTCGATTTGTCATCCGTACACGCGCACACATATATGAAAAGTCTTCGATGGTAGATTTTGTGTTTATTCTCTTACAAAATTTATGTTGCTATTAACAAAAATATAGAGTATCGCATTATTTACGCGAGATTTCGACCCATTACCTAAACTTTTTAATATTGATGAAATAGTCAAGAATAGCAAAATCGTTTTAATATGTTTATTTCCCCTTTCTTGGTCTCCATACATCAGTATTTGAAGTACAGTCTCTGTTATTTAAGCTTTAAATATTACATAAAAATATAGTAGTAAGTATATCACGGGTGAATATAAAATAGTATGAGGAAATAACACTTGCCCTAATTTTTTCTAATTGTCTCTTAACCGTGCACAGCACGGGTAGGACGCTTGTATATATATTATATATAAGAGAGATAACAAAGAGAGAACGATTGAGAGAGAGGAGAGCACATGAAAAGGGGTAAAGAGAGAGAGTGTACCCTTTTAATTTTTTATCTGAACCTTCCAAATCAATGGTTGGGATCTAGGCTCCGTTTGTTTGGGGGTAAAATGTTTTCTGGTAAAATATTTTACCTATTTTTTGATGTTTGGTTGTATAAAAAATGAGAAAATATTTTATATTCATTAACTGGATGAAAATGACTTACCTTTAAATCTTCAGTAAGTTATTTTCTAAAATGCACCCGCTCCCTTCTACTGTAATTCTCACTGCTCAGTTTTCTCAATTGTCATACCCACGTTCAATTCTCTTATTCTCAGATCTCTCTCTCTATACTATTTTGTCAATTTCTAAAAGTATTTTTTAAGTACCAACCAAACATGGGAAAATATTTGTCTGAGTTGTGTATGTGGTCTCAGTAGGGAATGTGATGAATGGTTTTGGCTGAGTTGTGAAGGGAAACCTTGCCAGGACGTGAACTCCCCTCGAATCCTCTTTACCCAAATTCCAACAAATCAGTACATAAATTGCCATGAATCAGTGCATTTTTTTTTCCGCTAGATCATGTGAGATTTTCAGAAAGACAAAATTCTCGCTTGATCGAACTGTGCATATTTAGCCCGGTGACATATCCATGTCGTGCCATGCCTTGCTTCTCGGTGACAAACACATGACATGGCATGCCTTGTCTAGCTCAGTGACATCTATTGTCGTGAGGAATTTGGCTACAAAGGATCCGAGCTCCGATATAAAGGTTGTCGCACTTGTTTCTGACAGATTGCAATCATTCATCATCAGAGAGAGAGAGAGAGAGAGAGAGTGGGAAATAAGATGTTAAACAGAGGATGTGTCATGCCAATTATGAATTCTTGAAAAGATATGATCCGTAAATACCATACAGATCGATAGGGGAAACTTCATTCAGATGCTATATATTTATATATATGTACATACAACCAGGAACAACCGATCAAGGCATCCAAACTTGCTGGGGGAGCATGTGTTTTTGTGATTTCTTTTACTGAAATCAGACTCTGAAGCATATGCCGGTTGTCTCTATATCCGGATATCACATTCTAACACATCATTCCATTCTTCGCTTAGCTTCCTCATAGAGTTCATCAATGCAGTCCTGCATATTAAGAGAGAGAGAGGGGGTGTTGTTGCAGAGGTGCTGTTTGAGCACTCGAAGGCGTTCTGAGTAATGTGAAAAGTTAATTCAAGTAGCTAGAAACTGAGACTAGAAAAATACCTTGTAGTATTTCAGCAACTGCGGCCTCTTCAGTTTAAATGTTGGAGTTACAAGATCCCTCCCAATGTCAAAAGGATTCGGCTCCAAATGAACTGCTCTCAACATTTCAAACCCTCTCAGCTGTGTAAACATCATTTAGATCAGATAAGGAACCAAATTTAAGCTATAAAATTCACAACCGAGGAATGAGAGGAGTTTCTTTCGTACTTTGTTCTTCTGACCGGTGCTATTGAGCTCGTCTAGAATGTATTTCCTTGCCTTCAAGTTTTCACACAACTGTTTGAAATCTCCTGTTTGGTTATTGTTTGCTGCCCATTCCTCCAATGCCTTTCGATCAGGAGCCACCACGGCTACCGGGAAAGATTCGAAACTGTTCCCATAGACCCAAATCTGTGGACCAAAGAAAATCTAGCAAAGTAAATTTTCATTTCAAGAACAAACTAGCTGCCCGACCAAACTTGTAGACCGATCAGTTTTCAATTCATATAGTGTATTGTGGCAATATAATTTCAGGTGCTCTGCTATACAGTAAATCGACTTACAGATGTCACAAGGGGGCATCGCGAGTATGTGTTTTCAAGGTTTTCCACTGCAATATATTCCCCTTGAGACAGCTTAAAAATATTCTTTTTCCTGTCAATGATTTTCATTACTCCATTCGGCTGCCATTCTCCAATGTCACCTGCAATCAAATCATCTTAGCTAGCTACCTAAATATTTTCTGGAAAATAAATACAGTTCCAGATTAAAGGAAGTTATAGAGAGAAATAGGATACCCAACATACGATACTAGACCCCAAAATAAGAAAATGTATGAGATTATCCATGAAGTTCTTTTAAAGTTTTATCAGCTCCCGTTGCATTACACCGATGACCGATGTATGGGATCATGGATTTGTGAAGAGATTTGGCAAGGGAAAGGAACATAAAAGGCAATCCAAGGATTTAAATTTAGCTTCTTCAATTCATTGTATCCTTATCTTGTACTTAAGGTATTCCTTTCCCCAACAAATCCACGATCCAACACAACCTAAAGCATCTCGGATAAGTAATTTCAAAATGAACCCTTACCTGTATGGAACCATCCGTCCACAAGAACTTCTTCAGTTAGGTCTTGGCGCTTATGGTAACCAGAGAACAAGGTTTTCCCCCTCAGGCAGATTTCACCGCGTGGCACGCTAGCAAGTGCATCGTATCCCAGTTCTGGCACCGACTCCAGCCTTGCCTCAATGGTTGTCATGGGAACTCCAACAGTTCCCACCATAGAAAACACATTAGCTATGGATGTAAAACAACCACCACAGCTCTCAGTAAGACCTGAAATTTGTCGAGAGATTGGAGATGCAGTTAAGCAATATTTAGAATACGTTCATATAATAGGTGAAGGAATTTTCAGTAAGTTTATGACCCGCTGAAAATGTGTTTTTAATTAACCAAGATATGGTCACAACTTGTATTCTTTACTTTTAATCTCCGAAATGGCCTTCTGAAAATGTTCCCAAACAAAGTGGTGCCTAATATCGCCTTTTCAAAAAAGTTTTAAGAAAAAAGCCTCCAAGACTGTAGCCAGTATCTTTCGACAGTGTACTTCACTGATGGCATAGCTCGAAATTTGAATTACTAGATTCTAAAATCAATTGCCTCACCTTTAGTTCAAGTATTTATTTACAATCATTTCTCAGTAAACAAAAAAAAAAAAAAGGGAAAAAATCATCTCATGCTGCAGAAATTGGTGAAAACTGCCAAGATGTTAATATAAACGGCAAAACTAGTGATGATGCTTTTAATTGAATAACGTAATTGGAGAGAGTTATTTGACATGAAAATTACATACCATATCCTTGTGATAGGACAGCACCGAATGAAACCCTCAGAAACTCCTCCACGTGTCTCGACAAAGGTGCAGCTCCAGATAACATTAACCGAATTTGTCCCCCTAATCCTTGCTTGATCTGACAGAAATCAAGGATTGAGCCATCACTAGACTGTACACAGAAGTTTTGCAACAGCAATTAGGAAGAAGAATCTAACTGACCTTATTAAAAACAAGCTTGTCCAAGAGAGGAGCTGCTTCGTCCTGTTTCAATCCCTTCTCCAGATTCCCCAATTTGCTGTTAACAGCTTCGCAATATCAGATGCAGTAAAATAAACCATAAAATGGCAAAGCATTACAGGATAAAGCTTATTTGGTATTCGAAAAATGAAGATAAAGCAATGAAGGCATCAAAAAAGTAGTACAGCAGCACGTACTAATTATATGCATACTGGAACAATGCCTGCTTCAATGCCCCTCCCGATGAAATTTTACCCATGACACCTTCATGCACAAATCATTGTCCACATCATTACTTAAAAGAACTGAACGAAGAATTTCTTTAATTGCAACAATGACTCTGTAGGTACCTGTGTATATCCGGTCATAAATCCTAGGAACCCCAGAAAAAAAGGTTGGCTTCAGTTCAACAATGTCCTCCATCAAATATCTGACATCCTGTCAGTAAGAAGCATGAAAATGCGAGTTGGATACGATTCTAGATTGTAGCTTCCAGGGGCCAAATTGAACTGTACAGAAAGGTAAAATTAAATAGAGAGAGCTGAAGCTTAAACTTACGCCTTGCCAAAATCCTATTGAAGAGCCCCTGGAGATGCAGTAGGTTTCAATTATCTGGTCATACACATGGGCTAAAGGAAGGAAGGAGAAGTATGAATCATCTGCTGTACACTGTAGAAGAAACTTATTGTCAGATTATTTATCACTTTTGTCACATGATTACTGGGGGAAAAATTTGTAGCTCCTTTAGAATAACTGCTGTTTGGTACTACTCACTGTACTCAGGCTACGATTTGGTGGTAACAATAATTGTAAGGCCGTAGAAAAAGTTGATGCTCAGGCAACAAGATAAGTAGTTTCGTTGTAATTTCTAAACCGGGTTCGAAACCTTTTGCTTTTGAAACATAGTAAATAAGTAGAATTGAATATTTACCACTTTGTCCGTTTCTAATAGTAGTTGATCAGTAGACAAAACTTCTGCCATGATAGCCTCGTTAGTTAAGATAACACCTTTAGGCTCTCCTGTCGTTCCACTTGTATACATGATTGTGCAGATGTCAGTTCTCTGTTTTGAAGGAAGTTCATGATCCAAACGTCCCTGAAAATTGAAAAACGGATAAATGAGGTGGGTGGAAATGTTGTCAAATTGAAGAAAACTATGAAAAGATGTCCTTCAGCCAAAAATAAATCAATCATGAAAAAGTCTTACCAATAGAGCAAATTCTTTCCAAGAGAAACAAGATACACCTAGGTCTTCAGCTTCCTTCTTTTGAATGCCAGAAATCTCTCCAAAGCTGACAATGGCTTAACAAAAGAAGATATATATTTTAGTTACTTCATTTTAAGAATGAGAATTAACTGTGGCGTTACGATGAAATTAGCCTTATGACTTACTTTTTAGATATGAAGAACACTTAGGAAGGCATGTTAGTACCTGCACGAAAGAGTAAACGTATTACAAAAGACGGTAAAAATTTGCTTATCATGCAGATGGGGAATTGAAGCACACAAATCCAAATTGAAAACAGAAAAGCAAACCAATATGATAGCCACAGTTCCAACAAAAAGAACATTTGTTGAATGGTTGAGTACCCAACAAAACTCAAAGTTCCCCAAACTTTTTATTTCTAGGGATACTAGCACGTCAGTACGTAAAATGGTGACAACATTACGAACTGATTACTAAGACATCGAATACCAAGCAGTTTCAGGTGATTGAATCTAAATTCCACAACCGAAAGGGGAGTCTTTGGATGAAATAGTGAATGATTGCAGATCTAGAAATAGACAAATCATTATTCACATAAATCACAGTACTCGAACAACAGATAAGAAACGAAATCATACAGCAGGTATCTTGTTCTCTTGAATGAAAGCTATCGAAACTTCAGCATGATTGATGATGAACTCCACAGCATTAGGACCTATGGCAAGAGCAAAACGGAGTCTTAACTCAGTCACTCGCCACTATACAAAATTAAGTCACCCACATTTCAAGGCCAGGAATATTCACTTCCTTATGTCAACCAAATAGGATAGGAGGAAAACGTACCTAGTGTGTCGTACAGCGGCACATAGGTTATGGCATGGCTGTTACATGCCTGTGACAAAATCAAACAGAGCTGTTAGTAACTCGAAACAAGTAAAGTCTACAGACCCTAATAGTTTTCACTAAAAGTACGAATGCAGCGATATCAACACCACATTTTGGACGCCTAAAAGTTTCTTGATTTTAGTACTTTCTATGATAGATCCCAGATGGCCTTGGCCCTCCCATACAAGTATTGAAATGGTAATGTTGATAGTTGATACGAGCTACCAACATGTATTGAAATAAGTGGTATACCTCCATGGAGATTATCCATTCCGGGCAATTGGATCCATATATACCACACCTGTCTCCCTGAAAGCACATAACCCAACACCTAATGAGTTAGTTTCGAATGTCCACAAAGATACATACATACATACATAAAAACTTTGCAATATCAACTTACAGGATTGACACCACGGCTCCGAATAGCGGAGCCCATACGAAGGGCAGAATCATAAGCCTCCCCATACGTGATCCATACATAGGGACCAGCCTGTCAAAATTTTACTTCTCAGTTCAGTGATTCCTTTTTTCTAACCATGTTTGGACCCAGAATTCCTGCAGCCTTTAGTGGGTTTCTTCCGACGAATAAATATACATGGGAAATATAATAGTAAGAGAGAAAGAAAAGGGGTACCTTGGAATCGATGATTTTGCGACGTCCCAGCATGCGGTTTTCTGGGTTCCTCTTAACAGAATCACTGCAAGCAAAAGCAGAGATTCAGAGTGTAATTTTGATGAAGCCATGGAGATAACCAAGCTGAAGCTGGGATTCTGCATATTTGCAGTAGACTCCGCAGTTACATGTGATATACGGTTGTGATGCGTTGCACAAATACGTAATAGTTTAATACAGCGCACTGCATGGCATTGACAAGCAGGAGGCCCATTAGCTCAGTTGGTTAGAGCGTCGTGCTAATAACGCGAAGGTCGCAGGTTCGAGACCTGCATGGGCCAGACTCATAAATTTTGCCCTTTTTACTTTATTTGGCTCACATTTTTGCCTTATTCTCTCTCCACTTTTTCCTGTTCGGTTCACAATTACAGCATTAAATCGAATCAGATTACTCTCCCTGTCCCAAATTTCTTTTCTAATTTCACTATGTTGTACATCTAAAAAACGTGTGTATATTTCCAAGGCTTCTCTTTTTCGGTAATTAGGATTTACCGTAAGTTTATAACAACAAATGACAAGGCCCCGTTCCATGCACTAAGGCTCTTATCTTCAAAGGTGAAGTCAAATGCCGATCTTCAAGCTCCTAGATTTAAATATTTATTTTCCGTTTTAGGAGACAGATCATTCTCTCACAATACACCTTTACCAAACCAAACCGAGCCTTATGTCCCAATTACTTGGGGTCTGCTTCTCACAATACACCTTTAACTCAAAAAATAAGTAAATAATTACTTATTTCCCTTAGCGCAACGGGGCCTAATATATATATATATCCAGCACCAAATGCTAAGACAACACAAGTTTCACATTAATTAGATGACATGGTTAGATACAGCAAAGATGATCACTTGATCACAAAATGTTAGGATCCCTCCTCCGCCTAAAACCTGGTATAATTTGGATTGGCTATATAGTTTTGTAAATAGGACCCATCCTATCTCAAATCAAAATTGGAAAAAATAGATATTCACACCCCGACAGACTCTACAAAAGGCCTAATAGAAAAGCTCAAAAAGAGACTCCGTGTGAGAGACTTGATGAGCTGTTGTACGTGAGGAGATGTTAGATGACACAAATCAAACATTAATTAAGGCTGAGTTTCGCTAAGATTTTTTGGCTTTTTCTTATTTTGTTCTCATTCAAAAAAAAATATTCGCGTTTGGTAGTTTTGCCGGGGTAAAAGTCATAATTTTTTTAGTTTTTCGATTCGTCTTGACGAGACGAATCAATAATTTACAAAAGTTAAGCACAAAACTAACCCATAAGAAAAAAAAAATTGAATAATAATAAAACAAGGAAAAATCCAAAAAGCCCTTAGCGGAAGTTAGCCTAAGTGTAGAAATAGAATGCATGATCACTTAATGTTGTAACTTGTAACATCTTCATCTTTTCTTTTGTCAGTCGATAGAAGTGATCAATCAATAGAAGAGATCATTTTAAGGAAAGAAAGGAAAAGCCCTCTAAGAGAAGTTGAACTCCTGACCTCATAGTGAGATATAAAAAATTTTGGCCAGCCGAGCTAGCCCTTTTGGTTGTAACATCTTCACTTAAAAATAAAAGATTTTTTAGTTACATATGAAGGTTTTTCAGACATGCAATGGGATTTGAGCAACGGCCACCAAATGAACCATGAAAATCATACCCAAAAAAAAAAATATTCAAATATAAACATACATACATATATTTATATATACCTGAAAAACTCCCATGGGGACTGCATTCCTGCCGGCACTTCCATGAGACCGTCTTTCGCATAAATGCACCTATACACCGGCCCCGCCGATGGCTTTTCGCCGGTCGCCGGCCTCGATTCTTCCACTTTCACGGTGTAATTACTCACCGACATTTCCCCCTCAATGCAAAGAGAAAACTGAGATTAATTTGGACTGATTTTTCTATGTAGTTCTTGAAGAGAAAGGAAAATGGGTAGCCTCAAAATGCTCTGCACTATCTATGTCTTTATGTATGTTTAGTTGAACTCTGCTTAATTTCAGAGAGAGAGAGAGAGAGAGTGTTAGTTGGGTGAGGTGGTGGTGCAATAAATTAGAGATTACAAAAATGGAGTAATAAAAAGGGGAGAGGAAAGGAGATCAGATATCCCAACGATTTCCACAGCGGGCTTTAAATGAGAGTCTGGCTGTGAACTTTAACTGATCGATGCCTGCCTGCCTGCCACCCATATGCCAAACTTTAGACACATTCATTCATTGTCTACCAATGAAAATCGCAATGGAAACATGGCATTCATGGGTGTTGATGCTCTTACAAAATGTACAATATAGTCGATCATAGACGTTAACATTACGGTCTTATCTGTTTGGGGGTCTTAAAATTCATGGACACGGTCTCTAATAAATTTTATTTATCCATCTCTCTTCACTCGTTACTCTAAAAAACCTCCCTCAAAACGCCCAAACGGAAAAGAAAAAGAAAAATACTAGCACGAAAGTTTTCAAAAATAGAAATGTTTAGAGAACATCAATGTGCACTTATATAGGGTTTAAACTTATGAAGTACTGTATAAATTTGATGCGATGAATGACTTAAGTGATAATGGTCCTGCAATTAATATTTGACACTTGGTTTTTAAGAATACGTATCCTCTCCACAAACTTAAGAATATTACGGCCTTATTTGTTTGGGGGGTTTTTAAATTTATGGGCACGATTTACAATAAAGTTTATCTATCTATCTATCTATTTTTCCACGTCCATGAATTAATATTTTTATTTTTCAAACATTCTTGCATTGCAAGGGTTTATAAGAAGCTAAATGGAGTATAACTTGAGGAGGACTCTTATTTTTGTGCCGCATATTTTGCTCTCAGAGCTCGATCTACTCATAAAATTTTGCTCTGCGCGTGCTATCATATGGAGTAGTACAAATAGTGAATCTGAATGCATGAAAGTTTTCAAAAATAGAAATGTATAGCGAATATCAATGTGATATTTGACACTAGGTTTTTTAGTTGGGGCATTCGGCACCAAATCCTTAATTAGGAAAAAAAAAATTAATCCTTATGAATATGTATCCTCTCCACAAAAATAATGAGCCATACTATAATGACCCACTTGATTTTTTTAGACTGTTTATATATTAAAAATACAGTTAAAAAATTAACTGTTCTAATTTTTAATCTGTTTGGACCAGTGTGAAGATCATATTATTCTGATCATATTATTCTAAAGAGGCATAATTAAATTTTATCTCCAGGGCTCTTATAATCACGTCTCTGTTTCATAAGATTGCAAATAAAAAACCTAAGGATAATTTTTCCTCCAAAACGGTACCGTTTGGGTTGTGGGTATGGGGTACTGTGCTTCATGGCACAGCAGAGCCCCGGCCCATGTCCTGAGTTTTCACTATTTTGCCTTGGCTTCGCTTATTAGAAGAGGAAAGAAATGAAAATGCCAAGAAAGAAGAAAAATGAAATGAAGGAGCAAGGGACCCGCACACATAGTGTTGGGTTAGTAGAAGAAAATATGTTAGATTTTTTAGTTTAGTAAAAATAACTTAATTTTTGACCAAAAAAAAAATGAATTTAGTATGAACAATTTCACAAAAGCCAATAAGTTGCATGCAATGCAAATTTTTTAGTGGAAACAAGACCTAAGTTGGAAGCTTCCTATTCTTCTGGGACGATTTCATGTTTCTCTTTCTAGATTGTACCATTTCTTTTACGTAAATGAATTTAAGAGTGGACCTCTACTTTTGCGCGTAAACTGGTTCGGAACACCTCTTGTATATTACAAAAATAGAAGAAGAGTGAACCTCTGCTAAATTGTAGTAGTAATAAGATAATTATAATTAAAACTGACTCAAAGATATCGAGGATGTGGCCTTCCAACATAAATATTAAATAGTGAAGTATGCGAAATGAAATTAAGGATTTTGTCTCAACCTGATGAATGAAACATCTCTATCTTCAACGTTAAGAAATACTAGCTTTGGAAATGACTGACCCCACGTAACATGGCAAGGCCTACCCCCAAATTAATGTTCCATTTTATTGGTGAGGCATTAGTTACAGAGAAGTTTTTGGGTGTCGGACGGGTACCCCGTGGTATTCGGCGACGATCTCAACCATTCGAGGAAAAAAAGAGGAGAGAAAGTAGTTAGGTGAGAAAGAGAGAGAATAAATATGGGTCATCCAAAATACATTTGGACGACTGAAATCACCCATAGATACCGTCACGTGGTACCTGTTGGGCACCCAAAAATTCCTCGGCATTACATAATTAATGGTACTACTAGTTTCCAACCAAACAAAACTTTTGACATTAGCAGATGTTTGACTCGTGGACGACTCTCCTATTACAACTCTCCGTTTTATACCAAGGAAACATAATTGAACGAGCCTCTTTGTTTTTTTTTTTCCACAATAATATGACAGAAAATATTATAAATCCAAAAACAATACATCAAGAGAAACTCTATTTCTAAACGAGGGATCAAGAAATCAAATAGGAGGGGACTCAGTTTAAAGACTACACCCAACTCCAACTAAACTCATCAGTCCAAATAGACGAAGCACTGCAGAAAATAACTAAAACCACCCATACAAGGGTGATAGAAGCTCCACAAATAGGGAGAAATCCCATTCAGGAGACACCCAAGAAAAGAACTAGAAAAAAAGAGAAAATCAGTAACAGAACTGGACAGAGTCTGTTGTATCTGCAAGCCACTACATCCAAAAGTCGTCAAGCTGCACGACGGAAGAGGCGGAGGAGAGGCGACGAATGGTGGTTTGGAGAGGAGGAGGATATGGGTGAAGAGGAAAAGAGAGATGGGGGGCGGTGACTTCTTTAGGGTTAGAGAGAGAGAGAGAGAGAGAGAGAGATCCCAAATTGGGGATGATTGGTTTACTTGAACGAGCCTTTAACTAGGGTGGCAAACGACACGAATCAAGCAGAGTCGAGTCTTTAAGTATTTAGAGTAATAATTATATAAAATTAGTTGAACTCGTGCTTGGCTCAAGCTCTGACTCGAACTCTCTAGCGTTGACAAAAGCCGAGTTCGGCTCAAGTTCAAGTTAAACTAAAATAGACGAGCGAAGTTGATCGACCTCATACTCGAGCTGATGAACGATATAATTGGATGTTGAAGTTTCCAATTCACAAACCTACTCGAGCCAAGTTCAACTAACTCGAGCTTAACTCAGTTACCAAAGTCTCAAAAATGAAAACTCGAGTTTGATTATTAAAGGCGAAAACTCGAGTTTGGTTACAGAGCTCAGTTAGAGGTGCCCAAATGAAGTGCACGTGACTCTCCAAAGAGTGCATATATAGGATCAAAGAGAAGTTATACTCCACTTGGGAATATAAGGAGAAAAAGAAGAAGACACCGTAATTTTTGGCATAATCGAACTATTACAAGCATAACTAAGACCAGTGATATGTATAATCAAGACTTTACAAAGATATAACTCCCAAAAAACCCCAAAATTTTTTTGGGGATTTTGGGGGTTATGTCTTTGTAAGGTCTTGGTTAAACATATCATTGGTCTTGGTTATGCTTGTAATGGTCCGGTTATGTCAAAAATTACGGTTCCCCAAATGGAGGGTAGACACCATAGTTTTTCCCGAAAAAGAAACAGGTTAAGGAAAATTAGTGGAGTAATTTGTGTATTTACTTGAGGGATGATGCTATGGTGTCCCCGGTCATTTTGGGGACACCAACCAAGGCAAAGCTAAAGAATATCCAAAAAACCAACTAAGGCATAACCAAATCCAACCAAGGCACAACAAACAAGTTATGCCTTGTTATAGTTCTATTATGCTTGTAATGAGTTTTGGTTATACTCATAATAATTTTGTTATGCCAAAAGTTACGGTGTCCCCAAAATGACCGGGGACACCGAAGTCATTCCCTTACTTGAGCGGTCCCTATAGATACTACACAACAGGGTTCATCCCAATTAAACTACATAATTAGCATAAACAGCAAGGAGTTGGGTTGGTGGTCTAGATCGAATTGGAAATTAGATGGACTTTAGGTTCAAAACTTCTTAGGTTCTATTAACTCTTTTGGATCCAGTCCATAAAATAGGGTCCTTGCAAGTGAGGGGTGGAATTTGAGCCCTCGAAATTAATTGAGATGCGCAAAAGCTGGCCTGAACGCCTGAGTTATAGTTAAAATAATTTCATAATTAGCATATCAGGTCATGTTCTGAAAGCACCTTTTAAGTTTCAGTTTCCGATCAGAATTTTTTTTGTAAAAGATGTCCTAAAACAAACATTCAAAGGTATTTCAGTACATATTAATGAATTTCTTGCCATTCCATCCATACAAGGATGGGACCACTTCCAAAAAAAAAAAAAAAAAGTTATTTCAGTGGACACGAGATAAACTTATCATTACCTACTACTGAGTCTTGGCATATTTCCTCCCATGCTCACCAAAGTTTAATTATGGTTTCAAACCATGACATCCCCCTTCCTCTTAAGAACTGAAGATGTAGAGACGTGTAGTATATTGATAGTAATATATTTGCATTTAAAAAGAATAACAGAAACCTCGTAATTTTTTTTAATGACTCAGGTGTCCGGCTAGTTATCTTACGTGCACCCCGATTAATCTTGGAGTCCAATCTCACCGTCTACTTGCAGCGGAGTCCAATTAAAGCGGGAGCAATTGCTGCACTGACCCCAACGAAGTTGATGGTAGCACCGGTGAAACCTCGTAATCTTTTCCAATCGATTCTTGATGATTTTATTGCTGTCTCTGTTGTATGTATGCAACAAAACAAACTACCAATTAAGAAAAAGGAGGCTTTGGGACCGGACAAATGAGAAAACTCTAAACCATGGAAATTAATCAAAGAAGCGCATTTCAAAGCAGTGTTTCTTCAGCTCATGATGGTACATAATTTAATCATCATGCCCTTTCCAACTCCACTCTGTGTCTTTCTTTTTTCTATTCGAATGATTTTATAAGAGCAAATTGTCCCTATTGATGTACCAAAGAAAAGGCAAATTGTCCCTATCAAAAAGACCATTTGTGCTTGAATAATTGAGATGTGGGAAATATATGTAAGATCAATGAGTACTTTACACAAATTCCACCCTCGGCCACCCCACTTTTAGCCACCCTCTACACTTAGAAAAGTGTTAAAAGGAAAAGAAAAAAAAGAAGAAGGTGTAGTACCATATAAGATTATAAATAAATAAAACTCATTATTGGTAATGTCACAATCTCTATATTCTGCAGGCTTTGCCAAATTTTTGTTTTTTAAAAAGACAATTGTCTGGCCATTAGAGTGTTGGCATAACCAAATCAAAAGAAATAAAAAAATAAAATTGAAGTTAATAATGTTGGTCCAAAAATATAGCTCCCATTGATATAACCAAACTAAGTAAGTACTCCTTGATCAGTAATCAAATTTTTGTTTTTAGATTTGTAAAACTAGCACATCTTCTCTTTGAATAACCAAATTTAAGAAAAACTACGCACACTCTCTCTTGTCGTTGTCTCTCCTCTCATCAATATCAAGAGATCCACTCACTTACATTTATTTCCAACTCTCTCTCTCTCTACTAAAAATGAATTTTTTTGATTATGAACTAAACACAACCACTGTGAGATTTCACAATATTGTTAATCTTAGCAACCTCTTAAATGAAAATCAAAAGATTAGGTGGCGAGTTTTGTTTATTCAATTTTGTTATGTCATGAGAGATATCCTTACATTAATTTTTCATTTTAAAAGGAGTAATGTAAATGAATCAACACCAGGGCCGGCCTAACCCCAAGGCCCAAGAGGCTTGGGCCTTGGGCACTCTTAAAATGTCATATTTTTTGGGGCACTCCAATTTTTTTAGTATTTGGGTTTGACTAGAACTCTTTATTAGCCCAATACCAAAAAAAAAAATGCCCATCCAACATGCAAATAAAGGCCCAAAAACGTAGATGACCCAAAAACTCGATGGCATTTTTGTAAATCAGATAACTAATTGGCCAATTTTCGAAGGAAAAAAAAAAAAGAAAACCAAAGCTCTACGTTTTTTCCATTACAGCCTCAAATTGACTATAACAATTACCTTCTCGGATTCCTCGCGGCCGTAGTGGCAGGTCTGGAGCAAGCAAGAACAAGAAGGATCAGATCAACACATCTCATCCCATCAATCCCTTCAAGAACAATTACCTTCTCGTCTATTCCCTCACGATGGGTAAACCAATCGCTGATCCTTGTTGTCAATACATTTGCGTTACGTCTCACAATTTTAACTTCACTTAATGCAATTCATTCATTTCGTGCGCCTTGTTATACCGCGTTTGATCGGATCTGAGTGCAATTATTTATGAGAATTAAGCTTCTTCTGTTTTTTTTTTTAAAATCTGGATTTGAGGTATTTTGCCCTTGATTTGTTTGCATTGGGGATTTGGGCTCTTTTGATGTGGTTGAAATCATCGGATCTAGGTACGTACAAAATGTAAAAGCACTTAAATTGAGCTTGATCCACCTATTGATTACGAGCGATAGGAGAGAACATGTATCTGTTTTTATTTCTCATAATGTAGTAGATGATCTGAGACTCAAGTAGTACTATTTTCATTTATTTTCTCAACAAGTTTTCTTGGTGGTCACACAGACTGTTAGGTTGTGTTTCCGTAGATGTGGATTTCAAGTGAAGGAATTTGTCATGAAGAACTTTTGCTTCTAGAAATGTAAAACAAGTAGTATTTAAGTGATATTCATGCATTGTTGAGATAATATGTATTTGTCTACTTGAAGACTTTGTATTTTGTGTTTGTATGTTAATTAGTAGAACTATATAGTGCTTTGAATTTCTCGTATTTTGATCGTTGCTGTAAAATTGTTTAAGTATTAAGGGCACACTTTTTTTAATTTGGCATTGAAAACTCGAAACCATTTGGCCGGCCCTGATTAACACTGACCATTTTGTTTTCCTTATTCTATCTCTGTACTTTCAGAAAGTTAAACATCCATACCCAGAAAAAACGAACGGACCTTGCATGTGCAAGCAGGATGAACGCCTATATATTCTCGTGGGGGTGTTAACTCCTCACTTATATGTGAGTGTTCTTGTTGAATAACTTGTTATATATTGTTGGCCGGGTCCATTTCCTAACAACTCATAATCTCTTCTAGAAAGATCCGGCTTCTCCCCGATCCATGTTTTGAATTGGAGGAGACCGTCGTGATCGTGACTATTCATCGGTGGATTCAATGGTTGAGGGTTTTTTTTTTTTTTTTGGCAAGTCAAAGTTTAAAAATACAATAGAACCATTGATTGTAGCAAATGGACGGCCGTGATCGCGACTGTCTCCTCCGGTCCCTCTCCTACAACAGTACACGAGAGTTGGAATATTCATATATAGTTTCAAAACATGCCAAAGAATTAATCCTCTAAAATTATTAGCATCCCTGATCATGAAGACGTACGAATTAAACCCACGAAAATAGCAGAGCAGAGCAGGGCAGCAGCTGGCGCATGCCATGAGATGTCCCCATTATACGTACATGGTTAGTAATGAGGCATTCCAGAAGGTCAGCTCTTCGAAAAATCTTTTGCCCATAAAACCTTATCTCCCGCACACACTGGCGGATTCAAGAATTTGACATAGTGCGAGCTCCAATTTTCTTTGTAATCATAATATATGAGTTACCGTTAAACACATTCAACCCAAAATAATTTCAGCATTCATGATAAAGTAACAATTTTAAAGTATATATGTGTTTTAATAACTAGTTACATGAGCAAATTTGCGCACCTCGACTATATGTGTTAATTCAACCAAAATTATCACATGTTCATTATCTATTTTCTTATTATTAACTCTACGAGTACAAGTTTCAGGGATCAAAAATGTACAAATGCAATGTGCAAGTCCATATTGAGTACTACACAAATGATCGGAGACGTTGGGAGAGTAAGGGAAACCTTTGTACCGGCTATAGGACGATAGATTTATATTTTTTCGTTTTTCCTCCAAGGTGCGCACTATTTTCTAATACTAGGATTTTCAAATAAAAAATAAAAAAATTAGGGGAGTGAAGGGACTCGAACACACGTGTCCCAAGGTGAGTGCACCCTACCCACACTACTTGTATATTAAGTACTCCCTCCGTCCATTTTCAAGTGTCTCGCTTCGTAACTCTAACTTATTTAAAAAACTGGTTTTGTTTGGATGAGAGTTTAGTTTAGTTTAGTTTTGATATTGGGTAGAGAGAGAAATAAGGTAATGATCGGAGAGAAATAGAGAGAGAAATAAAATTAATAATTGAAAATATAGGGTAATGATTGAAAAAGATATAGAGTAATGATTGGAAAACAAAACAAAACTAAAACTAAAATGGCTACCGAACATAGTTACACCTTCCACATCAAATGTTACCTCTACTTTTCCTACTTACCCTCTATGAGAGACATCATCATTACACTCATTATCATTACATTTTTACTTACTAACTATTCAAAATGGAATATATTTTTAGAGGCAAAATAGAAAATGTAGCAATTTTTACCCACTAAATTTATAAAATGGACACTTATTAAGAGACAGCCCAAAATAAAATACTGGACTTTAAAAAGAGGATGAAGGGAGTTCTAATCAGCAGTGCAGCCAAATAGCCAATGTCAATTGTCAAATCGGTCGAATTTATATATATCAAAACAATATGAGCTGCAGAAACACAAGCCTTCAATGTAGAATGGATATATATACTACAAATAATGGAAGTATGAATTTATATTGAATGCATGAGAAAGAGCTAGATATGCACCAAGAAAATTTTAGTCGAGATTTGGATTGGGTTAAAACCGTTTTAGTAACACTTAAACTGACATGGCAATTACAGTAAAATCGATCTCCACTGTTTCACAGTGTGTTCAATTATTGAGAGGTACACTATGATACTTTTAATATGACACTAACTTGCAATGATTACCACTTAATCTATCATTACTCAATGACAATGGGTGGTTTATGCTAAGAGTAATGATGCTACGTAAACCAATGAGGTAGAGGTTAATTAATTTGCTTATTCCAAGTTTCAAAATTCAAAACTTTGTAAACGTGCCATCCGTTCTTAGTTCTTACGACACAACGTATATATGCTGCGTTATTCCGACTCTAAATAGATTTTTTTTTTTTTTTTAACCAATAGATGATGAAAGTAATCTCTCAAAAGTACTTGTAAACGCCTTGAGATTTTTTTTTGATAAAAAAAAAATAATAATTGCAAACCAACGTGCATGCATCACTCAGATCGACCCAATTAGCTGCATCACGCTCTGAAGCCTCAGCTACACATAATTCAGCTTCCGGGGTGCATGCGACCGCATGGGTGTTGGGCTGATCTCGGCCATCCATGGGGAGAAATGGACGGCTCGAATTGCATCTCACCCGAAAAGCAATG
Organism: Rhododendron molle; assembly: GCA_025413875.1. Lineage (NCBI taxonomy): Eukaryota > Viridiplantae > Streptophyta > Magnoliopsida > Ericales > Ericaceae > Rhododendron > Rhododendron molle. The sequence goes on from CM046398.1 coordinate 51,702,058, forward strand.
GAAGACCGCCATCCGTTGCTGAGCATAGACGGTCGAGATCAACTCAACACGCATGTTGTCCCCAATGCACCCCAGTCCCATAATTCAAGCCAAAAACGAGAAAGAGAGCGAGGGGGTTCGTAATCCAAACACAACCAAACGAAAAACAGAAGCAAAGGCACAAGCAAAACAATAAAAGCGGGTGGCAAAGTGCCAACCCCAACCAAATTCCCGCTTTCCCGTTACTAGTAGAAAATTAAGAAACCAAGCAGAAGCAGACCGACCAGTGAGAATAAAAAAGTCCCACCAGAAAACAAATTTAAAAGAGTGGTAGATGTGTACATATAAAATCTTGAATATATAATTACACATAGAGATAACCAAAAAAAATTTGTGTGAGAGAGAGAGAGAGAAAGAGAAAGAGATAGAAAGGGAGCACTGACTCTCTCCCTCCCACCGTCCATAATTAACCACTTTCTCTCTCCCTCTCTCTCGTCAATTCTCACATTTAATGCACTTTCCTACCCCAACACCCACATTTAATGACCGCCTTACAAAAAATTCAGCCCACAGTCCCCAACCTCATTTAATTCTCCCACGCCACCCTCCATTAAAGCACCCGACCCCATCCACCACCACCACCACCTCCTCCGCCGTCTACTCCGGCCGTTGATTTCCCGACAACAAAGTATCTCACTTCGCTCTATTCCCTTTTTTTTTATTAAAAAAATATATATATATACGACTCAAGTGTCGAGGCCAGCTCAGGCGCCTACCCGCAGCCACCACCTTTGCTGCCCTCTCCGCCTGTTAATCTCCCCGCAACAACAAATCTCACTTCCCAACTGGTCTTTCTTTCTAATAACTCGAGCGTTCATACCAGCTTACGCCCCTATCCACGACCACCTCTGCCGTCTATACGAATCTCACTTCAAATTCATTTTTTGTTATACCAACTTGATGTCTCGGTCAACTTACTCGCGTTTTGACTATTGTCTACCGTCTGCTATATCTCTCCGGAGATAGCAACGCCTCTGGATCCCCGCTCCTCAACCGGCTCGACGAGAACTGCCCCGCCGTGGCCGACGACCTCATGAACATCGGACTCGCCAACGACTTGCTCCGCCGTGACGATCCTCCCCCGCCGCCGCCGGAGTACCTCGCGCTAGACTCCGAGAACGGAAAAAATCCCCCTCGCCGCCTGAAAAATGGAGACTTCATCCCTCTGTAGTTACGGAACGAGAACACTCTATGTTTTGTCAACGAACTGAACGGCGACGGCCGTTTGCTCCAGAAACTACTCCCTCCTCCTCCTCCTCCCCTCCGGTACCTCCACGGCGACCCCGTCGCGGGCTCCATAACTAACCTCTCCGATCCTAAATTCCGCTCGAATCCGAACGAGTACGACCGCTTCAACAAAAAATTCCGGCCGTTGAATCGGTCCTCCGACTGAGGAGCAGGATTCCTTCCCGGTGAGTTGATCTCCTGTGTGATCTCACCCACCGTTAGCCGAAAATCAGAAGAACGGCTTTCCGCTAACGGTTCTTCCAGAATTATGCTCTCGACGATGAGCTGATCATCTAGGCTAGGCCTAATCCTAGAAGCCATGACCGGAACGAACGGCGATTCCGGCCGTAATATCCCCGCCCTACACAACGGACAATTCGCGTGCGAGCCTAACCATATGTCGATGCAGTCCACGTGGAAGGCGTGGTAACAAACCGGGAGGGTACGGACGTAGTCGTTCTCCTCGAACTCGAGCAAGCACACGGCGCACTCGTGCGCGCTGCTCTTGCGCGTGTAGATGGAGAGAGGAATGGTCTTGATGACGGCCTCGTCGAGGCCGTAAGGGGAGAGGACGTGGAAGGAGGCGTCGGTCAGGGAGGAGGCGTTGAAGTTGGGGGATTCCAGGTCGCCAGCGGAGGAGGAGGGGACGTAGGACCGGAGGAGGCGGCGGCGACGGCGCCAGCGCCGGTAGCGGCGGCGGAGGTCGACGAAGTAGCGGGAGATGAGGCGGGAGTAGGTGACGATGACGAAGGCGGTGGCGATTATGACGACCATGGCGATCAGCGGCGGGCTGAAGTCGATGGGGAGCCTGGACGGCGGCGGGGAAGCTGACGAGCGCGGGAGGAGGGAAGCAGTTGTTAACGGCGACGGTGCTGTTGACGGTGACGGTGATGGAGACGGAGAAGGGGCGGGGGCGGGGGCGGGGGCGGGGGCGGGGGCAATCACGATCATGATCGGGCTGGTGGAGGACGGCGGTGGTGGAAGTGTTTGTTTGGGTTTTTGGGTTTGTGGGTGGGTGGGGGGTTTTGATGTGGTTTTTTGTGTGGGGGGTTTGACTGAGGGGGTTTTACTGGTGCGTCCCCCGTCTATGTTACGATTTGTCGACGGGGGCTGGCGACACGTCAGCATTCGTGAAATTGAATGCCACGAGGTTTTGTCTGGTGCGGAGACGTACTGCGTGGTTACGGTATGGGAGACGTCTTGGCAGCTCCCACGTTTTAACTGAGTCGCTGACGTGGCGCGGGTTAATTGGGTGAATTAATAAGTCAATGGAGTTTTGTGGGGTTGAATGTCCAGTCGTGTGTAATGTTTTATTCCACGATTATTTGGAATATTTGTAATTATAGTGATAAGTACTTTATTAGACGAGTCAAATTTTAATGTGAGGTTAATATTCAGTATAATTATTGGTGGAATCAAGATTTTGGTTCTTGATTACTACTAGTAGAGTAAGATTGCTTATTTAAGTTGAAACTATAATACATGCAGATGTATTTATAAAATATATACACATGTACTTTTGCTATTGTTCTTCTAATGTGCTCGAATTATAAATATATATAGCACGGTTAGACTATGACTGCACTAGAGTAGAGAAAGAGATTTGAAACATTACGCAAAGGCGCGACCAAAGCCTTGACTATAGGGGTGCATCAACCAAAAGAAAATTCTTGATTTTCATGGAACTCATTCCCTCTAGAAACCCAAAGGGGAGACTTGGTGGTCGAGGCGAGGGAGGTTTGCTTTCAAAACCTCTTATGTGTTACAAATTCTTTTGGGACCGTTCCATACGGAGCTTTCCTCTGACTTTAATTTGACTTCCTCCGCAAGAGGACGGTGCGATCTTGAGTCCCCATGATTAATTGACATGAGGTGTGCGTATGGTGGTCTGACACCTGAGTTACAACCAAAAAAAACCTCGCTCTCCCTATGCTTTATCAGCTTTCGTGCTGCACATTCCAGCTGGTAATTTTCGTTATGGGATTAGGTAGTCATTGTATCTGTCAAATCCCCTCAATACCCTGGGTGAAGTCTCTGCCATACATCAGCAGCAGCACCACCACCACCACCAAAAAGAAAAGAAGCAACAAAAGACAAATAACGAACCAGAAATTTCTGCCTTTTCACACTTCTTTTGAATCTTTGCAACTGTGAAGCTGGCATGTACTTTGTGGTAGCTTGAATGCTTGATGTTACTTCAGATTTCATGACATTGAAAGAGGTTCATCTTTTGGTATGTTTGGTGAAGGGGAATTAAATGTCTCTGTTGCTCTGCTTCTTCTTCACATGGCTTTCTTTACAAGTGGCTGTGTTCATGGTATGGCTTTTCTCTTCTGAAAAAGAGTAAAATGGTATGGCTTTTAATGTGGTCCTTATGGGCTTCGTTGAATCCAACCACTTTCGCGGTGGTGGTAGGGTTTGGGTGGCAATGAAGTAGCAAATTAGAGTTGGCGTGGAGTTGATGAGATACTAAACTTGGGAAAAATTATTTCGTGATGCTGGGGAACTGTCACATGGTAGTTTTGCTTATGCCTAATTTGAAAGCGCAAATTGAAATCTTTCGAAATTTTTTATGAAAATTAACAAAATTAGGCCGTAAAGAACTTTATTTTTTGAAAAAATGACACAATTTCCGAAGATAAATAATTCAGAACTGAGGGAATATCATACTTGTTGTCAAAAAGAGAGAAAAAAAAAAAAAAAAAAGGGAATACCCTACGTGAGGCTCACATGACCACCTATCTTGCACATCCATTTTTGTGAATCACATTGAAATTGAAGGGTAGAAAAGGTGGGAAAGTCCATGTGTTAGTCCGGTTGGTTAATTAGTTCGCTACTCACACAATTGACCAATGTTCGATTCTTAGGATCAGATGACAAGAAAGTAATTTTTTTGTATTTCTTAGTCCCGGCGTGAATGGCTTACCTTTGACTGGACCAAGAAAAAGATTAGTTGAGATGCGCGCAAGTTGGCCCGGACACCCTGATCGTTGAAAAAAAAAGGTTAGAAAAGGTAAACAAGCAGTCAATTTGATCATCCTTTTATGGAGCACTTTATCAGCTTGGGATGGGACACAAATGCAACAAATTGGAATGATTGTCACACTGAGCATGAAAAGTGCTTAACATCCATAAACCCAAGCCCGCAACCCCACCACCAACAATTCTACCATAGCTTTCCAACTGAAAGTTAGAATTGACAAGTAAAAATGCCTCTTTAAAAGATAATTGATTGAAGATAATGTTCTCCATGCGTCCATCCAAGCTTCCTACAGTAATTACAGATTGGACATTCATCTCCTTCGCAAATAACAGCAAACAAGAACTTACTGAGATTATCCAAGAAATAGCGGATAGCCCCAATACTCCGCGGGCCGTATTTCCAACAAGCAGATCGGTATTCTATCCTCCATGTTATGGTATTGAGCAGGCCACGGACAAGAAGCTTTCACCCAAATATTTTCCATTTTTCCCAGAAAACATTGGCTGCGGGAAACAAAATATCAAAGTAAAACATCAGAATAGAACATCAACCAATGAAACTATAACTAGAAAAAGGAACACAGCATTACGTCATTTCGGAGATTTTTGTCTCCGAAAATCTCCCAGTCCTGATCCTTTTTTTTTGTACATCGGAAAAAAAGCTGATAAATCCAGGGGCTGTAAGTTCAATTTTCCAGGGATGAAGTGTCTGGTTTGATAGAACCAGGGGCTGCGCGTAACTATTTAGTGGTCTAAGTCCTGATCTACGTTCTGGATGTAAAAGCTTTTTTCTCCAATGTTGACCAACGTACTATATGCCTCTGTCAAAAAGAGATATCATATAACAGACAATTCTTTTCCTGTTATACCTAGGATTAATCACTAAAAATTAGCTGGAACAGATGACATCTTCGATTTTCCATTCAGCTCTTGATCTGGCTTGGTCGACCAGATCATGATATTGAGGGAAGGGACCTTTTTTCGAAATAACTCTGGATCCTCTGTTCGACATTGGTGAACATGTAGTTGCGGAATGGAACTCAAGAACTGCAAGGGAAAGTTGCTAAAGGTTTTTGGATGTCCTTTCAGGTACTGTTGAACAAAATCATCAAGAAACTACCATGCTTGAGTAAAACAGAAAAGAATATACTCCATAATGAAGTCTATCAGAATGCAGCATTTCTCACACAATTGAAGGAATGTAGTTCAAATCCTGTGGGGAAGAACATGAAGTCCTGCAATATGTACTTGTTAGAAACTTTGATTGAAGAAAGTTACGCCTTATTCTCCAAAAACTCCCATCGAAATCAGACCCGTATATACGCTAAGATTAATGGTCAGGCGGTGCAAGAGGAATGATTAGGCAGTGGAGTAATCATCAATGACATATGATGCCTTTATCATATACAGGTGCCAAGTGACCAACATTACAGGTTGAGACTAGAGACTTAGAGCATTTACACACTAATAGATCTTGCCAAAGCATCTAAACAGCATTAACTCTTTACAATTGACTGAGATTGTGCAAGGTTAAAGTATTAGACAGAAGCTTATACATCGGACATAATAAGGATTCCAAACAAGTAACCAATGGGTAATTCAGATCCAAAAAGACTAAATTTTTAAAAAAGTAAGCTACACTATACACTAGCGGCAGCCTCTCAAGTTCTGAGAATTCCGTACGCAAGACGTTAATACATGTATCATGTAAACAAGATAATTGCTACAGCAGGTGAAATAAAGATTGATAGTCATTCATTTCAGAAGGGAAAAGCCTTAAAGATATTCTGCTTCTATTGTGACTACAAATGTCTAGCACAACTATTATAAAGCAAGAGGCAACTAAATCACTCCATAAAGCTGCAAGATTCGATCGTTGGATTGACTTACCAAGGTGTAAAGTTCAACTTAAGGCAGTCATGCTTGCTCCAGATGAAATTCTCACTAAATTGCACGCTGCACATCAAGAAAGATGTTTTATTAGCCTCTCTACAGAAGGAATGATTACCACCCCAAATCTCTGATGTGTACAAAGCAAAGAAAGAATTCAGATAAACGCACCAGTTTATGTCCATCCCAGTTTCTAGAATTTTGAACAAAATCACCCATTTGAAACTGAAACAACCAGAACCCGAATCTAAATCTAGCTCACAATGATTGGAAAACATTCAGTTACTCCTCTTCCTTCGGCATCTGAGTTTCAAACATTTCCTTCTTCAACATTTCTGCTAGTTCAACATTCCCATCTTTTGTATTCGCCTCAATGAAAGCACTATAAATCTCGCAATTCGGTTCAAACCCTTTCCCTACCATCTCTGCCTGAAGCTTTAATGCTTCTTCCATCCTCCCCTCTTGACATAAACCCTTTATCAAAACCTCATAACTCTTCCTTTTAGGTGCAATCTCATGTTTTCTGATTGCAACTCTCAGAAATTCCAAAGCCTCGGAAACCCTATTCTCCCCACCAAGTCCTCCCATAACAGCATCAACTGTTGAACTCTCTAACCTAAAACCTTTCCTACACATATCCTTATACAACAACAGTGCTGAATCGACATCCCCAATCTGACAATACCCATTGATAAGATGCTCAAAAGTAACACAAGAATGCTCCACACCACTCAACCCCATTTCTCTAAAAAACTCTTCAGCCCTTCCAACCTCACAAATTTTACAAAACCCACCAATCATAGTGTTGTAAGCCACGAAATCTGGCTTGAAACCCTTAATCCCCATTTCTTCCCACAACTTCACAGCCTCACCCATCTTTCCATCCTCACAATACGCCGCCATCAAAATACTATAACTATACCCGCTCGGTTCACAACCCAACGCCGCCATTTCCCCCCAAACCTCTTCCACATTTCCCACTAAACCATCTTGATGAAAACCAAGCATAATCACATTAAACGTATGCACATTCGGAACAACCTTAAAAACACCCACGGTTCTACTCTTACCCTCATCACCAAACCCGAAAACCTCCTTGTAAAAATCATACCCAGCATAACACCCATGATACTTCGAAACCGACCTAATCACCGAATTACACGAACTAACACTGGGAGAAATCCCTCTAGACTTTAACATCCTCGCAATTTCCATCGCTTGATCGATTCTGGTAGATCTCAAACAAGCTTTAATCAACAAGTCAAACACAAACGGGGCCGAGTCACACTCCCGGTAGGTCTTCACGAGAGACTGGAAGAGTTTCGGTGTTTTATCGGTGTCGGGGAAGCGGAGGAGAGCAGATTGGATTAGGGTTAGGGTTTGGGGCTTGAGGAGACGGGAGCGGGAGAGGGTGTGGATGAGGGTGGAGTAGGAGAGGAGGGAGGGGGTGGAGAGGGAGTGGCGGAGGGTGAAGAGGAAGAAGCGAAGGGCGAGGTGGGGGTTGTTGCGGATTCGGAGGGTGATTTGGGAAACTTGGGAAGGAGTGAAGCCGGTGGGGGGGGAGAGGGAGCGGAGGTGGGTCCAGCGGGATTTGGAGCGGTGGTGGGTGAGGATTTGGACAACAGTGGAGACTAGGGTTTGGGATGGGTCAGGTGGAGGTGGTGGTGGTGGGGAGAGGGAGGAGAGAGAGCGTCTGAGGATTGGGATAACCATTGGGTGGTGGGACGGCCGCTTTGTTTTTCCGGCTACCGTTATTCAGATAGCGATTGAGTTGATGGGACTATCTCGTCTGCAGTTGTCGACCCACCACATTCCCCACCTTAGCAGCTATCTATTCTGCCTAGACAAAAGGCAATTATCTACTTTAGCAGGCCATTTAATAAATGAGCATTGCGAACACAATAAAATTATTTTATTCACTTTTGAATTGCATTGGCAAAGTGCAAAAGTAAGTTGTTGTACCAGAAAAAAAAGACAGTAACTTGTTTCATCAGTTGTATGGAGGAAGAAAATATACCTTTTGGAATTGCACTTCCAACAGATATTTTTTCCTTCCAACGTTCAAATTGCACTTTTGCACTTCCAACAGCTATTTTTTCTTCCAACTGTCATATTGCACTCTTGATCTTTCTAACAGCTATTTTTTTTTCATTCATCTATAAATGAGTCCATGTATTACATTTCCGCAACCCTATCAATTTAATTTTTTTTTTCAAAGCTTCATTATTTTTCATATATCCTCTCCTTTTAACACCCATCTCAATTTTAATTTTCTCAAAACGACTTTCTTTCCTCTTTATGGCTCGCAATCCTTTACTAAATTTTCTTCTCGACTCAGACTCTGATGATGATTTAGAGATACTTACCGTAGTTGCTATGGAAGAAGAACGACTAAATGGTGAGAGTGGAGTAGTCCCACATCGTTCTTCTGTTCAAGGTCGCAATTATATTAATCGTGGTACTATCCTTGGCCACGAAAGGATTTTCACGACTATTTTGCAGAACCACCCGTGCTCGACTTTTAGCGAAATTCCAGGGCTCGACTGATGGGAACTCCTACTTATAAACAAGTACTCCCTCCGCCCTAATTTAATGGTCCCAATTTGCACTTTTTGCCGTCCCAAAATAATTGTCCCACTTCTAAACTAGATGGGTAATGATTAACAAATTTCCAATTTTACCCTTCCATTTTTCAATCATTACTACTCCTACTAACAAAAAAATAAAAGAGGGAAAAGTACCACTGGTAAGGAATACTAATAGAATATGCACTGGAACACCCAAAATTTGACTTCTTTTTCCCCCCTATTTCGAATCCCCAAAAAGGACCGTTAAATCCGGACGGAGGGAGTAGCTTCCTAGCTTCCATATTATAAAAACTTTTGGGTCCCAAAGCCAAGTAATCCAAAATCCATGTTTTCTAGATTGTAGATGGGTTAGCTAATCACTATCTTTCAGCTATTCTCCTGACTCCTGCCTGTTATGGCCTTGAAGCCAAGTACAGGTGGCTTTCTGTTTAGTTACTACGTCTTGAAATCTTGCAACTTTTGTACTTGAATTCAGCATGGCAGCGACACCATCTCATGTCGGTTGTAGTTGCAATTTTATGCACTTGTTTCGAGTCTTATGACTCCAACTTAAGGTGGTAGTCTTTGAAATCATAGCTCATTTGGATACTATACGACTTATATAGCTAACTATAAGAGATGTTTAAACAAGTGATTTATTCTTTTCCATGTATAGGAGATCTCTACATTCCAGGTATAGACTTGAAGTCTGACTCCAATTAATTGCAGAGCCTGAGGCTTCTGCTGCTTCCGGAGATGGATCTGGAACCATGCGAAGAGATGCTAGAAGTCTAATGAGCATAGTGCCTCGGCCGATATAGATATGAGTGACACATTGGACACTTCCACGCTAAGGACACTGCTTAAAGGAGTTGAACAAATTAAATGATAGTTAACTCGTTCAAGCCTCCGGAATTGCAGAAATAACACCCTTGAAGACTTCTTTTAAAACACCTCTGTTGGATACCAAGATTTAGATGGAAAAGTGACGTAGAAATTACTAAAATGCAGTAGATTCCATCAAACACCCATCATCCAACCTTCAAAACTCTATACCGGAGTAAATACCCCAAGTTTAGCCTTGCGCTAATGAAAGACGCCCAAAAGAAGCTCTCACATGCTATGATGAAAGGAACACTAACTAATTCAAGGATGATCTAATAAATACATCATGTAATCCTCGCTCTATTTCCATTTAGGCAGAACATACATGTAAGCTCTTTCTATTACTTTTGGTAATCTAGTTCCAAACGAATCTAAGATGAACTTTCACAAATCATAGAAAGGATATAGTGTCACAAAAGAAAGGTTAAACTACATCTAAAGTTCGATTAAAGATGACCATGACTATGAGAAGGAAAAATGTATAACCCTTGCATCAACAGCCTATCGAAATGAATGATTAAGGAAACTGAATGCTCGCTGGGGCATTTTATCAAACAGCTAATACACACAAAAGAAGCAACCTGAGAGATTGTTCGGTCAAACTTCATCCTATCGAGACCTCATCTTCTCCAATCTCATACCCAAATTGATATGGATGAACAAAATACATAATCCAAACCAGAATTTCAAGTAGAACATGTACTTTCGGAACAGGGAGAGGGAGAGGCATACCGTGTCCTGATCTTGAGGATGATGAAAAATCTCCACAATCCTAGCTGAAAGCTGCTTGTTGAAAGCGAGAGAGGCGAAGAACGTTGAGAAGACGAGGGGAAGAGAGAGAGGGCAGAAGAGGAGGAAAACGAGCCTGGCGAGTTACTGTAGCAGCATACCTATTTGACCGGGTCTTGCTGTTTTTGTGCTTCGGCTAACTACTATAGAGAAAAACGTAATTTGCCTTTAGGACCTGATTCGATTATTCTTTCTCAGAGAGCATGTGCACCAAGAAATGTGTATTTTAGCTACCCAAATCTCACTTTTTTTCATTTTACCTAATTAAATCTTTCTCAATCCCACATCAATCCTCTCTACTATAATCTCTATCCTTATAAAATACTAGTATAAAATATTATCCATCCCTCTCTCACACACACAAACCCACCCTTCATCGGCAGAAAACTCAAGAATTGAACCCAAAAATTGATTTCGGTGAAGAAGCCGATTAGAAAACTTTCTGATTTTGAACCCAACCCACAAATTGACCCTAAACCCAACTCTCTGATGTTGACGAGAACTCTGCTGATCGGAAAAACTCAGCTGCTCGTCGATCGGAAAACTCCGTTGCTCATCGATCTTCGTCCTAGTCTGAAAACTCAGCTGTTTGTCCTTCCCCGCCTCCACACGGGGGGAGAGAGAGAGAGAGAGAGAGAGAATATAAAATAAAGGATTGCTGGTGAACAGTAGCTCTGTAAAAGTGCCGAGCATGAAGCAAAGCTATTTTTCCTTTGTGTTTTGCTATCCTGGTGCAAAGGATTTTTTGTGGGTTTTCCTCTGTATTTTACCTATCTCATATACCTACTCTTGTGTACATGCTCTTAATGGTTATGACTTAGGAATACTTGTACAGGTAGTTAGTGCTGACCATAAATGAGCCAAGTCAAGTTGAGCGGAGCTTTGTCGAGCTCAAGCTCGGTTCGTTTACTAAACGAGCAAAAATCTTGAGCTCAAGCTCGAACCTTAACTGTTGAGATGTGAAGACGATTCTAGGCGGCAGTAAAAATTGCCCGGGGCAAAATTAAATTGCAGCAGTTTCTGCCCGGGCAAAATGAAGCAGAATTCAGTCGTAGTCAAAACTTCTCGGGCAGAATTGAGTTGCAGCAATTTCTGCCCAGGCAGAATGGAGCAGGCAGAGTCTCATAGAAATTTCCATCCGGGTGGCCCGGGCCAATTTCAAGCAAAGTTTGATTGCAGTACGTATTTTCTGCCCAAGCGGTTCTGAATTCCGCCCGGGGGGTTGGCGGTTGGCAAAAATGTGAGTTTTAGCGTTTTTAGGGTTTTCTTTGTATTGGCTTGCTTGTAACTATAAAAGCAAAGCTAAGCCTCTCATTGTAACTTTTACATACTTTCATAATAGGGAAACACCCAACACCTCGTGGAGTACGATTAAGCAATCAGCTTAAATCGGAACCACGTAAATATCTGTGTTTTGTTCTTTTCTTACTTTAGATTGTTTTCTATTCTTGATTTGTTCTTCGATTGTGTGTGTTTGCTTGTGGGTTTGGAAGTTAATTAGAATCCCCAACATTAACAAGCCGAGTTTAATCATTTACCAAACCAGTCTCTTTAATCGAGTTAAACCTTTCTTAACGAGCCGAGCTCCACTTAGCTCATTTACTAAACTAGCCAAAAACTCGAGCTTTTATGGGATTGATCGGACTTAAGGACAAGTAGGGTTGTAGCGAGCTCGGCTCGTTTAGTACAGAAACCTTGAAAGCGAACAGATTGAATTGTCAAAGTACCCCTAGCGCACTATAACCTTAACAAGTTAGATTGGAGTTTCAACATCTATTCATCTACTATATTTGTGCCTTTGTGGTGTTAACGAGTTACAGTATTTCATACGTACCCTAGGACTGTAAACTTCGTATTGTGTGTTCCAGTTTACAGGAAAGGAAAAAGTTCAATACATGCCATAGACCATTAAGAGATGAAACATGGGGCCGGAAAAAGAAAGACACATTGCGTGCAGAACAAAGAATCAACTTCATTTTCGCCTTTTTTCCCTGTTGTTGAAAGCACAATTCTTCTTCAAAATTATGGGTTCATTCATCACGTAGCAAACCCTTGAAGCTTCTTCAAAAATATCCCCTGCAGATGTTTCTTTGTGCCAAAAGATAAAGCAAAATCAATAAAGAAGCAAAAGAGCTCGATCCCCCTTGATTTTACACGATGCTTCTTTTTTCCAACATTTAGCAGCCTTGACCGTATGGCCAAAGAGTCACCCGCACTCACCTATAGAATATTTGTCCAGCCACAATAAACGCGCGCTGGTTGAGCCCACGAATAACGGTGACGGAAAACCCACGGAATTAAAAACTCACGCTAGGAACTCGCACGTTGCTGGTGAAAGCGATCATATATCGTTTCGTGTAGGTTGTGTTTGAGCAAGGATTTATGAAAGGAATTTAACGAGGAGAAAAGATAATGATTGAAAATCTAATAAAATACTTGAGTTGTTTTATTTATCTGATTCGTATATTTTCCTTTACCTTTTTTTTTAATACCCATAAAATCTTGTCTCTAGTTCTTAAACTAAGGAATTTGTTCCTTTGAACCATCCTTTTAAGAAACCAATAGATTTATATGAGATGGGAATAAACCGCAATAAAGGTTGACGTCCCAAAATTATTGCAAACTGAGCATCTTAATCGAGTCTTTAGATGCAAATTACCTGCAATAATGACACTCCTTTCCAAAATTCTTGCCTTATCCCCTAATAATTTAGTTTTAGTATATGCTGTGCATATTGAAAATCCAAACCACTAGACACATACTATAATTCCTTGGAATATCACAATCATCACGTTTACACCAGCTTACGCATACCTCAACTAATTTTGAGAGACCAATCGATAGCACCTGAGAGTTTCGAACCTGAAATCTTAGGAAGAAGAACAAACCCCTTCGTCTCAAATCTTGACCACCAAATTAACCCCTCGACGGATAAGTGACTAGTATCTTAATGGTCCCGACTTTTGGACGATAGGATTGATTCATTAGAAATTAATCGAGGTGTAAGTAAGTTGATCGGGACACCCGAATTATCAAAACAGCATATGATTCTTTTTGCTAAGTGGGAATATTAATTCCATCGGATGGTCACAAAGAATGTACATGCATGTCTTATCTGTCCTAAGTTACCGCTAACTAGCTGATCATAAAGTGAAATTCTCGTTTTCTCTGGTGGGTCATAACTCATAAGCCAATGTGGTCAGAATTTTCCTTCTCATAAATACTCAAAAGAATTTTCAAATTTTAATAAACTTATTATTACCCCATAACTACCGCTTATTGGGTTGTGTTTAGCATTTTGTAGTACTCTGTGTAGCTTTGGTGCAGACCTAATCTTTGACATCAAATGTACAAAGTGATTGTCTACGGGTTCCAATTGACAACTTGGATATAAGTGGTTTGAATTTTGACCACTTAAATTCTCTTGGTTCCGTGTTCTAATTTACGACGAACTACGCACTCGTTCATCCCACACAATTCAAAATTTAAGTTCTCTGAGCTAGACCAATCGCGTATCTGTCGCTTTGAAATTCTCTTGGTTCCGTGTTCTAATTAATTTACGACAAACTACGCACTCGTTCGCCCCCTCGAAAGCCAAAATTTAAGTTCTCCGATCAAGACACCGCATCGTGTTATTTGCCGCTTTTCATATTTTACGGTCACATAACAATTCTTAAAGACAGTTCAATATCAACTCCTTTTGAGGCCAATCTACACCATAAACACCACTTATTGGGTTTTTTTTTTTTTTTTTTGATCCGCCACTTATTGGGTTGTGGTTAGCATTTTTTATCTATTCTACAATGGATGACTTTGGTGCAGACCTAATCTTTGACATCAAATGCACAAAGTGATTGTCTACAGGTTCCAATTGACAACCTGGATATATGTAGTTTGAATTTTGACCACTGAAATTCTCTTGGTTCCGTGTTCTAATTTACGACGAACTACGCACTCGTTCGTCCCACGCAATTCAAAATTTAAGTTCTCTGATCGAGCTAGACCGGTTGTGTATCTGTCGCTTTGAAATTCTCTTGGTTCCGTGTTCTAATTTACGACAAACTAGGCACTCGTTCGCCCCCTCGAAAGCCAAAATTTAAGTTCTCCGATCAAGACACCGCATCGTGTTGTTATCTGTCGCTTTTTATATTTTACAGTCACATAACAATTCTTGAGGACAGTTCAATATCAACTCCTTTTGATGCCAGTCTATACGGAGCTTTTGTCTTAATTTTAATTGAGTTTTCTGCAAGTGGGCAATAGTATTAAATCCCCAGAACTAATCAAGCTGCGTGTATAGACAAACTGAGTTTAAGAAAATGACAATCCCTAAGCACAAATTCCCTCCTAGTTGCTTCAACAACAACCCCAAATTGTTAACCCAATTAGAAATGCCAAATGTAACGTTAAAGAGATTCCAATCACTTTTTTCCCCTCTTCTCATCCGTCAAGCAAAAGATTAACCCAGCCAACTATATATATATATATCTTCCACCAAACACTTCCTTATAATTGCCCACAAAGAGCACCCAAAAAAAAAAGAAAAGAAGCCACAATGAAGTACAATGAGATAACCCACGTGAGCCACCCCAAGCACAAGCTGAAGTTCGAGTACACGGAGGTCCCGTTCAAGTGCGACGGGTGCAAGGAAGCCGGCATAGGGTCGCGGTACAAGTGCACCGCGTGCGACTACGATCTCCACCTCCACTGCGCCCTCCCGTCGCCGTCGTTGGCCCACCCTTTCTACACCAAATGCTCGTTCCAGTTCCTCCTCGAGCCGCCCGGGAGCGTCGCCCGGTACTGCAACGCGTGCGAGAAGGACGTGACGGGTTTCGTCTATCACTGCAGCGCCTGCGGGTACGACCTCCACCCGTGTTGCGCCAAGCTCCCGATGGTGCTCGATGACGGTCAGTACTATTCTGTGCACTTTACTTAGACGGCCAGGCTTATGAAAGATCGTCTCGATACAGAAAATAGTACAACTTACCCAGGCAAAAAAAAACTTAGTTTTTGTACGGAAATAAAATTTGTGATTTTGTTGCCCGTCGGCCGGCCGTCGTCAGCATAGAGGTTCGTAGAGACATCTGTGAATTTACTGGCGTTGCGTTTAATTGTGTTTGGCCATTAGAATCTCCACTCACGCAGGCAAATACAGCTTTAGGACGATGACCTTTGCATGCTGCAATTTTCATCCATTTGTGGCTAAATATTTTTTTGAGGCCTTCAATGTACCTAAAATAAAAGTGAGCCCGAGACATCCTGCGTTACCACAAAAAAAAAAAGAAAAAAGAAAAAGCAAGGCCTGTTGTTGACTTGTGGACAATTGGGACCCATGACATGTCACGGGCCCCATAGACGACGAGATAAATGGCCTAATGGTTGAGCCGCTCCTCTCGTTCTTCACCATCTATATATTCTAGTACTTCGATATTCTTCCTGAGTCACGCTCTTGATTTCTTTTGCATACTGCTATCGTAATATTCGAGCGTCTAAATCCCCGACAGGCGAAGTGAAGCTGTACCTATACCAGAAGGTGAGCGCGTCGTGCCACCGGTGCGGGAGGAAAGGGAGGAGCTGGAGCTACAGATCGACGTGCAAGAAGTACAATTTGCACGTCGCCTGTGTGAAGGAGATGTTGGTGGACAATTGGCATGACATATATTTCGGAAATAAAACTGATCATCATCAGGGGAATAACATGTACTCCTACTACTATAATAGTAGCGCTAGCACTGGTACCAGTAGGACTAGGAAATTGGAGACCAGCATTCCTAGCCTTAAAAACACACTCCATGCCCATCATCTCCAGAAAAGTAGCAGCAAGGGGAAAGTGCAGAAATGTTGTGAAATTGCTGGTTTGGCTGTTCAGTTCGTTATATCAGCAGTTCTTGGGGACCCGACTACTCTCATCGCTGGGGTCGTTGGAACATTGATGTCCAGATAGCTAGTGATCAGGGTGGATTGGCCTAATTTATGAAGTAGAGAATTTGTGGCTGTAATTAGTGATCGATCGATGCATGTTTTAGTGTGGGGGAATGTTGGATATGTAAAAGGTCCATCCATGGGCCTCTAATGTCCTAGATCACTTGTATTTAACCCACTTACCTTCCTAATAATAATAATTTGTACACGTAAGTTATCAAATTGACTTTTAACGAAGGATTTCAAAGCCAGTTTCAGGACACGTAACTGTAACCGTCATCGTGTAACAGTATTGGGAGTATCGACTGTTGTAAGGGCCGTGAATCAAAAAACAGACCGACAGCAAAGGAAACCGGATGATACGCATGCCATTTTTCATCTTGCCAGTATATCTGGATGTAACGGTGTATTGGAAGGCTTAAAAATAGTTACGTAACGGCTAATTTGTAAAACCTTGCTTTAAACTTATAATTGATAGTTCCGTTTTGTCATTAGATATATAATATATTGAATTCAAATTATCGAAGCAACAAACAACGAGAATGGTCTATCGAAGGAAATCGAGATATATATTGTATCCACTAAAAAATACATACACTGAATGTAACATTCTTGTAAATAAAAGGTATCATCGATGCTAATTTTATTCAACGATTTAATGGTAACACTTAAATTAAAAAAAACTACACTATAGTACGAGGGCGTTTGGGTTGATTCAGTTATTTCTTTTCCGATAAAATACTGATTCAGTTATTAGATAGCCTTATTCAAAGGGCTTATCAAGCGCATTGGATTGGGCCAAAAATTATTAGGGTCGGCATCACTCGAAAAGTAAATGGTCAAACAATTCAAGTGAAGGCCAACAACAGATTGACCAAATAATTAAGCCCAAAGCCCTCCTACGTGACTCTCTTTTTTTACTTCTTCCACCGGCCCAGGTCAACTATATCCAAAAGTGTCTATACACCTGTTATAGTGCAATGTTAGTCGTAAGATAGCATAGAAAAAAGAGAAAATGATAGTTCAGGACGTGTTTTGATAATTAATACACACTAAGTACAAGTTAAGAATATTTGTTAATACCGAAAATATCCTTGACGGGTATTAAATATCAAAACGCTTCCTTAACTGTCATTTTCCCTTTTTCGGGTATGTACTGTTTGACCTCTTCTTCCAAGGGGAGAAAAAGTTCTTCAATCTCCTGAAACTACAGTGGTCCATCCCCCCCCAACCCTCCGGCCTCCCCCCCCCCCCCCCCTGCCCCGCTTTGTGTTTTTTTTTTTGGTTACACAGGAAAGTAACCCTCCCTCTTCTACTGTTAACCCTTCGGAAGAAGGTTGTTCACCAGCAAACGAAGAATTCTGCTGTGTTCATTCTCGCCCATACCCCAATGATTGAGGATTAGATGGGTTATGTTATGTTATTGTTGTTTATTTATTTACTCAAGTGACTATCCTTTAATTTAAAAAATTGTTGACTAATTTCTACTACAATTTCTATTTTGTTTTTTCCTTTCGTTTTTAGTCTTGAAGCGGAACTTTGGGGGATGTATAAAGGACTGCAAATCATTTTGGAGAAAAGTTTGCGGAATGTCCAGATTGAGTCAGATGCTATGTTGGCGGTGAATCTAATCGAAGATGGCAATCCGGGTATCTACGCACAAAGTGTTATCATTCACAAAGCGCATGGCCTCCTCACTCGCACGGATACAACGTTGAACCACGTCTACTGCACTGCAAATCGGTGCCGGACCACCTCGCCCACATGGGAGCAGAGCAAGACAAAGACCTGATTGTAACTGTGGACATCCCCATCTCCCTTAGGGAATTCCTTATCAGTAAAGGCCTAATTGTTAGGCGGGTTTTAAATTAGATGCTTTGACCCTTTTAGGCCAGTTTGGTTATTCTGTTTATGTCTCCTGTTGCGAACCTATGTTTCTAGTCTTTTGAATGAAATTCCGACGTACCAAAAAAAGAAGGGAAATTTATAGAAATGGTCCTCCTAGTTTTACACGAGTCTCATTTTCGTCCTCCAAGTATCAATTACAACTCTTTTAACTTTCAATTAGTTTGGTTTTCGTACTAAATTGGTCTAATTGATAACTTTGTTAGCCAAACTGGACGGAAAAAATCAAATTGATGGTAGTTTGGACGTTGCAGTTCGTACAAAGTTGGTCCAATTGATAACGTCTGCTTTCAATCTGGCTTTTTCATCCAATTTGGTTGACTGACGCTATCAATTGGACCAATTTGGTATGAAAACCAAACTTGAAGGTCAAAAGAGTTGCAATTGATACTTGGAGAATGAAAATGAGACTCGGGTGAAATTAGAAGAATCATTTCTATAAATTTCCCAAAAAAGAATTGCCGAATAATGAAAGGTGATTTAATTGCATGTAGATTTCCTCTTATCACTTGCACATGTATTGCTTGTGCTTAGACGTCGCTAGTTTAAATCTGACAAGCCATCAAATAAAATGAATCCAAACAGCACCATATATATTTTAGTACTTATCTATTCTAGCATTTGAATGTTTCTATGATCATCTTTCCCAAAAAATATTAGCAACTTTCCTCAAACCCAAATGAATTTTAAAGCAGACGCAATGCTTGCGCACATCAAGGGCCGACGATCACGCGTACATTTTTTCCCCTTGGCAATGTGTTTCGGACCATCCTGGGCGTACTTCAGATTAATTCCTACTATTCCTCACACAACCGTTTAACACGCTTATTGTTTTTAGGTTGAAAATAAATCATTATAAGAAATTATTGCCTTGTGATGAAGTAGTGTCATCTCAGTTTTTACTCATGAAATTGAAAATTTTGCTTGAAATTATTGCTTGAAGATTCATCAAGTTTGTGGGATAGTGGTCCATGGAAAAATGAGTACGTTGACGCGACCCTCCTAGCTAATTTTCTTGACCCGAAGTCACTTCTTCCAAAGTTTTCATGTGAAAGCAAAGAGAGCAAAAAGACTGTTCGGGAACCTTTTTAATTCCAAGACTATTACTGTTAGGAACGGATGTATGTTGGGGCATATGTGGTCACGGTCCCCACGTTGTTTCAGGATTTTTTTATAAAAAAAAAAATTTTTAAATTCAATATTAGTTTTTTTTTTATTTGTTAAGATCACCTAGATATTGTATTTTGTATGATGGAGTGATGTTTAAGACATTTAAATATTTTTAGAATGTGTTTGTTTTGGGTCCCAAAACTCAATTTCTCTCTCAGCTTACAGTCTCTTATAAGTTTTTCTTCCATTATTAATCTCATTTTTCTTTCTCTCCCTATCCAGTCATTACCCAAAAAATTTCCCTCAAAACTTAAGTCAGACAAACTATTAGATTTTGGAAACTTGAAATTTCAAAATCTTGTTGTTCATAGTTTGGCCTCTGCGTTTACGACTTCTTGGTTCCATCCAGTGCCGGCTCTGAGTTTTTTGGGGCCGGATGCGAACTTTATATTTGAGACCCATTATATAATACACACAAAAAAAGAAGAAGAAAGACTAGAAGAATTAAAAACAATGATAACACAAAACTCAATAATCATTATATAATTTAATCCAAAATATATTACTTAAACATCACCCTTCTCGCATTTTTTGCAGCAAAAATAGTAATTAAGCTATTATAATCAAGTTTCGACACCATATCTTTTTCAATGGATAACATAGCTAATCCATTTAACCTTTCTTGCGACATAGTTGACCGAAGGTAAGATTTGATCAACTTTAACTTCAAAAAGCTTCTTTCTCCGGAGGCAACCGTGACTGGTATAGTCAACAATATTCTATAAGCAGTCCACGCATTGGGAAAACATATAACCTTTTATTTTTGTGGTCCATAAAAATTAGGCTCTCAAGTTTAATGAATATTATAGATGTATACCTATACCTAAGGGTACAAAATATATAGGGGCCCACAAAATTCGTGAAAATTTGGGGGCCAGATGCGGCCGCATCACTGGCGTATGTCCAAAGCCGGCTCTGGTTCCATCCCTGATTATTTACTGTGATAATTAAATCGATGAATTGCTATAGTATTATTATTAATACTCCGTATTATTATTTTTGTCAATTGGCAAGTTTTATTCAAAGCTAATCAAAAGAAATGTCCAACGAAGCTTCCAAGTGCGCCCAAATTGGAAAATTATCCAACCAGGTCAGCAGAAGATTCAGAGATATGGCATGCTTGACAACCAAATGTGTCACCCTATTACAAGTATGAGGAATATAATGAAATGCTATACTAGTATTATTTACCCAACTCAATTTGTTCAATCGAATGAACTTATTTACATTGTCAATGTCTGTAATGACTGAAGGCCTCGTTCCGGTAAAATTCTTATTTTATAAATATTTGTTTTTGGTTTTACGAGACAAGTCATCCTCTCCCAGTAATTAATATAGAAAGAACAGTTGTAAGTGCAGGAGTAACACGGTGTTGTAATGAAAGAGCAACTAGATATCTTCTGATAGACTTTACAGATTAGATATTGTTTTAAAAAAACATATTTTGTTACGCGAGTTATAAAACTCACGGACTCTTGATCGTAATATATCTATCGGGGCAGTTCCGGAGACAACTAATTAGACACCTAAAAAAATACCTCATAATTCCCGATCAATTTTTAATGATCCGAGCCACTCAATGTGATCATAACTTGATTTTATGGGTACCCGCGAGAAATCAGCAAAAAAGAAAAAGAAAAGACCAGGAAGGGCTTGATTTGAGCAGTTTTTAGCTTAGATTTGATGAACGGATCAATTAAAAATTGCTCAAAACAAGCACTTCCCTGTTATATTTTTCGCTAATTTGACGCGGGCACTCTTAAATCACATTCTGCACACATTGAACAGTTCGGATCATAAAAATTTGATCTAGAGCTATGAGATTGAGATTTGAGGTATTTTTTTAGGTGTTTAATTGGTTGTCCGCGAAACCGCTCCGTATATATATATTCAATAACAAATGCATAAAAAAGTAGTCTGACGAAAGTTTATCGATTAAAAAAAAATTTACGATGGAGTAACAAAATATGCCGGAAAAAAAAGCATACAAAAGTAGTCTGACGAAAGTTTATCGATTAAACTAATTTTTTGAAGATTACATCCTGATTTATAGGTAAAGAAAATACTAGTTTTATTCCAAATCAAAAAATTTTGAAGAGAGAAAATAACAGACAACGAAATTAACATACGTATACTTTGAATAAGCCCCAATATGTAACTAAAATTTGAAGTAGTAAAATTAACCACGCGAAATAAGCGCCACTAAGAATAAAAAGTATCTTATTCAAGTTATTACGTACGTATAAAAAAAACAAAGTTTCCATAACAAAGACGGAAACTTGTCGTGCATCAGGTAGCTAGCTAAGGGTACGTAACAATTGTACGAATAAAATTCATACAAACGTCGACACATTATTATTATTTTTTATTTTTTTTGGTCAAACGAAAATATAACGTCGATACATGCATTATTTAACTGCGAGAAAACGGATATTCCGAAAGCATATCCCTTTCACCTATTTATTTTTCTTGAAATGTGATACATATACATAGACTTTTTCTTGTACATGAATCTTTTAAGGGTAGTGATAAATACTCCCATTCATATCTTTGCTTCTCCCTCCAAACAATTTTTAGAAACTCGATAAGAGTACATCAAAGAGAATAGAGGAAAAACAAAACATAATTGATTGACGGTCTCAACGAATTCACAGTTTTGCATGATCATACGGTGCTCTTCCATCACGGATGGGAAATCACAAATCAGTTGCGACGGCCAAACTGATCTTCCTAGACGGCGCGATTCAAGTGTACTCATCCCCGGTAAAGGTCTCGCACATACTGGATCAGAACCCGGCCTGTTTCATTTGTCATTCGGATCATATGGAATTCGATGAATTTGTTTCGGCCGTTGATGTTGATGAGGAGCTTCAGATGGGGCACCTGTATTTCGCCCTGCCGGTGAGTTGGTTGGCTCAGCCGCTGCAGGCGGAGGATATGGCCGCGTTGGCCGTTAAAGCGAGTCTCGCTTTTCCAAGTAGTCGTGATGGTCGTGGTGAGATTAAGTGCGGGTGTTGTTTCAGAAGACCCAGAGTGGATGATGATCAGCAGGATCGTTCGATGTTTTCTGGTGAGAAATATGTGAGTACATCAAGAAGAAAGGTTGTTGCCATCGGTGGCGAAGGCGGTGGATTGGTTCAGGGGATAAGCAGTAGGGGTTGTCCTAGCAGTCATGGCAGAAAGTTGAGCATGATACCGGAAGATCAAGGCTCGTTTGGAACATCGTCTTTAGATGAAGGCTCATTTAGAACGCCGTCTTTGTAGTGTTTTTTTTTTATCATTTAAATCTTGATGATTAATCTGAACGCAATGTAAAGCTAAAAGTGTATTGAGAGTTCTGAAAATAGAAAATCACGTACCGCGATGCTACCAGTACTTGACAGTTGATTCGTAACTTTTAATTTATTTGGTACGTTTAAGTGTGCTTCTGAGATTTTGCTCTTCTAAAGTTCGTACGTACATGACTCAGTATGATTCGGTTTGAACAATTTGATCGATGTACTGTGGTCATCTTGCTTTCATCGGTGGAATGGAGATCTCTGTTTCAGTTTTACACGTCCGTATAGACGGAAATTCGAGAAAGAGATTCTTAGAAACTTAAAATTAAAGAGGGCATGCATAAAATCTGATTTTGGAGAAGTACTGAGTTTTGGGATGTTTGAAAGACCAAATTAATTTCAGATTCTAAGTATTGCAAAGAATAATTTCGGGTGTTTGCAGCAAACTCTACCATATTCTCCAGCATTGTGGCCGCCTCAAGTCCTCAACCAAACAATCCGTTGCTGCGCGCCGTACGTGCATGCTGCTGTCTCAAGGTAACCCCAAAACAGCCACCTAAATCAATCCATTCCGTAAAAAGAGCTCCAAAATCATCCCCAACCAAGAGCGGAACCAGGATTTGAATACGGGAGTGACACCGTAACTTATTCATACAAGCATACAAATCGTCATGTATGTGAATATACTTAATATGTCTATTGACAGCCATTATGCATGATCCGTAAAGAAACGTGCAATAAAAAGACTAAATTTGTGAGAAAAAATTTAATGTCTAAATGGGTCGAGCTCCGATCTCCAATTAGGGAAAAAATTACAAACCTTATTGGAATTTATCAAAAAGCAATTAGAAGGAGAAAGAGATAAGAGATAGAGAGCTGAGAGAAGTTTTGTAAAACAAGCAAAAAGGTGACAAAGAAACTTTGGTGGGAGAGTTCCAAGCATGACACATTCTACAACGATCAGCAAAACTACACTTTATGTACTACAGTTTTCATATATTTTTATTTATTGTATAATATATATATAAAAATTTGTTGATATTTTTCAAAACGGGAGGGCACGTGCCACCTCGCCCCACTAGCTAGTTCCGCCCCTGCCCCAAACGTATGCACATTGTGTGCACGATTCCTGCATAAGGAAAAGCTTAGAAGGAAAAAATAAAGAATGGCAACCCACCCGACATCAAAATTAGTTCAAGATTCAGGTAACTAGAACCCTAGAATCAATATTTGCCACATTGCAGCCGCCAGACAGATAGCTAACCAGTACGACGATGTGCAAAACCTGCATTCCCATGCACCCCTAATATTCATTCCTCCGATTCCGCTTTGTTCATGCCAAAACTCATAAGTGATAAGCACAGATATTCTCAAAGTAGTTTCGACCAAATAACGAATTAATACTGCTAATATGATACGAATACGTACGTATGCAGTTTCCATGGGGAATTGATTCATACGCACGCGATAAGTTGACCAAATCATCATTCCCCGTATAAAAATGTGTATCAACGAGGACACATAGAAAATGACGTACAGACCCTAATACACATAACGATCGTAAATAAACAATGAGTAAACCAAGCAACGGATCGATAACATGACCAAATCAAGAATCCGCTCAAATAAGTAAATCATCGGAGTAAGCGAGGTGTGGTTAAGTTGGCTCAAACACATGTGCAGTTACAAAAATTGTTGAATAAATTAATGACATAATATAATCTCTGCTAATCGAATATGGGCAATAATAAATGTGTAAAACAAATTATAAAGGAGGTCTCTATGAATGTGAAGCTACAAGAAATTAAGCCGAATAGTATTTTCTAGTTTTGTTTGATTTGTCTACCAAAGTAGTAATTATAGTAGTGGAAGAGGTAGCTAGCTAAATAATTGAGGTCAACATGCATTTCAAATTCTTTCGAAGCTGAGGCTCTGAATATCCCGGCCGTCCGGATGGTCAGACACGGACAAAACGCGTATATAAACTCCTGAAACAGATTTAAGGGTTGAAAACATCGTTCGTTCGTTCTTCTATTGGATTGAACGGCTGATCCTTCATCGTTTGCCGATTTCGTTCTTCGTTCTACTGTGTTCGAACACAATAGTTAGGGTATCTGGTTCTCTTATGAAACGAGAGAGAGAACGAGAGAGAGACCTTGGGTTTGATGTTCTTCAACGTCGTCCGTCTCCGGTTGATCTTCTTCGTTGTTCTTGGTGAAAATCACCTTTGTCCTTCTCTCTCTCTCTGTTTCAGTGTGGTTTGAAAAGAAAGTGGAAGGGGATCCATTTGTGTGTGCTTGACCCGCGAGAACAAAATTACCCGACCCAACCTTTCCTGAGATCCACATGTTGCCTTTTTAATCAGTGGCCGTTGGATTAAATCCAACGGCTGGGAGCCGAGTCCTGCACCAAGGAGGTTGTCTGGGATCCCTTAGGGGATCAGGAGTATATTTAAATTATCAACAAAAATATCTCTATTATAAAACAGAAGGGTGTGGGGACAAGTTGTTGCAACGGCTCAAATTTGTTTGATCTAAGGGTTGAGATGCATTTTTTCACATTTTATGAAAGTATCCACATTTACCCATCATATTACATAAATGCCATCTATTGTCTAAGAGGAAAAAAGAATCGGAATTCAAATTTCACAACTCTCTCTCTCTCTCTCTCAAAACAAAGAAGGGGGAAAAGCAATTCTCCTTGCTTCCTTTATACGAGACCTTTCCTCCTCTACGGGTTGATTGTCTTCGAGGAAGGGGTTCCCCCCTTGGATTGCCGAGCACTAGACCCGTCCACCGTCCACTCCTCCTCAATAGTCAAAAACCCCACGGGAGAAATCAAATCGGGAGAGGTATTTTTTGTTGCCCACCATATGTTTGTTAATATGCTCTCTTCTATTTTGTATACACTTCCTCCAAAATCTGGAGAGGTATTTTCTGATGCCCACCATGTGTTTGTTAAATGTTCTCATCTGTTTTGTAGAGCTGTAGAGACTTTGTGGAGTTTTTTTCCCCCCTCTTTGAACAGCGTTCTGCATAATTTCGCGAGTTACTAATTTCTTCACTACACTGTTTGTGTGTTCACTTACTTCATATCAAAAAAAAAACTTCGCTGTTCAAAAAAATTGAGGTTAATTTCTAGCAATTTGTAGCTCCCTAAAAATTGAAATAATGTTTTTGAGCCACTATCAAGATTCAGAAGGTATTTCAATTCCAATCGGGGTGAATAGTACTGTAGGCACGGGCAAACACTAGTACTCCATATTTCATTATCACAAAACAAAAAGAGAAAGAGATGTTGTACTTGTAGAGAGACTTTGAGAGTTTCTTCCATTAATTTAATTTATTATACTAGTATGACTCCCGAGGAAGACAATTGTCGAACTTCGTATATTTGTGTGTCTTGTTTCTCTTCCTCCTTCATAGTATCCAAGACCATTGGTGTTTGCGCGCGTTGTTCCACTAATATCCCAACAAAAATTTTGAGAAGTAGTAGTAGGAGGGTATTGTGCATGTGCACCTTCGGAGGCCTCTCGATGTTTTTTTTTTTTTTTATTCCTTCATTGTATTGATTTATTTTTATTTATTTTTATCTTTGTGATCAATGCAATATTTTTCCCAATCCGAAAATAAAAATCAAAGCAAGCAATACGAAAATTAACTTCTTTTTCTGTCAAAAAGTAAGGTGTACTTATCCGATTACCTCTGAAATCCTTGTAACTGAAGCCGCAATTGATCTTTTCAAAAAAAAAAAAAAAGAAGCCGCAATTCAGACGACTTTCTAGAAGGAAAAATAGACCAGAAGCATACATCCATGTCATTTTTGCGAAGCTGGAAACGATGGAGAGACTTCAGTCGTTTGGGTAATTGGCTTCTTTTTTTTTTTTTTTTTGTCTTTATTCAAAAAAAATCATATTTATTTATTTTTCATCATTTTTTTTCTTAGATTATTGCTTCGTCATGACGAGAGGAATCTTTAGTAAAAAATTACACTCGAAACCTAATTTTTTTTGAATAAAGATGAAAATAAGCCAATGTTTTCATCTTTATAAAAAAAAAATTAGATTTCGTTCGCAATTTTTTACTTTTTAGATTCCTCCTATCATGACGAATCATTAATCCAAAAAAAAAAAAATTGATGAAAACTAACGAATACGAATATTTTTTGAATAATAACAAAAAAAAAAAACAAAAAAAAAAAGCTGTTTGAAGGAAGAACTAGCCATAAAACGTCTTAGAACAAGCTGCGGAAGAACTTATTAGGCCAAACCATATTACTCTCAAAATGGGAAGCAAATCACTTGCTTTTTGGCTGGAATAGTTCCAACCTTTGTTTTTTACCTCCCAAAGGTTAAAGAGTAATGCTACAAACACACATTTAAAACACGACTTTGGACAAAATCATGTCCGGAATCGCTAGATGCACATGAATCCATATGAATTTAATGGTTCCAGATGCAATTGTGTTTTGAAAGTATATTCCTAGATTTTGGAAGATTAAAAGCCCTTAAAAGTCTAAACCGTAGATTATTTAAGAAAAGTCCGTACACGTGCTCCGCACATAATTCCTTAGAGTCGAGCTAGAAGCATCCTCCATTTTCAATCTTTTTGGTCTCAAGTTTACGGAGTCAAGTTGTTTTTATCAAAAAGCAGACAAAAACGCGCGCGCGCGCGTGTGTGTGTTGGGGAACTACGGCAAACTTCATATGGTTTGGTGGATGTGCGGATGCACCATCTCGCGTTCAGTTTGTAGCACATAAGGCCTTGTTTTCACTAAACTAAAATTGTAGTACGTGACTTTTTCGTTATTTCTTTATTCAAAAAGAAAAAATCGCGTTTGTAATTAGTTTTCTGCCCAACTTATATAGATTATTGGTTCGTATTGACAAGAGAAATCGTAAAAGTGATCAAAAGTAAAGTGATTGAAATGTTTTGTACGAAGAAATTTGTGGAAGGACAGGACAAAACATTAAAATGCATTAAAGTAGGGACGGACGGCTCTAACGCTTTTGCAGTGGATTTTGATTTCACCTGGAACTGGCCTTTGATGCTTCCCAGATACTCCAGTAGAAACCTTCCCCCACTGTACGGTTATTCACAGGTTCATTTCACCTGGAACTGACCTTTAATAGTCACCGGCCAATCTGATGAGGGCATTTCGGGAAATTGAACGGAAGTTCAAAAAAACACGGCCATCGACCTGCCCCCACCCTGCTGATCGATTCACATGAATTATTATCATGTCTCCTAACTTTTTTCTTAAAGATAATTTCGGCGGAATAATAACTCCGCATGTGTCACGCTTAGAGTTTTATCTTTTTAAACAGTCGATCCTATATAAGCCTGGATAAAAGAGGTGGATTGTGCGTTAGGTATCTGACACATGAAAACCTCGTTAGATTACTATGACATGAATCCAATTATTGAATTGATTGGGATTTAAGGTTCAGTTTGGTTTGGTAATTTTGGCGGTATAATATTTTTCTTAACTCCCACAATTTTCTGAAAAACTTACCCCTATAATGCAATTTAGTACTGTATTCTTCACAGTACAATTCTGTTTTAGAAGTAGAATTTAGTGTAAGATAAATAATACACACCGGTGTACGCAGCGGAAACTAGGATCGTATTAACCTCTAGCCATTGTTGTTCAAGTTGAACACCGAACACACATATATTAGATGTAGGTATCTTCTAACCTATGCATGACTTCAGTGCCTTGAGTGATGGATGTCAAAGGCTTAAATAGATGCTAGATTAGGGACCCTTTTATCTTCTTTAGAAAACCTTATAGTTTCCCTCCATCATGGAAACACACTTATGGAGATAGTGAAAAGCCAAGAGATTCTTGAAACCACCACTATATCTATAATGGAAGATAACACTTCCATTAAACACAATGTGACCAAGTAGGCCCTTTAAAATATTTCTTACATTTAGTACTTGAATCACACTCACACCATAGTACAATCATAATCTTATCTACGCTGAGAAAAAAAAGAGAGTATAATATCATCTACTGGCTACCTCAATCTAATTATTCTCTACGTGCCATAAATAAATCGAAATTTATGGGCATGCTGGTCCCGACATTTCGGAGCCTAAGACGAATTTCGAATTAGTGACGCCAATTCCTTCTTTGGGGTGATATATTGGGTACTAGTACAAGTATTTATTTTTTTTTTTTTTTTGAGGTTAACTTTACACATTATTACGGGGCCTAACGTGGCCAACTCTTGAGCCTTAACGCATGATTAATTGACTCTATTTTTGGTACTTGTGCAATTTGATGAAATCAAAATTTTGGACTTCCTAATTCGTGTTTATTCCATGGTACTGTGGGCAGCATGTTCTGGAATTTTCGGATTTCAAAATGTAAGAGCCCATAATTGAGGGAGCGCGAGCAGAGAAGGCAAGCGCTCGGAATGCAAAGTCGCCACTTGAGTTTGAAGGTCCGACACCCAAGGAACCGTACTTCGAAGCACCTGCCGCGCTATTTGATTTGAAAAAGTAAAGGAACTAGTCCGTCATAACCATATCTGGGTTCGGGAGGCAGGTTACGAGAGGAGAAGGGTTTTAAGGCACCCCTCTCGCCCAATCCAGAGATCGGTCTCTACTTAGGCATTGTGAAAACATTGCGATTTTTCTTTTATTAATCAATTTTAGCCATTTAGGGCGGGGGAACAGTTAATCGGGGATTAAAACTGTAACAGTTTGCAAGATGTGATAGATGACATGGATGAGCAGTTAGTATAGGACGAAAACAGACTGTTGTGGGAGTTTAAACAGACTGAAAAGCCTGTCTTAGAGTGTCGTGCACATGAAGAAACCAGTATGCACTGATCAAGTCAATGCATGCTGACTAAATCTGCGCACGCTACTACAAGACCTGCGCGCGCTAGTAAGCTTAAACCCACAGCTCTTATTCTCAAACCCTCTGAGCTTTGGAAGAACCAGTGCACACCCAGGACAAACCAAACAGTTTATAGAAGTTATAATATGCAGTTTTAAACAACTTAAAGGTTGAAAAGCCCTACAAAGTGACAAAACACCCCATAAATAGTGTGGAGACAAAATAACAATTTAAAACCAAGTTACTCGTGCAAAGCCACTCATTGGTCGGGGACAAACTGTAACAACCCGGATTTTCAACCCAATTTTTTTTTTCAAATAAAGAAATTTCTTTTAATCCAATAGTCGATAGTAATCGATTAATTATTTAAAAGTGTAATTAGATTAAACTAAAATCTAGAATAATTGTTGGTGATTAAAATTAGTTTAGCATATAATTATCTTATCTTGTTCTATTCTATTTAAAGTTATTTTTTTCTTGTTATACATACATATAATTGCATGCATGTACACTCCTACCATCCCTCCCTCTCCTACTCGATCTCTACCACCTCCGTAGCCCTTAAACCGAGCTAAATTCCTCCAATTAAAAACCCAATTCGATTAGGACTCGATTTGATCTTTCCACATCAAATTCACCTATTAATACACCATCCCATTAACCCACGAAGCCACCATGATATTCTCCCAACTCCTCTGACCAGAATAGAGAGAAAAATCGTAAGAAAACAAAGCTCCAATCCATGGAGTTTTAGAGAGAGAAAGTGAGAGAGAGAAAAGTGGGTTTCGTACCTAGGCTCAACCGAAATCCAAATTGATCGTTCCAATTACTTCCCTCGACCCCAAGCATCTCCAAAGATCATCCAATTCGAGCCCAAGGTCCCCCGATCGACGAAACCGAAGTGGTCTTCCCCAAACGTTCAAGTTCGATCGAAAACCAATTTAATCCGATTCGAGATATTATAATTCGATCCGAAACCTTCTCTAAGTATATTTATGATTTTTAGACATAATCCAACGTCCTCCGTGACCCCATGCATCGAAAACAAGCAAGAAAACCAAAAAACCCGAACCTGCCCCGAACCTTGCGGCCGCAACCTGCGGACCGCAAGAACCAGGCCGCAACCTTGCGGCGGCGACCCAGCCGCAGGGTCAAACCTTTCGGTTTGACCGAATGTGCTTCGAACCCTCGTTTGACATCCCGAACATGGATTTTGACCCCCGGACTATTTTTCCTAGGTTTCTAACACTCCAAAGATCATACCTTATTAAATTCATATTTTTTTTATTTATTTATCTATTTATTAAATTTTTATTCGTTATCGTGTAAAAGTTTGTAAACTAAAAATCATTGCGACTTTATAAACTACTTTTCCTATATTTCTAACATATTAGAGATCATAACTTGCTGACTTTATATTTTTTTTATGTTATTAGCTATTTATTTTATTTTTAATTAAAGATACAAACAAAAAAATAATTGCGACCTTCCAAACAATGATTTTAACATCTAAACTATTTTTTCTAGACTTCTTACATCTCAAGGATGATATGTTATTAAAATAATATTTTATTTACTTAATTAACTATTTATTATTATTTACGCGTTGTTTCTTGATAATTATACTTTAAAATATTATAAAAGAGGTTAATAATTCCGAATAATTTTATTTAGACTTCTTACAGTCCTAAGATGATACTTTGTTAGAATAAATATATTTTTAATTAATTAATTATTTATTATCTATTTATTCTTCTTTTGCCTATTAACTTAATCTTTTTATTTAAAATAATTCCGTGAGCATCCAAACCCAACTTTTAGCACTCGAACTTATTATAGAGGACTGTTAGGACCTTTATTAAGGTTACGATAATTATTCTAATATTTTTACCTAATTAATGTATTTAATTAGTGTTTAATTAACTTAATTACTT
This sequence comes from Rhododendron molle, assembly GCA_025413875.1. Taxonomy (NCBI): domain Eukaryota; kingdom Viridiplantae; phylum Streptophyta; class Magnoliopsida; order Ericales; family Ericaceae; genus Rhododendron; species Rhododendron molle. The sequence goes on from CM046398.1 coordinate 51,733,498, forward strand.
ATAATTAATTAACGAAAGTCTAGAAAATTATTTTTAAATCTTAATTAATTAATTCTTTCATTCTTAATGACTTTGTGACCATATGAGATTAAGGGCAACGGCCCAGTCATAAAAAGTTATGTGATTGCATTGCCGAATATCTGTTTTGATCCGTCTGCTATTCGGTTTTAAATATTATGGGGCATGATATTGTGTTAATGATTAATTTGAATGTTAGATTGGACCCTAGAGACATGGGGTGGTATACAATATAGAAATCACTTAGACGATGCTAAGTAATGGATAAATTGTGAAGTTTCTTTCTGTTTAGAGGTTGCCTGCAGGCGTGATATGAGAAATGATGAGATTGTGATGAGAATTGAAACTGGCGAGAGTCCAGTGATGAATTGAAACTGGCGAAAGTCCAGTGATGAATTGATAGACTGGCGGGTGTCCAGTGATGATTGTGATGTGGTTTATAAGATAGGCGAACCCTAGCGATATAACGGCATGATAAGCTTACCATTTGTTGTAGTTATTGGGATGCACACTCGGTACATAACTTAGGTGTATCTGCGACAGCAAAAGGAAGTGATCTCATGGGACGGGATATGGTTAGTGGTTGGGGAGGAAAGATCTCGTGGAGAGATCTTAGATTTCATGTTAAGTTAATGGATAGCAATGAATCAAGTTATGTGAATTATCTCTGTTTTATTTTTTCGCACTATATATATTCTGTTTGCCTGCTAGCTGTAAAGTAAGAGGGGTGGTTGGGTTGGATTATTTTACTGGGTGATTTATTACTCACGGATACGTCTGTATCCTGGCAAATCGATTGCTTCGGCGATCAATTTGCTAGAGGGCGCAGGATTCAATGGAGGAGATTCAACGATGATGCAGTTCGACACGAAAAGAATATCAGTAATGAAGATCGAGGATGCTTAGGATTCGTATCAAGATTAGAGTCAGCTCTGAAATTAATGTATTTTGATTCCGTAAAACTATCTTGAGATTGTATTAGCAAAAGCTTTATTTTGGAAAATTATATTTATTTAGCAAATTTTCTTGAGAAATTATTTTTATATTGCACCCGAAAAGTCGGGGCGTTACACAAACAGTCGCGCGAGGAAGTCACTTTGTCGCTCGAGGGTGCGCCCTGGCGCGCGACGGTTGCACTCTGGTGTGCAACGGTTGCGCCCCGGCGCAATGGTCAACGCTCCACTTGACCATCGCGCGATGTTTTGGGTGCATCGCGCAAGGGTTCGGGTCAATCTTCTAGTGTTTGGTTTACATGTTTCTGGGTTTTGAGACATGTTCACAAAGCTCCCAGGGGCTTCCAAAAGTAAACAGAAAGATATACAGAGCTAAGCTATGGATTTTAGCATGCAAAACAGTGTTCTAAAAGACCTAACATACTTCAAAACAAATAATAACATGATAAAACAAGGAAAAATCAGCATCCCCAAACCCCACGTGGACTGTCGCGCGTGATAATGAGTCCATCGCGCTAGGGTCTGCCAGATCCCAGTTTCTTGTAACTTTGCTGACTTTAGGACCAAAACTGATATTGATTACCAATCTTGGCCCTGACAGCCCCCCTCATGGATCAAAACAGTAAGCAGAACAAGGTGCTTATACCTCTGCTCTTTGAGTTTGAAAGTGTGTTTGAGTTTTGATGTTTGAGGCTTGATTGAGTAGTTGAGTGATGAATGAGGAAGAACAAGCTATGTTCTTAGGTGCCCTTGTATCTCTTTGGTTTGCAAAGAAGAAAGCAAGGCTATGGCCAAAATGTGTAACTTGGTGAACCCTATAAAAGATAAACAAAGGGAGGTACTTATAGGAGGAGAGGGGGAGGTAGATCTGGTGCAAAGAGACGTGCTAGCTGAGTGTTACTTCGTGGCTAAGTTTCCCAGCTGATAAAGGTGATGGGGACAGGTTGTTGACCGTCGCGCGATGAAGTAGGACCATCTCGCGAGGGTGCCAGCTGTCGCACGTGGGTCAACAATCAAATCTTTGACTTTGACCCAAGCTAACTCTCGCCCGAGGGAGTCAGTCTGTCGTGCGATGGAGCCAGTCTGGAGCGCGATGGTGCGCCCTGGCACGCGATGATTGACCATCGCGCGATGGAGTCAGATCGTCGCGCGACGGTTGCGCCCTGGCACGGGCCGTCGGGTTTTTGGTTTTTGGAAGTGGCTTAGAGTTAGGTTAGGTTCAAGGGCTTTTCAAACATTCAAAACTCAAACAATCGACATTCCCGGAGTGTTCTTGATCCGTTTCGTCATTGGGGAATCAAAAACCATAAGTAAACTAATTTGAGAGTCCAAATTGGGATGTCTATAGGTACATGACTGTTGGGGTGCTAAAATTTCAAGTAGTAAAACCATGCGAAATAAGCGCCACTAAAAATAAAAAGTAGTATCTAATTCAAGTTATTACGTACGTATTAAAAAACAAATTTCCATAGCAAAGACGGAAACTTCTTAATTCTTGTCATGCATCAGGTAGCTAGGGTAACAATTGTACGAATAAAATTCGTACAATATGATGTGACTAATTTGTATGTTTATGCGCAAAATGCGCAGAAACATCGACATTATTATTATTTTTCTGTCAAACGGAAATATAAGGTCGATATATTATTTAAGTGCGAGAAAACGAATATTCCGAAAGCATATCCCTTTCACCTATTTGTTTTTCTTGAAATGTGATACATATACGTAGACTTTTTGTTGTACAAGAATATTTTTAAGAGTAGTGATAAATACACCCTTTCATATCTTTGCTTCTCCCTCCAAACAATTTTTTAGAAACTCGATAAGATTCCATCGAAAGGAATAGAGGAAAAACAAAACGATTCTCTCCGCATAATTGATTGACGGTCTTAACGAATTCGCAGTTTTGCATGATCATACGGTGCTCTTCCATCACGGATGGGAAATCACAAATCAGTTGCGACGGCCAAACTGATCTTCCTGGACGGTGCGATTCAAGTGTACTCATCCCCGGTAAAGGTCTCGCACATACTGGATCAGAACCCGGCCTGTTTCATTTGTCATTCGGATCATATGGAATTCGATGAATTTGTTTCGGCCGTTGATGTTGATGAGGAGCTTCAGATGGGTCACCTGTATTTCGCTCTGCCGGTGAGTTGGTTGGCTCAGCCTCTGCAGGCGGAGGATATGGCGGCGTTGGCCGTTAAAGCGAGTCTCGCTTTTCCAAATAGTCGTGATGGCCGCGGTAAGATTAAGTGTGGGTGTTGTTTCAGAAGACCTAGGGTGGATGATGATCAGCAGGATCGTTTGATGTTTTCTGGTGAGAAATATGTGAGTACATCAAGAAGAAAGGTTGTTGCCGTGGGTGGCGAAGGCGGTGGATTGGTTCAGGAGATAAGCGGTAGGGGTCGTCCTAGTGGTCATGGCAGAAAGTTGAGTATGATACCAGAAGATCAAGGCTCGTTTGGAACGTCGTCGTCTTTAGATCAAGGCTCGTTCAGAACGTCATCTTTAGATCAAGGCTCGTTTGGAACGCCGTCTTTGTAGTTTTTTTTTTTTTTCTGAAATCTTGATGAATCTGGACGCAATAAAGGTGAAAAGTGTATGCCCACTAAATGGGTCAAGTTCCTCTCCAATTAGGGACATATATGCACGATTCCTGCATAAGTAAAAGTTTAGAAGCCAAAATAAAGAATGGCGCGCATATCCCACATCAAAATTAGCCGTTCATGATTCAGGTAACTAGAACCCTAGAATATTTGCCACATTGCAGACAGATAGCTAATCGGTACGACGACGTGCAAAACCTGTATTCCCATGCGTCCCTGATACTCAGTTCCTCCGATTCCGCTTTGTTTCTAATTGACTAGTTTACGTGTTAGAGTTGCCAAAACTCATAAGTGATAAGCACAGATATTCTCAAAGTAGTTTCGACCAGATAACAAATTTATACTCATAATATGATATGAATACGTACGTATGCAGTTTCCATAGGGCATTCATTCATAGGCGATAAGTTGACCAAATCATCATTCTCCTTATAAAAATCTATGTGTATAAACAAGGACACGTAGAAAAGGACGTACGGACCCTAGTATAGATAAAGATCGTAAATAAATTAACAATGAGTAAACCAAGCAAGGGATAACATGACCGAATCAAAGAATCCGCTCAAGTAAGTATATCATCGGAGTAAGCAAGGTGTAGTTAAGTTGGCTCAAATACATGTGCGGTTACAAAAATTGTTGAATAAATTAATGACGTAATATAATCTCTGCTGATTGAATATGGGCAATAATAAATGTGTAAAACAAATTATATAAAGGAGGTCTCTATGAATGTGAAGCTACAAGAAAGCCGACTAGTATTTTCTAGCTAGTTTTGTTCGATTAGTCTACCAAAGTAAATTAGGGTAGTGGAAGAGGTAGCTATATAATTGAGGTCAACATGCATTTCAAATTCTTTCGAAGCTGAGGCTTATCCCGTCCTGATGGTCAGACACGGACAAAACGCGTATATAAACTGCTGAAACAGATTTAAGGGTTGAGAACATCGTTTGTTCTTCTTCTACTGGATCGAACGGCTGATCCTACGTCGTCTGTCGATTTCGTTCTTTGTTCTACTGTGTTTGAACAAAACGGTTAGGATATCTGGTTCTCGTACAGAACGAGAGGGAGAGAAAGACCTTGGGTGATGTTCTTCAACGTCGTTCGTCTCTAGTTGATCTTCTTCGTTGTTCTTCGTGGAAATCGCCTTCGTCGCCTCTCTCTATCTGTTTCAACGTGATTTGAAAAGAAAGTGGAAGGGGATCCGTTTGTGTGTGCTTGACCTGTGAGAACAAAACTTCCCGACCCAACCTTTCCTGGGATCCACGTGTTGCCTTTTTAATCCGTGGCCGTTGGATTAAATCCAACGGCTGGGAGCCGAGTCCCGCAACAAAGAGGCTGTCCGGGATCCCTTAGGGGATCCGGAGAATATATATATTATCAGCAAAAATATACTCCGTATTTCATTATCTCAAAACACAAAGAGAAAGAGATGTTGTACTTGCCGAGAGACTTTGAGATCAGTTTCTTCCATTAATTTAATTTATTAAACTGATATGGCTCCCGAGGAGTAGACAATTGTCGAACCTCGTATATTAGTGTGTCTTGTTTCTCTTCCTCCTTCATAGTATTCAAGATCATTGGTGTTTGCGCGCGTTGTTCCACTAATATCCCAACAAAAATTTTGAGAAGTAGTATTAGGAGGGTATTGCGCTCATGTGCACTTTCGGAGGTCTCTCAAAGCCCTTTTTTTTCTTTTTTTTTTCCTTCATTGAATTGATTTATTTTTATTTTTTTATCCTTGTGATCAATGCAATTTTTTTCCCAATCCGAAAATAAAAATCAAAGCAAGCAATACGAAAATTAACTTCTTTTTTTGTCAAAAAGTAAGGTGTACTTATCCGATTACCTCTGAAATCCTTGTAACTGAGCCGCAATTCAGACGACTTTCTAGAAGGAAAAATAGACCACAAGCATACATCCATGTCATTTTTGCGAAGCTGGAAACGATGGAGAGACTTCCGTCGTTTGGTCAAATGACTTATTTTTTTGCCGTTATTAAAAAATTTTGGTATTTGTTAGTTTTTCGTTATTTTTTGTGGATTATTGTTTCGTCATGATGAGAGGAATCTAAAAGTAAAAAATAACGATCGAAACCTAATTTTTTTGAATAAAGACAAAAATAATCCAATAAACCAATTTTTTCATCTTTATTCAAAAAAAATTGAATTTCGATTGTAATTTTTTACTTTTTAGATTCCTCTCATCATGACGAAGCAATAATCCACAAAAAAAAAAAAAAAAATTTGACGAAAACTAACAAATGCAAATATTTTTTTGAATAATAACAAAAAAAATAAGCTATTGCGCTTATTAGGCAAAACCATATTACTCTCAAAATGGGAAGCCAATCACTTGCTTTTTGGCTGGAATAGTTCCAACCTATGTTTTTTACGTCCCAAAGGTTAAAGAGTAAGGTTACAAATACGCATTTAAAAGACAATTCTTGATAAAGTTGTGTCCAGAATCGCTAAATGCACATGAATTCATATAAATTTAATGGTTTCGGACGGAATTGTATTTGAAATTGTGTTTTAAAGGTATATTCCTAGATTTTTGAAGATTAAAAGCACTTAAAAGTCTAAACCGTAGATTATTTAAGAAAAGTCCCTACACGTGCTCCACGCATAATTCCTACGTCAAGCTAGAAAAATCCCCCATTTTCAATCTTTTTGGTCTAAAGTTTACGGAGTCAAGTTGTTTTTATCAAAAAACAGTCAAAAACGTGGGGAAAAAAAAAAAAAAAAAACTACGGCAAACTCTGTGGTTTTGTCGATGTGCAGATGCACCGCTTCACATTTAGTTTGTAGCACATAAGGTCTTGTTTTCACTAAACTAAAATTGTAGTAGGTGACTTTTTCGTTTTTCTTTATTCAAAAAGAAAAAAATCGCGTTTGTAATTAGTTTTGCGCCAAACTTTTATAGATAATTAACTTGTCTCTCGAGAAGAGAAATCAAAAAAGTGATCAAAAGTAAAGTGATGGAAACGTTTTGTGAAGAAATTTGTGGAAGGACAAGAAAAAAACATTAATGCGGACGTTCCTTTTCAATTTTTCTTCAGTATTGTCGCTACAAAATCAATAGTACAAAGCACACACGTAAATGAAAATCAAATCACATTATTGTAAGTAACTGTATCATACAGCTCAACAAAATCCAGCCCATTTAGCTAGTTTTACAACTTAATGACGTAAATCGCCAAATTATTAGAGTTTATTAGGAAAAGATGAATTCAAATAAAATGCGGACGTCTATTCGATGATCCGAGCCGCTCAATGTGTTCAGAACGTGATTTTAAGGGTACCCGCGAAAAATGATCGAGAAGGGCTTGATTTGAGCGGTTTTTATTTAACTGTTCGATAAAATACAAACAAAAACTATTCGGATTAAGCCATTTTCAGTCTCTTTTTTTGCTTATTTCTCGCTAGTACCCTTAAAATCATGTTGTGAACATATTAAGCAGCTCGGATCATCGCAAATTAATCGGGAAGCGGTTCAGGAGACCCTTAATAAAACCTCTAAAAAAACCCCCAAGTTCTCAATCGAATTTTAATGATCCGAGTCGCTCAATGTAATTAGAACGTGATTTTAAAGGTAACCACGAGAAATCAGCTAAAAAAATGACCGGAAAGGGTTTCATCTGAACAGTTTTTTATTGAACTTTGTTGAACAGTTCAATAAAAAACTGCTCAAATAAAGCCCTTCCCTGTTATTTTTTTTGCCAATTTCTCACGGGCACTTTTAAAATCACGTTCTGAACACATTAAGCAACTCGGATCATCAAAATTTGATCGAAAACTATGAGATTAAGATTTGGAGAATTTTTTTAGATATTTTTTTAAGGGTCCCTGAAACTGCCCCGTATACTGCTCGGATGAAGCCCTTCCTGGTCTTTTTTTTTGCTGATTTCTCGCGAGTACCCTTAAAATCACGTTCTGAGCATATTGAGCGGCTCGGATCATCGAAATTCAATCGGGAAAGGCAAAGTCCGCAACTTAGGTCCTCAATGGAAGCCCACTGTATATATATATATATATATATATATATATTATACATATATATATATATATATATATTTGTCACAGCTAGACCAAATTCTCGAGATGCAATATTGGAAAGCGAGAAGATAATTGGGACATAGATTCTGTCCAGGAATACAGAAGAGTACTACTATTGGTATCGATCCAAAATCGTAGGGACGGCCGCGCCGGACTGTTTCCGGCCACCGGATCGCCGCTCCGAGTCTATACGTGTATATACATAAAAAAAAAGGGTGCTCGGATCAAGCAACCAACACACCTCGAATGCCGTTGATTCTCGCGTGGGCCCGTCGTTTTTTTTGTTTTTAGAATTTTTGGACGGCTCAGATTGGCCGTCCGGTGAACGGAGACGGCCCGGCGCAGCTGTCCCTACGATTTCGATACCGACCCGTCAGTACCAATATCATTTTCGAATACAGAATGGCACACAACTGTGGAAGGAAGTTATTAGTTGGAAGGGCCGAATTTTTAAGACTTTGAACGCTTTTGCAGTGGATTTTGATTTCACCTGGAACTGACCTTTGATGCTTCCCAGATACTCCAGTAGAAACCTTCCCCCACAGTTATTCACAGGTTCATTTTACCTGGAACTGACCTTTAATAGTCACCGGCCAATCTGATGAGGACATTTCGGGAAATTGAACGGAAGTTCAAAAAAACACGGCGATCGACGTGCCCCCACCTGCTGATCGATTCACATGAATTATTATGATCATGTCTCCTACTTTTTTCTTAAAGATAATTTCGGCAGAATAATAACTCTGAATGTGTCACGCTTAGAGTTTTATCATTTACACAGTCAACCCCAAATCCGGATAAAAGAGGAGGTTTGCGTAGCTGAAAGCCTGAAACATAAAAACCTCGTGAGTTAGATCACTATGACATGAATCCGATTAATATAGCCGACCCCAATTGATTGGGTTTTAAAGTTCAATTTGATTTGGTAATTTCAGCGGTATAACATTTTTCTTAACTCCCACCGTTTTCTGAAAAATTTACTCCAATAATGCAATTTTTTTTTTTTGGGTCAAACTGAATAGCATATATGCCATATAATGCAATTTAGTATCTATTGTTCACAGTACAATTCTACTTGGCACCATTATAGCGAATACGCTTTTCATTCTCGGAGGGAATGAAAAGCATATATCGCGAAATGACTGAACGTAGTGAAAGAGTGAAGCATCGTCGTGCACACACGCACACGCGAGAGAGTTCCCGAGTCCGAGCCCGAGAGTCAAACCAGCCCACTCCCAGAAAGCTCACTAACCGAAGGTATCCTAGCCAGCCCCAAGGAACCCTCGCAAAACGGAATTGTATTGTATATATTGTAATCACACGCTCACTATAGTACAAGCATAATCTTTATATACGCTGAGCAAAAAAAAAAAAAGTATAATATCATCTACTGCCTACCTCGATCTAATTATTGTCTACGTGCCATAAATAAATCAAAATTTATGGGCATGTTGGTCCCGACATTTTCAGGACCTAAGACGAATTTCGAATTCCAATTTTTTCTTTTGGGGTGATATATTGGATACTGGTAAATTTTTATTTTTTTGAGCTTATATGTTGGATTGACTTAACTTTACACATTTTTACTGGGCCTAAGAGCATCCACAGTGGAATAACCAAAAGTCAATAATCAAAAGTTATCACATCATCTTTTGATTATGCATTTAAGGGGTTGTTAAGGTTAGCAATGTAGAGATCCGCAATGGTACAATCAAATTTGAATAACCAAAACTTGCCACATCACCTTTTCAATTTATAAAAATCTAAAAATTGTGAACATAGAAAACAATTATTTAAAAATAGGTTTCAAATTAATAAAAAAAGGTTATTAGAAAAAGAGAAATATTTATGAAAACTTTGATTTAAAAAAAAATTTCGGGAAAAAGTTTTAAAAAAAACTATTTTTCGAATAAAAAAATAGTTTTGAAAAAAAACAGTTTATGAAAAAAGAAGTTTTAATAAAAAAAAACTATTTTTGCCAAAAAAAAAAGAGAAATATTTTTGAAAACTTTCATTTAAAAAAAAATTTAGGGAAAAAGTTAAAAAAAAAACATTTTTCGAATAAAAAATAGTGTTTGGAAAAAAGTTTTTTTTTTTTAAAGAACAGGTTATGAAAAAAAAGTTTTAATAAAAAAACTATTTTTGCCAAAAATTTTTGGCAAAAACAGTTTTAATAAAAAATAGTTTTTGCAAAAAATAAAACTTTTTTTAAAAGTATTTTTCTTAGAACTATATTGAAAATGGAAGAGAGATAAGGTTTTTGTGTAATGATGATGTATTTGATTGAGGAAATATAGTGACAACTAAATTTGATTATTGGCAAAAAGTTGCTAGTTTTGATTATCCGAGAGCCAAAATTTGATGAGTTGCTAAGAGGTTGCTAAGTTTGATTATTCCACTGTGAGCTCTTTTTTGAGCAAATGTTGCTAACTTTAACAATATTTTAGTTTTGATTATACCACTGTGGATACTCTAAGGAGCCATCTCTTGAGCTTTAGTGCAGGATTGACTCTATTTTTGGGTACCGGTGCAATTTGATGAAAATTTTGGACTTCCTAATTCGTGTTTATTCAATGGTACATGATTGTTGGGGTGCTATTTTGACAGATTTTTGTGGGACTGTTCTCAAGCGTATTAAAATCCAAGTATAGACCAATATCGATTGATTTCCCCAGCAGAGTCGCCACTGTGGGCACACGCCCCAAAAATTACGTCGCGACAAGCGGGTGCGCCCCTTTTGGAAAGCGCGGCAAAACGCTCAATTCAGAGTCGCCACTTGGTTTGAAAGTCTAACACCCAAGAAACCAAATTTGAAATGTTTGCCACGTTTAATTTGAAGAGGTGAAGGCACCAGTCCGTCATAACCATATCTGGGTTCGGGAGCCAGGTTACGAGAGAGGAAGGATTTAAGGCACCGCCCTCGCCCAATCCAGAGATCGATCTTTACTTAGGTATTTGCGAAAGCATTTGCGATTCTGTTTGATCAATTAATCAATTCTTTAGCCATTTAGGGGTGGGGAACAGTTTAAAGGGATTTAAAACTGTAATATATTTGCAAGATGTGATTGAATAGCATGGATGAGACACCAGAAAATGGGATAAAGATCAGGTTTTGTTTAGAAAAGCAAATTCAGTGCATTGTTCCAAATTTGACATGCACAAGAAGGAACTTCTCTACACTGACCAAAGCCACTCTGCACGCAGTTCTAACATGCGCGCGCAAATTTGCTTTTCTCACAGTCTCTGTTTTTATCCTCCTCTGAGCTCTGGAAGGACCAGTGCACAACCAGGACAAACCAAACAGTATTTAGTATTTAAACTATATAGTTTAAAGGCTGAAAAGCCTAACAAATGAACAAAATACCCCATAAATAGTGTGGGGGACAAATCAGTGGCCAAAGGCCAGTCACTCATGCAAGAGCAACACACTGAAAAATCACTAGATCAAGACCACCTGTGCACTCGGGTTGGGAACTTGTGTGCGCCCATCCAGGTTATTTTTCAGTACTTGTTCCCACATGACTGGGGCTCTGGGACATGTCCAGATATATCCCAGTTGGTGTTCCAACAGAATAGAAATAAGTATTGAAGTACAAGCTAGCAGTTTTAACATAGGAAAACAGTAAACTGGTTTTACATGCTCATAGGGATGATCTACAAAGAAAACAACATAAAAGAACAAGGTCCATATCCCCACGCAAATCTGCGTGCGTAGCCACGGAGTGGCGCGCTCGAACTAAGGATCGACGCGCGCAGGTCCTTTGTTCACACGATTTTTGAACCTTTCTAGCCTTAGGGCCAAGATTGGTATTGATTACCAGACTTGACCCTACCCTGTTAACCTCTCTCTGGGATCAGAATGGAGTAATACAAAAGTGTTTATACCTTTGTTTTAAGTTTGAAAGAGTGATTGAACTTGAGCTTGAGGATTAGGTTTGAAAAATGGTTGTGTGTTGGATGATTGAAGAACAAGTAGTAAAGTGGAAGCTTAGTTTGAATGCCTTTTACATCTCTTTTAATGAACAAAGAGATGAACAAAAGTTAGTAACCTTAGCTTGTATCCTATTTTGTAACCCTTTGGTGGAAGGGGGGGGGGGGGGGGGAATGGATTGGGCAAACACCTTCTATTAATGGAAAACGTTCCATTAATGAAACTATTCCATTAATGTAAACCTTCTAGAAGTCTTCCATTAATGGAAACCCTCCATTAATGAAACCCTCCATAAATGGAAATCATTCTATAAATGAAAACCTTCCAGAAATGGAAAGTACTTCAGCCGCAACTCTAACCAGCGCGCGCAGGTTGTTGACCAGCGCGGACGGGTCCAACCAACCCTGTATCAGTCAACAGTCAAAAACTTTGACTGTTGACCAACACGTGGCACTTGGACCAACGCGCACTAGTTCTCAAACAACGCGTGTCAGTAGGGTTCTGGAAACTTTATTGGGGTTTCAAAACGCTCAAAACTCAACCACTTATCATTTCCGGAGTGTTCTTGATCTATTTCATCATCGGAGAATCAAAAATCGAAAACGAAAGAAAATGCAATCCGAAAGTCCAGATTGAAGTATCTACAGATGTTTTAGTGTCTAGCGTCCTTTATATCCACTTTCAAACATTATAAATTCCTATTTTGGCCGTTCCAAAAAAAATTGTACTTACAAAATGCATTTGCAGTTCGAGAGTTTTTGTAACTCGGCAACCATGTTAATCTCTTCTTCTTTTTTTTTTTTTTTGAAAGGATGTTAATCTCTTCTAAGTATAAAGGAAGTGCACCAATTTGGTGTCTTTTTTGGAGTCCCGACCAGGGAACACTGTTACCCGGAAAAACTTTCTTTCAACCTTTTTGCAAAAAAAATAAAAATAAAAATAAAAATAAAAAACTACTACGGAAAAAAGGGTATGCAGGTAAATAACCTCTCTTTTGCTTCATTGTCCACACAAACTGCCAAGCCCGGCCGTCATTGTCCTCTCTCTCTTTTGTTCCACTATGAGGAACACAATTTTCCAGTCAAAAAAGAAAGAAACGACAAATAAGGTCAGCTAATCACAGAGCCCATTATTGTTGGCAAAAATGGTCTTCAAGATGTGAAAGTGACGATGTCTTCTTTAAAATTTAGGACGGTAGATACAATTCGACTCGCGTTAGAAAAACGTTGTTTTAAATGCAGTATTTGTCTCCACCAGAAGGTGTGCATCGAATTATATCAAATTCGCCTTCAAGATAAAACGAATCCGAACTCTAGATTCTTTCTATCACGTTTGCACAAACGAAGACAGACAGAATATTTACTTAGCAAATGTAAAAGAATCAAGGACTGATATTCTATTTCTGTGGAATAATAGAATATCGATTTGCCATTCTAAGGAGAGAGTGTGTAGAGAGAGAGCAATTCAGTATGAAATTTTTCGGTCCATCAACTGACTTTACAAATGGCCTATTTATAAATTTATAGGCACCATTGTGTGAAAGGTTTTGTCTCAAGTAAACAGCCATAAGAAATGGTCATGGTTTTTGAAGACACCAATTAGGAAGGATCGTGTCTTTTAAAGACAATTAATAGAAAGGAACATGCCTATTAATAGGCATCCTTTAAGCAATTAATTAGGAAGCATCATGACTCTTGGAGACACTCTCATGTTTCGCATCCCTTCCTAACAATCACATATTTTTCAAATGAACACACCCCAATTTAATAGGTGTTATAACTATTTACATAAAGTCACAACTCATATAAAAAATGTGTCACAACCTTTCGCAAAACCTCTTTCAATATACCTTTTCAAACACTCAAACCAAAATTCAATTTTACTTTGAAAATCTCCAACAATTTCTCCTCCTCCAAGTTCAAAGGCTTTTGCCCTTCTCTCTTTGTTAATGGCTTTTTCTTTTTTTTTTTTTTACTCTTTTATGTCTTGATCACCACACATCATCCATGATATATATATGCATATTTAATGTCTGCGTATGCGCATATATAGCTATTCCCAGTTGTTTTTGGTTTGATTTTTCCTACTTCTTTTAGGCTTTGTTTGGAACTCAGAAAAAGGGAGGAAAATAAAATTAACACTTTGGAAAGTGAGAGAAAAGAAAATGACCATTTTTTTGCTCTTACTTCTTTAACATACGTAACCAAAAAAGATGCACGGTAGATATTTTTTTGACGAAATTTTCACAAATGCTTCTCATTTTTGGTCGAATTTTCACAAATTTTATCATAATTTGATTTGCACATATATCGCGTGTGTCTCGACCTCTAATTAGATTAAAGCCTGTTTTTTGATCTGTAAACCAGCATTATCTGTAGCATTTCCAAACCTTCACTATGAAACAATAATAGTACTCCTTCTGTTCCATAAAATTTAGCACTTTTACTATTTCAACTCTATAGATCTTGTTTGATAGATTTTAACTTCTTTTTATCTCAAAAACAACACGTGTATTGTACTAGAAAGTCAAGCAGTCTTTGAAGTCTCCCGTTCAGATGCCTTTTTCTCCCTATAACATCACAACCTTAACTGATCCCTAGAATTTCAAAATCCCAATCATCTCTCTCTCTCTCTCTTCACGGACTCTCTCTCTCTCTCTCTCATCTCTGTTGATAATGGGCATTTGTGCTTCTTCTGAAATCACAAGGAGGGGAGCTGGTAAGCCTGGTATTAAGAAATGGCCACCCACTGCAGCCATGGTTATCCATGACTCGGATGGGGGACACCAAGAGTTCCGACAACCAATCAAAGCAGGACAAATCCTTTCCCAAAACCCAAACTGCTTCCTCAGCAACTCAGAAACCATGTTTCTTGGCTCCCACCTGCCCCAAGTGCCCGACGAAGAACAACTCCAGCTCGGACAAATTTACTTCCTCATCCCCATCTCCAAGTCACAGACACCACTTTCTTTGCAAGACTTGTGTGCTCTAGCTGTCAAGGCTAGTTCGGCTCTCGATAATTCTCCGTCTTCAGGTAAAAAAAGGTCGGTTTTCCGGAGGGACGTTAGGCGGGTTGCAGCGTTTCGGCAAGCTTGACGAAGAAGAAGAAGAAGAAGAAGAAGTTGCATGGGAAGAGCAAGTGACCAAAAGGGGTCCCTTGCTGTGACAGTTTATATTTTAGGCTTACTTGTGTGATGAAAAAAAAAAAAAAATCATTTTTAAAATCGAATTGTGAGTGATTGAGGACTTCGACTACGAATCTAGTGTGTTACTATTCTGGTCAAATACTCGAATGACAATCGATTAGAATGTGGGTCATCGCCACCACTCGATTGATTGTCGTGGAATATGAGCTATGATCATATATATATTCTCCAGAAATACATGTGGGTCTCTTAAAAATGACAATATCCGTTGATTTCATAATTACGACACCACTCTTGTTAATTTTCATCACACATCTGCAGCTTTGTGTTCGGTACTGAAGCGATCTTCAACTCAAGGTTTAAATGGGCCCACAAGTGGGTCTGCGTTACCAAGAACGGTTGTATGAATAATTTATACTCCCTCCGTTCCATATTGAAAGTCCACTATGAAAAGTCGTGCCCTTTTTCAAATCAAAAAATTAACTACTTTCGTGTATAATTTTTCGAATTTTTTTCGCACCAAATTAAAAGTACTAATCTAGATCTTTAATACGGTGCAAAAATTTTGAAAAATTATGTACATAAATAGTTTATTTTTTTATTTGAAAAATGGTAAGAGAAATAAAATGGGACTCTCAATATGAAATGGAGGGAGTATAAAATACACGGTTTGGATTGTAAAGACAAAAGTAAATGGGCCTACAAGTGGGACATTATAAGGCTAAACTTGGTGTATAGTGCCTTCGAGAAGTCCAAGTTTCTCAACAGATAGCCCACTAAATATCAGCCCAATAAAATTTTCTCCCAAATTTAGGATTCTCTTTTCAAACTCCCCCAAATCAATCATAGTATGGGGATGGTGTTGTACACATCCAGATCATTCGCCTCGATAATTAATAGTTTGGATTGCTCGGTGCTATGGGTAGTCTCAACCGTCCAATCGTCTCGACAATTCTGACCATTCATTGTCGAAACGGACGGTCTAAATGTGTATAGCACCATTCCTTACTCCCCCAAATCAATCAATAATCTCTCTCTCTCCTCATCTGCCAACGAAGGAACCCAACACTACAGCCATGTCACTGCCGTCGGCGGATCCCAGAGAGTCGACACAGTCAAACCACAATGTCTGATTAATTAGATTGTCTTCAACTGCTTGACGGGCGATCAAATAAATATTGCATCTTATTTTTATTAATTTCTTTATCTGCTAAATCCATTGACGTCTACGAAAACTACTAAGACTGCAAATGAATCGAGTCGTTCGGAAACTATTGGAGGGGTCATTCAAGTTCCTTTTCTCTACCAAACGAACCAAACCCAAGTCTCATTTCTAACCTCGTTCCATAAATGAGCCGAGCCAGCGAGCTTTCATACCTACAAAGTTGAATTAGACAAAGTCTACGCTATCTATCAGCTTACGTGGAAATCTGCATTAGCTTCCATTTCTACCGTTGAAGTCTGAAAGCTCCTTATTTTTTTATTTTAAAAAATTGCATTTGGTAGTTTTGCGTCAAACTTTCGTGACTTATTAATTCGTCTCGGTAAGAGGATTCGGAAAAGTAAAAAAATTTGATCGAAACTCATAATTTTTTTCAAAAAGACAAGAATCAGTTAAAAAACTGGTTTATTAACTTATTTTTGTCTTTATTCAAAATAATATGAGTTTCGATTAAAATTTCTTTATCCACCAAGTTTAATTAGGAAAGACGCGGATAACTAACTCGAATATCCTGATTTTTAAAGAGAATGTATGTAGGTCCTATAAGTCGTTGAAAATACACCAATCCACCTCAAGCAATTAATGAGTCTAGGTTTCCTTACCACCTCATCTACCACTATTTTTCGTAACTCTTTGTTTGGCTAATTGTTTGTTTGGATGAGAGAAATCAAAAAAGTATATATACAAATGTGGACCGAAGTTAAAAAAAATTCATAAAAGACGATGCTAATGGCCAAAAAGGCTGTTGTTTAAAAAAAGAAAAAAACATTTTTTAAACTCCGTTCGTAAGTTTTTTTTTCTTTTTATACTCCTCTCGTCATGATAAATGGGCAATGTAAACATTTAACGTGAATCTAACAAAAACTAAAAAAGACAAATAAAATAAAATAGCAAGACAGTTATTTTGGAGAACGTGGCCTAAAATGCCTCCTTAAATTTCTCAAATCGAGAAGTTTTTGGGTACCACATACGGATAATCCTAAACGATTCCAGCCGTCCAAACGTGTTTTGGAAAATTTAGATTTATTTCCTCTTTTTCCTCACCGAACCACTCTCTCCTCTTTTCTCTCTCTAAATTCCGGACCGTCCAAAATACGTTTAGACTTCGGGGATCGCTGATGAGTACCGCAATATCGTACCCGGTCAACACCCAAAATTTTCTGGGAGCAATTCAGCTCCAGTTTTTTTTGGTCCAGTCCGGTCCAGTTTTGGGCCGTTGTGGGCCCCTTCCGGGCCCACAACAATGATCGGAATCGTTCATTTTGTAGAGCTCGTCGAATATGTTGTCCACGCCAAAAATTAGCTTCATCGAACATCAATAGGTACATGGATGAAAGAGATTTGTACAAGGAAAAAACGATGACAAAAATTAAGTTAAAATAAATAATTGCCCATTTTTTCATGTACAAATCTGTTTCATCCATGTACCTATTGATGTTCGATGAAGCTAATTTTTGGCGTGGACGACATATTCGACGAGCTCTACAAAATGAACGATTTCGATCATTGTTGTGGGCCCGGGAGAGGCCCACAATGGCCCAAAACTGGACCGGACTGGACAAAAAAAAAAACTGGAGCTGAATTGCTCCCAAATTTTCTCAAATCTAGAAGGCACTGTAGGTAGACCAGTACTCCATTTGATCTGGAAAGAGAGTCAAGAAAGTCCAAAGTCTCCTATGCCATAATACTTTTTTCTCCCTATAAATCACAACCATGACATCCCCAAATCGGCAAATTCCAGTCAACATACTCTCTCTCTCTCTCTCTCTCTCTCTCTCTCTCTCTCATATCTTGTTGGTAATGGGCATCTGTGCTTCTTCTCAGATCACAGGGAGAGGAGGTGGTATCATGAAATGTCCACCCACAGCCATGGTGGTTGACTTGGATGGGGGACTCCAAGAATTCAGAAAACCAATCAGAGCAGGAAACATCCTCTCCCAAAATCCAAACTGCTTCCTCTGCAGCTCAGAAACCATGTTTCTTGGCTCTCACGCGCCCCACGTGCCCAACAATGAAGAACTCCAGCTTGGAGCAATTTACTTCCTTATCCCTGCGTCTAAATCCCAAACACCACTTTCCTTGCAAGACTTGTGTGCTCTAGCCATCAAGGCTAGTTCAGCTCTTAATAATTCTCTGTTTTGGAATAAATCGGGTCGGTTTTCCGGTCGGTTTCCAGGCGGGTTGCAGAGTTCCGGCAAGCTTTGACGCGGTGGGGATTGGGTCTCAGGTGGTGGCACGCGGCGGCCGGAGAATTTTGAGTTCTACGATCAGCAAAGTTGAATGGGACAAGCAAGTGACCAAAAGGGGTCCTTGCTGTGACATTTCATATTTTAGGGTAGTTGTGGAATATCATCTTTTGATTGTAGCTCTTGACACAAGAAGATAGGCATCTTATTTATTTGTTAACGTCTCAGGTAATAGTATTTCATGCAATAAGAATGATTATATCTAGTGGATTATTCAACGCTGTCGAGCATTAACCCAACAGGCCGACACTCTCATCTAACTTATTTGTCTGGATCTCAGGGTGGAATTTATCTTATGAGAGATGTCACAACAATCCGAACACAATCCCTCACATATATATGGATCTCATACGCATTTAATACACGGGATCAACATATATGTGAGAGGTTGTGTTTGTCTATTTGATATTGTATCTAGATAGTTGTGCACCTAGAATTTTTGTTTATCTTATGGAATGAAGTGATTTTCCTTGATTAGCAAGACTACGTCCATCGCTTAACATTCACCGCTCACCATCTGTCTTGAAAATAAATGGTCCAAATTATAAAAAAGAAAAGTTAAACAGTTAAACCCTTCCTTGGAAGAGGTTTTTTTTTTTTTCAAAATATGGACTGTCCAAAACATTTTTAGACGATGAGATTGAGAGTGGTGGAGAAGTCTTGCTAATCAAAACCACTTGGCTAGGGCAACATTCCTCGCTTTCGTCTTTCATTTTGGCAAAATAATAGTGCTCCTATTGAAATTACATCGAAAAGCAAAACCTTCACTGTGCCTCCCAACGGACATGAAGCCACATTGTCCTACGGCAAACAATAGATGAACCAACCGTCAATTGTCCTACGGCAAACACTAAAGTTGCTTCAATTTCTGAACCAACCTTCAGTTCAAAATAGAGGAAAACAATGTGAGAATAAGCTCTATGACTAAGATAACCAAAACTGGAATAAATCATCACACCAACAAGCCTTTCCAAAGAAATTTTGTTGACATCCCGTCGAAAATACTTAGGCATATACAGAGATGGAGAGTAAGTAACCATTTTATCCACACCCATAATTCACATCCGGTGCTGCAACAACCGACTCAAATGGAATTTCCACTCTCTCCTTCACAAGGCAACGAGCTTCACCGCCTTCCACTACCAACACCTTTCCAGGCGGGCAACGGACCATTTCTCCCTCCGCCTTATTTCCCAGTTGAAAGAAACCAAACACATTGAATTTTGTGTCCCTTTTGCGAAGCTTGGGTTCAAAGCCAGCCAATCCAAGAATAGATATCACACCCACGAGAGTAAGCACTGTCTTGGCTGCTGCATTGATGAAGAGTCCGAACCCTTTTGGTGGATTTTTAGATTTAGATTGCTTTTGATTTCCCTCTCTTGCTTCAATTGTTGTGCTACCATTGATGAGCCCATTCTGAGCAAGTTTACGCGTTGAAGGGAAATGTGAAAGATACCCATTTTCTGACACCATGGAGCGGGAAGGCCGACTGGGATACGGGGGAAGTAGGAGATCACTGTTGTCATCAACTGTTTCACTAGCAAAAGCAGCAGCTTCATGTATGACTTCTAACTCTTCACCTTTGTATTCCTTCAGCTTCTTAAGCAGCTTCTTGCGGCTGTAATCAATCTCGGCCAAGGCTGCTTCTTTTTCATACCATTGCTGTTGTTGTAACACCTGACGATCAAAAGAGAATTGAGAAGGTGCCCAAACAGTTTGTGAAGCAATGCAAGCTCCCAGAATTTGGATTTGTTTAAGAAAAAGAAAAGTAAAGAGAAAAACAGAATATTTGTTCAGTTTTTATGGGTCACCAAAGGACATGAACTTTTGACGAATGCCTGTGCATTTTTCTTCTCACTTATTTGCCCAACAAACATAAGCAAAGACTTACAAGGCTATGGTTTGTTTTTCTACCTTCCCTTTCTTGGGGGACCAACTCCAATTTCACATCACAGCAATATATAATATCTCCAACCTGACAGGTTCAGTCTTAACTTACACAGTGCAAGGGTTACCTGGATTTAGGGCTGTCCATCGGTCGGATTTGGTCGGGTCGGGTCCAACCCGACCCGACTATTTGTCGGATTATGAAATATGCACCCGAAACCGACCGAACCACTGGTCGGGCTCCGACCGAAATGAGATCGGGTTGTAGTTGTCGGGTTCGGTCGGGTTATCGGACCAAAAAAAAAAAAGAAAAACAAACTTCATACTCCAGTTCATACAGAAATCAACAGTAAGAGAGCGAGGAACCCATATACATATAGATCGAGGAACACATCAGTATCAGTAACATCACTTGCTATTTCAAAACATAAATACACTAATGATCAAGAACATCAACCTTCAAAAACAACTGGTCGAACATGTGCACTGAGAACGCCGTCGTCGTCAACAAAGTGCCGCCGCCGACGATCAAAGAAGACGAGAATGGCGACGAACGAATTCCAGGAATCCATGCGTAGATCTTCCGATTTTTTAAGCGGACGGAGGAATCTTGGTGAGGGAATTTAAAAACCCTGGAGTTTCAGTCAAGTTGGAGATCGAGAGGGTGAGGGTCGATTGGATGGAGAGAGAGAAGGGGGAGGGGAGATTTGGGTGGGTGGGCGAGCAAGAGGCCGGGGGCTGGGTGTACTGGACTGTTTATGTAGAGAGAGAGAGAGAGAGAGCCGAGAGGGGGTGGGAGGGAGTGATTTTCCCCTAACTCAGGAATTGAAAAGGGGGTACTGAAATGAGGTAGGGTATTAGGGTTTTTTTTGCTTTTAAAATAGATATTCGGTCAGGTCGGGTTGGATGGAAAATAATCCCCTGCATCCGACACCCGACCGACACACACATTTTTTCTCAAGTTTGGACCCAAACCCGACCCGACCACCCGATCAGAACCGTCCGATAGTTGTATTTTCCGGTCGGGTCGGGTTGTCGGGCGGGCCGGGTTGGTGGACAGCCCTACCTGGATTGCAGATCGCTCACTAGACTCACTAGGCCTTGGTTTGTTTTTCTACCTTCCCTTTCTTGGGGGACCAACTCCAATTTCACATCACAGCAATATATAATATCTCCAACCTGACAGGTTCAGTCACAACTTACACAGTGCAAGGGTTACCTGAATTGCAGATCGCTGTGGGTACGATAAACGAGATCGTGGTACACATACCCTTTGGAAAGCGGTGTGGTGAGGGTAGTCTTTTTCGGATCATTTGTTCATTCCAAATGCAGACCATATTTTTGGATTGGTTTAGCACTAGTAGCATCTATAAAGATACTGTACTTATCCGATTAGTAATGGGATTAATGAGGTCTTTCTTGTAATATAACAATGTCCTCATCATCTGTGTGCTATTTCTATAATCGGACCACCAGAAAATCCGTTCTAGTTCGCTACCGATCCCCAGTTGGCGGTTGGGATTGTTCGAGATTGCAGTTTGTAACCCCTATAGCGAATTGTGGTAACCCTCACTGCAAGTCGATACTTGCTAGTGTCCATTACAACAGTTGGTCCCAGTACAAGATGCATACATTGCTCGATTAAACTATAAATCAGCAACTAAAAGAGGAAAACAAAGATATTCACACATCATACATTTTAGCTCGAAATGAAGATCCTCTATTATTACCTACCTTTGTGCATCACGGTAGCATCTTGAGCCTTACTCTAAGCTGTGGACCTTAAGGATGCATTGCTTTGAATTCAATAGCAATAGCCTCGTACATCACTGGTGAAGCAATTCTAAGAAAAGGAATAAAAGGAAGCACATATTTTGAACATCAAGTGCTGGAAGACCATCCCAGTGGTTGCAAGTATAAGAGGTTTCAAAATTAACATCCTTTGAAACTACAAACAAATACCATAAGTTTTACAAGAAGTACCCCTAATTATAGGTCCCCGTGCATTGTTTAATTCCCAGCAATACTTATTTAGATTCTGGACAAATAAATCCTGCATTGTAACAAACCATCCCCACGGATTCACGGAAGTTGGCATGGTGTGATATTTGTCAAAGAACCACCAAAAATAGCATAAAAGAAATTGGAAAAGCTAAATAGTGCAAGTGCTCTATGTTGCTCGACAGACTCGTACGAAAGCAAGTAGAAACTTCTCACAATATCAAGTGCACCATGCCGCAGTAAGAAGAAAATCACAGACACTTGCAGTTCATTATCGTTGTAAATCGTAATGTAGCAACTCAGTCTACAACCTTTCCATCGGCAACTATACGCATTAACCTTTGGGAGTCCTACAGCAACATGCTTACCTACGAAGCACCGACACCTCTAAAGAATGTTCTAGCTGCTACTGTCTATACCTTGTGGATAGAGCGGAATCAAAGGATTTTTCAACAAAAGGCCTCAACAATGGACCAGCTTATCCTCAAAACAAACTCCTGCAGTAGGGAAGTTCTTAGCCTGAAAAAGGGTGTGGTACAGTCCCAAGTTAACAGAGAGAGACCTGAGATCCTCCTGAGGTCTCTCAGATAAATTTTTTTCTCCCTCGTAGGATGTGTATGTAGGGCTTGGATGTATAGCTTTGCTTTCTTTGTTTCTTTCTGTAGTGGGCCGAAATATCCAGGGGTTCGGAAGAGTCAAACGGTTCACCATGTAATTTCACTATTCAATTGTCTCAGTTCATCTGTAATGTCATTACAAGTCATGGGAAGATATTGCACTGATCCGCCAAACATTAACGGTCTCCCAGCGTCGTCACCGAGTGTCAGCAATCTTCAAGTAGCTTCATCAGGTGGACGTTCGTTGAGTCATTCTTTCACTCGGTGGCATATGCTTGCGCTCAGTGGGGTGAGTTGACGTTCGGGGATTTATGGTCGCTCGGTAAGATCTTATCTCGTTCGGCAGTGTACAGCTTTCGTTCAGAAAGTACGTTATCATTCGGAAAAAGATCTCAGGAATAGTGCTTGCAAGTAGGAATCAAAGGGCCATCTAGAAGCTTTCTACTTATGACCGAATCTAGAAGCTTTCTACTTATGGCCGAAAGTGACATGATCTAGAAGCTTTCTACTTATAGCCGAAAGTGACATCATCAACTTGTCCCTCACACAAAGCTTGCCTATAAATAGGAGGTGATACCACAAGGTAAAAAATCTAATCTCACTCATTCATAAACAAGTCACTAAAAGCATACTTTCCTCTACCTCTCGGGTTCTTACTAACTTGCTCGTCGGAGCGTCTTCCCGGAGGTACACCCCCCTTTGGTTTACAGGTACCCAGTTCACGGTTCTATCCTTTCACCGTACAACAGCAAGGAGGAAGACGTTCAAGGATTTTTCAGCCCCCCACACTTTCTCTGTTGCCATTTGTTTTGGCTTACTAAAGTTGTATAGCTTGGCTTTGTGATTTCGAGGGAATGCCCCCACGATTTTGTAAATGAGTTTGTGCTTCTATAAAAAGTCAGTACTTATCAACAACAAAAAATCCGATTCCCCAATTCACTGAACCATATGTGGTTCAACATCCTACATGGGCGAATTAGGTTGGAGAGCCAGTAAATTGAATAAGCATTACCAATAGTACAAACAAGTAGGATGGGAGGTGAGTGCGACAGAGAAGAAAGATGAACAAGGAGATGTTGCAAATCAGGTGATTGGTGGATGCTTATAAAGCACCGACACTACTAAAAGGTTGCCGTGTCCGCGTATTGGACACAGGGACACAAGGGGGACATGGCTAGAAACATACGTGGCATGTCCCTTAATTTAAATTAATTTTTGGAGGGGGACTCGCAGGGAACACAGCTGGTACACGTTTGGGGACACGGCAGGGGCATATGTGTTTAATTTTGGGGGGGTTAAATATGTTATTACGGTAAACATCAGGGCTAATAGTGTAGCTAAAGGTTCATAGAGATTTACCTAACATATCTGTAGAGAACATCTCAAAGGAAAGAAGGCAGTCCTGCTTTGCAACATCAAAATCATAGACCTGTCGATCTTCAGGTTCCTCTCTCTCCCTCGATCGTCAAGTCCCTCTCTTCTCTCTAACCTAAATGCATCGGTATTCAGTATGTATGTCTTCTACTGTAGTTCTACATATATACAACACATATATATACAAATTTATACACACATATATATACATATGTATACACACACACATATATATATATATACGGATATATATATATATATATGCCATATACCCCGCCGTGTCCATGTCCCCATTCTCTAAAAATTACTGTGTCCCGTGTGTCCGTCTCTGTGTTCGTGCTACATGGATGCTTACAGAAAGCAATCAATTAAAAAGTTGAAACCTTCACCTTTTAGCATAAATTCTAATAAATAAGCCGAACATTCAAGAAGCAGAAAATAGATTTTATTACCATTGCTTGTGAATCATTGAACAGGAGGGTAATTCTAAAAGAGATACACACCCTAAGCATCTCCAGTCCTTGCCCTTTTCTCTAACCAAACCCAAAATTTGAGTAACAACACTACAAATTCATCTCGCATACCCATTTCCCTACCATTTGGAGTTTTACCCTTTTCTAGATTTGGGTAAAAAACTGGGTGTAGCATTGGAGATGACATGCCCAAATAGAGTTTTTCACCCGAATCTTCACTCGAATTTGTGGTAAAAAAAAAAAAAAAAAAGAGGGTCAGATTGGAGATGCTGGTACGAAATGCCTATACAACCGCTTCAAAATACCCAGTAATCTAACATGCTCTTGCACCCAAATCAAAACCCAACAAAAACTTCAATCAGGGTTTTACTAGGGTTTCCAATTAAGCCCCAATTTTTCAACTTTCAAGATCATTGAATAAAAGAAGATAAAAGAACCAGAGAGAGCAAACCTGTAGAGAAGAGAGCTGGGCCTCAAGCGATTCAAGAGCATCGCGAATGTTCAATAGACTCTCTGTTTCTTCTTCTTCTTGCTGTTCCTCTGCTACCTTATCAATGTCCTGAGATGGAGACCCATTACCCTCCTCTTCTCCCTCTTGTTCTCGTGGGTTACTATTTTTGTCTTCGGTTGTGGATGCACTGTGGATGCAATTAGTAATCTTGGTGCGAAGCTCGGATGCTCGAGCCAACACCAGTCCAATACCATCTTCATCCATGTCTCTCTCCCTTTCTCCCCCCTCTCTCAGGGTTGATTTTGTTGGTGTTTGATGAGAAAGGAAATGGAGTTTTTGATTCTTGGAAGAAGCCAAAGAATGGGACAGAGGTGCTGCTATACAAGTGATGCAGGTGCCTTCTCAACGGATTTACATAGGGTGGTCCGGTTTTTTCAGAAAATCAGTAATCCAACCACTCCAAACAGATCTAGAAAATTAGCTTTATATCTAATCAGTGTCAAAATCTACAGTATTCATTTTCATCTCAAATGTTCACACACCTTTTTGTTAATCATTTTGTACTTTACTTGTAAATTCAATTTCTTATAATTTCTTTTAAAAAGTACATTTAGAAAATGAGAAATGATTTTGTCACCCCCTTTCTTTTTGTTAACAGCACTCCCTTACAAGTATATTTTTGGTGCAGGAGAGTGCCGTTAACAAAAAAAAAAAAGGGAGGAAATCAGCGGCCTAGAAAATTCTCTACCTATTTTTTACACTTTCATATTTTGAGTGGCAAAAATTCTATTTCTCTTTCAAAGAAAAGGTTGGAGTTTGCTTTCCCTTTAATATGGTGAAACGGAACGAAAATTGAAGAAATGAAGTGTGGGTTTATATAAGGGAAATGATATTGGCACTCTAAAGATTTTGTTGATGCCTTTGGAATTACACAGATTTTAGAGTGCCAATATCATTTTCCTTATAAAATGTCCTAACAAAATCTTCAGCTGAAGTCCCAAATTCCAAATGGAAAGCCAGAGAGGAAAAGTTTTCAACTGTTAGTTAAATGATTTTTGCTTGGGTCAGTTCAGTTCTCCTCTTGTGTATTGAAGTTGCCTGAAATTAGAGATAACAATGGGGCGGGTTTTACTCATCCCTCCTCCGTCCCCGAACATGAAATCATTTTTCATCCCCGCTCCGATCTCCAATGGGGAATGGATTTGGTCTCCCATTCCCGTACCAGAAGAGGAATAATCCCACATTGCCATTTGCAATAACACTTTTGTTTCTTAGTAACATTTTTCCTATCAAAGGGCAAGAAAAACTAAAAGTGTACAAGTACCAAAAAAAACAAATCAATCTTTTAGAAAAATCGTAGGATAATACAATATTTCCATTGGAGAGATGTCTTTCTATTTACATAAATAAGTAGTAAATTCGTTATTGGTAACTAAATTACGCGTGAAAGTGCTTTATTTAAATTGGTACTTTTTAAATAGCATATATCTAATATGCAAGAAGTCAACACCTTCTGCTGTAGAATATTGTTGGATGGTCAAAACAATACTCAACTAAAATCATGCTATTTGCAGCTTACAAGAACTAGAACATCAAGTAGTAGTAGTAGTAGTAGTAATAGTAGAAGATTTTCCTTTCCAGGCAACTCTATCCAAGAAAAGACATCCATTCAGATTCAAGTACCCAACAAAACAATCCTCCTCAAAGGATTTCTTAAAATTATCTCCAATTGATGTAATAGCATTACTGCTTTACACAGATTATGTGCATCAAAGCCCATAGAGAGGCTATGTACAAAATGTGGTTTCCAAAATACTCGAAAACAAGATAAGTCCTAGTCTTCTTCCATGGTATCTCAAAAAGAAGGGAGGATCATCAAATCAACGCCAAAATGCAATGAACTACCAACATGTCTGGCTTTCCAATCACATACGATCATTTTTGGGATAAATGGGGTCGCACTAGAGCTGTACACTTAAAAATATTTGCAATGGCAAAGCGAAGATCAATCAATGACATCAGCTGGTAAGTTGAGGTCAATCGTGCAGCTGCCAAGGCTTCCCGTTCTGGGATGCTTACTCCTCGATGAGCATCCACTTTCGTATGAACCCCCAGAGCCTGAAGGTCGACCAGGTTCTGCGACATTTCCAACAAATAAGAACATCGCTTCATGAGAGCTATATAAATACGTGTTGGCTTTATTTACATTGGGATACCGCCATGGGTTATTGAGCATATTAACATGTGATACATCTCTGTCTGATATTAATTTATCTATACAAATGTTAAAGAGAACAACCAACTTCTAGATATCAATTGTAGTACAATAAGTACAACTATATTAATTGTGGCGAAGAGGTTTTAATTATGCAAGTCAGAGGTTTAATTGATGTTTTAGCCAAGCATCTCAGGCTTGTGAGTGGCTTTGTTCCTGGGCCATGTCCTTTGTGAGTTGCCTAGGTGTTTGCGTGCTCTTTTTTGGGTTGTGTCAAGAGCCTCTTTGCACATTCTTCTTCATGGTAATAACTAGCTAACTTACTAGAAAACCACATATTTGGAAAAATTCCATGCCCCCAGCAATAGGTCATGGACAAATATTGCAAAACAATTAGGAACTAGTATTATTATATCACTACTTGTATAAAAATAGAAGCTAGAAAAATACATACAAAGTGATCTTTAACCTACAATAGAAAGTAATTTTTTGCATGAACAACTAAACTTGTCAAAGTTCTGTCGATGAATAAGGTTTAACTGAAACGACGGTGTCAGTGAAAGGACCATAAGGAATGTGAACCATTTACGAGTGGTCTGATGAACCACACTACCTTGACCCTCACCATGACATAACACAATGTTTTCACACCAACTACCAATTAGAATCTACCAAGTGTAATACTTCCCAATTACATAGGGAATTCCAGAATTCCACACCTCTAATAAATAATGAACATCCAAGTAGTAGAAAACAAAGTCAACACAACATACCATTTGGCAAATAATCTGGAGTTGGACGTTTGCCAGTGTTTTCGGCTTTAGGGTTCCAACAGACAGAAAGTTCGGTTGCCTTCTCAATGCCTTTCGACTGGTACGGAGCTATATTGTGTATACCAAACTGGAGTGAACCCAATAATTCATTCTCAATGCAGTCATACCTACAAGAAGTTAGAAAGTGCATGAGTTTCAAAAATATTAATCAAAGTTTAGCGCTTACCACAGCCATACTCACATTTTCTTACAGAGGTTATCAGTGATAACAGAGAGATTGATGACTTGCATCCTTATCTGCATAACTTTGTCCTCAGCAAACTGATCAAAGGGCTCTTCTACAAACTTGGATAATTTCTCAACATTTGCCTCAAGTTGCTGCTGCTGGTCCTCAAATAAATTTTGCTTTATTTCCCTTTCCTTGTTGGTCATCTCATCCTTAAACAGGTCATCACCAAACATATAAAAAGCAAATGGATATGAATATGAAAGCACCCGCCTTGATCTAAAGAGCCTGTAAAGTCCATTTGTAACCCAGCTGAAATCTCTAAGTTTAGAATCTTTTTTCTCCAAGTTCGACACCTTCTCTCTTATGGTCTCCTTCAGGTTAGATTCAAGTTTAAAGGAATCTGTATGAGCTTTGTAACGATTATGGTAGTGCATGTAACGGTAGAGGTCCCGCTTTGCACGCTCAGCATTCTTCTCACGATCTTCTTTATATCGACCACAACTGTGACCACTGATTCGGGACCAAGTATGATCACGGCCAGTAGCTCCACCACAAAGCCAACTACATCAAAAGTAAGGAAAAAATTATTCAATTTAACTACACCAAAATATAGAATCTCATAGGAAAAAAGGGAATGTGCTGTACAAAAATAGGGGTGATCGATGTTGAAGGATTCAGCAGAACGAAAAAGACTTGACAGTCAAACAAAATGAAAAATGAACCAAATCGAAGACCAAAACATATGATTGAGGGAAGGACACCTCTGAGTTTATAATTCTTGCCATAAGTATTCTGATCCTCTGAAGGATATTTTATAATGAATGCCAAGAACATAAATCAGGAGCAGCCTAATTCCAATGATTTGCGGTTAAAGACCCTAGAGACGAAATCATCCAGCAATTCTGCTCATAACATCAAAGAGATTCCAGTAAGGACCATTCCTGGACTCCCATATCAAGGTTTAGGAGCACAGTAGGAGCAGAACATTCATCCCTTGAATTTTCACAGAAGGGTGAAGTTTTCAACTTCTCCAGATTTAGGATTAGCAAACATCTCTCAGATCAACAGTCTTGGAAACAAATAATAATGATATAGAAAGTACAATGGCTCTAACTGCTTCCAGACCCCACCACCCAGCCTCTAACATACACGAGAGGAAGAAAAAAAATTGACAAAAACTTTCAGGCATAATAACGACAATATAGTTCAAGGATCTCTAGAAAAGATATACAATTTATATAACAATGGTGAGGTCTATAGAAAGCTGGTTTTTTCTTTCACATTATAAAGTATAAACTATCAGGAAGCCAATCATGAACAACACAGGATTCTGATGCAGGCGATTCACAAAAATAGCACCAACCCCTAAAATGAAACTAATGCAAACGGAAAGAAATCTCACCAAAATGCTTGCCCACATATGCAGCTGACCAGGTTGCAGCCACCATTCTTCTCCACCGGTTTGTGACACTTTGGACAAGGTTTTGTATGTACAGTAATCCAATTAACTGTCTCAGACTCATCACGACACTTCTTGGTCCACAGCTCCCACATCAAACATGAACAGGGTGAGTGCGCATCAGCTAAGCAGCTGAAACAGAACTGTAAACCACAAGAACATTCAACCTCACAAAATTCATCATCTTCAACACGAATCGCATTCCCACAGTGGGGAGTACTTGGGCACCATTTAACCATTTTATTATCCTCGATATACGACTCAAGCAGAAAACGATCAAATTTGTCGGCTAAATCAGGATGCCTCTTCCTAACAAGATTTCTGATAACAGCTTCATCACAGATAGCATTACATTTGTGAGCCATGCACCTAATACGCTTACTCTGACCCTCATTTATCTTCACAACAAAATGCTCCGTCCAACCTAAAAGCAAGAACCCAAATATATGAAAGATGAACATAAACCCCAATATAAATTATATGTTTCAGAATGATATTACCCCAAGAAGTTATATTTCTAAACAACCTAGTAGTAAATACACTCCCCAACAAGAAGTTACAAAATCCCGAGGAAGGTAATTCCAAAGTATCAGGTAGGTAGAACAGAAACAGGAGCATAAATACAATAACTGGATCCTTTTTCCTCGTACTGAAAATTGAAGTCCGAAACCTTCATAAAAAATCTGCAAGTTCTGTGGGCCTGTGCATTAAAGTGACTCATAGGCTGGTCCATGGTTTGGAACTAGTCCGTGGTTTCGGAAACTTCCTTAGATAACTACTGTAAGGTAATAAAGCTAGCAAGCCAACAGACAAAAGAACCAAGCTTACAGTCGTTGCAAAAGTTGTGGCCACACTCCATTTTTGTCACCGCAGTACCAGGTACATCCTCCATGCAAATATCGCATGCCACAGTGGCAAATGGAGATGAATCAAGATCATGTTTTTCAACAACAGTCACACCCGCTTCATCAAACAAGAAAGAACTTCCCTTCTCCACAAGCACCGCAAACAACCTCTCCACATCCCAGCGGTAATGAATGAGTAGAGTCCGGGCATGAAATTCTCTTAGAGACAGCAAATCCATTACCCTACGCAAATCTTCCCTCTAAAAGAATGCACAGTAGGTAAAATTCAGTCTTCCAAGAAAAAGGCTGATACATTCACAACAGCAACTCAAAAGGTAAATAAGAGGATGTTTCTCTTTTACCTGTGCAGCCAAAAGAGACTCTTTTGTGATTACCTGCAAAAGTTAAAGCTCATATCAACGCTGTAAATACAAAACATTCTTACAAAACTCCATACAGAATGATACTGCTCTTTGTGATCCCTTTTTTCTTCAAACCAAACCACCTAACACTGTGGCGCATCAGTTAGAAACGCCACAGCAGCACAATGATGGCCGTATACATACCAAGCATACAGGGTAGGCTGTTTAGATACAAGGATAACAACAAATAAAACACACATTTACAGTAGACTAAGTCTGTCTGTGAAGAAAAATTCAAGCATTATTTGGTACATAATATAAAGAAAGCCAACAAACACTGTAGTTTTCTAATACAAGATTTGAAATTCAGGATTACTTATGGGTTCAAAGCAAGTTTACTTCTTTATTTTCAATGGGCCGCACAGACAAGGCATTTCCATTGGAAGTCTCAATTGTTCACAGTAAAATAATAGAACAATCCACAGCCTTTATTGTGCACTTCTCTTTGCACTTTCTTTTATTTAATTGCTCGAATCTAGTTTATTATGCCATCATCTTTTCTAATGCTTTCTATAATCTATGGCTAAGAGACAATGAGACACAAGTATTACACAATATGGATTCGTTTGCTATGTATCCGATACACAATGGCAACTATCTGATGCCTACGCGACTCCCTCCTACAAATATCTGTGCTTCACTGCCACATCATTGCGGAGTAGGTTTTTTGTACAAAAATGCAGTCAAAAACCACATCCCTTCTATAGCCACTATCAGATACGGGTTCAGATTGTGTAATGGGTACTTCACAAGTAGCCGGTATTCTACTCAAAACCTAAAAATCAAGTTACTACCATAGTTCATCCTCAAAGGGGTTTAACATTCAGAAATCATGATGAATACTCACACTTCCTACTTACGTGCTGTAGAAAGTGAAGCAATCAAAACAGACATACCCATACAATCATAATCACAGGAAATTTTATGCCTAGAAATTGAGAAATGCACACCATAGCCATCCACTAACAAAACAAAACCATTTTCAATCCTTTATAGAGAGGTGAAAATATGTTGAAGAGCGATCCTCCAAAACAAAAAAAAACTTCTCCCACAACCACGCCCAACAAAATGGCATTAAAAGATATTTTTGGCTGGTAGTATTCCAAAAAAGATTGTTAATTCTGTAACAAAACCAATCATACTCGATGACGCAAGAGAAGCCATTGAAAAAGCTAATGAACATTGTGACTATTCGGCATTGGGATAGCGTCGAGATTCCTTTTTTCGCCTCCCATGTCCCAACCAATAATTCAATCACTATACTAGAGGCCCAAAATCAACAAAATGAAACTTCAGCCAGTAATAAGATCAACAAGTCTTCTTCTTTTTCAATAACTCAGGTGTCCGGGCCAGTTTACGCATACCTCGGCCCAATTCCACCGTGCCCTTGTGCGGAGCCCTATTAAAGCCGGTGCATAGCTCCGTATACCTACTAAAGCCAGCGCATAGCTCCGTATAACACACAACAAATCCCAAATAATAGAACCACATCCCTCCGAAAACAGTTCACAACAAACAAACAGCTCCAATTCAGTAGAAAAGATGTATCTATAGTTTTTTTTTGGGTAAATGATTATCTATAGTTATTAGAGCAAAAAAGAATTAAACTAGAAGCTGAAAAATCAAGGACTTTCTCAGCCATCATAAACGACACAGGATTGAATTTAAAAAAACTAACCCCAACACGTATCCAAACGCGCATTGAATTAATACCTTACTGGTAGGGCCTTTCGGTGGGACCCACTGGACATCTGACTCGTCGTTCTCGAGTCCGTCGAGGGAGTCTCGATCGGAGTAGTAATAATCTTCCTCGCCGCTCGTGCAATCTTCCATCGCAAAGGTGGATAAAGCTGTGAGAATCAATGTGTCTTTAAAAGTATCGTATATATATATATATATATATAGATAGATAGATACAGATATACGTGTGCGTATAAATTAGTTGAGATCGGGAGAGTATCCGGCGGTCGATCGGGTATGGATGGTAGGAGAAGAGAGGGGAGGGTTTGATTACAGGAGAGATCGAGGTGGATTCCGGCGAGCTGGCCGGCGGGGGGAGAGAGAGAATTGGGTGGGGAGAGAGAGAGAGAGAGAGAGAGGCTTTAAGGGAAAAAAGACGAAAAGAGTATATAACTTGAGAGAGAGAGAGAGAGAGAGAGAGAGAGAGAGATTTTGGTGTCTTTGCGGTGAGAGAAGCAGCTGAAGGGAGTGAAAAAAAAAAAAAAAACAGGGAGTGGTCGTAGTGAAAACCTTGAGAATTTCTTCAAAGTTAATAATGGAGTAGTAAAAGGGAAATGATTTTGCCACTTTTTTTTTTTGTAACGTTACTCACTTGCAAGTATATTTTTTGTATCAATACACTTGCAGGGGAGTGACATTAACAAAAAGAGAGTGACAAAATCAACATTCTAGTAAAAATGGAAGTGATTTTCGCACTACTCAAATTATAAATCGCGCTCCCAAAAGGAGTGCAAAAAATCAATACACGGTTCATTTCCGCACCTTTCAAATTGTTAACTTTTGAAGAGTGCAAAAATCAATATGAATTGATTGCGGGTAATAATTTGGAGAATGCGAAAATCACTTCCCAACAAAAAAATTTAATTTCGGAGAAACCGAGTTTATACGAGGATAAGAAGTGAAAAAAATTTGACCTTTATCCGTCTCTAAAAAACAAAATTTGGTCAAATATATTTTCCAATAGAATTTGAGCAATGGGTTTGGGTTTGGTTTGGATTTTTTCTCGTAAATGTAAGGGTAAGGTGCTCATTTTCTTTTGCCTTATTTTGGTGGAAGAACAATCAAACCAGTACATATGTTTTCCTTGTTCAATCATATGAAGGAGTAAGTACTACTAGTAGATAATAATAAGTAGAGTTGGGCCTATTATTATTAGTACTACTTGGATAATAAGTAGAGTTGGGGCAAAAGTACGGTTGTTTGGTCTTCCACAAACACTTTAAAGTTAGTAGTCTTTCCCTTGTACGTGGTAATAAATCACCACGCTTTGTACGTGTGGTAATAAAAATCACTTGAGTTTTCCTCGTAGAATCTCTCCAAGTCTTGTTCTTTCTTGGCGATCGAGCCGCTCTCTCTCGTTCCACTCGTCCTGTCCTCTTCACAAACTTGTACAATCGATGCCGCACAGATAGCCAACTCTATTATGGAAGAAATCAAGAAACGGACGACGATTTGACACCAGATATCTAGAGATGTTGAAAGTGCAATTATGAGAAGCGGAAAACCCATAAAATAAAAAATAAAAAACGATTGTTCGTGGAGGTTTCAAGAGCCCATTGATTGGTCTTCCCTAAACACTTTTAAAGTAGTTTTTTCCCTGTGGTAAATCACTTGAGTTTTTATGTAAAAAAAAAAAAACAAAAATCACTTGAGTTTTACTTGTAGAAATCTCACCACGCCTCCTTTATCATTCTAGTGGAGTATCCATTCAAGTTGTCGAATGAGTCAAGTTGTTCAAGTCTACCGGTTGGAATTGTCAAAAACTCATCCAATCCAATATCGACTTGTTAGAGAGAGAGAGAGAGAGAGAGAGATCAACTCAATTCCGAACATATTTTAAAAACTACTACTTCTTTCTTGGAAATAACTCCTTATTTGTCTCATTAAGCATATACTACTCAACTCGGGTTGACTACAAAACAGCAAATTTAAATACATTTTTAAAACTCGTTAAGCTTTACGAGAAGAGAAGAGAGGGCGGCTCGTTTGCATTCAGATTTCTCTCGTATCTCTGGAAACTCTTCCTTTTCACACTTTCTCCTCTTTCTTGGCAATTTGGAAAGAAATACACCAGCAGGGTCACACTTACCCACCACAAGTTTTATAAACTATTATTGTTGGAAGGACCAGACTGCACCTCATAATACTATACAAGTAATTCTTGAGCAATTCCAGGGAGTAGATGCTTCCATTGTTTACCATATTAGGACCACACTATGGGCTTCACCGTCTTCAGAAGTCAAAGTCCACGGTCCAACTCACAAAATAAAACAAAAAACAATTGCATTGGACAAGACAAACTTGTAAACAGATTACATTAATATACACAACGAAAAGCCCTTCTGTCAAACATGGTAGAAAGCACAGATCAACTTCGTACCAGACAAATTTTCTAATAAGCAAATGCTTCCTACTTCAGTGACCCATCAGGGAATCGAATTCGAGCATGTCGAGCAGAACTGCTATCATGTTCAGAGCTATGGTATTACAACATTTAACAGCCATGGTCTGCATTGAAAATGGAATGAAACCAGGATTACAGCAGAGCAAAAGCAAAAAGTTACAATCAGTTTAGATTAGTCTTCCACTTCATCAAGGTTGGTCCGGAAAAGATAATCTTCAGTTTCTAATTCATCGTGCAAAAGAGAAACAGAGGGCATCTCAAACTTCTCCGTAAGTCCATTACTCTCTGATGATCTCTGTCCCTGTACATTTTAACTCGGTTAATCACAAGTACCGTAAGAGTGGAAAATGGGTGCACTTGCAAGTTCATATGAAGTAGAAGCTTCACGTTACAACAGTCTACTGGAAATGTAGAAACATATCGGGACTTCGTCATTCTGTATTACAATTTTGTTTTTGGCGATTAAACACCTGTAGCATTAGTAATGACTCCACTTCAGATGTTGGAGTATGCCTTCAGAATCTCAGATGCTACAAGAACAGTGCACAATACACCACCAAATACCTTTTACATATTGATTAGCCTCTACAAACATCAACCATATTGATTAGCCTTTTACATATTGAACAGGACTAACCTTTCTCAAGATGTAAAAGAAATAATGGAATCCGTCTCCAAAAGTATTCCACTCCACAGACCAGGTGAATTCTGGCGCAGTAAATAAAGGGCGCCTGAAGTGTGGCTGAGGGACACGAACATTGCAATTGATGAAAATACAGAAGTAGAAACTTATACAAGCGAAAAAGAGAGGGCCCTTAAAGTTAATTGTGTTTTACCTGGCCAAAAGTGATTGAGATGAAAATGCCATCTGGTTTAAGAACCCTATGAACACCTCGAAGCATGGCCATTGCCTTGCTTACTGTTGCAGGCTGTGGATTCCAGGGGTCACCACTGTCCACGAACAATACATCCTTCAATTTAAAATTACATGCATCTTCATCTCATTAAAGGCCAAAGACTAAGCAATAAGCATGACAGAGATACATAGGCCAAGTTTAGCAGACAAGAATAACACCATAAATAAAATGGCTACATTGGGTAGTGTCATACTCAGTAGCTTACCATAGTTCCTTTCTCGATAACCACATCAAAACACTCATTGCCAAATGGAAGGTCTAGCATATCAGCTTCCAGCACTTTTATTTCTGGTGACAAAGGCAACCCCCAAAAATGAACAAACGAATTGCGAACAATCCTCTCATATTACAGCATACAATTCGTTTACCACAATACCATCACTATACTCATGTTTCAAAACACGATGTCCAGTTTAGCGGCTTTCAAAAACCACCTTACCAGTTACTAGATGCTACTAGCATAAACATGCAAAGCACGATACTGTCAATTACTGGCATCGCTCTTCCCAAATGAAACTTGACACAGCTCATTTAAGAGAAA
Source organism: Rhododendron molle (assembly GCA_025413875.1). Lineage (NCBI taxonomy): Eukaryota > Viridiplantae > Streptophyta > Magnoliopsida > Ericales > Ericaceae > Rhododendron > Rhododendron molle. Next base: position 51,770,025 of record CM046398.1, read on the forward strand.
ACCAGCAAAGACTTCTGCATTGCATAAATATACAGAAGTGACAAATCTGTTTTCGGATCACCCAGTTCAAAGATTCACCGTTCGTTGCAAGAATTACCGGAATTCCTCAGCTTCTACAGTGGTTTTTTTGGGTAAATAGCTTCTACAGTGGTTGTATATGCATTCAACATGATAGGTCAAACTATTGACAGTTTGGCATGCTTTTATAAAGTAGAGCCTAGACTTAATCACATATTTAGTCTTACTGGTATACCGAGAGAATGCACCAGGCTCAACTATTTCCCATGACTGATGAGTAATCACTGGTTCACACATACAAAATGACTGAATTGATGAATCATGTGCTTAATGGCTAGCTTAAAGCAAACTTCAAAATGAAAACATCTCAATCATTCACAACATCAAAATTTCAAATCATACGAATAATTGGATTCTAAACCAGCATTCATTTAATCAAGATTGACTCAAACTAAGCCATTAACGGCTCAATCGTAGTTTTAGTATCATAGTATCAACATAGCAACAGGGTAGTGACTTCCCCAACACAGTCAAGCTACAAACCTTTGTATCCCTTGACTAGTAACTTTTTCTGCATCTTCTCCACAGCAACTGCAGACAGATCAATGCACGTTATTTCTGTAATTCCATCCTTGTACAGTTCTTCACACAATTGCGAGTTTCCACACCCCACCTCCAATACCTGCAAAAAAATAAAAATAAAAATAAAAACATCTTACACCAATAAACAAATTTACAATTTTCTCCGGGAAATGATAATGCCAAAATTGCTTTTGTTAATACCAAAATTGTTGTGCATAAGAGTCTTGTATTTTGCAAATGATACAAGCTTTTTATGCATAACAGTTTTGACATTAACAAAAACAATTTTGGCATTAGCACCACCCTTTTCTAAAAATGTGCATGAACTCTGTGCATATCTTTATCTATCTATTGCTATTAGAAAGGGAACACCTCCTTATGGTGTGAACGTGAGAGTGAGGCTGGCTCATATTTTCATTTCCTAAACTACCACTTTAACTGCTTAAATAAACTGCCAAGAAGGACAAAAAAGCTGCTTTCTTCTCCCCTCTTTCATACTTTCACAAATCAGATCTTATTGTGCTCAACTGAAGATGTAGTGATTTTTCACACTCCCATTTTTTTATAACCACACTCCCTTTTCTGTCTTCCTGTGCCGTGAATTTACATTGTTGTCCTTCCAAGTGTGAAAGAATATACAGCTAAAAGGTTAATTTTGAAAATTCACATCACTAGAGGACGGGTGGAAAATCAATTACCGCTTAGGGCTGCAAACAAGGCGAGCCGAGCTTTGGTGCAATACTGCAATTACCGAAGATTTCCCTCTTCAACTTAGGGATGCAAACAAGCTGGGCCGAGCTTTGGTGTGTTCAAGCTCGAGCTCGGCTATTAATGAGTTGAGCCCGATTCAGTTTCTAAACAAGTCTTTCTAGGCGAATCGAGCTTACTTTTTCGAGCTGAGCTCCTTTACTATCAGCTCAATTACTAAACGAATCGAGCCGAGCCTCGAGTTGCTTGTGAGCAGCTCAGTTCGTTTGCAGCCCTATGGCTCTTTTTGCCTAGAACGATTTGCGTGTGCAAGATCACCAATATATGTAGCAGATAGAGAAAAGAGAGAGGCATTATACAGAGGAATTCGGTTCAACGTGCTGTTGGATGAGATGCCGGAAATGTGAATACTCTTTGAACCACTCGTAATGCTCCTCATGAGCGAACCTCTGATCCCTGAAACAGAACAAGAATAAGCAAAATTACGAAGGAAAAAAAAAAAGAGAAAATTATGAAAAAGCTAAGGCCTGAAACTTAGTAATTAGTTGCAAAGTATTAAATTTTAGTGAAGAACAAAGGGTAAGGAGGCAAGGGTTTACCAGTAATGAGGATCAAGGTATGCCAACGCCGTAGACGGTTCGACGGCGAATGTCGTCTGCGATTCCGTCACGATCTTGCTGTCTCCGTCCATTTATCGACAGTCGCTTCAAGTTCGTCCGTCGTCTTCTTGGTTCTTCCACAGACAAAACCCTAAACCAGTGCCGAGGAAGTCGTTTTTTTCAGACACGGGCAAAATGTCACTTTGAGATCCCTGTCCGACTCCTCTGTCCGATCCGCCTCTTCCGCCCCGTTGATCTCGCAGGTCAACGGTTAAGATGGACAAAACATGTTTTGCTCTAAAACGGGAATCGAACAAAAGATCCAGACTCGCAAAACGTAGTTTCGAATTTCCCGACTGAATTATACTAGTTTGGTTGAGATTCCAATGGGTCCCATCACATCAAAGTAAATTTTCAATTGTAGGTTGTTTTTTTTGGAGTGCTTTCGAATAAGTTTTCTTTGTCCATAGCATTTTCGCTAGTTTTTACTTTGAACCCGTCCGGTGAAAGTTTCCAGAAGTTTGCGGCCATAACATTAGAAGAGGTCAAAAATTGCGGCCAGAATATTAAAGTTTGCGTCCACAACACTGTGCTTTGGAATCAGAAATTGGGTTTTCAGAGTGGACATTTTGAAGATCTTTTTAAAGAATTGGTTGGAAATAGGTTCAAAATAACTTTTAAAGATCTTTCCAGTGGTCAAAAAAATGTTTTCCTCGCAAAAGTAATTCAAGATAACTAGTAGAGTTGTATTTTGAAAAGTCATTTCTATGCAAACTAATTTTATAAAGATTGCTTAGAGGCCCTCGGTCCTATTAAAATCGCGATCCTAGCATGGTAAACTTCCTGATGAACGGTCAACGGGAAGAAAAGGTGATAAAAAAAGGATATTATTTACATCCTTGAAGTCAATATCAATTAAAGAGCTTATTTTGGTGTCACAAACGTTATTATCGTTGGGGATACATCCGAATTGAGCTTAGATGATATGGATAATCAAAAGTGTAGTGCCTAGACTCCGGCATACGTATCTCTTTCTGTTCTTGTTGTCGGAATACTGACACCATAAACTGTTGTTAAAAAAAGCAACAGAAGAGAGGGGAATTGAGAGGCGATAGAGATTAATTGTGCTTTTCAAAACGCTATTTTTGTCAGATAAGTACTTTTTGATTCACTTGTGTGCAGCCATTCATCAGCATAAACGTTTACACTCTTTGAAAGAAAAACGAATGTAAGAAAGAAGCACACAGAATCTATGCTGGCCCTGCTTAAGGAGCGCAAATTATTCGAGAGAGAGAGAGAGAGAGAGAGATGATATTATTCTTCAATATCACAGTGTTATTGGTTTACAGCAGGCCAACATAATGAAACAGCAGGCCAACATAATGAAAATGGAGTAATATTAAGCAACTATAAATAGACGATAAGGAACCAAAAAAGTACTACCGAAAAGTACTCCTGCGATTTCAATTCTTTGCCTCTTATGAATCACAAGTAAATAGTCCATGCAGGTCCTTCAATGAGCAAGTCCTCGAGGAAATTTTGAATAAGAAATCGGTTGGCAGTTACTTTTTCTAAAACTTCCTTGGTGTAGGACATGGAGAAGTTGGAGGCTTTAAGTCCTCGTACCTGTTCAACGAATCGGTGTAAGTCCATGTTTACTACTTAGAATAAGGCAAACTACTGGAGCTCCCTATTGATCTTTGTCTCACTAAGTAGTGTTTGGATGTTAGACTCGTAAAAGGTAAGAGATTCTACTTCATCCTTCCTTAGCTCTTCTTTTCCCATCACGGCTCACTCACTATAACTAGTTTAACTACCCTTCTACCCAAACGGGACTTATCGTAAGGCAACAACTACAAATTACTTACATGGCAAAAGGTGAAAGTGGCCTTGGCTTTGTTACAGCGTGATACTGTTCATCCACCGGCTTTTCTGCTGAGAGAGCTTGAGCTACATTGTTCACAACTGTAGACAATGGTGGCGGGATTGACCCGGAGGGTGCATTTGGAGATGGTGATGTAGGAGGCCTTAGAGCATCTCCAATGCACCATCCATTCCTCTATTTCTCCATTTGAGAGGATCATTTTCGGAGGAAATACCATTCCAACCCATCCTCTATTTTCTCCTTCATTTGAGAGGATCAAGTTTGGTACTCCAAATATGGAGGATGGAGAAAAAAATGGAGGATCTCCTCCATTTCACTATTCATCCTCACCAAATTCCATTTTGTTCATCAAATTAGTTTTGATACACTAATCCTTTAAAAAATTGGTACCAATCAAAAGATATGGACAATATCTTCAAAATAAGATCCATATTGAGTATTTTTTTAATTAAGTTAGAAAAATGAAATTTTGAGTTTTGGAAGGAAAGTGGGGAAGTTTGAGATTTGGGATGGGTTTTTAAAGAAATATAAGTAGAAATAGAGTATTGGGTTGGAGTTAGATTTCCTCCAAAATCATTTTTGCAATAAAATATATTATTTTGATACTCTCAAATGAAGAAATGAAGGCAAAAATAGAGTATTGGATTAGAGATGCTCTTAGGTTATCGTATCTGAGGACGTAAAAGCACATAACAGCACAGGGAAAGTTACGAAATGAAATGAGAAGTATCAAATTGACTTTGAGAATGCTTGTATTTTGCCAAGTAGTTTAGAGCATCCGCACCAGACTCAGTAAATTTTGGACCAAATTACTCCTTAAAAATTTACTTTATTACTTTAGCTATCCAATTTTAAAATGTCTACTGCATCAGATTCTCTATATAAAAACTATCCCATTAAAATATTATTTCTTTATTCTAAAAAGTAAAGACTAAAAAAAAATGTGAAACATTTTTTTCTTGGTCAAACGGGAAGGAAGGCAAGCAAAACCATTTTTCACCAACTAAACGAGCAAACAATTCCCCTCTCTCTCTCTCTCTAACTTTACTCTCTCTTCTTCTCAACCCACAACCCAAAAAATTCAGCAAACAAAACCCAGCCTTGGTTCTTCTCATCGAAGGCAAGTGTTCAAAGGCATTCTTCTCATCAAAGTAATCAGACCCATCAAGCCCAGAAGGATCAAATACCCCTTGATCGTTGGGTTCCAACTCCCCCAGTACCATTTCTGGGAAGAAGGTCAAACTGAACCGTCGTGGATCACTTCGAACCCCTCTCTCTCTCTCTCTCTGAGTCGAACTGTTGAGAGTTTGCATATATCATAGTATTTTATTGGCAAACGGGTGAACAGTTCCTCGTGTATTTCCACGAGGAACTGTAGCTCTTCTACTTCTTCGGGGATTTCCACGAGCCTGATAACGCAGGGTTTTGGGGGATTTTCTTGGAAATGGCTAGTTACTTTAGTTTAGAAGAGAGAGTAGAGAGAGAAATGTGGATGCCCTAAGGGAATGCCACTAGTACATTTGAATACAAACTACAAACCAGCTTTTCATAAATGAAACTTCACTAACTTCATTGTTCGTCTTCATCATATTTTAGTGCTTTGAAAAACCTATTTATTGATATACAATGGGCCTTGATCCGATTAAAAATGAGGGAGATACAAACATTTTATCTAAATAATTTGTTTTTTGACCTCTAAGGTTAAAATGGTCATTTCTTTTAATACACAAACAATTTTGGATTAAAACTAATTCAGTTAGAAAGTAGATTTAACAAGCTTTTTAACGGTCCAAACCACGCTCAAATCGGATTTCGGGTTGTCCGTGTCAAGCTCGCAAAGTTTCACTTGATAAATTGTAAGGATGTGCCCAGGGCGCAATAGAGTGCTCCTGAGGGGCACTAAAGGTGCTTAACAAGTCAAATTTTGCACGCTTGTCCCGAACACTCTGAAACTCCGATTTGCGCGTGGTTTGAACCATTAAAAAGCGTGTTCAATATACTTTCTAACCTAGGTAGTGGGGATCCAAAATGATTTATACGTAAAAAGATGTGACTATTTTATCCTCAATGGGTCAAAAAAATAATTCATTTCGGTAAAATACTCGCAACCCCCTCTTTTAACTCTGATCAAGAATTATTATATGCCAATAAATAGGGTTTTCAAAGTACTATTAGATAATGGGATGCACCTATAAAAATATTTAACTTTAGTTCGTGAAAATGGGTAGAAAGGAGAACATTACAAAAATCTCTGTAGCCAACATGTGTAAAACACATGCTATGTTACCTTCTGAGCTCAAATCCCTAGTTCTACGGTATTTTGTTATTGTTTAGGTGCTTGCCTTAAAATCCAATTACTGAACTTGTGATCGACAGTCTCTCTCTCTCTCCCCCCTACCTATAGCTATTAAGCTACCAACTGTTTTAAAGGCGCAACGTTCAAGAAAACAGAAGTTAGTACAATGCAGAAAAAGAAATAAAGAAGATACTGACAAATCAATGCAGAAAAACAAATTACAAACTGAGATAGCCGCTAAGAAGAGAAACTTTTAAGTATCCCGGGTATACTAAGGGGTTGGTATTCCCCTCCGGTTTATTTCTCATTTTCTGACCATTTTCCGATTACATGTGGATAATCGGTTCCGTTCATTTTGTGGAGTTCGGAGAGAATTATAATCATACCAAAAATCGTGTTCATCAGACTTTATTTGATATATGATCGGCACACGTGAAAATGGAAAAAAAAAACCAAAACTGGGTGCGAATTTAGTGTGTTTTTGGACCCAGTCTTGATTTTCTTCAATTTTCACACGTGCCGATCATGTACGTATTAAAGTCTGATGAATACGATTTTTGGTATGATTATAGTTCTCGCCGAACTCTACAAAATGAACGGAGCCGATTATCCACATGTGATCGGAAAATGATCGGAAAATGAGAAATAGACCAGAGGGGGATACCTTGCCCTTGGTATCCGGGGATATCAAAAAGTTTCTCCGCTAAGAATTGCTTCATTATTATGGTCAAAAAATTATTCTCTTTTAATTAATTTTTTGTTTCTAAAAAATACTATTAAAACTAGGAATATAAATATAGTACTAGTAGAAATGTTTTGGGGAAAATGCATTTCATTACCTGGTCAAAGTCATACGGAATCTCTATCATACACTGCGCAAGTGAGCATGAATGTTCCATTTAGCTGAAGTCTCTCTTTGTTTCGAAGTCATATAAGCTGGAGTATTATAATTGCAGGAAAGCTTTGTGCATGAGCCCAAGAGTTGGCAGGGTTATCAAAACCTGAGACCTAAAAGTTTGCTCCCACTTAAAACTATTGGTTTGAAACTTCTAAAGTGCTATCAACTCTCTTCAGGCTAATTCATACGGAGCATTCGCCCCGCCTTTAATAGGGCTCCCCACAAATATGTGATGGGATTAAATCCTCAGGATAAGTCGAGGTGTGCGTAAGTTAATTCGATCATCTATGTGTTATTAAAAAAAGCTTTGTGCATGACCAAGGGCGTTGGCACCTCTGGAACATCTGGCATTTAGACAAAATTGTTTCAAATTGAAAGAAACTAATGTTGACAATACTACCCCCGCCCCCCTCCCCTCTCTCTGTCTCTCTCTTCCATTTTTTTTTATAAAAAATTTTAAATGGTAATAACTTCTTGTTGACGTAGTTATTTAAAATATATTTTATATTTTTGAAATCTACTCAACGAAACCTATCAAATGAGTCTAATATTGATGGTGAAATAATGAAAAATGGAAAAACTATATATTTTTATAATAGTTTAAACGGTATAAAGAGGTTAAAAAATTAAGTGTTCCAAAATTCAATCCGTTTGAACGGGTGAAAAGATTTTAATTTTCTGATCATTTTATTCTAAATGGCCATAATTAAAATTTGACTGTAGGACTCTCGTTGATTAATCCTAAGAAAGTCGTAGAATCAAATACAATATCTCTTAGGGTTTATCAATGAGAGCCCTATAGTCAAAATTTAATTATGACCATTTAGAATAAAATGATCAGAAAACTAAAATCTTTCCACCCGTTCAAACGGATTGAAATTTGGAACAATTAATTTTTAAACCATATTTTTTAATAACTGTATAAAAAAATGCCTTTTTTAACCATCTTTACGGTTTGCATTCTTCTTCTTTTTTTCCCCTTTTCTTTCTTTCTTTCCAGTTTACTCTTTGTTTTTTCGCCACTTTATTTCCTTTTATTTCTATCCAGTTTGAATCTTTTTTTTCTTTTTTTTTTCTCTTTATTACTCTTTCTTTCTTTTCAGTTTGAATTTTTTTTCTCTTTGATCAGTCTTGGCCACTGACCACTTCTTCTTTTTTAATAACCGGATTGAGTTAACCAAAAAAAAAGAAGGGAGGTAAACGGAAAAAGAAACAAATAAAGAAAATAATTAAAAATTAAAAAAAGAAAAAATTCAAGTTATAAGGGAGAAAGTTATAATCCTTCTTCAAGTTTCATAACAGAGGTGCAACCAATAAAAATTTGGCAACTCACTCATTTTGATCAATACTGAATACCATATTCTTAAACAATTACACCACTAATTTGTCTTTACCTAAGCTACTAGGATTCTTCATATTTAAATACAGCATTTTAGTGAGAAAGATCCAAGGAAAAATTTATACGTTCGGAACACTTAATTTTTTAACCATATTTTTTAATATATAAACTGTATAAAGCATAAGTGATTTCCAAAATTACTGTCTAAAGCATAAGTGATTTCCACTCCAAAGGTGTCCGTCCATGTGACACTATGCTTTACAATCGTTTTTACGATTGTGGAATAACCCGAGGCTAACGCCCTCGAAAGTTTGTCAACAAGTCTGGCTTCGTGTCAAATAAGGAAAGAATGATGATTCTAACCGGACTCGTCCGACCATCTGACCTGGGACTCAAGAAAATAATTGAAAATTAGAAAATAAAGAGAAAAAGAAAAGAAAAAAAAATATTCAAATTGTAAAAAAAAAAGAAAATGAAAAAAAGAGAAAAAATATATATATATATTCAAGAAAGAAACAAAATGGTCGTAATAAATTTTTGGCTCCAAAACCTTTCAATGGACACCCTAAAAGAGCTCTGAAACTAAATAATGAGTTTTAGGGTGCTCGTTGAAAGGCCTTAGAGCAAAAAATTTACTACGACCATTTAGGATGAAATTATCAAAAAAAGAAAGAAAAGAAAAAAAAATCAAATTGGAAAGAAAGAAAACAAAATAAAGAGAAAAAAAAAAAGACAAAACAGAAAAGAAAGAAGCGTGGGTATCTATGTGTTATTAAAAAAAGCTTTGTGCATGACCAAGGGCGTTGGCACCTCTGGAACATCTGGCATTTAGACAAAATTGTTTCAAATTGAAAGAAACTAATGTTGAGGATGTACTAGGGGAAAGGCCATGTGGCAACTTATGTGGAATGATAAGATCGATGGCTTTTGGTTTATGTAAAATGAAGCTATCAGTTGGAGAAATCTTAGGGTGCCGAACTGTCTTATGCGACGGTACCTGTCCACGATTTCAATTGTCCGTCAGTTGGGACTTGGGAGATTGCCATTTGTTTTACTATTAATTGATTCACTTTGTTTCGCAAATTTTTTATTGCCCATGTTCTGATAGTAACACTGGCAGAACCTTCTCACTTTCAGCTATTTATTCGTTTAATTCTTTATATATACGGTCTAACCAATGGTTCAAACTCTCTCTCTCTCTCTCTCTCTACTTTGAGATGGAACTTGATACACTCCATATGTACAAGGCGTATGAAGTTTTCTGTGGAATCTTCCAATGCTCCAACCTTGTAGAACCCACACATATTCTAAAACAAGTTATTCTTCTCACATAAATAAGCCAAAAGTCCATTTAACGGAAATAATTTGTCTAAAGTAAGCTATAGACAAACTTTTTATGGAAAACCCACCATGAGTCACGTAAGCAGTATGTCAAAAGCAAGTATTTTATACCTTCATCCAATTCAACCAGACTTGACTTATCAGGAAAGGTTCTCTTGGAGAAACGTACAGGAAACAGATAGTCAAATTCCGGGTTCACCTTGACGACTGTCTACTCAAATCAGCTAAAAGCTACACAATAGTTTCACGTTTTTGGTCTTCAGATTGTTCAGTTGAGTGAACATTAGCTGACGCCAGGCATAGCCTACGCGAGCTCTAACACCATTGACTCAAACAATTTTACGGATTTGGCTTGGCTAATCAGACATAATACAAACCAAATGTACTTCCTTTCTTCTACAAAGGTTGCACCCCTTTTCGCGCTCGAGGATACACATTAAACTCCTACGTATCAAATTATGGTTTTCAGGCATAAAATCACATATAATGATTGACATTCTAACTGCTGCACGCAAACCTCATGGATGCTGTTGTACCTAAAATTGCCGCTTTCTCATGAAAGAGATGCAAACATTAAAGACAACTCTGGGACCTACTCATATACGGAAACACATCACCAAAAAATGGACGAGGGCAACCAAGTTGTGTTTCATTGATACTAAAAGTAAGCTCCTACAGTAATTAGCCCACAAGTTCAGACAGCCATGCAATACAAACGTTTAACCACAATGATATTTCTGGAGTTTAATACAATTTAAACTCAAATGAGAGACGCTCACTGCAAGATTAAAGTAACCACAAATCACCCCAAAGAGAATTGAATGAAAAAGGAAGGGCCAAAGGGTGTGCATATATTACCTTAAGGAAATTGCTCGCTATAATGAAAACTTCATTAGGAACTTTTTCTGATTACAGTCTAGCATTTCACTCAGGCTACAATGTATGTTCTTCCGTTTCAAAAGCTTTTGCCTTAACTCCAATCTTTTTTTGAAACCATGCCGGAAAAAGTCAGGATAATCAGCGGCTTCTTCGATTCGTCTCCCCATTACCTCTACCAAGAACCTTATGCGTGGTTCTAAGGAGTTATTAATGCTTTTGATCAAAACTAGGGGATAAGCAGTCACCATAGCCGCTATCTGTCCACCTTCAAACCCACATCCCCTTAGGTACGTAAAATTAGGTCTCAGGATCTTATCGACATCTCTACACAAAACTTCAGGATAATTAACAGCGACTTTTTGAAGATTCAGTTCTGTCAATCCTATTGACTTCAGAAATTCCAAAGTGGGCTGTAGCCTTTTGTCAACACTATAACCCACCATATATGGATTTCTCATCAAAACTTTACCGATCATCCCTTCTTCACCTAGACCAAGACTAGCTAGAAAATCCACAACCTGCGAAAGCTTTGATTCAATGCTGTAGCTAATAATTCTAGGATTGAGCAGTATCATTTTACCAACTTGCTTTTCAGGCACCCCAAGAGCTTGAAAAAAAGCTAGGAGTGGACAAAGCTTCTCTTCAACACTGTGGGAAAGTATGTTAGGAAATTTGGTAATAGCAGAAGCAACCTCCCTGGGTTTTGTTCCCAATGTTGCAAGGCACTGAACCATGGGGATAAGCTTTTCGTCCAAATGAATAGTAAGTATTTTGGGGCACTTTGATACAACAGAAGGAAGCTTTCTTTCTTGGATGCCGATATTTCTCAAGTAATCCCAATTTTCAAGGGCTCTCTGCCTTTGCGCACCCTCAAGGCGCTTGCATTTTTTGAACATGACATTAATACTTTTATCATCGAAGCCTTTGTCCTTGAAAAACCACATAATGCTGCTACTATTGCGGCTGTTGTTGATTTCCATGCTTCCTGTAAGATGTTGGTTGAATTTATCCAAATATTAAAATCAAAACTAATAATTTTTGGAACGCGAAGAAGGGCACCCATCATCTGAAACCCAAAAAAGAAAACAAAAACAAGCTTATATAATCAAACCAAGAGAAATCATTGTCTAACAGCATATGAGTGCACAACCACAAAGAGCACCAGCCTTAAGTACACTGTAAAAGTTTATAAGTAGCTGACTATCAAACTCTAGTCATAAACTCATCTAATGTAGCATTCTTTCCACGAGATTTAGCTGAAACTGAAAGCCAACCAAGAGCTGACCGAAAGTATGCAGCAAACTAAGGGGAAAAAAGGGCCTGTTAAAGTTTATAAGTAGCTGGCTATCAAACTCATCTAATGTAGCATTCTTTCCACGAGATTTAGCTGAAACTGAAAGCCAACCAAGAGCTGACCGGAAGCATGCAGCAAACTAAGGGGAAAAAAGGGCCTGTTTTTGTTACTATTCTTTTTTGGCAACCTTACCCATTCTTTATCGGGAGAAAACTATTGGCTAGAATAGCTTCCTGGTGAGTCTCACCAACAAAAGTAAGCATGGTGTAAAGTGATTCTAACCTCTCTCTAGGATAGGACATGTCAGTCTTTAATCCTTCATAGCTCCGGAAGATTGCTATTTGTTCCAATGCGATTACGTGCTTGTGAGGACAAAACAATGATCAACTACGACAGTATGATACCACATTATCATCAAGGCTATAGCCTATAATTAACTTCCATCTCATACAACAAACTCCAAAGATCGTGTTATTCAATAACAACCCACTGGCATAGTACTTTAAACATAGCACTGTTAGTTTCTTATAACATAGAAAGGAAACAAGAACACAAGAGCTAGAGATCAGACCTTGATACTTTTAAGCAGTATGTGTTTTAAAAAACCACCAGACCATTGCCCGGGCCATCACAACGAAATGTGATCGCAGAATACCCCAACTACCTCCCGGCAATTGAGTATTGAGTCTATTGACCACTGTTGACTAACCCAACCAGACTAGGGACTCCTAAAATAAGTTTCACAGATGTAGAAGAGCCAATTTTTACCAGTTTAACAACTTACCCATGCCAAAGGCAACCAAAAATACAAAACCTTAGTCGAAAAAACACACCAACTACCTCTATTGTCTGCCACCACAACCCCTAACATAACTCCTCCCGTGGCCGCCAGCCATCAATCCATGGACACAAAGTACTACAAATACCAACAATCATCACAATTCACAAATACATAAATATCCACATAATTTCAAAAAAGTGAGGCCCCCAATCTAAAATACAGATCAAGGGGACCCCTTCACGTATGAACTGGTATTGCATAACTCCAGAGGCAGACACAAGGGGGTGCCAGCAGGTGCCTGGCCCCGGCACTGAGTGCATATCTCCAAATATCATCACTAATCATAGTAATTTTTCAGGTTAGTTTGAAAAAGTTCAATGGAATTGGCCCCTGTAGATAAATTCTTAAAATTACATATATATGGGTCAAAATCCACTAAAATTTCAAGCAATGAACCATTTTTTGGTGAAATGTATAAAATTAAATGGCGGCTACACACACGCAATCCCATCTTTATCTCAAACCTAACTAGTAACCGACCGACAATCAACACGACAAACTAAGACTTACCTCCTCCCCATCCCCAATCCCCATATAAACAAGAAGTTCTTTTTCGTGTGCGAAATTGCCAAAGTGCAATATATGTATGGCGAAAAGATGGGAGAGAAACCTGTCAATCGAAGAACTGGATCAGGATGATGAGCCGATTTGGTGGTAGTTCTTCCAATCGTTCTTTTGAATCTGTTGTTCTTCGTTCTTCTTTTTCTTCGTTCTTCTTCTCTTTTTTTTTTTTTTGGCAAAACGTGAGACGGGGTGAGGAGATAAGCTGAGAAGGGTTTGAATTAAATGGACCATTTAAATCTCTTATTTACAAAAATGCCACCGTGTGTTTTTTGGGCCTCATTGAATTCTGTGGGTCACAGCCTGTTTTAAATTGAAATGGGCCCATTTTTTTTTTCTCCTTCTGGGCCAAAAAAAGACTTATACTCAAGCCTAAATAGACAAAATAATAGAGTGTCCCTAAAATTAGGTCTTTTTGGGATGCCCAAAGCCCAGGCCTCTTGGGCCTTGGGGTTGGGCCGGCCACTTATAAACTTGTGCACTCATATGCTGGTAGACAATGATTTCTCTTGGTTTGATTATATAAGCTTGTTTTTTTTTTTTTTTTTTTTTTTTGAGTATCGGAAGAGGAAGACTTCACATACTACAGCTATAAAGAGTATTTGAGTGCAACATCAAAGAATATGCCCCGACTCTGCAGGCACGATGATATAAACCACCGAAGCTAAGTTGCAGTTCTAAGCAATCTACAAGTTATCCATATAACCTATTATAACGATCTGCGCTAATTGACCTGCTTAACCCTTTGCTACTTAATAGGCGTTCTTTGTATTCTTTTGTTAATGACAAGTGTGTCGAGGGCAGAACAATTCTCTTGAGTGCATGTAGTTTCCATATGTGTTCTTATCTGGCAATTATATACATTTCCTTAATAGAATGGCTTATTTTGGAGTAAAGAACACATCTTATTTGTTAACCGCCTGTTTGGATGGAGGAGATGAAGGGGGATATGTGAATCCCCCTGATTTGTACTCCGGGTATCCACCAAATCCGGTGTTTGGTTGAGTTTTTTGGAAGCTAGAGATAAATACTGTAGAGGTTTCAAGTCCGGCAGAAGCTGGATTTGCGAAGTGGAGCTCCGACCCCGTCGTTAGCAAATCCGGGAGGTTTTGTGACGTTTTTACCCCTCCAAATTCCCCTTTGATTTATACTCTTCGTCGTCTTCCTCCTTATACAGGCTGAGGTAAGACCAGACCAGAGAGAGAGAAAGAGAGGACTGGTGACTCCATCTCGACTTACTCGATCGATCTGTACAAAACAAGAGAGAGAGAGAGAGAGACTTACAGCTGAAAGCTGAACAGATGAGTGGTGATGATCGGTGGTGGACGGAGACAGAGGATGGGGTTGTGCGTGAATCCAGTGGATGGGAGTGCGTGGGTGAATCCAGTGGATGGGGTTGGGGACTTGGAGTACACTGTGGGTATACATATACATGCACACTCCGGTTCCTATGCAGGATCCAGAATTTTACTGTGGTGCGGGACTCCATTGTGAGCCGTTGGATTGAAATCCAACGGCCATGAAAAGAACGGGCAATAAAAATCGTGAGTAATTACACTTTTCCCCTCAGCACTCACACTTCCCCCCTTCTTTTCATTCCACAGCTCACGCTTTAGAGAGAGTGAGAGAGAGAGCGAGAGGATGCGAACCAGAGGAGGAAGGGGCGAACCAGAGAAGAAAGCAGAACGACGAACGAAGATCCACCGAGGTATCTCTGTCTCCCTCGAAAAAAAAAAAAATCTAGATCGTTCTGGTTTCTCAGAAATTAGGTTTTTTTTTTAGGACGAACGACAAAGAACGAAGAGGAGAAGAAGAACGAAGACGAAAGACGAAGATTGAAGCCAGCATCCACCGAGGTATCTCTCTCGAAAAAAAAATCTCTGCATTTTTTTTGAATGGTCTGGAGGTTCGGCTGGTTAGGGCTTTTTTGCCGATTCTGGTTCAGCAAAAATTAGGGCTTTTTTTGCCGATTGGAACCTAGCTCTCTCTCTGTCGAAGATCGATCTCTGCATTTTATGCAAAAACCAGAACGGGTTTTTTTTACTCGAACCCAAATCTGGTTAGGGCTTTGGTTTTTTGTACTCGAAAAGAAAAGAGAAAAGGGAAAAAAAAGAAAAGGGTTTCAAAGCTATAATATATACATTGTTTTTTGGATCTCATGTATAGTGAAGGGAAATAGTATAAAAAGTTCAGTACCCATTGTCTCTGTTGAACCCTCGGACTGTACTGTGGATGGTAGTGGGTGATTCCTCTCACTGGAGGTGGGGATCGTAAACAGTGGGATGCTTGAGCTTGGCTTCATATGTGGTGTCATAGGCAGACTAGTCACTAGTGGGATGCTTGAGCTTGGCTTCATTATGTATTGCACTTGATCTTGGTTTGAGTTTGTTATACTGTGTTTCTTTGATGACTTGCTCCTGCTCCTCTTTTTTAACTGGCATGTAGAAAAGCAAATATTATGAATGATGAACTTGGCGCAAATTTTCTTACTCCACCAGATTATTAGTTTTGATGTCTTGTGGCTGTTGTGTCGTGAAGCTGACAATAGAACCTCTACTTTCCGCAGAATGGACAACTAATAATTTTGGCAACTTTCTGGTATGTTTGTAGGCTCTTGGCATGGAAAGGTTGAAATCTGAGCTGCAATCACACGGGCTGAAATGCGGGGGTACATTGCAAGAGCGTGCTGCCAGGCTTTTCCTGCTCAAAACCACACCTTTGGAGGTGCTTCCAAAGAAGCTGCTTGCCAAGAAATGAATAATTCGAAGCCAAATCATTATTTTCATGGCTTTGTATGCCTCTCTTTGGAAGTGGTTCATTTTGAGTTCCAATTTACAGTGACTGCTCACGACTTGAGCAAAATAACAGAATGTTGATTTGAGGTGTCCCAAAATTAGATTTCGTCTGCTGTGGCACACATCTTGACTGTTACTCCGAGATTTGTCAATATACTTGTGACTCTGTAAGATACGATTGTTGAACTGCTTGATTGAGAAAAGATTATCAATGCCTCGATTTCAAGTATCAGCTATATGATGTCAAGGGTGGTGTTATGTTACACTTACTTAGATCTAAAACTTAAAATTTGCAGCATAATCTAAAAATTGTAATCTGTAATAGGTATCAGGAGCTATTGCAGACACTGTATTTCCCTGTGACTGCGTATCATATCAAAAAATTACATTTACAAGGTATTTTGCTTTATGTACACCACTCAACCTGCTAATTTTTTTCTTTTCTTTTTTTGATCCGCAAACGAATGCAATTCAAAACCACTAGTCTGCCTAAGAGAAACGAAAGCACACTCCAAACATTAACAAACTCAAGAATCAAACTGGTTGCAGAACACCATGAGCAGGAGATGGGGAATTCCTGCAAACTGGGCATGAATTGTTCAATCTAAACCACGACACGGTCCAACTAAATTTCCATACAAATTAGCCATAGGTAAGAAGAAAAAACGATCTCAAAATAAATTAGCCATACATCCAAGGTCAAGCTAGATACATCAAACCAAATCCCAATAGTAAGCAATTTCATAGTCCCAAACATACTACTACTACTATTGCTGGTGCTGCTGCTGCTACTACTACTTGAGATCACTGGCTGCTTTTGCCACATATGTACGGCACAACACAAAAAACAACAATCCAAAGATAATTCCAGTTCATTTTCCCCCCATTTCTCATTCTCATTTGCATTGCATCAATCTCCTTTTGCATGGCTTCAATCTTCATCTGCATTGTGATTGTTGTCCTCTGCATTTCTTCACTAATGCTCATGGATGCTGAACCATCACATTGTTCAACAATCCAAGTTTAACTGTTAAAAAAGAACACAACAAGAACTTAGGGTTTCAACTCCAACGAACAACAAATAAATAAATTCGGGCAATGCATGCCGCTCACCTTATAGTTTGCACATCCGAAGAACCTTCGACCTGGGTTTCTATCACAACTAACACAAAATAAAAACTCCATCACAACTAACACAAACTAAAAACTTATGTGGCCATAAGTAGGTAGCACTGGTGGTGGTAGGTGGTATAGTACCAACAAGTTGCATGATTCGTTCCATCCTAATTAATAAATACCGGACACCGACATAATAATATTCTTACTTACAGTTTAATGAAATTGAGCAGGTTTGGGCTGTCAATCTCCACAGCATCGTCTGATCCTTGTTGGTTTCTATCAGCAATTAACAAAAAACAAACACACAAACTAATTTTCCGAAAGCAGGGAAAAAAAAAAAAGCCCAATTTTTTTCACAAACCCAAAATTAGTTCGCACCCGTAGCAAAAGTCGAGCTCCGTTCTTACAAGGTTACAGAAATTGGCAACGAATTCAAACAATGACTGATAAATAGCACAAAAAGCTCAAATAAGCAACAAAAAGGATGGATAAGCTGTTAGGGTTTGCAAAATCACATCTACTAACCAGATTTTTTTTTCGAGAGCGAGAGAGACCTCGGTGGATGCTGGCCGTTGGTCTCCAGTTGATCTTCTTCGTTCTTCTTCTCCTCTTCGTTCTTCGTCGTTCGTCCTAAAAAAATACCCCTAGTTTCTGAGAAAAAATTTCTACCGATCCAGAATATATATATATATATATATATATATTTTTTTTTTTCAAGAGAGAGAGATAGAGATACCTCGGTGGATCTTCGTTCGTCTTCGATCTTCTTCTCCTCTTTGTTCGTCATTCTTCTTTCTTCTTTGATTCGCCCCTTCGTTCGCGTCCTCTCGCTCTCTCTCTCTCTCAGCATCTCCAATCCACCTCTATTTCTCTAAAATAGAGGATGGATGTGACACATTGAGGGGATATTTTGTAATTTATTTCACTTTTTCTTCACTTTTTGTACTTTTTGGGAGAATTTTCGAGGGACCCACCGTCCTTTTTAGAATTTGGTCCTCCAAAAGTAAATTTGGTCCTCTAAAAATGGAGGATCAAAAGTAAATTTGGAGTACAAAATTCCTCCATACTCTAAAAAAAGAAGATGGGTCCCTCAAAAATTCTCCCAAAAAGTACAAAAAGTGAAGAAAAAAGGGAATAAATTACAAAATCTCCCCTCAATGTGTCACATCCATCCTCTATTTTGGATGGATTGGAGATGCTCTAAAGCGTGAGCCGTGGAATGAAAAGAAGGGGGGGAAGTGTGAGTGCTGAGGGGAAAAGTGTAATTACTCACGGTTTTTATTGCCCCTTCTTTTCCTGGCCGTTGGATTGCAATCCAACGGCTCACAATAGAGTCCCACATTAAATTTATACACAAGGGCAATTAAGTCATTTGACACCTTATTCCATTATATCCAACTTCCAAATCTCCCTTCTAAAAAAATCATCCAAACACCTCATTACAAATCCACCATTCTTAAGAGGTGGGACCACCCTTCTGTAGACACCCTATTTTGAACTTGCCAGAATAGTTTACTTACGGTATTTGTTTCCCCGATGATGAAACGGATCAAGAACACCCCGGAAGTGTTAGTATGTTTGAGCTTTGAGCATTCTACCCTGCCTCCTGAAATTACAGAAACCGTGTTCAAAACACGTGGGGTTCGAAATAGGAGACTTCCAGAAAAGGACAGTTGGTCAGGCAAGTGGATCTGGAACACGTTTTAAGCGCACGCCACTCATTTAATGGCGTGCGCAGGTGGCCTTATCTACGGGCATGCCACGCTCAACCACTGGCGCACGCCAGTGAAACCTGCATCAGATACCAACTTATAGCAGCTACTACCATCGAACGTCCGTTTTCAATTCCAGGGCTTGTTTTGCAACATGGATGGTTGCCTTTGGGCTAAGTGAACTGAAATCATCCCAATCACTGTACCTTTAACCACCAATTGGTTACTCCCTATCTCTCCCTATATATATCCCCACTTCTTTATCCTCGCAAAGGGGGTTAAAAGGTTACAAAAAGTTCCCAAGTCTCTTTCTTTCTCTTTTCTGGTTTTCTTGCTTACTCTTCTTTCATCTATTGAAAGAGTAAACAAGAGGCCCCTCCATACACCTCTTACAGTCAAACATCCATCATCCCCCGTCATCCAACCCTCAAGCTTTAAGCTCAAAGCTCAAAACATCCCAACAAACTCAAACCAAAGGTATAACATCTTTGCACCGCTCATTCGATCCTCGGCCATGCGGTCAAGGCCGGTAATCAATACCCCTAGCCCTAAAGCTAGCAAGTCACAAAATCAGTATGAACAGTGGGACCAGCCAGACGGCGGTTGTTAGTACGCTGTGCGCTACTCCGGGCGCACGGTGATCCGCTTCGGGACTGACCTTTCGATCTTCAGGCACGATCGCGCGGCGCCAGCCGTTGAGTGGCGTGGCGCCGCCGAGTTGGCGCAGGCGCCAACGTTGAGCTGGCGTGGCACTGGGGTGAGTTTTTCACAATCGCGCGATCTGATTAAATGGCGATCGGGCTGTGGAATTAGTGGCGATCTCTATTTTATGCTTTATATCTTGCCCATTCATCACCATGCAGCATGTTAACCAATTCACTGTTTTTCCATATTTTAGAACCGTGTAGTTAGTTATCTGTTATAACTGCGTAGTAAAGGCTCTGATTTCTTCTGGTCATGTTCTGTAACCCAGATGAAGTAAAGCCAAGCATGGACAAATGGAACAAGTGGCGCGACGCTTTCCGCTACCCTGGCGTGGCGCCACTCGTGCCAAGATTCCGCACGTCGCCCTTGCTTCTTAGCTTAGTCCTGGCCTCAGCTTAATCCCCCACTCTGTTTATGGGGTTTTTAGTCCATTTATTTCTCGTTTGAGCAATAAGGACATTATTTTGCTTGCTGCTGGTGTCGAGCACAAACCATTCCGGCAGCCCTGCAGGGTCGAGTTCGTGGCCGTGAGTTTTGGGCCCCACCGCACGCCGCTTCAGGTGGCGCACGCAGGAGTCACTTGTATGCGTGGTCCGCCAGAGCTGTGTCTATTCTGCGTGAATCATTCTCGGGGCCAGTGTTCCCGGCCGCCCAAAATGCTCACGTATGCTTATTCTCAATCTATTATCATTATTCATATGCTATTCACCACATTTCGCCATGTAAATGCAACCTGCCATTTGTTAATCCCCATTAACTGTTCCCCCGCCCTAACTGGCTAATAAATGATCAAAGAGAGTAAAATGCAAATGTTTTACAAAATGCCTAAGTAGAGACCGATCTTCGGATTGGGCGAGAGGGGTGCCATAAAACCTTTCCCCTCTCGTAACCTGGCTCCCAAACCTCAGATATCGAAGGTGACGACGGTCCAGTCTACTAGCCTTTTCAAATCAAACAAACGTGAACAAAAACGTTTTCAAATCGGTTTCTTGGGTATTTTCCGCAAAACCCGGGTGGCGACTCTCTCAAAACGGCATTTCGTCATGCTTTCAAACAAAAGGGCGCAAACCGAACTTCTCGCAAACCGAAAATGCGGGATTTTCAGGGGCGTGTGCCCACACCTTCTTAACATATTACCCCTTATTACATATCCACCTTCAAATCCACCCTCATTCTATATCCACCTAAAACAAATTCTTCATCCAAACGGGCCGTATAATAAGGAGTCTACATGCACGTGCTTACCACCAGTGGTGTTAAAAGACTCATCCTGACTGCGAGGCAACATCCGCGATGTAATAAATCGCAGCAAAAAGGTTTGAACTTACCCCTATTTCTTTTGTGTACGACTTAAAAAAAAAGTTCTTGGAGTTTGTTTGCCCCGCCCCTGAAATAGGGAGAATACGTGTTGTGAATAACAAACACGTAAGTTGATGACACATTTACAGAATATGTGAATGCCACCATCTCAGAGATCCCACCTCTGGCTGATTTTACGAGCCACACAACAATGTAAACAGTGCCAATCAAATAAGATCGAAAAGATTCGGCCACACTATAAGAATGATATCCAAAAAATTTCTTGAGTGAGAGCCTACAATAGTTAGGAACCAAAATGGATGAAGAATTGAAGTATCAAATGAAGAATCAAAGTATAGGATATTCAGTGAGTATCAAATAAACCTCTCTCGGCCATCGATTTTGTTTCTTGGCTCGGTCTCTTTCAGTATAATTGTAATGGTTCAGCACATTCCTTAGAAATTTCATGAACTTAGAAATTTCATGAACTGGGATCCATGAATATAAAGTACTTGCCACTCAAACGGCTTTCCAATTACCTCCTCAATCACCGCCTTGAACAATATTAAATGACTTGGGTTTTGATTTGTGCGTGACGTAACCAAAAAAAATCGGTTCACCATCGTCGATGGCTAACCAGGAATATGCATCAAAGTTCGGGCACTATAAAGAAAAAATTCTGGTGATAGTAATCATGGACGGATAAATTATAAGTATCCATATTTTGTATTGATGACGAGATCTCTTATCGACTTTCGTATGTTTTCGAAAATTCTAAGTGCAAATTCTCTCAATTAATATTAGGTCGGTGATAGGCGATTAATTGGTTCATGGGCGATTAATCGGCTAATGGGCAATTAGGTGGGGTAAATCTGAATTTTTAGAAAACGAAGGGGGTAACTGTTATACTCATACCAGGTTATTTAGGGCTTCGAATTAGTGTGAGTCTGATAGAGACGAAGTTATGGATGGATATGGAGAAGAAGAGGATGAGTAATTGACTAATAATCCCGTACTTGGTTTCATTTTTTCATTTGATATGAACGTTGAACTTTGTAATTGACTAGTAATTTTCCGTACTTGGTTTCATTTGATTTGAACTATGAACATTGAACTTCTATGTCTCTATATTTGACATGTAGAGAACTGTTAACATTCTGAAGTGTTAACATTGAGTATCCGATAGCCAAAGAGAAGTAGAGAACAAAGAATTTTTTTGGGAGAGAAGATATATCACATCAACTAGAAAAACCATGATTATTAATGGTAGGGAGGTTGTAGAATATTTAAAAAAAAACCCGACTAATTGCTAAAAGGCGATTAATGGCCGATTAATAGGTCTCGAAGCTTGACGGTGGTCGGCCGCCCGCCTAGCGTCAAGCGCTTTTTAGAACATTGGCATTTGGCATGGCGCAGAGAGAAGAGCAACATCAAAAAGGGAAATCAATTTTGTTTGGTAAGACTTCTGACAAATTGCTGCACCACACCCAACTTTTCAATTTACGAATAGCAAGATTGAAACCGAACAAATCAGTAACCAGTAACCAACTGGTATGGTTTAATAAGAGCAATGCCACGACAACACCATCACATGCCCACACCCTCGCGAGTGTGAGGGTGTAAATGGACGTGGTTGTAGCATTTCCAATAGTTTAAACGGGTTTGGCCGGTCTCACCAGTTTTTTTTTACTTGGGCCCAGAATGAATATATATGAATATACAAATGCATAAATGGAATAAGAATAGCAATAAATACGCTTTTCGAGACTAGGAATTTTAGACAGTACAAAATACCTTGCGACTTGTGGTTACGAACAGAACCGAAATTCCAGAGAAAAGGATTTGAGAGTCTGATGCAAATGAAAATTTCGAGATTAGAAATTTAGAATCCAACTAGTTCCATTTAAACAGAATGGAAAATTTCTACATTACCTTGGGATCTGTGAAGCTCAGAAGATCCTCCCTTATTTTTCAGTCTTAAATGAGGGAGAGAATGGCCTCAAGAGTCCGATCCAAGACGAAGATAAGGACTGAGGAGAGTCCGGGAGAGACGATGGGGAAGAGATTGCAGTAAAACTGAGCCTTTGAGAGAGAAGAGACGAAAGAGTTTACAGGAAGTTGGCAGACGCAGGGTTAAGGTTGCGGAGTTTTGGACCATTTTGTTGTGCCCTCCGAGTGGATCAAACCAAAGCCAAAACACACACACAGACACGAACATAGAGATACACGTGGTTCCCCAAAATCGGGTACTTCCACGGAGCAATTTCTTGTAACCGGAAGAACAAAGAGCTTTACAAGTAGTGTTCTCACTACACTCACTGACATTTACAAGACTACATTGCTAACCCTCACATGTCTCTCAGAGATACAGAATACAGAGGCAGAAGCTCCATTTATAGACTGAGCTTGGAGTCCCATTCATTCCTCACACCAGACAACTCACTGAATTCTTGGCTGGATTAGCGAGATTGTAGAAACTTGGGTAAATAACTGGAAGGTGGGAGAGAATTTTAAGAAACTTGGGGAAAGAACCGGAATGGAGGAGAGAACTTTATTCCCTTTGTTTTAAAAGATCAAAAAAAGAATTCAAGAGAATTGCAGGCAGACAAAAGCAAAAACAAAATAATCTTTTGGCCAAGTCGGTTACCAGGAACAACATCCAAGCAAGGATTGCCCAATGGCACCTTTTGTTTGCTGAATAATTCTGAAAGAGAGTTGAAAAAAGAGTCTATGCTTAGGCGTAATGGGATTTACCCCGTTCGGCTAAATAAGTCAACTGGCTTATTTTTTTTTGTCTTTATTCAATTTTTTTTTTTGTATTTGTTAGTTTTTCCTCAATTTTTTGGAGATTATTGCATCGTCATGACGAGAGGAATTTAAAAAATAAAAAATTATGATCAAAATCCAATTTTTTTTTAATAAAGACGAAAAAATTGGCTTATTTTTGTCTTTATTCAAAAAAATTAGGTTTCAATCGTAATTTTTTACTTTTTAGATTCCTCTTGTCATGACGATGCAATAATTCCCAAAAAATTGATGAAAAACTAACAAATACAAAAAAATTTAAATAAGAACAAAAAAAATAAATCAGTTGGCTTATTTAGCCGAACGGACTAGGTTCTTTAATTCCTAAAAAACGTTGATCTCTCTCTCCTAATGAAATGTGCTTTATGCAAAATATTTTAAAACACATACTTTACGGATTACTTGTGCCATTCCTCCTGTAGATCGATCATTGAATGGAATTGAGGATGTTTCATCTAGAACATCTATTTCGGCAATCAATGGTCCGGATTGAAAATAAATTTTTTCGAGAAAGAGTTAGGGAAAAATCCTCATATCAACCTCACAGGGAGAATCCTTATAGAGGATTCGGAACCCTCACATTGGCACCCACGCACACACTACAATTTCAATGTATGTGAGACGAACAAAAAGATACTCCCTCCGTCCCAAAAAGAATGACAATTTATGAAATCCGTGTCATTTTTCATCGCTTATATCTTTCAATCTATAATGTTTTTCATGAGTTTGAAAATTTTGTATAATAGAATTAATCGAAAACTATCAAACAAGATCCATATTGCATATTTTTTGAGAACCGTATTAAAAGATATAAGAAGTTGAAATTGGCACGGATATCAAAAATTGACATCCATTATGGGACGGAGGGAGTATGAGTTTGTGTGTAAAGTGTTTTTGTGTGTTTGTATTTGTAGAATTTCCCCATACATTAATGTGAGTGGTTGTGTATTTGGGTGTGTGTTTTATGTGTGATTGTAGACTTGTTGGTGAGTTTTTTTTTTTCTTTTCTATATTACATCGATCTCAAATTGCTAGCCTATTTTGATAATTGTGAACGCAAAAAAATAAAATAATGTACGAGCATAATTTTTTTTTACCAATTTACAGATCTCATTTAGAAGAAAAAAAATTGGTGTAAATTTGTTTTAAAAAAGAATCTCATAAACTCATTAATTTTTAGTCCGGTACTTTAGTCTTATCATTTCACCATTTTTTTTTTTATTTTTCAAAAAATGAACACACAACCAAACAATAACTAGCCTGAAGCAACAAATATTTTTATCCAGGACCTTTAAGCCAAAAATAACAACAACAAAAATCCACCAACTCTTTAAAGTCCACACAATATCTCCAAGGCTCCAATAGAACCAGACAGAACCCTTTTTTTTTTTTTGACAAACAAGATAATCTCATTTATATATAACTGGTGCTTGCCCGTGCCTACGGCACTACGCACGCTAATTGGAATAGCGTCGGCATGTGTAAATGTGTGTGCATGTGCATAATGGGTGCCACAAGGACAAAGATGCCACGTAGGACAAGCACCGTTCTGTTTTATTAGATAGATAAAACAAAGTACAAAGAACAGGAACTCCGTCAGTCGAAAAGGTTCATTCAGAGTGGTAAGTCTGTCCCCGCTGCATAGGCCAGAGGAGGATCAGAAGCTTAGAGCCAGATCAACCGCACACGCCTTAACCGTCGAGGTTGGAGAGCTTGAAAAAACCGTCGCCAAGTGCAAGTGTTCAGTTTGGTCCAGTTTGGTTTAACTAATTTTTTGTCACCCTTACCAAGTGCAAGTGTTCAGCTTTTGAAGAGGGATCAAAAAAGTTGGTCCTTTTTTTTTTTTTTTTTTTCAGATAAGATCATTATCTTAGCGTTAACTAAATAGAAAAAAAAAAGGGCTTGCATATTATTATAGTACTGTATGTTGAATGAATAAAAAAATTAGGACTCCTTGATAAAAATAAATAAATAGGACTGAACATTAGTTTTTCAGAGAACAAGAGGAAAAAGAAAGAAAATGAAAGAGAAATTTCTAGGGAAAATGACGGCCCAGGATGTGTTTTGATAATTAATACCCGTTAAGAACATACTAAGAACATTTGTTAATGCTGAAAATGTCCTTGACGGGTATTAATTATCAAAACATGTCATTGGCCGTCATTTTCCCAAATTTTTACTCCGTCAGTTTTGATGAGCATAAAGGGCTCATTTGGATTCAAAAGTCAAATAGTAACTTCTTCTTCTTTTTTTTTTTGTCTCTATTCAATTTTTTTTCGCATTTGTTAGTTTTGCGTCAAACTTTTGTGACTTATTGATTCGTTTCGGCGAGAAAAATCGGAAAAGTACAAAAATTTGATTGAAACTCATTTTTTTTTTAAACAAGAATAAATAAAAAAAGTTGTCTTATTGACTTATTTTTGTTTCTATTCAAAAAATTATGAGTTTCGATCAAAATTTTCTACTTTTCCGATTCTTTCGTCGAGACGAATCAATAAGTCACAAAAGTTTGATGCAAAACAAATAAATACAAAAAAAATTAAATAAAGACAAAAAAATAAGTCACTTTACTTTTTAATCCAAACCCACCCAAAGTGCGCATACCGAAGGAAGTGACATTTTTTTGTAATTGTGGTAACAATTCACCCATACAAGAAGAGGTTGGGTCGGTTTGCCTAAAAGCCTATTGGTTGCTGCAATTGACGGACCCGGGATTTTGTCAAAGCAACCCCGCCAAGCGGGATGCCGAGCGGTATCTGGCCGCTCATATCGGCAAAGACAGCTCAGATTATATTTAAGCGCATACAAATTTGAACCGTCCATCTCTCAGTCAAAATTCAAACTATCGATTGCCGAAATAAACGATCAGATCAGCTGCTCAGCACCCGCTTGACAGAAAGTGCTTGGCTACAACCCCTTCCTGCAAAGACTCATTCACGAATCCACCGCAAATAAGTTTTTCTCTACGGATTCAAAGGACACTGAAATGTGCTGTTGAAGCATTGAAGGCTAAAGCTATACCAAAGGACGCTGACCTAACGTGTAAAGCCATACCAAATGACTAGGGGTGAGCAAAAAATCCGTCAAACCGTAAATTCAGTCCAAACCAATTCAAACCGAAAGATTTGGTTTGGTTTTTTAGTAGTGTGGTTCGGTCATGGTTTAAAAAAATTAGAAACCGCATTACATGGTTTGGTTTGTGGATTCATGTTCACGGTTATGGTTCCAAACCGATCTGAACCGTATAATATATATATATAATAAGTTAGTTGCTACCATGCTGCTGCTACTGTCATTTTGCTGCCTAATTTTAATTCTGTAGTTTTAGGAATTATCTTTGATCTTTTATTGGGTTAAACTATCTTAAGATGTTTAGCAGTTGGTATTCTTAATTGGCTCATTTTAGTGACTTACCAGTATTTCATTTTATTAGTTTGAGGCAAATGTTGGTACTGTACTCTTAAATTAGTTGGTTGATGTTAGTTTGATTTGGTAATTTGAATGAAATTGATTTTAATATAATTTTTTTAATTTATCTTCTTAATTTTAAGTACTTCAAATATTTTTTGAAGATGATAGCTTACTTGAAAGCAAACCGTGGTTAAAACCGAAACCGAACCGTAGTTTATTGGATTGGATTGGTTTGGTTCTATGCCCATTGTGGGTTGGTTTGGTTCTATAAATTTATAATCCGTAGATATTGATTTGGTTCTTGGTTTACTACAAAACCGAACCAATCCAGACCATGCTCACCCCTACAAATGACAGTGAAAAGGGGCAAAATTTTTACTAAATGATTAATTAGAGGGAGTTATTATCTCGGTAAAAAATAAAAACACATTCGGACCATTAATTATCGAAATAGACGATCCAGATTCCATGAAATTTCTCACACGATCCTCACAGAGAATCTCAATTTGGAGTAATATCCCTCGACAACACATATCATTCAACATATAAAGGGGTAATTTTAGGAGAAATGGCAAAAAGGCAAGAAACTGGAAAGTCGTTCAATTCTCTTGTAACTCAAGTGTTCGAGCCAGTTTTCGTACATTTGAATTAATTATGGGAGACTAATCCTACCATCACTAGCGACGATTTCAATTAAAGTCGGAACGAAAGTCTCACAAGGACTGGCCGCAAAGGATTGTGTATATGAGGGAGCAAATTCACTTTGAAATTGCAATTTAGGAGTGATTTTGCCTAACTTTTCCATTAGATTATTTTTTTGGTTGTATTTGAAAAAAATACGTGGTGGTTAGTTTTGCGTTAATTTTTCCTAAACTATTCATTTGTCTTGATAAGATTAATAAAAAATTAAGAATATGAACCAAACTTGAAAAAACATCCAGAAAATAGAATAATAATCCCAAAACATCTACTCTGTTTTGATGGTCTTCTCTAAATGAGGTAGGTTGCAGATGATGTGGATTGTCGAACCGCTTTTCCACCATCTGTCCTAAAACCAATTGGTGGTAGGACGGGTTTCAATTAAGTCTTTTATGGCATTCGACATCGCACCTGCAAGTCTATTTTTAGAGCGGTCGCAGGGAGTGACATTGTGTAACCAAATCTATGAGGGCACTACGGGCCCAACATGGATGAATATCCACCAAGCACTGGTGTGGAGAATTCATTGGGCAACGATCCAGCGGTATCATTTGGCAAAAAAGTAGATGTGTCATTTGGCATGCTTTCAGGCTCGGCCCTATAGCAAGGCCCAAATGGCCGCCACCTGCGGCCTCCAAATAATGGGCCCAAAATAGGGTCTGCCTTCTTCGATACAAGTATATATATTAGGGGAATTTTTAGGCCGGCCCAAAAAAGTAGGTTTGGACTTAATTTAGTCCTGGCAATAATATTTTCTTTTTCCTTCAGTCCTTTTTCTTGACTTTCCATGCAATTTTACTATTTTGCCCATTTTTCTTAACTTTTTGTGTACATATCCATTTTTAATAAAATTTATATTTTTAGAATCAATTCTTGACCCATATTATTTCGGACAAAAATACCTTTATAAAAATGGAGAACTGTCAATTCTCATAATTAGTTCTATGAGAACCATTCTAGAAAACCGGCTATGTGACCCATATTATTTTGGACACAAATACCTTGGCTATGTGGGTTATGAGAACTGTCAATTTCATAGTCAATTCTATGAGAACCATTCAATTTTCTTTGAAATCGCTATGTGACCCATATTATTTGGGACACAAATACCCTTGGCTATGTGGCTATGAGAACTGTCAATTCTCATAGTCGGTTCTATGAGAACCATTCAATTTTCATAGAAAAGCGCCATGACCCATATTATTTTGGGCCAAAAATCCTGGCTATATGTGGGCTATGAGCGCCAATTCTCATAGTGATTTATGAAGAACCATTCAATTCTCATAGAAAATTGCTGAATTGCTAATTCTCATAATCAATTCTAATGGTAAGTTTTGTGAGAATTGACTATGAGAACTGACTATTCTCATAGAGATTTGGCTATGAGAATGGGCCCATGTAAATTGAAAAATAAACAATTCAAATAGTCTCACCACACACTAAAATACACAGTTCTCATAGAAAATAAATAGTTCTCATAGAAAATACACAGTGCAATAGATAGTCCTCATGGACCATACAAAGTTCTCATTGAAAAATATATAGTTCTCAAACAAAAATATATAGTTCTCATAGACAATTCTCATTGAAAAATATACAGTTCTCATACAAAAATACTCAGTTCTCATACAAAAATGGCTATGTGACCCATATTTATTTTGAACAAAAATACCGTTGGCTATGTAGGTTATGAGAACTGCCAATTCTCATAGTCTTTTCTATGAGAACCGCTCAGTTCTCATAGAAAATTGGCTATGTGAATCGAGTTATGAAAATACACGGTCCAATAGATAATTCTCATGGACTATTCTCATAGAGAACTGACTATGTAAACTAAGCTATGAGAACTGGCTATGTAAACTGCCAATTTTCATAGTCAGTTTTATGATAACTGACTATTCTCATAAAGAACTAGCTTTATGAACTAAATTGATTTAGAATTGAATTTTCAACTGCCAAGTCTCATAGTCAATTTTTTGCAGTTCTCATAGAGAACTGGTTATGTGAACTAGTATATATATACACATAAATTGTTTTTGTTCCTAAATAAATAACCACTGAGATAAAGGAAGAGCCCACTGCCTCTATCTTTTTTGCTCCATCTCCTTTCGATTTCTTCAACTTCAACATAAGTGCTCTAAGTTTCATGGCCGATTTCACCGCATATGATTGCGATTCCTCGTTGGCTTTGAAGTAAAGGACAATTGGTTCTGTGAATTGACGATGAGCGGCGAACAGATCGCACCTGTGCGAGACGTTTTCGCGGCGAAGTTCTAGTTTCGATTGATGTTGGAAATTCCAGTGACGGAGGAGGACCGAGCGTGGTGGTGGTATAGAAATCACCTTAAGAACCAAGGCGGAGAGGATTCGATGGCCGGCGAGTGTAGAAAAGGTTCAGAACAGCAGTTACTGAGCAGATCCAGAGGTTACAGAGCAAATCCAGTGGTTTCACGGTGGCCTGAGGGTCGTCGGTTGCAGAGAACCAGTTTTCGGTGGTCGTCGGAGGTTGCTGGACTCCGATGAGGGTCGGCTACAAGTAAGAGGTGGTTGGCCATGTTTCAAAAGGGGGAGAGGGAGTGAGATCAGAGAGAGGCGTGGAGTGAGATCGAATTTGGTTGCAGTCTACTTGCAAAGAGAGGAATGGATGAGAGAATAAGACAACGGGGTAAAAAAGCCATTGTACAATATATCCGAGCCTATTTAGGTTTGGTAAAATATTTTAGGGTTGGGTTCAAACCGAACCTAAAAAGGAGGACCGGCCTCTAATTTTCTTGGTTCGGACTTCAAATAGTCCTGACAAAAATATTTTTTCCTTCTTTCAGTCCTTTTTCTTGACTTTCCATGTAATTTTACTATTTTGCCATTTTTTCTTAACTTTTTGTGTACATGTCCAATTTTAATAAAATTTATATTTTTAAAATCAATTCCTGACCCATATTATTTTGGACAAAAATGCTGATATGTGGTATGAGCCCAATTCTCATAATCAGTTCTATGAGAACTACTCAATTCTCATAGAAAACTAGCTATATGACCCATATTATTTCGGACACAAATACCCTTGGCTATGTGGGCTATGAGAACTGTCAATTCTCATTGTCAATTTTCATAGTCAGTTTTATGAGAACCATTCAATTCTCATAGAAAACTAACTATGTGATCCATATTATTTCGGACACAAATACCGTTGGCGATGTGGGCTATGAGAACTGTCAATTCTCATAGTCAATTCTATGAGAACCATTCAATTCTCATAGAAAACTGGTTATATGAAGTGAGTTATGAGAGCTGCCTATGTGAACTGTCAATTCTCATAATCAATTCTAATGGTAAGTTTTATGAGAATTGACTATGAGAACTGACTATTCTCATAGAGAACTTGCTATGAGAATGGGGCTATGTAAACTGAAAAATAAACAGTTCACATAGTATCACCACACACTAAAATACACAGTTCTCATAGAAAATACATGATCCAATAGATAGTCCTCGTGGACCATACAAAGTTTTCATTAAAAAATATACAGTTCTCATACAAAAATACTCAGTTCTCATAGAAAACTGGCTATGTGACCCATATTTATTTCACACAAAAATACCGTTGGCTATGAGAACTTCCAATTCTCATAGTCAGTTCTATGAGAACCGCTCAGTTCTCATAGAAAATTGGCTATGTGAACTGAGTTATGAGAGCTGGTTATGCGAATTGGCAATTCTCATAATCAATTCTAATAGTAAGTTTTATGAGAATTGATTATGAGAACTGACTATTATCATAGAGAGCTGGCTATGAGAATGAGGCTATGTGAACTAAAAAATAAACAGTTTACATAGCCTCACCACACACTAAAATACACAGTTCTCATAGAAAATAAACAGTTCTCATAAAAAATACACGATCCAATAGATAGTCCTCATGGTCCATACAAAGTCCTCATTGAAAAATATACAATTCTAATAGACAGTTTTCATGGACAATACACAGTTCTCATAAAAAAATACGCAGTTCTTATAGAAAAATACACAGTTCTCATAGACAGTCCTCATGAACAACACACAATTCTCATAGAAAAAACACATACGAACAAAAACAAAAAGATAATCAAAATCAAATATAGTTATAAATGTTCTCACCGCTATGTCTTAAAAAAGTAATATTTCACATAGGAAATAAATTAATTTAGAATTGAATTTTTAACTGCAAAGTCTCATAATATCAGTTCTATGAGAACTGGCTATGTGAACTAAGCTATGAGAACTGGCTATGAGAACTGAAAAACATACAGTTCATATAGTCTTAACACACACTAAAATAAATAGTTCTCATAAAAAATATATAGTTCTTACAGAAAATACACAGTTCTCATGGATAATAGACAATTCTCATAGAAAAATACACAATTCTCATAGAAAATACACACACGAATAAAAATTGAACAAAAACAAAAAGGTAATCAAAATCAAATATGATTATAAATGTTCTCACCGCCATGTCTTTAAAAAGTAATCAAAATAAAAAAGTAATAGTTCACATAGGAAATAAATTGATTTAGAATTGAATTTTTAACTGTCAAGTCTCATAATCAGTTCTATGAGAACTGCTCAATTCTCATAGAGAACCGGTTATGTGAACTGAGTTATGAGAATTGGCTATGTAAATTCTCATAGATAGTTCTCACAGAAAATACGTAATTCTCATAAAAAATACGTAATTCTCATAGCTCACCACACACTAAAATATCCAATTCACATAATTCAAGCACACAGTTCGCCTAAAAAATAATACAATTCTCTCTTGCCAACGATACAAAGTGCATGAGAAATCAATGACTCACCTTTGTTTTCACTGTTTGCTCCATATCCATCCCAAACCCCACCAAAAAAAATCGCATACTTAAAGTATTAAAGTAAGTATATATATATAGGGTTAAATACCGGGACACCCCTCGAACTATTCCCATTTGTCTCGCTCACCCCCTCATAGAATTTCGCCTACGGCCAGCCCCCTGAGCAAAGTTTTTTTTGTCCCATAGACCCCTTCCGTCAGGTTTCCGTCAACGGAACGAATGAAAAGTCCATTTTACCCTTACATATATATACCACAATAGACCACCATCGGCTCACCAGTTTATTCCCCACCATCACACCACTCATTCCACCACCGAACAACAACTCATTCCAAGCATCACCATCATTTTCGTCCATTCACCAGTTCATTCCACCACCATTTCTGTTTCATCTTTTTCTCCTCACCACCACCACCATCACGTCATTCACCACGGCCAAACACCACCACCGAACACCAACTCATTCCAAACACTTCTCTCTCTGCAAAATCATTGGGAGTGCTGATGGAGATACACAATTTAGGGTTCTAATCGTGTCCTTTGGTACTCGAATCGACAAACCCAGGTGTGAATCCTGTCAAAAGCCTTTGAAAATAGCTGCATCTGGTTCGAATCTCACTGAATCTGGTCTCAATCGAGTGGGACAAGTGCGATAAGGGTTTGTGAAAGGCTTAATCGAAGGTTACATGGACGAATAGGATTTGAAAGATTCTGGAATAGCTCGATTAGGGTGTCCCCAGTGTTTATTTGAAAGATTCGAGATCTGATTAGGGCTCGTACAGGTTCGAATCAAGTCAAACACCCTTCGAAATGGCTCAAATTAGGGTTTTGAAACTCGATTTGAGATTATTTTGGTGTTTTTGAGTTCAATCTGTCGGTTTTTGGTTGATTTTGAGTTTAATAGGTACTATTTTTTGTTCGAAAGTAGTTGGCACAGTCGATGGTGGTGGTTGCCGGCGCGGCGTGGGTGGTGATCTCCGGCGTCAATGGTGGTTGCCGGCGTCCATGGTAGTCAGTGGTGGTGATTGTGGTGGCTAGGATTAAGGGATTCAAGTGAGGGCTTTAATTTCGAATTTAGGGATTTCTAAATTGGTGTTCTGAAATTCGAAATTGGAAGGTTTTGGGGGTTTGAATTCGGGTTTGTGGCTGTTGAAGTGGTGGCTGTTGAAGTGGTGTAGCGGTGGTTGGCGGCTGTTTTGCGGTGGTGACAGCGGTGAAGGCAGTGAAGTCAGTGTTGGTTGGAGGTGTTAGCTAGTGGTGATGGAGGTTTGTGGTGGTTGTCGAGGTGGTGATTGGTGATCTGGTGGGTGGTGGTGGACGTGAATCTGGTGGGTGGTGGGTGGTGGTGAATCTGGTGGGTGGTGGTGGACTGATGGGTGGTGGGTGTTGGTGGTGGTAGACTGGTGGGTGTTGGTGATGGTGATTTCGGAGGGAGAGAAGGGCAATATTGGAACATTTTATTCTTTTTGAAATAATTTAGAACAAAATTTTAACATTTTTGGACGGAACCCTAACAGAAGGGGTGTACAGGACAAAAAAAACTTGCACAAGGGGCTTGCCGTAGGCAAAATTCTATGAGGGGGTGAGCGAGACAAACGGGAATAGTTCGAGGGGTGTCCCGGTATTTAACCCTATATATATATATACCAATTCTTTTTCTTCCATTACAATCGGAATACTGTTTCACTCTAGCACGGGCAAGTGGATCCGATGTTGGTGTTGGTGTCGACGACGTTGGGTGACATGGATGAAGTGGATAGCATCGTCAAGGAACAGGCCAGTGGATCTAATGTCGGTGTCGGCGAGAAGGTTGAAAGCCGAGAGAGAGTATACCGAGGTGGAGCTCGTCGTTGAAAGTCGAGAGAGAGTATTCGATGTCAGTGGATCCGATGTCGGTGTTGTCCTCGTCGCCCAGGCCTTGGCAACGAGGCGGAAGGCAGCGTCGGAGATGCAGAAGCGGTTCTTGTCGGGGTGGAGGAGGAATTAAGGCGAGACGGCGTAGTGCTTCTTGACGAGCTCGAGGTCGGAGCGTTGGGTAGCGCGAGGGTCGATCTAGAGGAGGTAGTAGGTAGTATTCGTGGTGGTTGTTGATTTGCTTCTCGGAGGCGATGCGGACGTCGACGATGGCGGGGATCTGGTTGGGGCCGTTGAGCATGGGGTTAGTTTCTTGGGCGAGGACAACGAAGTCTCACATTGCTGCCGCCGTGCTGGAGGTGGCTGTCTTGTCGGAGAATCGCGCTGTTCAGTCACGTTTGGAGCTGCGTTCGCCATGGATGGCTGTTTTCCGGTGTTCGTCGAAGTGGAGTCGATGACGAAGGATCCGTCGGAGAGAAAGGTTGGCGTTGGAGAGGAAGAGGTAAAGAGAGATTGGCATAGGTGGGATTCATGGGAAGATCGTGGCTCTGGTTTTGAAGGAGCGTGATTGGGTTGAGGGTATAAAAGTCAGAATACAAATAACCGAGCCTGTGCAGGTTCGGAAAAATATTTCAGGGTTGGGTTCAAACCGAACCTAAAAAACAGGGGCGGCCTCTAATTTTGTATATATACTACTGTCAAACCACGAGCTTTAACAACCACCAGATTAGCAAGATTGTAGAAACTTGGGTCTTCACCGGAAGGGAGGAGAGAATTTTAGAAATTTGGGGAAAGAACCGGAAGGGAGGAGAGAATTTAAAAAGGAGTATCATCGGTGGTTCAACGTGCTGTTGGATGAGATGCCGGAAATGTGAATACTCTTTGAACCACTCGTAATGCTCCTCATGAGCGAACCTCTGATCCCTGAAACAGAACAAGAATAAGCAAAATTACGAAGAAAGAAGAGAAATTATGAAAAAGGTAAGGCCTGAAACTTAGTAATTAGTTGCAAAGTATTAAATTTTAGTGAAGAACAAAGGGTAAGGAGGCAAGGGTTTACCAGTAATGAGGATCGAGGTATGCCAACGCCGTAGACGGTTCGACGGCTAATGTCGTCTGCGATTCCGTCCCGATCTGGCTGTCTCCGTCCATTTATCGACAGTCGCTTTAAGTTCGTCCGTCGTCTTCTTGGTTCTTCCACAGACAAAACCCTAAACCAGTGCCGAACAGACAAAACCCTAAACCAGTGCCGAAGAAGTCGTTTTTTTCAGACACGGGCAAAATGTCACTTGAGATCCCTGTCGTTCCACCCCGTTGATCTCGCAGATCAACGGTTAAGATAGACAAAGCATATTTGGCTCTAAAACGACATCGTTTTAAAAAAAAAAAAGTACTTAACCCATCTCAACTGTTAATTTGCGAGACCAACGATTGAGAGGAATGGGACAAACGGATTGAAAGGGGGAGTCGAACAAAGGATCCAGACTCGCAAAACTCAGTTACAAATTTCCTGACTGAACTATCTCACTAGTCACTAGTTTGGTTGAGATTCCAATGGGTCCCATCGTATCAAAGTAAATTTCAATTGTTGGTTGTTTTTTTGGAGTGCTTTCGAATAAGGTTTTTTTTGTCCATAGCATTTTCGCTAATTTTTACTTTGCACCCCTCCGGTGAAAGTTTCCAGAAGTTTGCGGCCATAACATTAGAAGAGGTCAAAAATTGCGGCCAGAATATTAAAGTTTGTGTCCACAACACTGTGCTTTGGAATCAGAAATTGGGTTTTCAGAGTGGACATTTTGAAGATCTTTTTAAAGAATTGGTTGGAAATAGGTTCAAAATAACTTTTAAAGATCTTTCCAGTGGTAAAAAAAAATGTTTTCCTTGCAAAAGTAATTCAAGATAACTAGTGAAGTAGTATTTTGAAAAGTCATTTCTATGCAAACTAATTTTATAAAGATTGCTTAGAGGCCCTCGGTCCTATTAAAATCGCGATCCTAGCATGGTAAACTTCCTGATGAACGGTCAACGGGAAGAAAAGGTGATAAAAAAAGGAAATTATTTACATCCTTGAAGTCAATATCAATTAAAGAGCTTATTTTGGTGTCGCAAACGTTATTATCGTTGGGGATACATCCGAACTGAGCTTAGATGATACGGATAATCAAAAGTGTAGTGCCTAGACTCCGGCATACGTATCTCTCTGTTCTTGTTGTCGGAATACTGACACCATAAGCTGTTGTTAAAAAAAGCAACAGAAGAGAGGGGAATTGAGAGGCGATAGAGATTAATTGTGCTTTTCAAAACGCTATTTTTGTCAGATAAGTACTTTTTGATTCACTTGTGTGCAGCCATTCATCAGCATAAACGTTTACACTCTTTGAAAGAAAAACGAATGTAAGAAAGAAGCACACAGAATCTATGCTGGCCCTGCTTAAGGAGCGCAAATTATCCGAGAGAGAGAGAGAGAGAGAGAGAGAGATGATATTATTCTTCAATATCACAGTGTTATTGGTTTACAGCAGGCCAACATAATGAAACAGCAGGCCAACATAATGAAAATGGAGTAATATTAAGCAACTATATATAGACGATAAGGAACCAAAAAAGTACTACCGAAAAGTACTCCTGCGATTTCAATTCTTTGCCTCTTATGAATCACAAGTAAATAGTCCATGCAGGTCCTTCAATGAGCAAGTCCTCGAGGAAATTTTGAATGAGAAATCGGTTGGCAGTAACTTTTTCTAAAACTTCCTTGGTGTAGGACATGGAGAAGTTGGAGGCTTTAAGTCCTCGTACCTGTTCAACGAATCGGTGTAAGTCCATGTTTACTACTTAGAATAAGGCAAACTACTGGAGCTCCCTATTGATCTTTGTCTCATTAAGTAGTGTTTGGATGTTAGACTCGTAAAAGGTAAGGGATTCTACTTTATCCTTCCTTATCTCTTCTTTTCCCATCACGGCTCACTCACTATAACTACCCTTCTACCCAAACGGGACTTATCGTAAGGCAACAACTACAAATTACTTACATGGCAAAAGGTGAAAGTGGCCTTGGCTTTGTTACAGCGTGATACTGTTCATCCACCGGCTTTTCTGCAGTGAGAGCTTGAGCTACATTGTTCACAACTGTAGACAATGGTGGCGGGATTGACCCGGAGGGTGCATTTGGAGATGGAGATGTAGGAGGCCTTAGGTCATCGTATCTGAGGACGTAAAAGCACATAACAGCACAGGGAAAGTTACGAAATGAAATGAGAAGTATCAAACTGACTTTGAGAATGCTTGTATTTTGCCAAGTAGTAAGGGAATGCTACTAGTACATTTGAATACAAACTACAAACCAGCTTTTCATAAATGAAACTTCACTAACTTCATTGTTCGTCTTCATCATATTTTAGTGCTTTGAAAAACCTATTTATCGATATACAATGGGCCTTGATCCGATGAAAAATGAGGGAGATACGAGTGTTTTATCTATATAATTTGTTTTTCTACCTCTAAGGTTAAAATCAAACAATTTTGGATCAAAACTAATTCAGTTAGAAAGTAGATTTAACAAGCTTTT
Source organism: Rhododendron molle (assembly GCA_025413875.1). NCBI lineage: Eukaryota > Viridiplantae > Streptophyta > Magnoliopsida > Ericales > Ericaceae > Rhododendron > Rhododendron molle. The sequence goes on from CM046398.1 coordinate 51,808,077, forward strand.
TGACAGTCCAAACCACGCTCAAATCGGATTTCGGGTTGTCCGTGTCAAGCTCGCAAAGTTTCACTTGATAAATTGTAAGGATGCGCCCGGGGTGCAATGGAGTGCGCCTGCGGCGCATCAAAATGCTCCTGAGGCGCACTAAAGGTGCTTAACAAGTCAAATTTTGCACGCTTGTCCCGGACACTCTGGAACTCCGATTTGCGCGTGATTTGAACCATTACAAAGCTTGTTCAATATACTTTCTAACCTAAGTTGTGGGGATCCAAAATGATTTATACATAAAAAGATGTGACCATTTTACCCTCAATGGGTCAAAAAAATAATTCATTTCGGTAAAATACTTGCAACCCCCTCATTTTAACTCGGATCAAGAATTATTATATGCCGATAAATAGGGTTTTCAAAGTACTATAAGATAATGGGATGCACCTATAAAAATATTTAGCTTTAGTTCGTGAAAAGTGGGTAGAAAGGAGAACATTACAAAAATCTCCGTAGCCAATATGTGTAAAACACATTCTATGTTACATTCTGAGCTCAAATCCCTAGTTCTAAGGTATTTCGTTATTGTTTAGGTGCTTGCCTTAAAATCCAATTAATGAACTTGTGACTTGACAGTCTCTCTCTCTCACCCCTACCTATAGCTATTACGCTACCAACTGTTTTAAAGGCGCAACGTTCAAGAAAACAGAAGTTAGTACAACGCAGAAAAAGAAATAAAGAAGATACTGACAAATCAATGCAGAAAAACAAATTACAAACTATTAGCAGAAAACATAGAGGGACATTACGAAAACAAGCTGGTGAAGAAACAAAAGAATGAAGAGGTCTAGTATCAGTATAAAAATCACATATACGTTCTGCCACAGATTAAGCCCTTAAATAGAATGACGTTTCAATATTAGCTTTCTATAAATGTGCACAGGGAGTTCTCTGTCTAACTGTTTGAATATCACATTCCAAGCTTTATTGTCAAATGCTGATTGTTTAAGTGAACACAGTAGATCTGCAATTTTTTCATCTTAGCGACTAGTACTAAATTTTGCGAAGAACCATGTTCACATTTTCACTTGCTTTGAATAGAACCGTTTACCACCATACAGAGCAGCATGGTAATAGATTTATAGGAGAGGGTGGGCAATGTTAGCTATTCAAAGCAAACTATGATTCCAGAGGCTCCATCCTACATTTCTTCTATTGGGGTCTGTGTGTGATTTACCTAGAGTGAATAAAGCCTTGGCATAAGCCTTTTAGACTTGCTAAGATACAGAAGTAAGCAAAATTGGTCTAAAAATCACTAACTATCTTCTCAAATGAGACTCTGGCATTTGATATTAGTCATTGCAATGGCTATAGCTGCATAGCAGCAGCGGCGTAGAGTCCAGCTACTAAGAAGTTTACTGCATTCCTCAAATGCATAGAACTACAGAAGCATACACGTGATACATAACAGAAAAACTGAAGAGCATGTTGGAAAAAATGGGAGCTGTCATAATAAACTTACGCGTAGTATGGTGACTGACGAGAAGTGAAAGCTTGGGGAGGAGGATTCCCCACAACAGGACCGTTGTTTGAGATCCTTGCAACATCATTGCCACTGTTAATATTTACTACAACTTCCGCACTTAAAAGTTCTCTCTACGGGCCCACTTGGGGTTGGGCTTGGAGAGCTAGGTGGCTTCAAATCCTCGTAACTTTCAATATTGTGTAATCAGCAGTTAATGGAACTTGGGTGTCTAGTTACTCTGTACAGATGATTTCAACTAAATGATATCTGCCCTCATTGCTACCATTAGCATCTGCAATGATAGGCTGTCACAGGGCTTCAATGTGATCAATGTTTCTCACTACACCAGATGGGCTTGGATTAGGGAAGGCAGGTGCTTTTAAATCATTGAAAGTTTTACAAGGATGATGCTATGACAACATAGGAGCATCTATGATATACAGAATAGTTTCTAACACTAAACACAAATACGAATAAGTTGCTGACATGAGTGTGTGTGATAACTTCTTGCAGCATTTGTGCATGTCTATCTGTTAAAAACTTAAACTTAAACCAACTAATGGATTGAATACTTCATAAACGAGTCACGTTGGAGTTCATGTATCCAGTTGAGAGAGTTGAACACGGAAGACAAGCAAATCACCGATGCAGAGGTTAAGGTTTACAAATGAACTTACCTTGCATATGGGGACAAAGGTCTTTCTTTCTTCAGTTCTGTCAGGACAGGAACTTTTTCAGTTGCAGTGCTTGGGGGTTCTGGAATGTTCATTTGCACAGAAGGGGGAGACTCCAACGCTGCTGGAATGGGCTCCACTTTGTTTGCTCGAACAGCGTCAGCAGAAGTGCTGGGAGTTGGAGTAGGAGATGTGGGTGGCTTCAAATCCTCATAGCTTTGGGAAAGGGACAGGCCAAGAAAAAGAAAGCATGAACAGAGGTACAATTAATTTTGTCAGCGGACATGCATTTAGCCCCATACATACTAGAATAAGATGGCTCACATAACATATGGAGAAAGCGACATTTTTGCCTTTGCTTTCGCTGAAGCAGTTTCTTTCTCAACAGGAGTGCTTGAAGGCTCGGACACAATAGTCTTAGAAACTGATGACTGAGGCAAACCTGCAGTATCAAGTTCCTGATAAAACCCCAAAGCATATTCTTGTCAAGTTATGTTAGGCAATGAGCTTCAACAAAAGTCTCAAAACTCATATTTTACTATTCGTAAATGTCTCAAAAGTTTCAACGGCACTAAATACCTTCTGTGGTTTAACTTCAACATGCTGAGATGGAATCTTCATAAGTAGCTCCCCCATGGGAGTCAATGGCGCAGTTGTTTCTGCAATTACTTCAACCACCTTACGGTATGAAAGGCTACGGTTCTTGGCCATAAAGGCCATCAGTTCCGCTACCTGCATGTATTCACAAAAAGATTTTCTCTGATGGCTAGGTTCCAAGTCTCTTTAAGGTGTAAGGTAGAAAAGACATAGTTTGATTTCCCTCATTATTATAATTGCGAACTAGATTGTGCATATCAACTTGACGAATACCTTTTGACGTCTGAGTCACTCATCAAATAAATTGCAATCCATCATGATTATAGTTACAAATCCAACCTAATCAGATACTCACTATTGGTTGAAGTGTTGAAAAGACCAGATGAGTACAACCGCTAACATATACATATCTACCAATATCCGCTGACAGATCAACTAGAAAATATGACCAATGCTGAAGTAGCATTTCATTTCGTTGAATCATTTGTTCTTTCATTCCTTTGAATCCTCTATATTGTAAGGCACATAGGAAGACGCGATGGCAATTTGAGTAGTGAAACAAATAGGGCATCAAATACACATTCTTCAGAAGAAAAGGCTTGACATATTCAGAAAACAGAAATTTACTGGAAGAAAACCTGAAGGTTTGACACTTGACCACCAAATAAGGTGTCTTCGTTTGAAAGACTGATGTTGTGAGTTTCCTTGTAAGCATCAGTAGGTCGCTCCATGCCTCCGGGCCTCACTATCTGCAGCATAACATGATAACAACAAAAGACCGTATTTTAGGTCAATGCATCCAAAACCCTGTGTTCATTAATTTGTCTAATGCAGAAGCATGAGAACTCACAGAGTAAGGGAGACCACTGGCTAGAAGTGCTTCTTCGGCCTTCCTTTTCCAAATCAGGACTCCCCAAAACAAGCTTTAGCAGCAGAACAAAAGAATAGGAAACTCTATTGTTAGAAAATAAATTATTTGTATTTGTCAAATAGAAAATTGTCTTGCAAACCAGAAGATTCGTGACTTACTTCAAAATTGCTGCAGGAAATCCAAACTTGTTTGTCCCCAGAGATGTAAGCAAAATGAAGTGATTAACTTTCGAAGTAGTTGCTGCACATTTGAAAAGGATTGCTATATTTCTGGAATGGTGGATCTAACTAGAACAAAAACTTGCTCCATTCAAAATTAAGGAAATTTCAACCTTTCAGGTAAAATCATTCAACATTTCATGCACTTTCTGTCTCCACTAATGAAAGAAGTTCAAAAAAATGAATATAGCCAGATTTGAAGAAGGGTATGAAGATGATGATGGTGATGAATCTGACAGTTATGAGGATAAGCACTTGATAGATCATGCCTGAGCTCAGCATGTCATGTTGGATACGATACAATGAACCAAACCATGGCGTAAGTTCAAGGTCATGAGCGGGCGTTCCGAACATCTATCATGGCTTATTTAAGCTACTGGTTCTCAACATCACAGATGTTAGGGAGCTGATAAGAATAACCATTAGCGGGCTAGCCACAATCCTTAAACTACTTGAGACAATATAAATAAAAAAACAAGAGATACTTCTTGAAACCATACTTTTCATAGCTTCTATCTCTCATTTCAATTTTACATATCTCAAATTCTAAGTGTTTTTTACCTGCGTCGACAAGGTTTTTTGTAGCCTGATAGTCAATCCGGTATGGTCCAGTGATATCAAAAACCTCCTTCTCGCTGGCACCAATGCAGCATATAACGACTGAAGCATTGCCTAATGCTGGCACAATCGGATCCTTCTCCAAGTCGCACTCTACAATTTCAAGCTTCTCTATAGCTGGGCTAAAGACCAAAGAAATCCTGTTATTTGCCATCCGAGTAAACCTCAACAAATAATAGTTAGTGATCCAAACAGTTCATTTTTACCACAGAGATGAAAAAGATGCAGTAAAAATATCGGGAAAAAGAGCTTTGAAAGCTTTACTTTCTTACGTTTAGTTCCTTCACTTCCAGCCTCATCACCGAGCTTCATCTGCTGAACACTCTGTAGATATAAACACACAATTTAGTTCAACATTGGAGTGCAAAAACAAGGCACTTTATCATAAACCAAACTCCTTACTTGCAAAAGAGATTCAGCCCTCTGAGCACTTCGGACACCAGCTCTAACTTTGAAACCCAGTTTCAAAAGCTCCCTGCGAAATGACTCCTCAGCAAAAAGAATTAAACAAACTGCAAGGCCATTCTATAGGTTCACTTTATTGTAAAGGTAGTAACTATAGAATGTAACCTTACGGTCCGTGACCCAACTTTTCCAGTAGCACCAGCAACAAATACAAGATTGTCATCTTTTGAATTGGCATTCTTTGGAACTGCTTCAACAGCCTTTGAGCTAAATTTTGTAGCGCCTAACACGAAGTCACAGACATGCATTACATACAGGAACATTTGGAGCATGATGATGCTTAGCTACATAAGACTAATCTTTGAAAACCCTTTGCTGCAAAAACAAAGACTAATCTTTTCATTGATTCCTGGAACATTTGGGAAGGACAGAACTAAATCCTCGGCTAATCAGAACAACTCTTCTTGAACTTTTGTTCTCGTTTTCTTGGATTCTAAATCATAACATATGCACACTATAGAAAGAAAGAAAAGGAAGAAATCTTTTCTCTTTCCACACTTTCCAATCAACCAAACAGGAAGAAATTTCAATGAGATTCACACATTGCATAGGGGGGGAAAAAAAGACAAGACGTTACGGTACCTGAAGTTTGAGCTCTGAAACCAGAGAATTTGAGCTTTGTGGCATTTGGGTACCCCTTACAATTGGGAATCTTGATCACTTGACCACCCACAAACTGTTTCTCTTTCAAACCAACTTGGGTAAGAGCGGAGGGTATGCGTGTCATGCTGTTTGGTTGGAAACGAAGCTCCATTGCTAGGATCCGAGAGAGAGAGAGAGAGAGGGTTCAATCTTGTGGTAGTTTACAATTTAGCTGTTGTTGCTGCACCTCCACTCCATGTAGATATGATGGACCCCGCAGGAAAAAGGTTCCACCGTGAGACTGGTGGCCATAACCGTGCAACAAAATCACCACATTATTCTCCGTAAATCCTACCACATTTTTCTGTGTGAGGGGGAATTTCAATTCGGAAGTAGTACTAGTAACAGATTTAACGCCCCAGTTCGCTCGGCACATCCGAGTCGTTCAATATATTTTTGGACGGCTCGGACTCTCTCTCTCCTCTCACCCTAATACTTTTTCTCTCTAAATCCGAGCCATCCAAAAATGCAATTGACTGCTCGGATGCACCAACCGGACACCACGTGGTAACCGCTCGATACCGAAAATTTTCCCGATTCCCGAACATGAAAATTCGGCCTCACCCGTATGTATAGTGTTTGCTTGCATTTTCGCACCAATGTTGGGATCGGATAGCTTTTGAAATTCTGCAATACAAATTTTCTAGAAATGAATGAAATTTTCATAATCTCGCAACTTCTACTAATATCTCCTCCTATTTATCTTGTTTTGGAAAGAAAGATACTCTACTACTCCTATAAGATAATCTCACAATGTAATGTACTACGTGGGTTTTTGCGAAAAATTATTTTAACAAATTTTTATATTCTAGCTTCTAAAAATCAATTAAATATGTTTGTCAAAAGTTTAACATAACTAATTTTTGGAGTTTTGAGAACTTGAAAAATAAACTCTAAAATTGAGTTTGGATAGCTTTTGAAATTCTGCAACACAAATTCTCAAGAAATAAATAAAATTCTCATAATCTCGCAACTATAACAAACAAATTTCTCGACTTCTACCAAAATCTGAAATCTAAAATCTGCGACAGAATCTGAAGCTAAAATCTAAAATATAGCTTCCACACCTTCCAAAAAGGATAAAATTTGTTTAGTGATTTCACAATATGTACGTCTCAAAGATTTCCAATTCATATTAAAGTTGACGCTCTTTTATTTAATTGATAAATTAAGACTTTAATTTGATGCTCTTCAAAAATAAGATATTCTAGTTCCCAAGATTAGTCGAGATAAGCATAAGCTGACTCCAACACCGGATTATAAAAAATGTAAGATATTCTGGCAATTGTATTCATTTTATATTCAATGGAAGACTCATAGTCTTAAATTTTCATTATTCATCTATAGTACATAATACAAGGGTGTAATGTCCATCTATAATTAACAAAAGATAAGTTGTTGCAATGGTTAAGATTACTTTGATCCAATAGTTTAGGCTCATTCTTCTCCTTTCAATAAAATGCTCTCACTCTTTGCACATATTACACAATTGCCGTGTTGATTTATTTACTCATAACAACTATACATTAATGTCTCTGTGATTTTTTTAAAAAAATAAAAAGAGAAAAGAATACCAAAACTTTCTAGATTCTCTCCCTCTATGTGCTAATTTGAAGAATATATATGAGCATTATGAGGACACAAAAAAGACACTTCATCTCAACCATTGATAAGTTCACAAAAAGTTACTTCTGTCGCGAAAATTACTTTTGGCCGCGAAAAATTACTCCTGGCCTTAAAGAATTACTCTTTGGCAGCGAAGAATTATTCATGGCTGCGAAGAATTGCTCCTGATTGCAAAGAATTACTACTGGCCGCAAAGAATTACTCATGGCCGCAAAGAATTACTTCTGACCGCGCAAAATTACTCTTTGCCGCCAACCGCAATCCTTGGCGGCCAAGAGTAATTAAATAATCCAGATTATTTGAATATCTTTAATGATGTGGTTTATCAGAAAAGGCATATAAGAATAAACTTAGTTATTCAAAAAGAATACACTATCAGTAATATTATTGCTTTAGTTGATAGTGGTGCGGATATGAATTGTATTCAAGAAGGTTTAGTTCTAACCCAATATTTTGAGAAAACTTCTCAAAGTCTCACTAATACTAGTGGTTCTAAAATGATAATCAAATATAAGCTCAATAATGTTTATGTTTGTAATCAAGGTGTTTGTTTGGAGATAACTTTTCTTGTATAAGAAATCTCTAGCAGCATTTAATCTTAGGCACTCTTTTCTTAGCCATGTTAATGCCTATGCAAACCAATACTTTTGGGATAACAGCCCATATTTATGGCCATGAGATATTTTTTGAATTTGTTTCTTCCCCTACTTATAAGGAAATTAATGATATTATGAGCAAAGTTTCTAATAAGGATAAATAAATAAATTTCCTTCAAAAAGAAATTCAAATTATGGGCATTGAAGAAACTTTACAAAAGCCTTTCATGAGGGAAAAAATATCTCTAATAGATAACGATTTCAATAAGGAAATCTATACTAATATCCCTAATGCTTTTTGGGAAAGAAAGAAATATATTGTTTCATTACCTTATGAAAATGATTTTGATGAATGTAATGTCACGCCCCGTCCCACAAACGGCACCCAAAGTGGGCCCGAGTCGGTGCGACCACGTGGCATTCCACACAGAAGACCAAACCACACCTCACAACCTGTTTTAACAACTTAAACACCAATAGCAAAAACAATGCCAAGTATTACATAATCACCTGTTAGTCACCCACTAACCCTTACTCGACAGACACAACACCCTATGGTCCACTACCAAAACCCCCAATCGACTCTCAAAACAGAGACTAGCACGTACTAGCTCTGATACCAACTATCACACACACAATACCCTAAGAAATTTGTATATACTAGTATACAATCCAACCCAACGCACACTAACACGAGCCGTCACCCACCTAATCTTCATAACCCTCAACTCACCCCAAAACTTGCTACCACCGTAGTTAAACTATCACTTAAGATTTCATATTAGATCTTAGCAAACATTTGCGCTTCATTTAGCTCACTTTCTCTATGCACTTCCTCATAGCCCCCAACGTCCACTACCCCGACATTTCAACTGTCTACTTGTATCACGTCACTTGACTTACCTTCCTCTAGATGGATCTATTACTCCATCCCAATTACAATCCCAACACTATTCCATGTTTCACTGTCAACTCAGTACCATCCCCAAATTCTGTCTCAGAAATCTGAACTCAGCTTGTTGTAACGTGTCCCTTCAAAACAAGGTTAGTCCACAACATAAATATCATTGATGGCCTGCGAATATGACAATATGCAAGACGTGTCGTGATTTAATAGGCACGTTGCCTATTTCATCACAACACCACTGACACTCCAGTCGACTGGACTGACTCTGACATGAAGCCACAATGCATGATCATGCTATCAAATCGAACAACAAATAAAAGTTATACCTGTCCCATTCTCTCAGAATGGTTTTTAAGAACACCTGCACTTTGCCCCAGTATCACTTCCGCGAAGTTAACCCATTTTTGATCTGAACCTTGCAACTGTTTATAGACGTTGCTCACTTTCTCAACACAATTCAATCTCAGTCAAACTCGTACCTCTCCAACTTGCACCATTCAAAGCCCGTTAAACGAATTAGAGCCTAAAACATAGCTCCCCCTTTGTAAAACCCAATTATCCACAGTTACCATTTGTATCCGCCCCCATTTTCCAACTAACTCTCATCGCCCTCAACGCGGCTCTCAATCCCTTCCAAACCCACCATCCCTAACCATTAGGCAACTCTTGCACCCATTAACGCTACACTCGACAACTAACTCACCACACTTTTCACATATTCAAACTCTTTCTCTCATATGTTAACCTCCTAACAAAATTATAACACACCATTCACATCACAAAAAAAAATAGTAATGTATGCTTTGCTCACTCTTAAGCAAGATATGTTTACAAACATAAATTTCGCATTCCCAAATTTCCACTATCGATTAAAATTCATCTTATTACTCATTTCAGTCCTTTCAATACCAAATATGGATCTATGTTCCTCGACTACTGAGTGTAGTTTTCCATTTTATATATATATATATTTTTTTTCCGAAGAATACAAAACCTTATGTACATGCTTTTAATTATTAGCCAATGTACCTCACACCACATCCACACTACCATATATGCCACTTAGGAACACATAATCATCTGTAGATAACAACATTAGATACACCATCTCTACTTATTCGAATTCCCATAAGTAACGTTATTACGTCCTCGAATACACTCAACTCAATGCAACACGAAACCGTCATTTGTAAAATTCTCAACTTCCACCTTACTCGATCCTTTCAACTAAACGAAAGTATTCACATTCCCACACCCTTTTCTTAGGCACTATGCCCAAAAACATTACTACACTAGATGTGTACATACCCAAATTATCCACGTTAACCACCTTATCCGGAACGTTCAACGTTCTCTACACACCTTTAACTCATTCCAAAAGTTTTCAGTTCTTTTACAACAAGTAACACATCCCAATCCACGGGAGGATAACAACCATCTTAGACCTTGTATTTAGCAATACATATATCACTAGGAGAGTATCATCTCATTAGCGTGCACAAACCACACACGTACCCAATCACACACCAATGAAGCCACATAGCTTCTAGAGACACACCCATTTTCTCAATTATACTAAACGGTTACAAATGTGAACGAGTACCATTAAGATTATTAGGTACTCTCATATGCACATCACCCCACAAATTATTACACTTCTTTCAATATCTTTCCAATTTACTATGAAACCTATAATTTTGACGCTAACACGTCAAATTCAACATTCTAGCGCGTAGCTCTCTAACTCTCAAGAATCTTCCCACCGTCAACTTACACTATAACAAGGTTGACATACCACATAACCATACAACCTTCTCACTACCACATAAACTGCATCTTATAAAAACACATAATTACTCTAAGTGCACACATTAAGCATTGATAACATGGTAATTAAGTTTAACCACACATCTACTGTTATGTATACCCGACGTCATTCAATATTGAAAATACCTATCTCCTTGACACGCATAAGCACATACTCTCCATAACGCCGTGAACCCTCAGTCCACTTACCTCCACACACAAAACACAACCCACATACGACATCGCCAGTGCCAACACAATCTGCCATGGAACAATTACCATTTGCTGCTCCGTGAACTGAGTCATCTCAATTGGTTGAGCATGATTGTATATCTTTAAAAAAAAAAAATGATTGCCGAGATTGGGTCTGATAGTATACCAAGTAGTAATAATGTGCTAGATGATAGTACAGGATTATAATTTACTTTTCTTGAAAGGTAATACTCAGGTGTTGAGAGTGCGTGGTGGTATGGGGGTCATGGTGGTTTATTAAGTTGGTACTGATGACGAAATCAATTTTACTAAAAAGGAAATTGTTAAGAGTGCGTTATATTGATTTTAACGAGAGTTAAAGAGTTTCTGGTTGGAATTTACTCTATCAAAGGATAAGTTCATAAATTTCCTACGGTGGAGTCGTGTGAAATGGTGAAAGTGGTTTTAGTGTGTAGGCGTGTTGAATGCCGTGATGTAAGTTGAGGGTTGTGTGCCCTTCTTGAAAAGTAGAATTGGTATTGTATGAGTACCTACAGGAATTATGTGATTGTTTTTGTCGAGAGTTGATGAAAAAAAAAAGAAGAAGTTTTAACTATAAATCATGAGGGTGTTATATTCTATATGTTTTGTGCATCGAGACATGGCTTTAAGGGAGTTTTGGTTAGAGGTGAAGGTGAAAGGGGGTGGATTACATGATGGTGCAGTTGAAAGAGTAACTTGTTTGTGGTTTTGTATATGTAGTGTTCTTGTTCTTACATGAAGTCGTTGGTCAAGATTGTTTGAAAATCGTATAGTTTTGGTTGTCGCTGGGGTGAGGCTGGTGGTTCTAATTTCGAGGACGAAATTTTCTAAGGGGGGGAGAGTTGTAACACCCGTCCCGAATATTTAGTTGTTTCAATTCACATTTTTTTATAATTTTAATATGTGAAGTTGGGGTTGATTCGGAGGAGGTGGAACTTACGGGGGGTTTTATGTGGTTTAGGAGTTGGAACATAAGTTGTTTATGGTTTCACTTGCATGTGATTATTTTTCTTGGTGTTATCAAAATATCCCAGGAGGAATATCTCCCTATCTCTATCTTGTTTCCATCACTTCACGTTAGAGAGAGAGAGAGAGAGAGAGAGAGATCAGCCGTGGAAGAAGAAGGAAGAGAAGAAGAAGAAAGTTAGGGCTAGGTGGAATTGAAGACCTTGTTAGGTAATTCATGTTCTTCTCTACTTGAATATATGATTTTGTTATTCAATTCCATGCTTGGCATCAAATTAGAGTTGGATTGAACCCATGGGAGAGGGTTTTTGAGGTTGGAGTTGGGTTTTGTTCTAGGAAATTCGTGCATATCATAGTTGTACATAACTGTGTTTGAACCAAGTTGAATCTGTCCTGTTTTTGACGAATTTATTCAAGGTACCTAAAAATCTTCTAAATTCGTGAAATAAATCCTGAGTGTTCATCTGTGAGTCTATTGCATCGTGTTAAATTTTCAGAAAATAACTCGAAGTGGTTTGGCCTACAAAATTCGTGGACCGAACGGGTGTCTAGTTCGCGTCTGTGCTGGCAGCACAGACACGTGTTGGAAAAACGGGCATAACTTCTTGCTCGGGTACCGGTTTTACGCACCGTTTCTTGATTCTGAAACTAGACTTACATGCCTTTCTGAATATATAAGGTTCGTGCGTTGGTTCCTTATAGGAAAAATCAGTTTTTGTTCCGAAGTTGATGGTTTGGTAATTCTGGAAATCTGGGCAGCTTTTGGAGCTATGTTTTTCAGCAATTTTATCATAGTTGAATGTGTTACTGACTATGGGTTCCCTTGAGTCTTAAACATGGATCAGTTGGTGATGTCTTGGTGTTGGAATCATTGAAAATTATTGAGTAGGTGATTTTTAATGAGCTTTCGATCGCAGACTGTTCTGCTGAAACTGGGATTTCTGCCTTAGTTATGTAACTTTGGACGGGCATAACTTTGTCGTCCGGACTCTATGGTGGGCAAAGTTTATATCAAAATTCATGTACCGGAGGTGTACTTTCTAATGGTGGTGGTCTCATGATCTGATTGTAAATCTATAAGAAGTTATAGGCAGAATACGACAGGTTGGTCGTAGATTTCAAACCAAATATAAGGGTTATGTGGTGTTTGAGTGCTACGCTTGTTTAGGGACACTTCTAAACATTTGAGATGGACATGCTAGAATGCGTTAAGCATCGTTAATCTATTGTTGGTGTTATAGATTATTTTCAGGAGTTGGTTGTAACGTTTAAGCGTTCAATAAACTGATATGGTTAACTTGTGGTTAGGTAACAAGCCGGTCAATTGAGGAGGTGCCGAAATCGTAAGTTTGGCATATCTCGATCGATGCAAAGGTGAGTGTGTCTGATATGGTCCTTCTCAATAAGATATTGATGTGGTGGTGAGTGTATATCTTGCTAATCGTATTTTAGCTTTTGATATGGTTATCTTTAATGAGATATTGCTGTAGTGTGGGGTATATCATGCTACAATTGTTTAGCTTTTGATATGTTGTGAATGTGTGCGTGTGAGGCACACCATGTCGTAAGCCATATCGTTTAATGGACGATGGTTGGGAGCATGGTGTGCGAGACACGAGATTTGGTTGTGATATGCGTGTTTGATGAATATTCATGCCGCTGAGTGTTGATTGAACCGCCGAAGGTTAGCGTGTGAGGCATACCATGTCGTATGCCATGCCGGCTAATAGTCGGTAGATGGGAGCATGGTATGTGGGACACCTCGTCTTGGGTACATGCGAAGTGGCAAACGTGTCACTGCATGTGATGTAATTATATTCATGTTGTTGTGCATTGAATATTACTGCTCTGTTGGGTGGACAGGTTAGTTATAACTGTTGTATACATTTGAGTATTTAAGTTATGTTGGTGGATTCATATTCATGTTGATATTCGTTCGGGTGTTGTGGTATTATGTTGAGCATTTCTATATCTCACACACTTTGGCTTTCCTTTTTGGTCTGCCAGGTAGCCGGTTGCTTAGAGTGGGTCCACTATCGGTCATCGTGTTGAGGAGTGTTTGGGCTAACCTTGGATGTTGTGGGTGGTCGAGCTTGTTGTAGGTGGTTGATGAAGAGGTTGATTTATTCAAGTTGTAAATAAGTCGTCGGTGGATGTGTTGAAGTATAGATTTTTTTTAAGTACTGTATTGCAGATATAGTATTATAATCGAGGTTGTAGTTGGTTGGTCAACACGTTGACTCATTTTTATGTTTAGGTGTTAAGTCTTCCGCTGGGTGTTTATTCTGACAGGTTGTGAGGTGTGGTTTGGTCTTCTGTGTGGAATGCCACGTGGTCGCACCGACTCGGGCCCACTTTAGGTGCCTTTTGCGGGGCGGGGCGTGACATGTAAAATCCCTACTAAGGCTAGGCCTTCTTGCTTACGTCGAAACCTTACCTTCAAATATAAGGTTGATAGAAACCCGAAGCGTAGGGCTAGGTCGTTGCACGCATAATATCCGGAAGTCCGGAATCGTTCCCATAGAGAATCGAATATAGCTTGAAATGGATTGTAGGTTTTATGGTAGGTTTTCAGCGTTTAAACCTGCTAACTTGGTATTGCTTTAAACAGAAAGACAAAAAAAACAAAGACTAGAATTGCGCTTGATTAACTTAAAGAGGCAAGTCTAGGGATCTTCTAACCCTTGACAAAGGCCGTTACCGGTTCTCGATTATAACTTAGGCGAGAGTCACGACCGCGCGCTCACGCCCAGAGGATTTAACTTTAACAGGTGAATATAAAAAGATGTGACTTCCTGGAGGCGAGCCAACTTGTTTTTAATATTTATCGAACACATAAGAGGCCACGAGACCTCTATATGCTACTTCCAAGACCGCTTGACTAATACCATGCCGAGGGGTTAACACCCCTTTGCTTAGACCAAAATGCAAGTTAAGCCCTATTCCAAAAGTCAAGCTTTAAAGCCCGATGGCTCGAGAACCAAATAACCGCCTAAGTCCTCGGGAAAGATTAGCTCGAGACTTAGCCAAATAACTACTCACACATGGCTAATTCATAAGCAAAAGCATAAAAGCAAGACATACTTTTTAACCGATAGAATCGAAAACGAACTTGATATTAAGAACAATCTTAACCGTAGCTACAATGTTAATAAACGACAAATTAACAAATGATAACAACTTACCAAAGTTCTTGGAGAAATTAAACTAGGAAGCTTGGAGCTTTAATGGAGGAAAGACAAGAAAATAAAAGACTTAAAGTGTAAAATGACAAGAGAGATCAAGATGAGAAAGGGAGGCCCTATTTATACAAGGTGGCCTTACTCTCTCACAAAATATCCCAAAAATATCCCAAAACCAACCTAAAGTGGAAAATATCCTAAAAGTAGAAAGCTGGAAAAAATAGCAAAACGTGCACATTTTCTGCAGCATGAATCGGTACAGCCAAAACCCCGTACCGGTTCATAGCCTTGAAAAATCTGCCAAAGACAATGTTCTGATCATCATGTACCGGTACAGCCAAAACCCCGTACCGGTTCATGTTTGACAAACAGCTTTTTGGGCCAACTTCGCAGGCTCGCTCTGGACACTCCCGAACTCGGATTTGGGTGTTCTTTGGACCGTTAGAAAGCTCATCGAGTCTACTTTCTAACCCAAGTGGTTTGGATCAAAAGTAGTTTACACATCAAAAGTTATGATAATTCTGCCCTTAGCTAGTTAGAAGATGAGTAGCTTTGGTATAATCCTCACTTCTCCTTCAATTCCCTTGAACCTTGGGCAACCCGAGCAACCTCCAAACCACCTCTTCATGACTCTCTGGGCACCACCACGGGGTGGCACGTGACCTTGAGTACTTGGTTGCACCCGGAGCATTCCTTGGCATTCAAAACCTCTTTATTAGCACGTTTTACCTGAAACACACAAAAACCTACCTTACGTGCAATATCAATATAAAAACTAACCAAACGTAAAATAATACAACTTAAAACGGGACTAGTCGCACCAAATATCTACAATATTGAGTGCTCATCACTTCTCAAATGAAACAAGAGTATTTTACAATGTGTCAAAATGAAATTGACAATTTGCACAAAAGATAATTGATTAGGAAAAGTTACTCTCCTTGGAGTTGCACAGCTTTTTATGTTAACAAGAATGCTGAAAAGGAAAGAGGTGTTCCTAGATTGGTAATAAACTATAAGTCTCTTAATGAGGTATTAATGTGGATTAAATATCCAACCCCTAATAAAAAGGATTTATTAGATAGAATGACCAAAAAAGTCATTTTTTCTAAATTTGATTTGAAATCAGGATATTGGCAGATTCAAATTAAGGAATTTGATCGCTACAAAACAGCTTTTACCGTACCATTTGGTCGTTACTAATGGAATGTAATGCCGTTTGGTCTGAAGAATGCAGCTTCAGAGTTTCAAAATATTATGAATGATATTTTTTATCCTTATGCTGAATTTACAATTTGTTACATCGATGATGTTTTAATTTTCTCTCCGAACATAGACTAGCATATTAAACAATATTTAAGAATTTTTAAAGATGTTATTAAAAGAAATGGTCTAGTGGTTTCTGCTCCTAAAATGAAATTAATCTAGACAAATGTTCGGCTTTTAGGTCATAATATTCACCAAGGAAAAATTATCCCTATTGACAGGAGCATAGAATTTGCTTCTAAATTTCCAGATGAAATAAGGGAGAAAACTCAATGGCAAAGGTTTCTAGGAAGTCTTAATTATATAGGAGACTATTATCAAGAATTAGCCCAGGATTCAGATCCCTTATATGAGAGACTTAGGAAGAATCCTCCACCTTGGACAGAGCGTCATACTAAGGCTGTCCAAAAAATCAAGTT
Source organism: Rhododendron molle (assembly GCA_025413875.1). NCBI lineage: Eukaryota > Viridiplantae > Streptophyta > Magnoliopsida > Ericales > Ericaceae > Rhododendron > Rhododendron molle. The sequence goes on from CM046398.1 coordinate 51,824,671, forward strand.
GAAAGCAAAACAACTTCCTTGATTAGACAGAATGGCTAAAAATAGTAGAAACAGATGCTTCTAATATTGGCTATGATGGCATCTTATAACAGTATAACCAAAACACTTCCAAAGAGGAATTGGTTAGATTTACTTTTGGAATTTTTAAGAATGCTCAAGCTAATTATAGCACAATAAAGAAAGAAATTCTTTCTATTGTTAAATGAATAAACAAATTCCAGGATGATTTGTTAAACCAACGTTTCCTGCTTAAAGTAGTTTGCAGTGCAACAAAACAGGTTTTAAAACAAGATATTGAAAACCTTGCTTCAAAGCAAATATTTGCTAGATGGTAGTTTGAACCAATGCTAAACCAACGTTTCCTGCTTAAAGTAGTTTGCAGTGCAACAAAACAGGTTTTAAAACAAGATATTGAAAACCTTGCTTCAAAGCAAATATTTGCTAGATGGTAGTTTGAATTATCGGTATTTGATTTTGATATTGAATATATAAAAGGAGAAAATAATTCTCTTCCTGATTTTCTTACTCATGAATTTTTACAGGTATAAATGGAATTAATTGGAAGACTTTATATAATCCATCAAATAAGATTTTGTATAAACGATCTTCGTACTAGACGTCTTAATATGCCTCATATTCATACAGAGTTAATTTGATTATCTATCAAAGAAAAATTGCTGAACTGCAGCAACAATTAAATGTTTTAGCTGCCTAATAAAATGGTTCTTAGTAGAGTTGAAATCATTCACGCAATCAGATAATGGAAAAATCGGATAAAATATCTGAATAGTATTCCTGATATGTCAATTAATGTATACAGGATAAATTTGGCATTATACAGGTGGCGAATTGCCGAGTAAGAAGAACAATTACGTATCTTGGCTGCTTAATGGCACATCCTCTAATGGAGGATAACATGAAAGGTTTTCTTAAAAAAGCATACCCCTCAATAGCAGATAAGAGACTAAAAATTTTAATCTCAAAGGACCAAAAATTCAGAAAGGTCATGAGAAATATAGCTCAAGCCAATGGAGAACAAAATTTTTACAGATACCTCCCAACAAGATTCTACTTAAAAAGATGGGCAAATGCTAGAAAAGCCTTTAACCAATTTTATGATGAATATGGTTATTCGGATTCAGATGAAGATGACGAAATAGCCAATAATTATCATGATAAAAGACTTCAGCAAATACATAGTAAACTGAACATTTTGCCTGGCGCTTAATTTAATTTGCAGCTAGCATGAATCGACCTCCAAATGGAAGACGAGGACGGGGTAATAATCCTCGTGGTAGGGGTAAGCCAAGAGTTACCCAAGCAGATGTGGAAGCCTACTTAAAGGCTAAAAAATTCAATTTCCTTCCCTTTAGGATGTAGCTTCAGCATCATCATCATCACTTTCAATCAAGAAAGTAGTCCAATCAGAAGAAGTTTTCAAATCTTCAAAAACAACTGAGACAATTATGATCCTGGAATCACAGGATGGACAATGGAAGGATGATCCTTGGGAAATTAAGTCCCGATATCTGGATACAATGAGTTATCCAATTTCAAAGGGGAAATACAAATACATATATGAAGCAATGCTTATAAAATTTGGTTCAGTGATACTTACCCACACACATAACAGCAAAACTGACCAGAAAAATAGCCCAATCAACTATAGTAAAGCCATAATTAAAATGGTGATGCTAGTTCATAGGTGGGGAATTCACCCACAAAAATCAAAATCTTTGTCAATCCGGACTGAAAATGGGATATCAGCAGGGACGGAACCAGGATTTTACCCTAACAGTTGCGAAATGTATACTAAAAAAATAAAATGATGAATTACAATATTAATAGTCATCAACTCCACAAAAAATTAAAACAACATAACAAAAACTATAGTAAATAATATTTGTCATTTGCACAAGGAGTATGAAAAAAAGACTGACTAAATTTTTTTAGGTTATATAAGTTGTTTTAGAGCTAAAGTGTGAAGTTTTTTTTCCCCTTAATTATACCTCATCCTTTTGTATTATTTCACTTTGGCCCATTGCATTTAGCTTTGGAATACTTTTTTAGATCTCTTTTCTTGAAAAAAAAAAAAAGGAAAATTGACCGCCTAGGACTTGTTTTGATAATTAATACCCGTCAAGGACATGCTGAGAACATTTGTTAATACTGAAAATGTCCTTGGTGGATATTAATTATCAAACACGTCCTTGGCTGTCATTTTCCCAAAAAAGAATAGAAGATTTAGGAATAGTATATAACAAAAAATAAAGAAAAAAAAAATCTAGCGATGGCGAAACTATATATGTTGGGAATAATTTTTTTATATATGTAATAATTGCAATTTTTAAAATTCTTGTCGTGGCGGCCGCCACCACTAAACCTCCCAGTTCCATCTTGTTTTTGGTCAAAGGTTTCCATCCTTGCCTCACAGCCTCTTGTGCCATTTTCTTACTTGCTTCATGTTGGTAGAGATATTTTTTGTAGTTGTTATATTTTGAAAGTTGATGTTTAGGACATTCTGCAAGTTGGGTTTCCCTTGCCCATTTCATTCATTATTAGTTATTACTATACCATGTTTTCATTGTCTTTTTGCCAATGGATTGTAATAGTTAAACTAAGTTTACCGACAAAAAACTAAATGCCAAAGTCTGAATGCATACTGATTTTTTTTTTCAATATTGTATACATTAGTGGAGGATAGTAGAGAGTTAGTAAGTTAGTTCTCAAAGGATCCAAGAGCTGTTCATACACCATAGTCCTAAACCCTAACCTACCGTCTCTCATGGAGCTCGAGCCCAAACTTCTACTAAGAAAAGCAGTGAACGATGCCAACTAAGCTAATGCATAGTAAACTTGGTAGAGCAAATATCTCAGGATATTAGGAGTAAGAGACTTACCCCCAACATTTGCAAGTTGCACCAACTAGTGCTTGAAATTTTGGAAAGGACGAAAGATATTTAGTTGGACGGACCCACAAAAATCTAATATATGCTAAAAAAATAAAAATATGAATTACAATATTAATAGTTATTGACTTTAAAAAAAATTAAAACAACATAATAAAAACTATAATAAATGATATTTGTCATTTTCACAAGGAGTACAAAAAAAGACGAACTTTAATTTTTATGTTACATAGGTTGTTTTAGAGTTAAAGTGTGAAGTTTTTCCTTAATTATACCTCTTCCTTTATATTATTTCACCTTGGCCCATTGAATTTTACTTTTTTGGGTCTCCTTTCTTGAAAAAAAAATAGAAGATTTAGGAATAGTATATAACAAAAAATAAAGAAAAAAAATCTAGCGGTGGCAAAACTATATATGTTGGGGATAAATTTTTTTTTTATAAATGTAATAATTGCAATTTATAAAATTCTTGTCGTGACGGCCGCCGCCACTAGACTCCCCTGGTTCCATCCTTGGATATCAGTAATTCAATACAATTACTAGGATTATACAGAAGTCTGAACAAAAGCTTTTTACTATCGGAATCAGAAAAGAAAACACTCACGGTTTTTTCAATTATGCCCCAATCTTATTGGGCAGAATGATTTTCCAAATTGTTTATTATCTGGTGGTCTAAATTTGGACCCCAACCAGACTATCTCCCGCAAGAAATACAGAAGGAAATGGAGTCCTTTATTCAATATCATTCTCAATCAAAGGGAAATAATACTCTGGAAGGAAAAGCATTCCTTCTTTCTATGGCAACTTTCGGAATTCCCTAGATTTGGAGATGGAATGTCCAATATGGGCATAATAATCTGAGATTGCCTATACTTCAGAGAATTTTTCAGTTCAGATGGTGGAAGTTGTAGACACCCTATTCTGGGCTGTTCAGACTAGCTTATATACAGTCTTTGATTCCCTGATGATGATTAAAGGTCAAGAACATCCGAAGTTGATGGTGTGTTTAAGCTCTGAGCGTTCCAAACCTCGTCCAAACCCTTCCAAAGCCCTTTCGAACCCTTCGAGCCAGAACCAAATGGCCTCAGCAAAACCCTGCTTCAGCATGCTGGTGATCAATAGAGGCACGCTGGGGCATTGCCATGTGTCAGTCATCGAGCAGGGAGCAAGTTTCCAGTGGCGCACGCCAGTTCCTCAGTGGCGCACGCCACTTATTCCCAGTCAAATCGCCTTTTCGGGACCACTTGCCCGAGACTTTTGTGGCCACCCTGACGTGGTCTACAGTTCCCCTGATGATTATATCGTCCAGAACTGTCTCCCCCTCTCTCCTACACCCTCCATCAACTGGTCCCATGCATTTAATGCATGGGAGGCTCCCCCTTCCTTGGGACCCAAACAAGCCCTTAAGGCTTCAACTGATCTCAGCTGGCCAACCCCTCTCTCTCAGCCTATATATACCCCCCTTGCATTTATTTGCAAGGGGTTACCCTCATTAAGAGCTCCCAAGCTTTCTCCCTCTTCTCTCTCTAGCTCTTCCTTGTTTTTCTTTCATCCATTGAAAGACAAAGCAAGGAAGATCAGTCCCTTGCCCCTACATTGCCATCTTCATCCTCCATTCATCCTTCCATCCCAAGTTCAAGCTCAAACCATCCATCAACTCAATCCAAAGGTATACCACCTTTGTTTCTGTAAACTGTTCAGACCCCTGAGGGGCGCTGGCTAAGTCAAGGCTGGTAATCAATACCAGTCCTAGCCCAAAGCTGACAGAGATTCAATGACCGTAGTGAGTGGTATGTGGCGCGTGCCAGTCGTTTAGTGCCGTGCGCCAGTCATGGCAGCATGGCTAAATTGGCGTGGGGATCATAGATCACTATTTTCCTGCTTTATCTATGTTCTGATCACCTTGTAGCATGTTAAAACCAGTTTACAGCTTTCCATATTTTAGAACTGTGTAGTTAGTTATCTGTTATAACTGTTCAGTGAGGCCTCTAGGATCCTTCTGGTCCTGTTCCAGAACCCAAATGAAGCAAAGCCAAGCACTGGATCAAAAGAACAAGTGGCACACGGTCCTCCTTGACCTGCGTGCGCCACCTGTTCCAAGTTCCAGTGGCTGGCCCTTACTTCTCAGCTTAGTTCTGCCCTTTGCTTGATCCCCCACTCTGTTAATGGAGTTTTCAGTCTATTTATTTCTGTTTAATTTAATGTTGTAATCTGTAACCATATAGATCCTGTGATATTAAACTACGTGGTTTGTCTTGGGTGTGCACTGGTCCATTCCAGAGCCCAGAGGGTTGAGTTCAAGAGCTGTGGGTTTAGGCCTACTGGCGCACGCCAGTGCTAGTGTGGCGCACGTAGGGTGTCTCTGTATGCAGTGGCATGGCCAGTGCATACAGGTTTGTTCCTGCGTGCACCATTCCGGACTAGTGTGTGCCAGTTTGTCTAAAGCGCTCACAGGAGCTTGTTCTCAATCTATTACATTCATCTAGATCAAGCATCCATATTTTTGTCATATAAATGCAACTTGTCAATCCCCATTAACTGTTCCCCCGCCCTACCTGGCTGAAAATGACTAAAAGAGAGAAAAATGCAAATGTTTTATAAAATGCCTGAGTAGAGATCGATCTTCGGATTGGGCGAGAGGGGTGCCATAAAACCCTTCCCCTCTCGTAACCTAGCTCCCGAACCTCAGATATCGAAGGTGACGACGAACCAGTCTGCAAGCCTTTTTCAAATCAAACAAACGTGACAAAAACGTTTTCAAAACAGGTTTATTGGGTGTTTTCCACAAAATCCGAGTAGCGACTCTCTCAAAACAGCATTTCGTCGTGCTTTCAGACAAAAAGGGCGCAACCCGAACTTTTCATGAACCAAAAATGGGAGATTTTTAGGGGCGTGTGCCTACAGAACTCCGTTAATATTGAGGAGACGGGGTACTTAAAGAGAGGTCCTCTCCTATATAGATACTTATGTCCTAATCCTTAGGGGTTTGAAAACTTATGTTGTCATCCTGAATTTTAAATAATACCTATCTTACCCTTAGTATTTGGTTTACCATGTTTTTTCTTTAAACAAATTTGAATGGATAATATCCCATAACTATCATAAAAAATTGTTTGATGGAGGTCCTATTTTCATTAGAATTGGTCGTAGATAATTATTATCCCTTTATACTCGTTTATTTTGTTTGCACAGGTGTCCCACCATCCATTTACTCTCCACTTTCTCCATCCTCTTCATTCAAAACAGGGGAAAGTACCTATTTACTCTCCATTTTCTCCATCCTCATCCTTCAAAACAGGGGAAAGTAGAAACTAATTAAAAAAACAAGAACCATGCGGCGAACAGCGAGCTGAGGTGGTGGACGAGATTCACGAGGCGGCTGGCACTTGGGGGTTTTTCTAGATCTGAACCATGCGTGTCGTACATTTTTCCCCCCGATAAATGAGTGTCAAATGTTGAGTTGATGAACGGCTAAGTTTGACTCTCTATTGGTTCTTGTCCTTAATGGGTTTTTCCAGATCTGAAACCATATGGCAATTTGTCATGTTTTGCTTGAAAAATGTTTCAACTTACTAGTATTTAGTGTACGTCCTTATGTCCACGTTGTTCGTTTCACTCATCTTCTACATTCTTTGCATTTGTGCTGTCGTGTTTGCAAATTTGTGACCCATTTTATCTTGTTTTTAACTTATTAGTCATGTTTGTTACATATTTATATTGTGTATGATAATATTAGCTTCAATTTCATGGTAACTTGTAAAAAAATTCATGATAAGTACTGTCGATTTGATTTTAATGCGTGCGTTGAGTAATTTTGTGGCGAAATGTGCCATGATAAAACATGGTGAATTTGCAGAAAATTATCATGAAATGATTGTCGTAGTTTGATTCTCAATTGTCATGATTTCAGTATGCTTGTTTGGATTTCACAACTCAACATGATATTGGTTTGCAATAGTTTGTTTGTTTGTTATTTATTTATTTATTTTTTTTTTATGGCAGGGAGGGAATGTTGGGTGGAATAGCATGGTGAGAATATTTAGGAGTCCTTTTAACTCTTTCAAAAGGGGAACTTAAATAATTGGAGATAATCAAAATATAATATAACTAGGGGTGTAATGCGGCAATAAAGCATTTTGAGGATGAGAACATAAGTATTCAAAACTATTAGGATGAGCACCTAAATAAATCATCCAAATAGGATGCCTATTTAATTTCTTCTTAAAACAATGGATTATATGAAGGATCAGTTTTTACGGTCAATAAAGTTGCTAATGATGAATCTATGACCTCAGCCAAGAGTGCAGAGGAGAACAATAATCCATTTACTTATTTGACAGGGGAATCTCAAGACCCCTACAAAGATGATAGTAATACACCTGCTGAACCTACTTTGGGTGATTTCTGAGACAATATGACTGAAATTATTGCAAGCCTGCTGTCCTCAATAAGGGACAAAGGTCCAAAATCCCAATAATTCTCGCACTGCCACCTCAATTATTGATGGAATAGTAACCTCAATTATGGAGGAAATACTAGCCACAATTATGGAAGGCACACTCAATTATCAAATAAAACAACAGACACATGTGATGATGGGGCCCTTAGCTACGGGTGGCAAATGGACGGATTTGGAACAAATTGAGCAAGTTGTAAGTGGGTTGGGTTTTTAATGGATCATTGACCTAATGACCCATTAACCATGAGTAATTACCCATACCCATACTCAACCCGACCCATTTATTAAACAACAAATCCGATCCGTTCATTAGCCCAATTAAATACTATATACTAAAATTTAAAATGACTAAAATACCAATGTACACTAAAATTACCATACTATCCCTCTACTAGTAAAATGACCAAATTACCTCTATCCACTTAATTACCATATTACCATCACTTTTATTTGATGTGTACTTCCTTTACAAAACTATAATAAGAAACATTTCTTTGCAGAAGGGTAAATACATAGACTATGGGGTTGTTCGGCTAAATAAGTCAAATGCTTTATTTTTTTGTCTTTATTCAAAAAAATTTTGCATTTGTTAGTTTTTTGTCAATTTTTTGAGAATTATTGTTTTGTCATGACGAGAAGAATCTAAAAAGTAAAAAATTACGATTGAATATAATTTTTTTGAATAAAGACAAAAATAAGCCAATTTTTTTTTGTCTTTATTTAAAAAAATTGAATTTTGATTGTAATTTTTTACTTTTTAAATTTCTCTTGTCATGAATAAGCAATAATTTTTAAAAAATTGACAAAAAACTAGCAAATGCGAATTTTTTTTTGTTCCGGCCGTTTTCCGGATTCCGTCCGGTACGGAAAACACATAGGATCAAAGGTTCTGTGCAGTCGCTCCCTGACCTCTGGTGGATTTCTGTACACTCCGGCAACAAGTTTTGTGCAGTACACGAGACAGAGATCAGAGAATCGAAGCTAGAGACATGTTCTGTGTTCTTCCGGCGTGAAATCCTTATATTCCGGCATGAAAGGGGGCGGGGCGCGGGGGGGGCTGTGGGGTTTGGGGAAGAAGAAAGGCAGGGGCGGCCCTGAAATTTTAGAGGCCTAAAGCGAATTGTAAAAATGAGGCCCTATATTTTTAACGAAAAAAATTAATGTAGGTGTCTAATATAAGGTTAAAATATTAAACTTTTAGCTCAGTAATTTAACTAAAATAAAATTTTAAAACAATTTATACCTAGAAAAAAAATGAATCATACATATCGCTCATACATTGTGTTTTCTCTGACTATTCATCTCATTAACTTTAATTGTAAGAACACTATCTTGAACAATAATAGAATTATCTATTTTAAACTTTTTTTTTATCAGATGAATAAATTATTTGATTTTTTTATAAACAAAAGTGACTTGTTTTGTGAATTTGATATTAAAAGTTAAAAATAAAATTAAACAACCAAAAGAAAAAAACTTATCAAAACATTGATGGGTTGTAAAAGATTTGAACCTCTTAGTCTTGAGCAATACCTACAACTACTAAAACATAACTAATTTATAATGCAAAAGGTATAAAAGCTGTATATTATTTATTTCCAGATCCAAATGAAAAATAAGAAAGAAAGAAAAAAAAAAAACTTTGTCAAAAGAAAACCTCCGTAAGAATTGAACCAAGGATCTCTTATCCCAATTTCAAGTACCTCACATGAATCACTTGTACTAGAATTGGCATTGTGTTAAAAGAAAGAACAATAATATTATATATATATATATATATATATGGGAATGGTTCAATGAACACCCTAATAATTGGAAAATGAGGCCCTCAATTTTTTGAAATTTCAGAAGCCTAAAGCGCCGGCACCCCGGGTTTTAGCCCAAGGCCGGCCCTGAAGAAAGGCCACGTCTCAGCTCCAGGGAAAAAGGGAGAATCACGTATTGACAATGGAAAACGTGTAAAGTAAATGAGTTTTTTTTTTCTTGGGTTATACTTATGATATTTTAATTTTCTATTGTATTTGGTTATACTTATGATATTTTAATTTTCTATTGTATTTTAGTTTCATCTGTGAGTCCAACATATAAAGGACGCGTCGGTAAAGAGTGAGGCAGATTTTGGATTCACCTCTTTCTTAAAATCCTTCTGTATTGCTCTCTCCCTCTCCCTCTCCCTCTCCTCTGGTGTCTCTCTAATATAGCCTTCTTCAAATCAATAAAAGGTTAGTTTTCTTATTATCGATCCTTATTTACTTCATCAATCCTTATTTAAGAATATATATAAGCGTTCTAGGGACACAAAAAAAATAATCTATCTCAACCATTGAAAGTTCACAAAAAGTTATTTCTGCCGCGAAGAATTACTCCTAGCCTCAAAGAATTATTCTTTGGCCATGAAGAATTATTCATGGCCGCCAAGAATTACTTCTAGCCGCACAAAATTACTCTTTGTTGCCAGCCGCAATTCGTGGCGGCCAAGAGTAATTCTGTGCGGCTAGGAGTAATTATTGGCTGCCAAAAAAAATTCTTTGCAGGCAGGAATAACTCTTTGCAGCCATGAGTAATTTTTCGCTATTAAAAGTAATTCTTTACTACCAAAGGTAATTCTTCGCGACCTCATCCTTTGATAAATTTCTAAATGATGATCAGTAATCATATCCTTCCATTCGAATTGGATTCTCTTTGACATTATCCTTTTACATTAACGTTGGTTTATTGGCTCACTCAATTGAACGTCAATATCAAAAACACTCCAAATCTCATTTGAATTCTCAATAAGAAACTTCATCATGGAAATTGTGAAGATTCATTGAAAATTTTCACTCCATGATTTGTGGGATGATTTGAATTTGAAGAAAAAATAAAATCGCGAGTTCATAATTTATTTGCATATGTTAATCGTTCGAGCCGTGCCTTCAGACACGCGCATGCGCTAGTTCGTGTACATTTCTTGACTAATATTTTGACAGGTGGATCCAAAGAGTAGATTGCTTGTCTCTTATCAAAATGACCTCAGGGATCCTTCATATTGAACTTTCTCGCAAATTCCAACACACACACACAGCCCTTTTAAAAAAAAAGGAAAGAAGTAAAGAAAACATGACTCCTTAGATCAGGAAGACAGGAATAGATCAGGAAAACATGACAGTAATGACACCCAATGGGCTTGCCATGTCATCTCGGATTGGAGGAATTTTTCAGTGCGGATAGGGTATTGCCTAGGTGGCATTCGTTCGGCGTATCCGAATCGTCCGATACATTTTTGGACAATTCGGATTAAAATCCTCTCTCCTTCCATCCCAACACTTTCTCTCTCTTTTTCTTTCTCCAAATCTAAACCGTTCAAACACAAAATGGACGGCTCGGATGCACGAGCGGGCACCACGTGGTACCCACTCGGCACTGAAATTTTTTCCCTCGGATTGGGTCTCGTATGGCACATGGAAAAAGGTATCCTACGTATTAAAGACCATATGTCCAAAAAAAAAGAGACCATGTGTCCTTGGCAGGAGAAAATTACACGTCGCTTTTGTTTCATGTTTGACTTTAAGTCGGTTTTGTTTCGTGTTTGACTTTAAGCCACGCAGTAAAAACCCTCCCCGGGTCCCATGCTCAAAATTAAGGGTTGAAAACAGAAAGTCTACACACATACCATATGTGCACAGATTTTGTTGTGGGGCTCATTATGGGTCCCACACAAATCATCCGAGCTGTTCATTAAATGTAAAAAAAATTAAAAATTTCAAGGGCCCCCGAAAAAAATAAGCTCAATCCGATACCTATAGGTGTTCAATTCAACCATATAACTTTTCATTATCCGGAAATCTGAATGAAAAGTTAGATGGTTGGATGAAGCACTTATAAATATTTGATTGAGCTTATTTTTTACGGAAAACCTTGAAAAATTGTTTTACATTTAATGAACGACTCGGATGATTTGTGTGGAACCTGTGGTGGACCCCACAACAAAATTTGTGCACAGATTGCTGTGTGTGTAGCAGGGCTCGGTTGAAAAAACCTTCCAAACTCAGCAATGTTTTTCCCATTATCTTTGGAAATTAAATTATTTACACTGCCGATGTAAATATTTGTTTTCTCTAAAATAATTACATTGTGCCAAGTTATCATATTCCATTCTCTCTCTCTCTCTCTCTCTCTCTCTCTATTAATTTGATCAGCACCATGTAAAATTCTTCACGTCTTAAATCTCGAATCGCTTTGTATTTGTTGATATCAAGAACTAGAAGATTTTTATTATTATTCTTGTGTACAAAATTCAAAAATACTACGTGAATGACCAAAAGATAATAATACAAACTACATGAAGTGCAATTAGGAACTAATCATATTGCATGTGAATATCCCTATATTCATATGGTTGATCAAATATTTCTACACACATTTATCTTGGGAGGGATGGGTCTACGTTAGTCGTCAGTCCACATTTACATGTTCATATATATGAACCATGCACATGTCGTCTTTTAATTTGGCACCTCCCAATTTGGTTTTATTTTGATATTTTTGCTAGTGTGACAAAAAAAAATTACACTTTCCATTAATTTCCTTATTTGATTTATTGAGGAGTTAGTAATTTTCTATAAGTGATCGACTTGTAAATCAATTTTTCTACAATTTCAATTCTATCAGAAGAAGTCGTGCGGCTCTCTCTCTCTCTCTCTCTCTCTCTCTCTCTCTCTCTCTCTCTCTCTCTCTCTCTCTCTCTCTCTCTCTCTCTCTTATTTGGTTGTTACTGTGGCAGCCACAGAAAGACTACCCCACCGCTTAACATCTTACCGTCCGTCTCAGCAATTAATGATCCGGATTTTAAAAACCTCTTCGATTTTTAAAAACTCTTCCAGTGAAATGTTTTTTAAAATCCTGACCCTCCAAAACACTTTCGAACAGTGAAATTGAGAGCGGTGGGATAGCGATGAATGTTGAGTCTTTGTGCGGCAACTTTCTGTTGTCAACAAGACTTTTTGTGCTTCTACTTAGGAGGTATCTTGTTCGTTGATTGCAAATTTTTGTAACTTCGTCTCTAATGTATTTTCTCTTTTGGTTGGCTCCAAGCTATTTTTAATTGATTGGGTCTACCTGAGTGACATACGATTGTCAAGAATTTAAGATATCAATATAGTTGTGATGTCGACATGCCGCCATGTACTCAATTCTGTTCAAAGATTAATAAATTTATTTTGCTAATAAAAAAATATAGTTCCTCTCTCTCTCTCTCTCTCTCTCTCTCTCTTACAATTATAAAATCTATTGAAGAAAAATAAATAAATCTTGTTCGATACTAATAAATGAGCTAATCAAATGCTAACTCTTAGCTCAATTGGTTGTACCTCTTGACTCTCACCGGAGAGATCTTGAGTCGGAGTCTATAGAGAGATATCAAAACTCTCTTTGGTTGTTAACTCTCTAACCTCCAACTGATGTATACAGAACAATATTTTGCAATTCCTATCTTGATCAAATCGCCCAACTAATAACTGGTGCTATCCTATTGGAAAACGAAATTATTCCTAGCTAGCCAGCCAATTGAATATTTTAATTTAAATTAAGAAAATGAATTTAGGTTTTCATTAACTTTGAGAGTGAGAGATACTTAACCACACGACGACGCATGTACATCACACCACAAAAGGGTGCCACAACTGCGGAGCTTGCTTGGTTTTTCCGTTGGCTATAAAAATGATTTCAACAGGGAAATTCTGTCTCATGCAGATTGGTTCATTTGAGGCAACATTCTAGTTCCACCCCTGCCTGTTCGTGTGCGCATATTCCCTCTCATCCATGTCTATTTCTCCGCAACTCTACCGGCTCACTACTTGTACCAACATTTACATGCCAGATACCTGCAGAGTCTTTCCTCGCTGGAAACCTCTCTCTATGAGATGTGCCCCAGGCGAGTCTTTACCTGCGTCCGTGGCCATGGATGTCACCGATTCCAGTTTTGATGCGAAGGTGTTCCGACATAATTTCATGAGGAGCGCAAATTACAATCGAAGAGGGTTCGGCCATGAAGGAGAGACTCTTGAGCTCATGAGTCACGACTATAATAGTAAGTTCTATGGGATTGTTGTTGTTTGGTTGTCTACATAAGCTGAGGAAAAAAAGGTTTAATTTTAGCTATCGTCCCTCTAGTTTTACTTGAATTTCAACTCTGTCCCCTGAATATCAACTGCGACAACTTTTCCCTTCGATTATAGTTTTTCTCTCTATTAAGCTCAATCAATTATGGAAGTTAGAAAAGTTCAGTTAACCCACCATAAGTTTACTCATGAAAGTCTCTCCTATCTCTTCTCCACCAAAACTGATCAAATCACAATCCACAATTCTGCATGAAAACAATTAGTACAGTACATAATAAAAATCAAGTCAAAAAATCGGATAGATGCACAAAACAAAATGCATGTCCATTGTATATACAAGCCTATATTGCACGTATGGAGCTGAGATATCGTTTTAGGAGTGGTATAATCTTTTGAAATCTTAGAATTTGTTAATACTACATGCAGAAGAAACAAATATAACAAATAATGATATGGCTGTGTTTTTTTGTATAATTACTTTGGTGGAAAATTCCAGGTGAGATTATGAAGACATTGAAAGAGAATGAAAATGAGTATACATGGGGAAATGTGACGGTGAAACTTGCAGAGTCATATGGATTCTGCTGGGGTGTGGAGCGGGCTGTTCAGATTGCTTATGAGGCTAGAAAGCAGTTTCCTGAGGAAAATATTTGGATAACCCACGAAATTTTTCACAATCCCTCCGTCAACAAGGTCTATATTTTTCTGCCCAAATTTCATAGCAATAATTGTGTAACTTCATGGTAATTTTATCACAGTATGTTTGTGGTAATAAAATGGTTTCATTTGGACCCGACGGAAGTTTTGGCCATTTTTTTCTTTTCCGTGTGGTAGTATAGGATGTCTGGGTCCTCAACGAGCCCTCTCGTTGTTGTGGTATTAAACATACGTTTTTTTTTTTTTTTTACGTTATTCGTATCCACCCATTGTACTAGTTGGTAGTAATTTATATTTTTGTCATCGATCGCAGCGATTGGAAGAGATGGAGATCCGAAGAATCCCTGTTAAGGATGGGCGTAAACAATTTGATGTTATTGAGATGGGTGATGTTGTGGTCTTGCCCGCTAATGGAAACCCGGTGGATGAGATGATGGTCTTGAGCAACAAAAATGTACAAATTGTTGATACAACTTGTCCATGGGTATCCAAGGTTAGATCCATTTCCATTTGACACTCTACTTTCTTAAAAACTAACGAGCTTCAGAATTTGTCAGTTAGAGTTTAAAATTGCGCACGACTAAATTTCCGGTGAGATATGATATATTCTGTATTTATATGAAGGTTTGGAATGCTGTTGAAAAGCATAAGAAGGGAGAGTACACTTCTATTATTCATGGAAAATTCTCACATGAGGAGACCATAGCGACGGCGTCTTTTGCAAGAAAGTATATCATCGTGAAGAACATGAAAGAGGTACTTTTTATCGTGGCTGATATTGTTTGTTGAGTTCTATTAATCTACATAATCTTTTAGATTTCTACACTGTGTACGTTAACATATAGGCTCCATTTGTTTCGACCAAAAATATTTCTTCCAAGGGAAAGTCTACAATACACACCTCTTAAAACATTCTTGAGGTAAAACAATTTTCCAGCAAAAACGTTCTTCAGTCTAGCTATATGAATTCCTCAACTTAATACAGGCGACCTACGTTTGTGACTACATTCTTGGGGGCGAGCTTGATGGATCTAGCTCTACCAAAGAAGCATTTTTAGAGGTAAAATGTTGCCAGTTTATTAATTGTACCTAGTTTCTCTATATGGTCGGAAAACAACGCGACAAGTTTCAAATAAGAATTCTTGCCTGTCGCAGAAATTTAAATTTGCGGTTTCTAAGGGTTTCGATCCAGACACCGACTTGGTTAAAGTTGGCATTGCGAATCAAACTACGATGCTCAAGAGGGAAACCGAAGAGATTGGTATGTAGTAACCATTTTCACCGTACCGGTCATTCGATTACATGCAGCACCAAATCACAAGTTGTGGTTTCCAAGTAATTTGTTTTCTTGTTTCCCTGCAGGGAAGTTAGCGGAGAGGACTATAATGAGGAAGTATGGTGTGAAAAACTTGAATGAGCACTTCATAGGTTTCAATACGATTTGTTATGCCACTCAAGTACTTTCCTCCCCTCTAAGATACTATTGAATTTTTTTTCATGTTCATCACCGAGGATTTGTCTGTGGTCTATTATGACAGATTGTTCGATAGTCTAAAACGGAGTTCAACTGCTACAAACTCCTTTAGGGCCGGTCCATACGGGGTTCTGCCTGGACTTTAATTGGGGTTGGGCCCTTCCCAAACACCTGTGCCATCGAAAACAAAGTTTATTAGGGTGTTCATAAAGCCTCTGGTAACATTTATTATTTCAATTTCAGGATAATCAAGATGCCATGTACAAGCTGGTGGAGCAACGTATGGATCTTATGTTAGTTATTGGGGGTTGGAACTCAAATAACACTTCTCACTTACACAAGATTGCGGAGGACCGTGGAATTCAATCATACTGGATCGACAGTGAGCAGAGAGTCGGCCCTGGAAACAGAATTCTTCACAAATTGATGGTAGGTGAAGGGGGAACATTTTTTAGTTAATTTCCCAAAATGCAGTTTATCGACGTTCAAAATCGGATTATTGTTGCAGCACGGTGAGCTGGTTGAGAAGCAGAGCTTTTTACCAGAAGGTCCCATCACAGTGGGGATAACAGCCGGCGCCTCTACTCCTCCTAAGGTTATATTGCGTTCGCCGTGATTAATTAATTCATTTTCCTTTTCGTTGCTTTCCTTTGTTCATGAATCGGGTGCGATTTCTTGGACTAGCTTGGCTATTTTCCCTAATTGCGAAATGGTTTTTACCAGGTTGTGGGAGATGTTCTTATCAAGGTGTTGGCCATGAAACGTGAAGAAGCTCTGTTACAGGCATAAGTTGACGTGTGCTATAGGCTTTGTTCCCATTTGGCTGTATTTCAACTTTTGGTTGGATTCCCCTTCCCTTTTTTCCTTAATAAATGTTACTTTTGCTTATCAAACAAAAGTTGATGTGTGCTAGCTATTCCGTTTAATTCTGATGGACTTGTGTTGTATTCAAAGATGTGTACCACTCTCTGTAGTAATTTTTTTTTTAATGATAAACTCTCTCTCTCTCTCTCTCTCTCTCTCTCTCTCTCTCTCTCTCTCTCTCTCTCTCTCTCTCTCTCTCTCTCTAGTATAGTATTTTACATGTATTAAGTACCCTTTTGTAGGCATTACAGGTTATGGTTTCTACATCTACATTATTTATTGTCCCAACTGAGTTCCTAAATTAACAAAGCTGGCTAAGCAGCAAGTACTGGGGACTCAAAACACCTATTTAACAAAGCTGCTTAACCAAACCAGTAAATAAAGTTGGTTAGTTGTAATTAGTGAGACTTGAACTTGTCAAATGGATGAGAGTACATAGTGTCTCCTATACTTCTATCGTGCACTTAAAAAAAAGAATCTCGATCGGGTGATAATTAATATGATTTCAGAGCACATTTATCTTGAGTAAATGAGTTCTCATATTCAGTGTAAAAAAGGTGTTTATTTGAAGATAAATGTAATTGGAAATCGCAATTATGATTGAAATTCCATCGACATGATTCTTTTTTACAATGTATGTTCTCAACGAGCTCTATGAAATGAACATTATTGATAGTCCAAGGTCCGGAACAGGCCGAGGATACCGTAAGAGAACCTTCCAGTTCCTTTTGGTGAATATCCTCGGAATAAACACCACATATGTATGTGTGGGTCGACCTAAGTTTTGACAAGGTGATTGGAGTTTTGTGTTTTGATATGGGAAAAATTCAAAATGCCCCCCAACCTTTAGACCAAAATTCAATTAGGCTTCTAACCTTTTAAAAATTTCAATTTTACTCTCAACGTTATCTTCCGTTAATCAAAACGCCCCCTTCCGTCCAAATGACTTACGGATTCCGTTAAAGGCTCCGTTAAATATCATCCCAATCGAATTTTGATGATCCGAGCCGCTCAATGTGTTCAAAACGTGATTTTAAGGGTACCCGCGTGAAATTAGCAAAAAAAATGATCGGGAAGGGCTTCATCTGAATAGTTTTTTATTCATAGTTCAATAAAAAAATTTGTTCAGATGAAGCCCTTCCGGGTCATTTTTTTTCCCGATTTCTAGCGGGTACCCTTAAAATCATGTTTTGAACACATTGAGCGGCTTGGATCATCGAAATTCAATCAGAAAAAGGGAGGTGTAAACCAAAGCAAAATCCGGACGTTCGGACTTGAACAAAATCCGGATCAATCCGCACCTCCTCTTTTTCAATCGAATTTTGATGATCCGATCCGTTCAATGTGTTCAAAACATGATTTTAAGGGTACCCGCTAGAAATCGGCAAAAAAAATGACCCAGAAGGGCTTCATCTGAACAGTTTTTTATTAAACTATTCAATAAAACTGTTTAGATAAAGCCCTTCTGGGTCATTTTTTTTCCGATTTCTTTAGGATATCTTTAAAATCACGTTTTGAACACATTGAGCGGATCGGATCATCAAAATTCGATCGGGACGCTATTTAACGGAGCTTTTGACGAAATCCGTTAGTCATTCTGACGGAAGGGGGCGTTTTGATTAACGGAAGATAACGTTGGGGGTAAAATTGAAGTTTTTAAAAGGTTGGGAGCCTAATTGAATTTTGGTCTACAGGTTGGGGGGTATTTTGAATTTTTCCCTTTTGATATTCTCACCACGAATTTTAGTTCGATAATTTGCACGATATCTGTTGTTGATTTTTTTTTTATACGTAAAAGTAACAATTTATTAAAGAAAATGGGAAAAGGGGATTCCAAGTTCGAACCAAGGATGGGAAAATACATCCAAATGAACAAAACCCAATGCACCTATAGCCTAAAAAGCCCAAATAAAACAACGGTTTTGCTATTGTCAGCACACTCAGCTGACGATAAACACAATAGAATACAAGAAAAATACGTATTTCTGTGTACTTTTTATACCATTTAATACACGTTCACACACTCACTATTATCAGCCCATTGGGCTGATTTTAGAATTTTCCATAAAAAACAAATACAACTCATAACATCAAATAGCCTAAAAGTCCATCAATAGATTTGATCATTTGACAGTTATATGTCTATGGTAAATTAAGTTATAATGATATGGGCAATGCTTAATACCCAACTTTTTTGAGACGTGTGGCACATCACATGTGAATTTTCGTGGCTCGTGATATAAAATTTTTGTTGGAAAGCACATGTCAAGCACTAGATAACTATTCCTAGATCTCCTCACTTATCCAAGCAGTTGGATACCTACGTGTTGTAAATTATCTTGTTTTACACTTATTCCCTTTTTCCTTTATCTTTCTGATTCTAGGATTTCTGTCCTTATCTTTTGTAACTGATGTAGTCCCATGTAACTAGTACATATACGTACTTTGAGATTCAATAACATGAATGCTTTTCTAGCTTTCATTAATTTAACATGGTATCAGAGCACTATCAACCTCTGTTATTTTGTTACTACTTCTAGCATTTGCAAGAGTTAATTGCCTTCTTTGTTCTTTTCTTTTACGATTGTTCTTTCCCTTGAATAATCATGACGGGTGCAGATGGCTCGTCCGCAAAGGAAAAGAACGCGGCAACCTCTGATGCAATTGATTACTCCTCCCCATATTATCTTCATCCCTCAGATCATCCTGGTATGGTTTTGGTATCACAAAAACTAATCGGAGATAATTTTCCGACGTGGAGACGTGCTGTAAAAATAGCACTTGCAGCAAAGAACAAGCTTTGTTTTGTTGATGGGAGTTTGGATAAACCCGAATCACCTGCATCGACCGTAATGGCTTGGGAACGCTGTAGCAATATGGTAATCTCTTGGTTACTCAACAGTCTAAATCCGGATATCGCAAACAGCGTTAGTTATGCTGAATCTGCCCATGAGGTGTGGATGGATCTTGAAGATAGATTCTCGCAAGGAAATGGCCCAAGGATCTTCGAGTTGAAGAGGTCTATAAACACATCTCAGCAGGAACAACAATCTGTGAGTGCCTATTACACTGGATTGAAGACATTGTGGGATGAGTTGGCATCTTACACAAAGATACCAACTTGTACCTGTGGAGCAAGTAAAGAGTATCAAACTCTTATGCATTCAGAACGAGTCTATCAGTTTCTTATGGGTCTTAATGAAGGTTTTGGAACACTAAAATCCCATGTACTTACAATGGAGCCAATGCCAAACATGAACAAGGTCTATGCCTTGGTCCAGCAAGATGAAAAGCAGAAGACTCTTAAGGCTCCGGCTGCAACAATAGACGCTGCTGCACTAGCTGCGTCACGCCACCATTCTTTCAAAGGCTCACAAACAATTGGTGAAAAACAAAGGTCATCGATAGTTTGTGATTATTGTAATGGAACAGGACATACACGGAGAAAATGTTTTGAACTTGTTGGCTATCCCTCATGGCATCCAAAGTCACGAACACAAGGGTCCAATAAAGTTGGGTCACCTAAAGTTGCGACAGTATCCACGTCGAAGCCCACCCGACATAGCACGCCCTCTTGCGTATCCTCTCCGGAACTACCTCTGCAGCAACTAACAGAGAGTCAGTATAAACAACTTTTGACTCTTTTGAATTCTGTTGGACAGCCTTCCGTTGCCAATTTTTCAGGTATCACCTTCTGTAATAATGCCTTGCATTCACCCTCAACCTCTTGGATTATTGATTCTGGTGCAACAAACCACTTCACACCAAACTTATCTTTGCTTTCTAATGTGGATGAAAACACAATATCTAAACCTGTATGTCTACCAAATGGTTCTAGCACTCAAGTTACTCATACAGGGAAGTCTTTTCTTTCATCCACTATTGCCTTGGATAATGTTCTTTGTGTCCCAACTTTCAACTTCAATCTTCTTTCTATAAGCCAAGTTACTAATTCTTTGAACTGTGCTGCCATTTTTTTTCCTTCTTTCTGTGTCTTCCAGGACTTGAGAACGAAGAAGCTGATTGGAATGGGTGAAATGCGAGATGGGCTCTATCATTACACTCCTCCAACTAATAAAGCAGTTGCTCTTCCTGCGTATTGTGGATTGGACTTAGGAATGTGGCACCAACGTCTTGGACATCCCTCACAACAGTGTTTATCCTATTTGTCTCCATCTTTTTTAAATTCTTCTTCATGTTCTCAGAAATCTTGTGATGTTTGCATTTTAGCCAAACAAACTAGATTTCCCTTTTCTGCTAGTAGTAGTAGAAGTACTTCCGCTTTTGATTTGATTCATTGTGACATATGGAGTGGATATTTAACTCCTTCTCATTCCGGTGCTCATTATTTTTTGACCATTGTTGACGACTTTTCTCGATGTACTTGGGTATACCTCATGATATTCAAGTCTGAGACCTATTCGTTTCTTAAACATTTTCTTGCTATGGTTAAAACCCAATATCATTGTCAAGTTAAACAAGTTCGTAGTGATAATGGCCGTGAGTTTTTCTCTAATCCAATGAACAAACTGCTTTTAGAGCATGGAATATTACATCAATCTTCCTGTGTGGGGACACCTCAACAAAATGGGGTGGTTGAACGAAAGCATCGCCATCTTTTGGAGGTGGCGCGTGCCTTGAGATTTCAAGCTAGGTTGCCGAAAACTTTTTGGGGAGAGTGTGTTTTAACTGCTGCATATTTGATCAATCGTACCCCAACCCGTGTCCTCTCTGGACGGACTCCACATGAAATGCTCCTTCAATATAAGCCAAAATATGATCATCTACGAGTTTTTGGATGCCTTTGCTATGCCCATAACAAAGATATCAACCGGACCAAATTTGATCCGAGATCCAAACGTTGCATTTTTGTTGGTTATCCATCTGGGCAACGGGGATACCGTTTGTTTGATCTTATATCTGGAAAAATATTTACTAGTTGGGATGTGATTTTTCATGAAAATATTTTTCCATTTGCATCTTCTTCCTCAATTGATCGCACTCCTGCTATTTTTCCTACACCTCAAAATGATCATGCACATGTTGATATTGACATTTCAAAATCTCAAGTGGATGTTCACACCCCTTTGCCTTCGAGTGAGCTGCCATTAGAAAATGAAACCACAGTCGGCCAACAAATTCAGGGAGATACTGATCATGTCCTTGACAACATTGGTGCTTCACATGGAGTCCGACGTTCTCAGCGTGTCACTCATGCACCTGCTTATTTAGATGATTTTGTTTGTAATGCAACTCCTTCAGGTTGCCCAACTCCCATTTCCACCCAATCAGATCAGACTTCTTTTGGTTCTACTTCTTCAGGTAATCCTTATCCTATAAGCACATATCTTTCTAATCCTGTCTTCACAGAAAAATATAAAGCTTTTTTGTCAGCCATTTCTTCTCATGTTGAGCCAACTCATTTTCATCAAGCTGTCCAACAATCCCATTGGCAAGAAGCCATGGCAGCAGAAATTAAGGCACTTGAGGAGAACCAAACTTGGATCCTACAGCCTTTACCCCCCGGTAAGCGGCCCATTGGTTGTAAATGGGTGTACAAGGTCAAATATTGTTCTGATGGCTCTGTGGAAAGGTACAAAGCAAGGCTCGTAGCCAAGGGATTTACACAAGCTGAGGGTCTTGATTATCATGAGACGTTTGCGCCCGTTGCAAAACTTGTCACTGTCCGTTGCTTACTTGCTGTTGCTTCTGCAAAAAAATGGCCTTTGCACCAATTGGACGTCAACAATGCATTTCTTCATGGTGATTTACATGAGGAAGTGTACATGACTCCACCTCTTGGTTATACTCTGAAAGAGAAGAATTTGGTTTGTCGGCTTCAAAAATCTTTATATGGTTTGAAGCAAGCCTCGCGACAATGGTTTGATAAATTTTCCACAACACTCAAAGAAGCTGGTTTTATGCAATCGGTTGCAGATTACTCGTTGTTCACTTTTTCCAGTGGTTATCGTTTCACTGCGGTTCTTGTGTATGTGGATGATGTGATTATCACGGGGAATGATAATGCTACCATCAATCATCTCAAATCATTTTTACATTCCAAGTTTCGCATCAAGGACTTGGGTGTACTCAAGTATTTCCTTGGAATCGAAGTCGCTCAATCTGCTACAGGTTTATTCCTAAGCCAAAGGAAATATCTCTTAGACATTCTCAAAGACACTGGCTTTCTTGATTCCAAACCAGTTCCATTTCCAATGGAGCAAAACCTTCGCCTTGTGGCTGATGATGAGGTTCCTCTTAGTAATCCTGCGTCGTATAGGCGTCTCGTGGGCAGACTAATTTATTTAACTATCACACGGCCTGATCTTACCTATTCAGTCCATGTGCTAAGCCAATTCATGCACAAGCCTGGTAAGTCACATCTTGATGCAGCCCACCGAGTGTTAAGATATCTAAAAGGGACTCCAAATCATGGGATTTTATTGCCTACTACATGCAATTTACAACTTTCAGCGTATTGTGACTCGGATTGGGCAAGTTGCCCCACATCTCGTCGCTCCACCACGGGTTATATAACCTTCCTTGGTGCAAGCCCGATTTCATGGCGTACCAAGAAACAGACCACTATTGCCCGCTCTTCGGCTGAAGCAGAGTACCGGTCAATGGCCATAACTTCATGTGAGTTAACCTGGCTCAAGTATCTTCTTACTGATCTTGGTGTATATCATCCCAAGCCCATGGAACTACGCTGTGATAACCAAGCTGCTCTCCACATTGCTGCTAATCCTGTTTTCCATGAACGTACCAAGCATATTGAATTGGATTGTCATCTCATTCGGGAAAAAATTCAATCCGGTCTCATTTCTACGGCTTACGTTCCATCTCGACGCCAACTCGCCGATATATTCACCAAGCCACTTGGACGAGAACAATTTTTGTTCTTGCTGTCCAAACTGGGAGTTTCGGATCTGCACTCTCCAGCTTGAGGGGGCCTGTTGGAAAGCACATGTCAAGCACTAGATAACTATTCCTAGATCTCCTCACTTATCCAAGCAGTTGGATACCTACGTGTTGTAAATTATCTTGTTTTACACTTATTCCCTTTTTCCTTTATCTTTCTGATTCTAGGATTTCTGTCCTTATCTTTTGTAACTGATGTAGTCCCATGTAACTAGTACATATACGTACTTTGAGATTCAATAACATGAATGCTTTTCTAGCTTTCATTAATTTAACAATTTTTGTGGCTCAAAATATGATTTGTATGGAAAATAGATTGTGATCCAACATATAAATATTTTGGTCCAATATATCAATATATGTGGTCCAGACGTATGAATTTGTGGTCCAACCAATGAATTTTATATATAGTTCAAAAGAATCGGCGCAAAGTTAAAAGTTGGCTCAAGAAAATATGAATTTTTGTGGGTAAAGGTTACCAAATTGTAGTTAATGATATTTGAATCCTAACCAAATTCATGGGAGTACATAGTGCTTAGAACTAAGCTACCACTCCACTTGCAAAATTGTAACGTTGTTTCACCATTTTGTTTGGTTTACATTTTAGAAAGTTATTTTGAGAGCAATGAGGGATAATGAGTGGAGAGAGATAGAGAGAGAGAGATTTATTAGAAACTGTGTCAAGATCGAGTAAAAAGTTACTCTCAAAATTGTGAACCAAGCGGAGGGTCATTTGGCATATCTACCTTGATTTCTCCATTTCAATCACCCTTCCTATGCTTTGAGAGTGAGGTCAAATTTGACATGACATGTCAATTTTTAGGCCCCGTTCGGCTAAATACGTCAATTGGCTTATTTTTTTGTCTTCATTTAAATTTTTTATATTTGTTAGTTTTTCGTCAATTTTTTAGAGATTATTGCATCATCATGACGAGAGGAATCTAAAAAGTAAAAAATTATGATCAAAATCATTTTTTTAATAAAGAAAAAAATTGGATAATTGGCTTATTTTTGTCTTTTTCCAAAAAATTAAGTTTCAATCGTAATTTTTTACTTTTTAAATTCCTCTTATCATGACGATTCAATAATCTCTAAAAAAATTGACGAAAAACTAACAAATATGAAAAAATATTGAGTAAGGACAAAAAATAAACCAATTTACTTATTTAACCGAACAAGACCTTAATCGGCATATGAAATAACTCCAATCAAAATGTCAAATATTTACGTGTCATTTGTCATCTCGTCCCGATGACTCAAACGTAGCGTTTGGTGAACCTGTGCTCACACCGAGTGGAATTACCGAGAAAATCCATTTGCCTGGTCCCACATGTGAGGGTTCCCCCAGACCAACCACGAGTCGTACGCTAATTTATTTTTTAAGGTGCCCATAATTTTGGGTGAATTTAAGGTTAAAGGCCTAAAATATCCACTAGTAATACTTTCAACAGTGTTGGGATTAAAATAACATCTAATGATGCTATTACCCCATTTTGTGTGATGTTCTTACTTTTTAGAGGGTAATTGATAAAGTGGGTCTAAATATTTTTTATAACCAGATGTCCGGACTATCTTACGTACAATTTCGACTAATACCGGAGTCGTGAAATTAACGACCGAGCAAAACTTCAAGTGGTCAGTTTAAAATGTCCGATCTCCGTAAAATTCGAAAAATGCGATCTCAAAAAAAAACAAACACTTACTATATTAGATTTCTCATACTCACTCAACCAAACTCCTCATAAGGTAATTAAGTTTTCTCCCTTGCAACTGCACATTCGTCGGCACAAGGAATTAAAGACAATCTTACCCACACAAAAAAAAAAAAAAAAGACATTCTTACACTCATTTAGAGCCCGTTTCAGAACACTTCTTACAAAATAAGTACTTATTTCACATTTTCAAACTTAAAAATAATGTAAATAAAAAATAATTTTTTAATTTTTTTGCACCGTATTAAAGATCTCAATGTGATCTCTCAAATAAGATTTATATTACATATTTTTAAATTTCAATAATGAACTTGAAATTGCCTTCTTAAAAAATAAGTACTTATTTGAAGCTCGAGAGCGGGACCTTAATAGGCCTCATTTATTTGTCAACATTAGTTGAGGTTGGAAGATGACAGCAAATGTATAGGAGCTCCGATATGACATGCATGTATGACTAATTTGAGCGTTCCAATACGACATGCATGCATGTAGGGTTGTAAATGAACCGAGTTTGTCGAGTTTGTCGAGTTTAAGCTCGGCTCGTTTACCAAGAGATCGAGTAAAAAATTTAGGCTGAGCCTTAATGAGTTGAGTCTTTAACGAGCCGAGCTTAGTCATTTACTTGACAAGACTCTTTCATCGAGCCGAGCCTTTCTTAACAAACTAAACTTTTGTCGAATGAGTAGAGCTTCCCTTTGCTCAATTACTAAATGAGCCGAAAAATTCGAGCTACTTCTCGGTTTATATATAACTCAACAAGCATCTACGACAGCGGCATAAATATACAGGGACTTTGGGCCTCCCCACTTAAATGTCCATTTGGTTCATAGTCGCTTAGCTAGTTATGATTAGTTAACAGTCATTGTCCAAGGGGGATTGAATTGGGATTCTGTAGTGCGGGCTACAGAATTGTAGTGCAGCTGATTCGAATGTCCATTTTAACAAGCGGGTAGAATTTTAATCCGAGCAATGATTGTCTGAATTAAAAAAATGAGCCGTTCGTGCTGAAATAGACAATCGAATCAACCGTACTACAATCCTGTAGTTCGACGGTGCACTCCAAGAATCCTATCCAAGGCTAAACCCATATCACACGATCTGCAGAACATATGCTAAACGCGACAAGATTTTCACATAAAGAGAGGAACACAAAAACAATAGTTTTAAAAAAACACGAATCACGAGCTTTCCAAAACTCCGATAATATAAAATAAGAAAGAAAAATGATATTGACATTTCAAAAATTTGATGCAGACGCTTTTTATTTTTATTTTTATTTTTTAAAGTGTCTCCATCAATTTTGTAGTGCCAATATTATTTACCATTGGAAAACGAAATTATTCCTAGCCAGCCAATCGAAATATTTTAATTTTAACTTAAGAAAATGTATTTAGGTTTTCATTGACCTTGAGAGTGAGAGATACCTGACCACATGACGATATGCACATCACACCACAAGGGTGCCACAATTGCGGAGCTTGCTAGGTTTCCGTAATTGGCTATTAAAATGATTTCCACAGGGAAATTCTCTCTCATGCAGATTGGTTCATTTGAGTCAACATTCTAGTTCCGCCCCGGCCTCTGTTTGTGTGCGCACACTCCCTCTGAGCATCCATGTCTATTTCTCCGCAACTCTGCCGGCTCACTGTCCGCACCAACATTTTCGTGCCAGATACCAGAGCCTTTCCCCGCTGGAAACCTCTCTCGATGAGATGCGCCCCAGGCGAGTCTCTATCGGCGTCCGTGGCCATGGATGTCACCGATTCTGGCTTTGACGCAAAGGTGTTCCGGCATAATTTCATGAGGAGCACAAATTATAATCTGAGGGGCTTCGGGCATGAAGAAGAGACTCTTGAGCTCATGAGTCACGACTATAATAGTAAGTTCTATAGGATTGTTGTTGTTTGGTTGTCTACATAAGCTGAGGAAAAAAAAGGTTTAATCTTAGCTATCGTCTCTCTAGTTTCACTTGAGTTTCAACTCCGTCCCCTTAATATCAACTGCGACAACTTTTCCCTTTGATTATACTTTTTCTCTCTATTAAGCCAATCAATGATGGAAGGTAGAAAACTAACGGAAAATTACCATGTGCCACTCACATGACAATTGAAAAGGCTTATTATAGACCAGGGTTGCCCGCGGATCGGTTCGATTTTCAATCCGGTCTGCTCGTAGCAGATTGTCATTTTCTCCATCCGCCACCCGTCCGTGAGTGTTGCATGGTCAGATCGGTTTGGATGCAATTTGGGCGGTATGGGCAGATTTGACCATGTAATTTTTTTTTTTATATGTACCGAAAATTTTGAAAAATAACCCCTTCTGCGAATTTTCAGTCATGGAACTCCGGCCGGGAGAGCTTATTGCCACAATTCTGCTAGTTTCACGCCATGAAAACAATTAGTACATAATAAAAATCAAGTCATAAAATCTGATACACAAAAATGCATGTTCACAGTGTATACAAGCCTAGCTATATTGCACGTATGGAGTCGAGATATTTAGGGGTGGAAGAATCTTTTGATTTCTTAGAATTTGTTACTATAGAAGAAACATACCATATAACAAATAATTATATGGCTGTGTTTTTTCGTATAATTAATTTGGGGAAAATTTCAGGTGACATTATAAAGACATTGAAGGAGAATGAAAATTAGTATACATGGGGCAATGTGACGGTGAAACTTGCAGACTCCTTTGGATTCTGCTGGGGTGTGGAATGGGCTGTTCAGATTGCTTATGAGGTCAATGCTTGACAATTTCCTAGCCAATGCAAACCAGTACTGCTGGGATAACTGCCCATATTGATGGACATGAAATATTCTTTGAATTTGTTTCTCCTCCTGTTTACAGAGAAATAAATGATATTATGAGGAAGATATCCCATAAAGAAAGACAGATAAACTTTCTTCAAAAGGAGATTAGAATTATGGGTATTGAAGAGACTCTTCAAAAGCATAATATAAAAGAGAAAATTTCTCAAATTCAAGAAGATTTCAATGCAGAAATCTGTAGTAATATCCCGAATGCTTTTTGGGATAGAAAGAAATATATTGTTTCTCTCCCTTATGAGAAAGATTTTGATGAGAGGAAAATTCCTACTAAGGCCAGACCCTCTCAAATGAAACAAGAATATTTGAAATTATGCCAAGAAGAAATTGCTAGCCTTCTTAACAAACAATTAATCAGAAAAAGCTACTCTCCTTGGAGTTGCACGGCTTTTTATGTCAATAAAAATGCTGAGGTTGAAAGAGGCGTTCCACGATTAGTTATTAATTATAAGCCTCTCAATGAAGTTTTGATGTGGATAAGATATCCCATCCCCAATAAAAAAGATTTACTAGATAGACTGAATAAAGCAGTTATCTTTTCTAAATTTGATTTGAAATCACGATACTGGCAGATTCAAATTAATGAATCTGATCGATACAAAACAGCATTCACTGTCCCTTTTGGCCATTTTGAATGGAATGTAATGCCTTTTGGTTTAAAGAATGCTCCTTCAGAATTTCAAAATATTATGAATTATATTTTTTATCCTTTTGCAGAATTTGCTATATGCTACATTGATGACATTTTAATATTTTCCCAAAATGTCGACTAGCATGTTAAGCATCTTAGAATTTTTAAAGATGTCATTAAAAGAAATGGTCTTGTCGTTTCAGCTCCTAAGATGAAATTATTTCAGACTAAGGTCAGGTTCTTAGGACACAATATCTACCAGGGAAAAATTATTCCTATTGACAGAAGTATAGAGTTTGCTTCTAAATTCCCTGACGAATTAAGGGAGAAAACCCAATTGCAAAGGTTTCTTAGAAGCCTTAATTACATAGGAGACTATTATAGGGAATTAGCCCAGGATTCAGTACCTCTCTATGAGAGACTAAAGAAGAATACTCCCCCTTGGACAGAACGCCATACTAAGGCAGTTCAAAAAATCAAATTAAAGGCAAAACAACTACCTTGTTTAGCAATAGCTAATCCAGAATGGAAGAAAATTGTAGAGACAGATGCCTCTAATATTGGTTATGGTGGCATCTTAAAGCAGTATAATCCTAATACTTCTAAGGAAGAGTTAGTCCGTTTTACTTCTGGACTCTTCAAAAATGCTCAGGCTAATTACAGCACTATTAAGAAAGAAATTCTTTCGATTATTAAATGTGTTAATAAGTTTCAAGATGACTTGCTAAATCAGCATTTCTTAATAAAAGTGGATTGCAGTGTTGCAAAACAAGTCTTGAAACAGGATATTAAAAATCTTGCTTCTAAACAAATTTTTGCAAGATGGCAGTTAGAATTGTCTGCTTTTGATTTTGATATAGAATATATTAAAGGAGAAAATAATTCTCTCCCTGATTTTCTCACTCGTGAATTTTTACAGGGCTGATGTCATCAATGCCAACACTTAGCCGCCAAAAGGCTGAAGAAATATATGCTTCCTCCAGTAATGGAGATGAATCTTTTATCACTAAAGCCTGCCCCTCAATAGCTCAATCCAGGCTTAAATTTATAATAGAAAAAGATTAAAAAAATTCAGAAAAGCCATGGATAGGCATATCCAGGCCAACAGGGAGCAATACTGGAAGAGATATCTTCCAAACAGATTTTACTTAAAAAGATGGTTTGGAGCTATTTCTGCTCTCGATCAGTTTTATGAAGAATACGGATACTCTGATGATGAAGAAGAGTATTCAGTGGCTAATAGTCACAATAATAAAAGGAAGAAGCAGATTCAGAATAGACTGCATGTTTTATCTCGTGCATAATTTTGCAGATGAATAGACCACCAGATCGTGGTCGTGTTCGAAGCAATAATTCTAGAGGCAGGGGTAAACCAAGAGTTACCCAGGCAGAAGTGGAAGCCTACTTGAAGGCTCACAAATTGCAATTTCCATCACTACAAGAGGCTGGTTCATCATCATCCTCATCACTTTCAATGGCGGAAGTGATACAAACTGAAGAAGTTTTTAAATCATTAAAAACCATTGAGACAATTATGGTCTTGGAAAAATCAGATGAACAATGGAAGAATGATCCTTGGGAAATTAAGTCTCGATATTTAGATACAATGAGCTATCCTGTCCCTGAAGGAAAAATACAGATACATTTATGAAGCAATTCTAGCAGAATCAGGGTCAGTGGTTTTTAACCACACCTATGATAGCAAAATTGGACAGAAGAGTCCTATCAGCTACAGCAAGGCCGTAATTAAGACGGTCATTCCAATACAAAAATGGGGAATACACCCATCCAAATCCAAAATTCTCTCAATTAAGGCAGAAAATGGTGTTCAAATTCAATATAATTACTGGGATTATATTGAGGCTTGGACAAAAACTTTTTATTATCAAAACCAGCGAAGAAAACATTCTTGGTTTCTAAAATTATGTCCAAAGCTGGTTGGACAAAATGAATTTCCAAATTGGTTTTACGAATGGTGGTCTAAATTTGGACCTTTACCAGATATTTTGCCAAAAGATTTTGAGAAGGAAATTGAGGTCTTCTCTACAAAATACTCCCAATTGAGGGGAGTGATCCCAGAAAGAAAATTATTTCTTAATATTTTTACAATTTTCGGCATCCCATGGCTTTGGAAATGGGATCTCCAAATTTGAACAAATCATTTAGGTCTGCCAGTTCTTCAACGAACTTTCCAATACCGATGGTGGAAAAATATTGATGGCCAGAAAACTATTGATGATATCAAGGCCAAAACTCAAGAATTGGGACAACAATTGAAACAGAAAGAGAAGTTGTCCATCAAGAATCCGTTCTTGGAAATTCAGCCCTATTAAGATCAAAGAACCCTTCTTTGACAGATGATGAAATTGTACTGAAAACCATGGATTACATGAAGGAGCAATTTCTCCAGACAGTGCATCAAGAAGCTGATGATGAATCTATGGCATTAGCAAAAAGTAACGAAGAGGACAATAATCCCTTCACATGTCTCGCAGGAGAATCTCAGGACCCCTACGAGGACGATCAAAACACTCAAACTTTGGGAGACTTTTGGGACAGCATGACGGAAATTATGGCTGAAAAGGTGTCCTCCAATAAAGGCAAAGAAAAGAACCAATAATTCAGCATACTACCAAACCAACTTTCGGTAGTGCCATGGTTCAATTATGGACCAGTTATGATGACACTCTCCTTTCGGTGAAGACTAATGTGACGATGGGGCCCCATGTGTTCCGGCAGGAATCTTCATTTAATTTGAGTGTAATTTACATTTCATTTGTTTTACATTTCGGGTATATATAAACCCATCATTGTTCAGTTTTAGGTAGGTTTTGGATTACCCTCTCTCTCTCTCTCTATAAAAATCCTCCCTCTCCGCTGTACTCGCTCTCCATCTGTAATATTGGCTTCGGCCTTATAATAATCTTAGTTTTCTTTACGATCCTTTGTACATTTTGGTACATTATTTGGTATCAGAAGGGAGAGTACACTTCTATTATTCATGGAAAATTCTCACATGAGGAGACTATAGCGACGGCGTCTTTTGTAGGGAAGTACGTCATCGTGAAGAACATGGCAGAGGTACTTTTTATCGTGTCTGATACTGTTTGTTGAGTTCTATTAATTAATATCCATACAATCTTTTAGTAGATTTCTACACTGAGTTAACATATAAGCTCTATTTGTTTCGACCAAAAATATTTCCTCCAATAATATTTGCCCAATTTTTCAGTATTTGGTGGCACGGTATATATCTAGAAAAAACATTCTTTGAGGTAAAACGTTTCTCCAGCAAAAACGTTCTTCAGTCTATATGAATTCCTCAACTTAATACACGTGACCTACGTTTGTGACTACATTCTTGGGGGCAAGCTTGATGGATCTAGCTCTACCAAAGAAGCATTTTTAGAGGTAAAATGTTGCCAGTTTATTGTACCTAGTTTCTCTATATGGTCGGAAAACAACACGACAGGTTTCAAACAAGAATTCTTGTCTGTTGCAGAAATTTAAATTTGCTGTTTCTAAGGGGTTCGATCCAGACACCGACTTGGTTAAAGTTGGGATTGCGAATCAAACTACGATGCTCAAGAGCGAAACTGAAGAGATTGGTATGGAGTAACCATTTTCACTGTACCGGCCATTCGATTACATGCAGCACCAAATTACAAGTTGTGGTTTCCAAGTTTGTTTTCTTGTTTCCCCGCAGGGAAGTTAGCGGAGAGGACTATAATGAGGAAGTATGGTGTGAAAAACTTCAATGAGCACTTCATAGGTTTCAATACGATCTGTTATGCCACTCAAGTACTTTTCTCCCTTCTCATACTATCGATTTTTTTTTTCATTTTCATCACCGAGGATTTGTCTACGGTCTATTATGACAGATCGTTTGATAGTTTAAAACGGAGTTCAACTACTACAAACTGTTGGAATTATCACATTAATTGTGGGATTTGGGATTTATCCCATGTGATAATTATCCTTTGGTGGCTCACATGTCTAGTAGTGGTGCTAGTTTTTAGGATAATGACT
Source organism: Rhododendron molle (assembly GCA_025413875.1). NCBI lineage: Eukaryota > Viridiplantae > Streptophyta > Magnoliopsida > Ericales > Ericaceae > Rhododendron > Rhododendron molle. Next base: position 51,857,253 of record CM046398.1, read on the forward strand.
AGAAGTGGACTTTCAGTTACAACCGTACTCCTTGATGGGAGGAATAAGGAAGTAAGAAAAACTCTGGTAATGGGTCCCTAGCCTAGCCTATATATATTTTGATGCCTGTGTATTCCATCGGTACGGCAATTTACAGAAAGGCATAGGCCAGAAAAACCCTCTCTTATTTTGCTAACAGTTTTCTGTGTTTGTAGAAGGAAATCTTTGATCTTGATTTATCAATGGCAGAAGGTAACATTTAAATTAATTTCCGCTGCGGCTCTTTATATATATAGATTAATTGTCTAACATGTGGTATCAGAGCTGCCTTCTTGCCTTGCTATTTCAGATTATTGGAGAAAATTTTTTTTTCCTTTCAAATCGAGAAACAAGTATTCGGTCATGTGGCAGTTTGTCAGATCCATCTGAATATGTTCGGCAAGAATACAAGTATAATTTTATATGAAAGTTCAACTGTTTCTTCCTGTTTGCTTAAGTTAATGCATAGAAACATTGAAATAAATTTTCGGTTTTGACTCGAGAATCATGGAAGCCATCAAGTATCGTTTTGTTGTATAGTATATCTTGACTGCCTGCATCTCCTAATTTCATGGCCCATAAGGTTTTACTAGTTTCAATAAGAAACATTAGGGAATTAATATTTGGGCGCATGGTTGACCCACGCGAGTCTCTTTTATTTATCAAAAAAAAAAAAAGGGGTTGCTGTTTTGGCAGTGTGTTTCTTGAAGGGTATTTAGGTGGGTCAACATAAAGTAATTAGATGCTTGAAGTTTTGATTATTTGAAATAAATTGGGAGTAGCCACAGCATCCTCATTTATTAAAAAAAATAATAATAATAATCAAATAAAGTTGATTGTCTAAATATTTTGGGAGTAGCCATAGCATCCTAATTCACAAAGATAATCATATTAAGTCCAAGCTTCATATAGATAAATACGCATCTATGTTGTGATTAAATCATAGGATTAATGACCTGGCCCCACAGGGAGGCTATTGATTTTGTGGTTTAATTGGAATAAGATAGGTGATTTGGCATTAATGGATGGAATTTTCCTAGGCCCGCAGGTATGGGGAATTGTATTCATTAGTGTTGGAGCATTCTAGTCTTATTATAAAGTTTTGGTAAATTTATGCGTGATGCACCTCTATTTTAGTTGGTTAAAATTTACAATTGATGAAATTGACATTGGTTGATTTAAATAAAGTTAGTTAGTTCATAGCATTAAAGTATTTTCCTTGGTTATTGCAGCTATAAAATTTTCCACTACACCTTTTGATCTTGTTCATATTCCAATGCTTACTGGTGACAATTTTTCTGACTGGAAAGAAAGTATTCTTCTGAGTTTGGGGTGTTCTGAGCTTGATTTGGCGCTTCGTGAGGATGCTCCACCAGCCCTCACGGAATCAAGTACGCCAGCTGAGAACTTAAAGCATGAACGGTGGGAGCGATCTAATCGCTTATGTTTGATGTTCATGAAGTCTCACATCAATAAAAGTATTAGGGGATCTATCCCTGAAACAGATAAGGCTAAAGCATTTCTGCAGGCTATTGAGGAATAATTTGTTCGTTCTGATAAGGCTTTAGCCAGCACCCTAATGAAAAGGCTATCAAGCAAGTCTTTTGATAGCACTAAAGGTGTGCGCGAGCACATTATGGAAATGAGGGACATGGCAGCTCAACTTAAGTCCCTAAAAATGGAGATTTCTTAGGCATTCTTGATTCATTTCATTTTGAACTCTCTCCCTTCTGAGTATGGTCCTTTTAAAATTTCTTATAACACACATAAGGATGAATGGTCAGTGAATGAATTGCTAACCATGTGTGTTCAAGAAGAGGAGAGATTGAAAATTGAGAGGCCTGAAAGTTCTCATATGGCCACTCATTTTAAAGGAAATACCAAGAAAGGCAAAGATGTCCTGAAGCCGAAGAACACAGTGTCATTCAAGAAAGTTGGTAATAAAGTTTCTTGTTTCTTCTGCAAAAAGACTGGGCACATGAAGAAGGATTGCCAAAAGTATAAGAAATGGCTTGAAAAGAAAGGTAATCTCCTACCTCTAGTGTGTCATGAATCTTTTTTGGTTGAAGCTCCCCTTAATACATGGTGGATTGATTCTGGTTCTACAATCCATATTGTTAATACCATGCAGGGATTTCTCAAAACAAGGAAGCCGACACCAAGTGAACAATATGTCTATTTAGGAAACAAGAAGCGTTCGTTGGTGGAGGCTATTGGGATCTTTAAATTAATTTTAGAATCTGGTTATGTTTTGGAACTTCAGAATGTGTTTTTTATTCCTGGTTTTTCTAGAAATTTGGTTTCTGTTACCAAATTAGTTGAAGTTGACTTTGAGTTTAGATTTGCAAATTCCAGTTTTAGTATTTTGAAGAATAATGTTTACATTGGTGGTGGAATAAAAGTTGATGGTTTATTTAAATTTTCTTTAGATCCCACTTTTGAGAATAATTGTTTATCCTTACATGTTGATGTTGGGAAAAAGCGGAGTTTTATAAATGAGAACTCATATATGTTGTGGCATAGGAGATTGGGACATATCTCCATTGAAAGGATCAAAAGGTTAGTAAATGATGGAGTCTTACAAACTCTTGATTTTACTGATTCTAGGACTTGTGTGGACTGCATAAAGGAAAAGCAGACTAACAAGACCACTAAAGGTGCTACAAGAAGTTCTAACATTCTAGAAATCATACACACTGATATATGTGGACCTTTTCTCAATACTCCTTGTATGAATGGTCAGAGATATTTTATCTCATTCATTGATGACCATTCAAGATACATGTATCTCTATCTTCTAAAAGAAAAGTCTGAGGCATTGGATGCTTTCAAACTTATAAAGCTGAAGTAGAGAAACAGAAGGAAAAGAAAATCAAGATCGTGAGATCTGATAGAGGAGGGGAATATTATGGTAGGTACACAGAAAAGGGACAAATGAAGGGTCCATTTGCGAAATTCCTTGAAGAGGAAGGCATTATTGCACAATACACAATGCCTGGCACGCCACAACAAAATGGTGTAGCTGAAAGAAGAAATCGCACGCCCATGGACATGGTTCGAAGTATGATTAGTAATTCTGAGTTGCCATTATTCCTATGGAGTGAAGCCTTAAAAACTGCTGTGTACATCTTGAATAGAGTTCCGTCCAAGGCTGTCTCTAAGACACCTTTCGAGTTATGGAATGGACGGAAACCTAGTTTGAATCATCTACACATATGGGGTTGTCCTATTGAGGTGAGGATCTAAAATCCTCACATAAAGAAATTGGACCCGAAAACAATAAGCGGTTATTTCATTGGCTATCCAGTAAACTCCAAAGGATTCAGGTTTTATTGTCCTTCAAACAATCCTAGAATTGTTGAGAGCAGAAATGCAAAATTTCTTGAGGATGCTGAACCTAGTGGGAGTGTTTTTTCTCGCAAGTTACAATTTGAGGAAACACTAAAGCAAGCTGATACGCCTTCATATGAAGGACAATTGATTATGCTAAGAGATGGTGAAATTGAGGACTCTGATCATCAATCAATTCCAGAACAATCAGCTCATGAACAACAGGTTCAAGCAGATTCTATCCCTAGTTCACAAACTACAGAAGAGGTAGAATTAAGGAGATCTTCAAGAACAAGGAGACCTGCAATTTCTAGTGATTACATAGTTTATCTCCAAGAGTTCGATTTTGATGTTGGACCAAAGAAGGATCCTAGTTCGTTTTCACAGGCTATGAGTGGAGATAACTCCGCACTTTGGTATGATGCCATGAAGGAGGAGATGCAATCCATGGATCAAAATCAAGTCTGGGATCTCGTTCACTTACCTGAAGGAGCAGTTGTCATTCACAACAAATGGGTTTATAAAACCAAAAGAAATGCTTCTGGTAATGTTGAGCGATATAAGGCTAGACTTGTTGCTAAGGGATTCACTCAAAAGGAGGGCATTGACTACCATGAAACCTTCTCTCCGGTTTCTAAGAAGGATTCATTCAGGATTATCATGGCATTAGTAGCTCATTTTGATCTAGAGTTACATCAAATGGATGTGAAAACGGCATTCCTAAATGGGGATCTTGAAGAGGAGGTATTTATGTTACAGCCTGAGGGTTTTCAAGATAACAGTCAGAAAGTTTGCAAACTAAGAAAATCCATATATGGACTTAAGCAGGCATCCCGTCAATGGTATATTAAATTTCACAAGGTTATTTCCTCATTTGGGTTTACTGAGAACCTTGTTGATCAGTGTATATACCTTAAAGTTAGTGGGAGCAAATTCATTTTCTTGGTCCTATATGTGGATGACATTTTGCTTGCGTGTAATGACTTAGGTTTGCTACATGACACCAAACGGTTTCTCTCTCAAAACTTTGAAATGAAGGATCTAGGTGACGCCTCTTATGTCATTGGCATAGAGATTCACAGAGACAGAAAACAGAGAATTTTGGGACTGTCTCAAAAGGCCTACATTGAAAAGGTTCTTGAGAGATTTAATATGAAGGACTGTTAGGCTTCTGTGGCGCCTATTGTCAAAGGGGAAAAACTGAGCAAAAATGAGTGTCCTCAGAATGCATTGGAACATGAGCAGATGAAAGACATACCGTATGCATCTGCTATAGGAAGCCTAACGTATGCACAGGTCTGCACTAGACCTGACATTGGCTTTGCAGTGGGATTATTGGGTCGATATCAACGTAACCCAAGTTTGGGTCATTGGAGGGCTGCAAAGAAAGTTATGCGGTACTTACAAGGAACCAAGGATTACAAATTGACTTACAGACATACTGATCATTTGGAGGTGGTTAGTTATTCAGACTCGGATTTTGCCGGTTGTGTAGACACTAGAAAATCTACTTCAGGATATATCTTTCTGCTTGCTGAAGGTGCTATATCCTGGCAAAGTAGTAAGCAAACCATTGTTGCTACGTCTACTATGGAGGCAGAGTTCATTTCATGCTATGGAGCTACTACACAGGCGTTATGGTTGAGAAATTTCCTCAGTGGTCTAAAAATTGTTAATTTTGTGGAGAGACCAGTACAACTCTTCTGTGACAATACTGCTGCGGTTTTCTTCTCCAAGAATAATAAAAGCAGTAGCAGAAGTAAGCATATCGACATCAAGTACCTCAATGTCAGAGAGAGCATAAAGAGACGTGAGGTGTCTATTGAGCACATAAGTACTGAGTTGATGATTGCCGATCCTATGACCAAAGGTTTACCGGTACTACAGTTCAAGGGTCATGTGGAGCGTATGGGAGTTGTCAATTCATTTTATGTTTAACCTCTCTCTAGTCTATAGACATACATTCGTATTTGTTCATTTTGGAGAATAAAGTTTTGTGCACATTATTTTTATCCATGGGGATGATGCAAAAGTAGGACCCAAATGACTCCTTGTAGTTCATTCATAAGGTATTTATTCATTTTGTACTCTTTTAAAGAATATTGTGCATGTAATGCATGGAAGGGACGGCCTACTATAAAATAGGCTTTAGCGCCATGATTCTTGTATAGTGTTCTTTGTCTGAGTGGGAGTTTTTCCACAACTAGTAAAATCAGTTTGGTCATATTTGTTTCACTGTCACCCTATGCAGGAATTTATGTCATGAGAGCCAAGTGGGAGAATGTTGGAATTATCATGTTAATTGTGGGATTTGGGATTTATCCCATGTGCAAATTATCCCATGTGATAATTATCCTTTGGTGGCTCACATGTCTAGTAGTGGTGCTAGTTTTTAGGATAATGACTAGAAGTGGACTTTCAGTTACAACTGTATTCCTTGATGGGAGGAATAAGGAAGTAAGAAAAACTCTGGTAGTGGGTCCCTAGCCTAGCCTATATATATTTTGATGCCTGTGTATTCCATCGGTACGGCAATTTACAGAAAGGCATAGGCCAGAAAAACCCTCTCTTATTTTGCTAACAGTTTTCTGTGTTTGTAGAAGGAAATCTTTGATCTTGATTTATCAATGGCAGAAGGTAACATTTAAATTAATTTCCGCTGCGGCTCTTTATATATATAGATTAATTGTCTAACACAAACTCCTTTAGGGCCAGTTCATACGGGGATTCTGCCCTGACTTTAATTGGGGTTGAGCCCTCCCCGAACACCTGTGTCATCGAAAACACAGTTTATTAGGGTGTTCATAAAGCCTCTGGTAACATTTATTATTTCAATTTCAGGAGAGACAAGATGCCATGTACAAGCTAGTGGAGCAACGTATGGATCTTAAGTTAGTTATTGGGGGTTGGAACTCAAATAACACTTCTCACTTACACAAGATTGCGGAGGACAGTGGAATTCAATCGTACTGGATCGACAGTGAGCAGAGAGTCGGCCCTGGAAACAGAATTCGTCACAAATTGATGGTAGGTGAAGGGGGAAGATTTCCATTACGATGACCATTTTTTAGTTAATTTCCCAAAGTGCAGTTTATCAACATTCAAAATCGTATCATTGTTACAGCACGGTGAGCTGGTTAAGAAGGAGAACTTTTTACCAGAATTGGCCGTTTAGGGGCTGGGCTCTAGACGTGATTGGTAAGATCTATCCTCCCTCCTCTGAGAATCATGCTTACATCTTGGTAGCCACGGACTACTTCACTAAATGGGCAGAGGCGGTACCATTGAAGTCTGTGGATCAACAAGAGATAATCAAGGTGGTCAAGAAGAGAATCATCCATAGGTTTGGACTGCCAGAACATCTAGTTGCGGATAGGGGTACAATCTTCATGGGCGAGCAAGTGGTTAACTTTGCGGCTCGGCAGGGTATCATCGTGTCCAATTCCACTCCTTATTATGCACAATGAAATGGTCAGGCCGAGTCCACCAACAGGACTCTGGTTAACATTATTGAGAAGATGGTGGAAAATAATCCCAGGGCTTGGCACGAACTACTTTCTGAGGCCTTGTGGGCCTACAGAACTTCAAAGAAAGAAGCCACCAGTATAACTCCTTATATGTTGGTATATGGACATGATCCAGTCCTACCAATGGAAGTGGCAGTAAAATCAGCAAGGACTGCGTTTCAACATGGCCTCACCCCTGAAGACTATACTCAGGCCATGCTGATAGAACTTGAGGACTTGGATGAAGTCAGGCTCTCAGCTCTTGATCACATGTTGGTCCAGAAGAGAAGAGTGGCCAGGTCCTATGATAAACGGGTGAGGAAGAAGAGCTTCTCTGAGGGCGATTTGGTCTGGAAGGCTGTCTTTCCCTTAGGGGATAAGAATGCAAGGTATGGCAAATGGTCTCCAACCTGGGAGGGGCCGTACCAAATTGCCAAGGTCCTTAGAGGTAACGTCTATCATCTTATAGACTTGGACGGTGGTTTGTTTCAACATCTAACAAATGGTAAGTATCTAAAGCATCATTATCCTACTATGTGGGAAATGAGAGATTTTGGAGAAAATCAAGCAAACAAATCATAAGATATATGTCTGCAAGGCCTGAACGGAGGCCAAAGCACCTACTATTCAAAAATCATAAAAGGCCTCAGGTTCAGGCCACCACAAAACACAAACACAGCATTAATTTCCCAAAATGCAGTAGTTTATTGATGTTCAAAATCGGATTATTGTTGCAGCACGGTGAGCTGGTTGAGAAGCAGAACTTTTTACCAGAGGTCCCATCACAGTGGGGATAACAGCTGGCGCCTCTACTCCTCATAAGGTTATATTGTGTTTGCCATGATTAATTCATCTTCCTTTTTCGTTGCTTTCCATTGTTCATGAATCGGGTGCAATTTCTTGGTCTAGCTTGGCTATTTTCCCTAATTGCGAAATGGTTTTTACCAGGTTATGGGAGATGTTCTTATCAAGGTGTTGGCCATGAAACGTGAAGAAAGCTCTGGTACAAGCATAAGTTGATGTGTGCTATGGGCTTTGTTCCCATTTGGCTGTATTCCAACTTTTGGTTGGATTCCCCTTTCCCTTCTCCCTTAATAAAATGTTACTCTTGTCTATAAAAAAAAAAAGTTGATGTGCTAGCTGTTCAGTTTAATTCTGATGGACTTGTGTTGTATTCAAAGATGTGTTGTACCACTCTCTGTAGTAATTTTTTTTATGATAAAGTCTCTCTCTCTCTCTCTCTCTCTCTCTCTCTCTCTCTCTCTCTCTCTCTCTCTCTCTCTCTCTCTCTCTCTCTCTCTCTGTATAGTATTTTACATGTATTAAGTACCCTTTTGTAGGTATTACAGGTTATGGTTTCTACATCTACATTATTTTATTGTTCCAACTGAGTTTCTAAATTAACAAAGCTGGCTAAGCAGCAATTACTGGGGACTCAAAACACCTATTTAACAAAGTTGGCTAAGCAGTAAATAAGGTTGGTTAGTTGTAATTAGTGAGACTTGAACTTGTCAAATGGATGAGAGTACATAGTGTCTCGTATACTTCTATCGTGCACTTAAAAAAAAGAATCTCGATCGGTGATAATTAATATGATTTCAGAGCACTTTTATCTTGAATAAATGAGTTCTCATATTCAGTGTAAAAAGTGTTTATTTGAAGATAAATGTAATCGGAAATCACAATTATGATTGAAATTCCATCGGACATGATTTTTTTTTTTGTACAATGTATGTTCTCAACGAACTCTATAAAATGAACATTATGGATAGTCAAAGATCCGGAACAGGCCTAGGATACCGTAAGAGAACCTTCCAGTTCCTTTTGGCGAATATCCTCGGAATAAACACCACATATGTATGTGTGGGTCTACCTAAGTTTTGACTAGGTGATAGGAGTTTTGTGTTTTGATATTCTCACCACGAATTTTAGTTCAATAATTTTAACGTATCTGTTGTTGTTTTTTATTTTTTATCGGTAAAAGTAACAATTTATTAAAGAAAATGGAAAAAGGAGATTCCAAGTTCGAATCAAGGATTGGAAAATACATCCATGAACAAAACCCAATACACCTATAGCCTAAGAAGCCCAAATAAAACAAAAGTCTTGCTATTGTCAGCTCATTGAGCTGACGATAAGCACACTAGAATACAAAAAAAACACGTATTTCTGTGTACTTTTTATACCTTTTAATACACATTCACACACTCTCTATTGTCAGTCCATCGGGTTAATTTTAGAATTTTCCATAAAACAAATACAACTCATAACATCGAATAGCCTAAAAGTCCATCAATAGATTTGATCATTTGATAATTACATGTCTATGGTAAATTAAGTTATAATGATATGGGCAATGCTTAATACACAACTTTTTTGAGACGTGTGGTACATCACATGTGAATTTTCGTGGCTCGTGATATAAAATTTTTGTGGCTCAAAATATGATTTGTATGGAAAATAGATTGTGATCCAACATATAAATATTTTGGTCCAATATATCAATATTTGTGGTCCAATATATCAATATTTGTGGTCCAGACGTATGAATTTGTGGTCCAACCAATGAATTTTATATAGTTCAAAAAAATCGGCGCAAAGTTAAAAGTTGGCAAAGTTGTTTCACCACTTTGTTTGGTTTACATTTTAGAAAGTTATTTTGAGAGCAATGAGAGATAATGAGTGGAGAGAGACAGAGAAAGATTTATTAGAAACTGTGTCGAAAGTAAAAAGTTACTCTCAAAATTGTGAACCAAGCAGAGTGTCATTTGGCATATCTACCTTGATTTCTCCGGTGCAATCACCCTTCCTATGCTTTGAGAGTGAGGTCCAATTTGACATGACATGTCAATTTTTAGGTCCCGTTCCGTTAAATAAGCCAATTGGTTTTTTTTTTTTTTTTGTCTTTAGTCAAATTTTTTGTATTTGTTAGTTTTTCGTCAATTTTTTTGGAGATTATTGCATCATCATGACGAGAGGTGTCTAAAAAAAATTATGATCGAAATCCTTTTTTTAATAAAGAAAAAAATTGGCTTATTTTTGTCTTTTTCCAAAAAAATTAAGTTTCGATCGTAATTTTTTACTTTTAAATTCCTCTTGTCATGACAATGCAATAATCTCCAAAAAAAAAAATTGACGAAAAACTAACAAATATGAAAAAATTTTGAGTAAGGACAAAAAAAATAAACCAGTTGGCTTATTTAGCCGAACGAGACCTTAATGGACATATGAAATAACTCCAATCAAAATGTCAAATATTTACGTGTCATTTGACATCAACGTTGGTTTATTGGCTCACTCAATTGAATACCAATAGCAAAAACCCTCCAAATCTCATTTGAATTTTCAATAAGAAACTACATCATGGAAATTGTGAAGATTCCTTGAAAATTTTCACTCCATGATTTGTGGGATGATTTGAATTTGAAGAAAAAATAAAATCGCGAGTTCAGAATTTATTTGCGTATGTTGATAGTTCAAGTCGTGCCTTCGGACATGGACATGCACTAGTTCGCGTACATTTGTTGACTAATATTTTGACAGGTGGATCCAAAAAGTAGATTGCTTGTCTCTTATCAAAATGACCTCAGGGATCCTTCATACTGAACTTTCTCGCAAATTCCAACACACACACACACACACAGCCCTTTAAAAAAAAAAAAAAAGGAAAGAAGTAAGGAAAACATGACTCCTTAGATCAGGAAGACAGGAATAGATCAGGAAAACATGACAGTAATGACACCCAATGGGCTTGCCATGTTATCTCGGATTGGAGGAATTTTTATGCCGAAAGGGTATTGTCTACGTGGCATTCGTTCAGTGCATCCGAGCCGTTCGATATATTTTTGGACTGTTAGGATTAAAAGCCTCTCTCTCCTTCCATCCCAACACTTTCTCTCTCCTTTTCTTTCTCCAAATCTGAGCTGTTCAAACACAAAATGAACGGTTCGAATGTGCGAACGGGCACCACGTGGCATCCACTCGGCACTGAAATTTTTTGGGGGAATGACAAATCAGTGGAACAAGGGTCAAATATTGCCCACCTCATGGACCAGTTTTTGCTGAATTCATCTGGGCATGAGAAGAACAAAAATAATTCCCCATACATGGAAAGGGCAACCTAGAATGACTAATATGCCCCTGAAGGAAAGAAACCCTAAATATCCCCATTTTGAATCCCAACCACTGTTCTCTCATTCCATCCTTCCCTCGTACGCTGCTGAAGAGGAGAGAACAGCAGGGGAGGGTTCCGCATTTCCGCCTCTGCTCTCTTGCTGCAAGACCCTTCTCCCTCACCTCTTCTTCCTCTCTCACTTCATCTCTCTGTAAGCCACAGTCCTGTCCATTCCACCGAAGAAGAAGCAGTCTCTTCTCCTTGAGCAAGGGACGTTGTACGCATCTGGTACGTATAAGTTTTGGGTGTTTCAATTTTTTTGCAGTTTTTTCTCTTTTCTCTTCTCTCATTTCGTCCATGTATCTCGGTTTGCAAGCAATTTGGTTTTGTTCATCGTATGAGAGAGTGACCTGGTTTTGGATTAGGGTAGAAGTTGTTAGGTTTTGAGTTATGTTTTCTCATTTGTTTAGTGATGTGAAAACAACGCAACCAACTATTTCGAGGGCCTTCCCTCTAGTATTTTTTTCATTGACAATGTCCTAGCACCATAATTTGTTGTAACTGATGGAAAATTTTTAGAACTTTGTAAGTCTAACAATGTGCAAGGCACAGTACAGTAGAAAGAAACAATGTGTGTTGTCCCTTTTCAAAGGTGTGTTGCTCTGTATGAAATATGGTTCTTGTTCAAGTCACGTAACACGTTTTTCCTCAAAATAAAATAGTTGCTCTATAAGTTACCTGATATTACTCCTTCTAAGAACTTTTGTTGCTCTTTATGTAAGAATGTATGCCCTAGATTGTTAAGGGGATTAAGGTAAAATTGGACGTTTTATTATCTCTGGCAACACTTTGCCAACTTTACCTACAGTCCTAGTCTTTTTGTTTCACTGTTTATTTTCATCACTCATTGATATATGTTCTGTGTTAATGAAACAAGTAACTAAGTTGTTTTTTGTTTTTGCTTAAGTTTATTGAATTTGTCATAATTTGGAAAAACCATTGTAACCTACTGAGAAACTTGTTGGTTCATATGCTTGTACCTTTCAAATGCTTAAAAATGATGGGATTGCACTTGATTCTTTTATTACACTTTGAAATAGTTGAAAGAATAGGCAGATGAAAGTTTTGAAATTTTAGAACATGGATCATACAGGACCCTACACTTTAGGCAACTACTGAGGCAGTATTAATGTAAGTTCTCGATTGCGTTATATGTAATGGCAGTTTCTTTTTTTTTTTTGTGACTTATCGCATTGAAATAAAATTCTATGTTTTGGTTGATAGGAAATGAGTATTGGAAATTGTAGTATTGAAATCCATGTTTATTTTGTGTGCTTGAACTTTGAGGAACATTGGTATTCTTTTTGGTGGAAGCGAGAAGATTAAAATGATTTAGACATTGCTTAGGTAATTTTTTTCCCTTGTTGCAATACTTTGTCGTAGTTTTTCTAATATGGTAAATTGAGGTCTTATTAAAGCAACCAAACCACGAACACAGCAAGATATAGCCTTGGCATAGTTTTATAGGTCCACAAACCAACTGAAGGAAACAGAGACAACAGATAACTTTGTCATAGTTGGACTGGTTTTCCACTTGTAAGAATGGATGGCCCAGATTGTTAAGGGCAGTGACCTATATTGTAATTCCCTGAATGGTTGTTTCCTTTACAAAGGTGTTCTGATATGTATGAAATGTGGTTCTTTTTGAAGTATGTAACATGTTTTTTTACTGAAAATATATGAGTTGTACTTTAAGTTACCTAATGTTAGTCCTTGTAAGAAATTTTATTGCTCTCTATGTAAGAATGGATGTCCCAGACTGTTAAAGGCAGTGACCTATGTTGTAACTCATTGAATGGTTGTTCCTTTAATTTTACAAAGGTGTATTGATCTGTATCACATGTGGTTCTTGTTCAAGTATGTAACATATTTTTTTGCTGAAAATAAAATAGTTGCTCTTTAAGTTACCTAATGTTACTCCATGTAAGAGATTTTGTTGCTCTCTATGTAAGAATGGATGCTCCGCACTATTAAGGGCAGTGACTTATATTTTAACTCACTCAATGGCTGCCCCTTTACAATGGTGTGTTGATCTGTATCACATGTGGTTCTTGTTCAAGTATGTAACATGTTTGTTTGCTAAAAATAAAATAGTTGCTGTTTAAGTTACCTAATGTTACTCCCTGGAAGAAATTTTGTTGCTCTCTATGTAAGAATGGATGCTCCACACTGTTAAGGGCAGTGACTTATATTTTAACTCACTCAATGGCTGCCCCTTTACAATGGTGTGTTGATCTGTATCATATGTGGTTCGTGTTCAAGTATGTAACATGTTTGTTTGTTGAAAATAAAAGAGTTGCTCTTTAAGTTACCTAATGTTAGTCCCTGTAATAGATTTTGTTCCTCTCTATGTAAGAATGTATAACTCCTTGTAAGAACTTTTGTTACGCTCGATACACCAGACTGGTGTTCCTTAAAAGACTTTCTCCCCCCAACTAGACAACTGTACATTGACGATAGGAAGATGGAAAACATAAAACTATAGTCAAAATGAACTTAGATAAGGAAAATTTTAAAATAACAATTGTGGTTGATGGTATTCGATCGTTGTTGAAGGATATGTCCTCGAGTTCAGTCACTTCAGGTCGTAGTTTGATGAGAAAGTGCCTTTGTGGTGATGAAGCTGTTATGAAGCCTTCTGGAACTGATTTGAATCCTGGTAGGAGGTTTCTTGGGTGTCCTAAATATCCGGTAAGTTTATGTTCACTTATTATTTAGTTCATTCTTTGAGAGAGAGGGTTTAGTGTCATTTGATGGTATCTTTTGTAGGATCCAAACCGTTGCAGTTTCTTTGAATGGGTTGATGATCCCATATGCAAGCGTTGCAAGTCTGTTATTCTTGAACAAAAGGAAACGATAGGCAATTTGTATGACCAGATTAACAATATGCAGGAGAAAGCCAAGTTGATTGAGGACAAAGCCAATGAGTATGAGAAGAAAGCTAAAGAGTATGAATCCAAGGCAAAAGAGTTTGATAACATGACTCAAGTTTATGAGTGGAGGATTAAGGAGATGAAGAGAGTGGAAAGAAAGAAAATTAAGGAGGCTAGGACAATGGAAAGAAATTTTTGGATGAAATTGTTGGTTGCACTGCTGGGTCTTGTAGGTGGATGCATTTTGTTTAATTATGGGGTTAGGGAGGAGGGAATTGCGTTGCCTCGTTGACTAACATGGGTTGAAATGGCATAATGTTAAGAATGCAACTTCTTTTGTATATTTGGTGGATGTAATTTACATACTTGGTAATATTTTGTGTATGTATATTGTTGACATGGTTAATGGTTATGTATGTTAATTTAAAGTTGTCGTATATGTTTGGTTTGACACGTAATATAATAAGTTTTTTGTGTTGTGGTGTACATAAGTTGGTCATGAATTAAATACATTAACCCAGTTTTCTTTTTAGGTTATGGAGAATGTGGAAAAGAAAACATTGACAGGTTTTTGCTATTGGGGTGGGGAACGTAAGGTAAATGCCGATGGCACCTTCTTGTACAACGGGGGGACGTGTGTAGCTGTTTTACTTCAAGAAGGAAGTAAAGTAAATGAGTTACGTGAGAAGATTTGTGGTGCCCTTAACATTAGTTTGGAAGGTAAATTGTACTTCTATAACACAAAGAGGGACAAGACGAAGTATGTAACATTGAATGACGACAACGGTGTTGCAATGTTGTTCCACCTGAACGAAGATGATGTTGACTTGTTCGTAGAAGATACAGGACAAAATCATGACAATATCCCGACCTTTTACAATTCAACAAGGTAAGATGAATTGCTTCGTCTTAGTTTTACACTTAGAATTGATATGTTTGCATTTGAATAACCAATGTCATCTATTTTGTTAGGGAATCGATGGTCACTGACAACATTAGCTCGCCTGGAGGAACACTGGCAGTACCTTCTCCCAGTCAGGTTAGCAATAGTTGTAGCCACGAGATGGGGTTGGTGCCGTATTTGCCGGAAAATGCAAATGAGATATTAACCGGGAATGGTCAACTATTTGATAGCCCCGACCTATTCAAGCAATCAGTGCTAGTATTTGCTGCATCGAACAAGTTTAGTTTCAATTACTTGGATAATAGTAGAGCCTACTACCGATTGGTATGTAAAGTACCGGGCTGTCCTTGGAAACTGACAGCAAAATGTGAGGGTTCCACTGATTTGGTTCGTGTCATCATGTTTAGGAATGAACACGTGCACAATGCAGAAGATGCTAGTAATTACAGGTTGACCTTTCGCAGTAAACAAGTGGGGTTGCTTTTCAAAAATCAAATTGTGGACAAGCCTGAATATTTGCCGAGGGATATTTGCAAGGACTTCGAGCAAACCTTCCAGTGTCCTCTGAATTACAGTCAAGGATGGAGGGCGAAAGAAAAGGCTAAGGAAGCCATCACAGGACCTCCTTCGATGACTTTCCACCTAGTCCCATGGATGTGTCGGCGGCTTGTTGAAGCCATACCAAACACAAGAGCAATATGGACGTCGACAGATGAAGGCAAGTTCAAGCAACTATTTGTTTCTTATGGTTGCTCTATTGCTGCATTCAGAAAAGGTTATTTAAGGCCAGTTTTGAAATTGGACGCATGTTTCTTGACTGGATACTATCGGGGCCACGTTCTATCGGCTAGTGCACATGATGCGGACGATGGGTTGTACCCCCTAGCATATGCCATTGTGTCTAGTGAGAATGATGAAGACTGGTTATGGTTCTTGATTAATCTTAAGGAAGTTCTTGGAGGATATCAAGTCGTGTTGGTCACTGATCGGAACACTTCTTTATTGAATGGTATAATTAAGGTTTTTGGTGGGGATTGTAATTCATGGTGCCTCCGTCACCTAAAGGAAAACTTCAGCAAGTTTGCTAGCTCAAAGGGGTTGAAAGCTGAAAGACGAAACACGGCTCTAAAGGTGGTTAATGATCTTGCGTATGCAAGGACCGAAGACTCATTCAAGTACCATTTGGGCAAGTTGTATGGGATTTCTCCTGATCTTTCAAAATGGGTGGAAGATAACAATCCAAAGCACTGGTCGAATGCCTTTTTCCCTTACAAGAGATGGGACAAGATGTACACAAATCTGGCTGAATGTTTTAATTCATGGATATTGCCATTAAGGGAATTGGACATCATCCAATTTATGACGGGACATGTGTCCAAGACCACTGAATTGTTGCTCCGTAAGCATACCGAGGTTAGGAAATGGAAATTGCCGGTTGGGAAACACATTGAGGATGACATTAAGAAGTCTCAAGAATATGCTCGAAAATTTACGCATCGTAACTCCTCGCCGACTGAGTTCATTGTCGCTAATGACACTAGGCGACTTTATGCAATCAAGCTGATCCCACGTACTTGTAGTTGTCTTGCTTGGCAGATGTCTGGAATTCCTTGCGCACATGCTGCTCGTGCTATTCAGAGCTCTGGTTTTTCTATTTACGATATGGTGGATCCTTTTCTAAAAAGGGAGATGCAAATGGCGATATATGAGAATACTATGTCCCCAGTGCCGTTGCATGACATGCCTAGTGCATCATCATTTTTGGCAGTGACTGACCTGAACGATAATAACGTTGATGGTGTTTCTTGTACTGATCCTTTTCTACGTCCCCCCGCTGTGAAAAGGCAGCCTGGCCGACCGAAGAAGAGAAGGATTGAGTCACAGACACAAGATAAGGGCACAGTTTTTTGCAGCCGATGTCGCGAACCAGGCCACAACCGTAGCACATGCCAATCCGCAATACCAGGATGATAGGTACACTCACACAAAAGTCAAACTCTTTTGCCTTATCCTTAGTAACTTGTAATACCGTTGGCCTTTATTTGTGGTTAGAGTTACTTGTGTGTTGCATTTTGGGCTAACCATGTAGGTTACTGAATTAATTTATTTCTTAATTGGAGTTGGAGCATATGTTACCACATGTGACACATACACTTGCTGAATACATGCTTTGGATAATTTCTTTCAAGTACGATTTTTGTATTGGTATGTATTACTTAGAGAGTTGAAGTGA
Organism: Rhododendron molle; assembly: GCA_025413875.1. NCBI lineage: Eukaryota > Viridiplantae > Streptophyta > Magnoliopsida > Ericales > Ericaceae > Rhododendron > Rhododendron molle. The sequence goes on from CM046398.1 coordinate 51,874,291, forward strand.
GAGCTGAATACATGGTTTGGATAATGTAACATGACTCAATTCCGGTTAAGATCAACTTGGATATGAGGTCGCATTGACTGGAAACAATGTTCGGTTACATCCTTCATGTTCATTGGTACTCTTTCGTCAAAGGCCCAGTTGGGTGGTTTTTGGGGATATTCTCTCCATATTCAATCAAATTTCTGTTATGTAAGTAATGCAAATCTATAATTCTGACCAAATAACAATTTTGTAATTGTGTTCCAGGTAACAAAGGTTGGTTCGGCTGATGATCAGTATCTTACTATTGGCGTACTGGGGTGCAATCGCACGGTGGGGATGCCATTTGGAAATTGTGTCAACTTCGTTGTACTAAATCCTTTTAAATTGAAGTATTGGTTTTTAAATTTTTCGTATGCTAATTAGCCCCCTCTCTCTCTATCTAACTATTGTTGAGAGTAAAAGTGTAATGGTCATATGTTCTAACCATGGTACTTAATTGCAGACTCTTTCTTTGTTCTAGTGATTGGTTTTCGTAGCTTCGGTTGTATGTGTTAATCAGGTGGTTTTGTAGTTGATTATGAAGGCTTTCTCTAAAGGTGGTTTTGTAGTTGATTATGAAGGCTATCCCATTGGGCCTTCCGTTTGATTGGTAATGTTGGTTATCGAAGTAAATTTTATTTGTGTTCGCTCTGTGATTCAATTCTGGAAAATATAATGGTATGTGGATTTAAGTAACACCAATGCTTAAACTCGGGTCGGAGTTTTTATTTAACTTATTTAAATTCAATTACAGCACTGAAAGGCCATATCAAACTTTCTTGGTGTTATGAGTAAGGTTCATCTAACTTTTCGTGCTTCATACTTGTCACAAATATGACATGCTCCTTTTGAATATATAATATGGTCTAAGAGTACTTAGAATAAAATCTTTTCCAATTATTGACTTGCTCTTGTTTACCTTAGAGAAGGTTGGTTCACCTAAGTTTTCACGTTTCTTACTTGTCACAAAATATGACATGCTCCTTTTGAAAATATAATATGGTCTAAGTGTAGTAAGAATAAAGTCTTTCTGAATTATTGACTTGCTCTTATTTACTTCGGAGAAGAAAGGGTTACCTAACTTTTCATGCTTCATACTTATCACAAATATGATGTGCTCCTTTTGAATATATAATATGGTCTAAGAGTACTTAGAATAAAATCTTTTCCAATTATTGACTTGCTCTTGTTTACCTCAGAGAAGGTTGTTTCACCTAACTTTTCACGCTTCTTACTTGTCACAAAGTATGACGTGCTCCTTTTGAAAATATAATATGGTCTAAGTGTAGTAAGAATAAAGTCTTTCTGAATTATTGACTTGCTCTTGTTTACTTCAGAGAAGAAAGGGTTACCTAACTTTTCATGCTTCATACTTATCACAAATATGATGTGCTCCTTTTGAATATATAATATGGTCTAAGAGTACTTAGAATAAAATCTTTTTCAATTATTGACTTGCTCTTGTTTACCTTAGAGAAGGTTGGTTCACCTAAGTTTTCACGTTTCTTACTTGTCACAAAATATGACATGCTCCTTTTGAAAATATAATATGGTCTAAGTGTAGTAAGAATAAAGTCTTTTTGAATTATTGACTTGCTCTTGTTTACTTCGGAGAAGAAAGGGTTACCTAACTTTTCATGCTTCATACTTATCACAAATATGATGTGCTCCTTTTGAATATATAATATGGTCTAAGAGTACTTAGAATAAAATCTTTTCCAATTATTGACTTGCTCTTGTTTACCTCAGAGAAGATTGTTTCACCTAACTTTTCACGCTTCTTACTTGTCACAAAGTATGACGTGCTCCTTTTGAAAATATAATATGGTCTAAGTGTAGTAAGAATAAAGTCTTTCTGAATTATTGACTTACTCTTGTTTACTTCGGAGAAGAAAGGGTTACCTAACTTTTCATGCTTCATACTTATCACAAATATGATGTGCTCCTTTTGAATATATAATATGGTCTAAGAGTACTTAGAATAAAATCTTTTCCAATTATTGACTTGCTCTTGTTTACCTCAGAGAAGGTTGTTTCACCTAACTTTTCACGCTTCTTACTTGTCACAAAGTATGACGTGCTCCTTTTGAAAATATAATATGGTCTAAGTGTAGTAAGAATAAAGTCTTTTTCAATTATTGACTTGCTCTTGTTTACTTCGGAGAAGAAAGGGTTACCTAACTTTTCATACTTCATACTTATCACAAATATGATGTGCTCCTTTTGAATATATAATATGGTCTAAGAGTACTTAGAATAAAATCTTTTCCAATTATTGACTTGCTCTTGTTTACCTCAGAGAAGGTTGTTTCACCTAACTTTTCACGCTTCTTACTTGTCACAAAGTATGACGTGCTCCTTTTGAAAATATAATATGGTCTAAGTGTAGTAAGAATAAAGTCTTTTTCAATTATTGACTTGCTCTTATTTACCTCGGAGAAGGTTGGTTCACCTTACTTACCATGCTTCGTACTTGTCACAAATATGATGTGCTCATTTTAAATATATAATATGGTCCAAAAGTACTCAGAATAGAGTCTTTTTCAATTATTGACTTGCTCTTATTTACCTCCAGCTCCCCCAGGTCATGCTTATTTGTGCAGGGAAAGAAAGTGGTGTCATGGATAGTTACATCAAGTTATCTTACAAAGTATGTAGTAGACCTCTAAAATGGGAGTAGGCCTCACTACCATGGTTGGTTGCCGAGGAAGTGTCTTAGTTGTAAAACAATGTAAATGCTTACATGAACGAAAAGAGTGTCTTACGTTCTTGAGGTGGAGTTCTCTCTATTCAATAGATCATTTCTTATGAAATTTTCGGCTTGGTGCAACTTAAATGGTTTACGCGTTACTGGATCCCGAAATGAGAATATTTGTCTCCATGTAAAGTCGGTACTCTTTCTACATTTTTTAGCCCAAAAAATCATCTTGACAAACAAAATTGTAAATAATAAAAATAAAGAATTGACAGATTTTGCCTAAGAATAAAGTACATTGTCAATCAACCTGTATATTTGACTATCCATATCGTCAATGCAAATCAACACAAGAGAACAAATAAAATTACATCCACCACCAATTAAAGCATTAATAAGTCCAAAATTTTTCAACAAAAATTAGTTCTTTCACCCTCATGTCTATGACAGTCTGTAACGACCCTAACCCGTCCCTGGGGGTTAGGCCAAAACAAAGCGCCGGTGGAAATCCCACCAAGGCCATATCAAGTAACAAACCTTATAAGCAATGACAAAGGAACAAATATTGATTCAGCGGAAATGAAACTTACATTACCATATCAAACAACACAGGTTATATACATGGTTTTCCTTGTCAACCCCTCAGAGCTGTGCCTTCTACATATCTTACAAGATTCAACTACAAACAAACAAGCCTCTAAAGTAGAGTTTCAATAGCTACAACAAAAGTACAAGTCTTATAATTACAGCCTATCCACACAAAAGAGTTCACGTCAACCCTTTAATCTTCGCATCCTGAAAGGTGGAGAAAAATACATAAGCTAATGCTCGTATCAGTGACCAATACATAATTTACATGCTTTCCATGAAAATGATAAAAACATTTCATAGAGATTTCAAACATAGAAGCATAGCCTTTATAAAGCACATTCCCCATAGTTGGTGTATCTACTAGGCGTCCCCGGTAGTGGATAAGCTTCGACATCTTAGCATTACCCCTAGCGTATAAGTGTCACATAGTAGGAATGTCTTTCTAGATAGGAAAATATAGTCACCTTTCATTTATTTCCATGGAATTCAACTTGTAGTACAAAACATGTAGAACAAGTTTTGAATTGAAAAACTTGCATAAAACCATGTAATTTAGGTATTGAGTCACTCACCTCGATTCACGTGTCACACGAACCTCCTAGAAAATTAGGCAACAAAAACATGATTAGAAGATGCTAAATAAGCCTATCTTTAATGAACATAAGTTCCTAGAGTGAAAGATATGAAGTTAGATAACCAATCTGAAGAAATAATTTCAGAATTTGCAATTTCATCAATTTCAACTTAAAATCTGACTTTGCACAGAAATAACTAAGGTACGAACTCCACATACTTTTTTAAGGTCTATGAATCTAGTTTCAAAATCAAAAAACAGTTCGCAATTTCATCGCTCGAGCTAAAAATTATGGTCGTTTTCCCAACATGCGTTGGTGCAGACTGCACAGTTCCGAAAATGAGTGATACTAGGTTAAGAATTTCTATAGATCTCAATACTTTGAATTTGATCCTAAAATTTTTACTGTAGATAGAAGACTCATAGAGGAACTCTCAGTAAAATTCCCAGAAATTTCAAAACTTTTGAACTATCTCAATAAAATTCCCTAAAATCAGACAAACGTGAATTTTCCAATTCTGCAGAATTCTAAACCAAGTAATTTCTGTTCTAAACTACTTTAACTACACATGTGATCCAAGAAAGTCGCATTCATTAATCTCATGGAAGGTACAACCATACAAGTATTTGGCCTTTTTAGCATACTTGATACTTAAGAAAATAAGAACATTCAAAATAACAAACTACAAACAATAGCTTAGATAATGCCCTTCATCCATCTTCAATTTTTTACATTTGTCGCTCTCTTTCTCCCTTATTTCATCTTGCTGCATGCATGCATTTCCTTCTACCTCTCATATGCTTCCTGTTTTTTGGGCTCTTTTTAGGGGCCAAAGCTCAGCACATGGGATCGTTCGCCGATGACTTTGGCCACATTTCCGGAAGCCAATCAACATAAGACCATGCGGCAGCTAGATTCATATGGCTTTTATGTCAAAACTTTGAGCCTTTCAACAGCTAGGTTTTGTGTATTTGTGCTTGTAATGTACTTTCTTACTGATCCAATATCTCTAGCTTGAATTGGAGTTTTTAGCCTAGAAAATATGATAGTTCTTTTTAAGCCCCAAGTGATAAATGGTTGCAGCTAAACCCAGCTTCAGCACAATTACAGACAAAGAAGCATTAACCCAAAAGATAAGCATTTCATATCCTCATCCCCTTTGTTCTGAGGGGACCTCACACATACACACTTCTTCAGGATCTGACCCCAAACTAAGGAAGAGAATTGGCATTCAAAAAATAGGTGGTTAACAGGTTCCTTACCTCCACGACAAATCACAGTTTTCATCAGCAACAATCCCCACCATTCTTCTGCCCTGCTAACAATTACAATTAAGACTTCTTCAAACAATTAGAATTAGGAATTCTTTAGATTAAAAAAGAAGGCCAAGTCATATAACAAAATCAATTGTTTCACCAACAGGCATCAATAACAAATGAAATTCTCAGATATATTACATCAAGTATGATTTATTTTTTAACTTTTAGATTTTAGGACAAAAGCATTTGTAAGTCCTTATACATGCCATCTACAATGAGAATGTAAATTCATCTTTTAACTGCTCTTCCATCTAGTTCAAAAAACAAAATCGCTATTCCGTTCATAATTGTTGGCAGTTTTCAATAATGTTTTCACATGCTCTGTACTTGGCCTTTCTTTGTAAACAGAACTTGGGGACAAATTGACGTGGTAGGCTAGGTTAACCTACAAGTTTGTCAAAGTTAATCAAGTATCTAACAGGACAGCGGTTGTAGGTCAAAATGTGCTTATGGAGCACATACATGTTCTATAAAGACCAAGTCACCTAATCATACAGATCAAAACTCTAAACCGACCATGGAAACCATAAACTCTGTTCTGATCAAAACACTCATGATTACACGATATCTGTATTAGAGCAAACCCACTTGCCAAACAAAAATATGAACTAAATAAGGAGTATGAAACAACCAAATCAAACAAAGTGACATAACTATGGACTTATACAAATGAAAACACAGTAAAATCACCAAAAGTAGTATCTGTCAAACTTTCAATCAGGGTTCACGCAACAATATGGGTCGAAATCTATGTAAAATAACCAAAAATTTGTCTCAAAATGGCCGAACATTAGAGAGGAGGGAACAGAATAATAGAAAGAGAGGATAGAGAAGAGAACACCAGAGAGGGAGGAGAACGCAGAGATGGAGAGAGAGAGAGAGAGGAGAGAGTAAACGAGAGAGAGGTTAAGAGAGAGGGAATACCTGGAATCACAGAGGAGATGATCGAAGGGGGACCAAACCCTAGATAGAGGAAAGAGGGAGAGTTACGTTCCAATTGCAGAATCAAGAAGGGTATTTTTGTCTTCAATTCCATGTGTTGGAAATTAATAATTTCCTTCCCACGACTTATGAATTCCCAAAAAGTAGTCCATCAGTTGGGACTTATTTGCCCCAAAGGCCACTGAACGGCAATTCCCCCAAATTTTTTCCCTCAGGATTGGGTCTCGTATGGCACATGGAAAAAGGTGTCCTACGTAATAAAGACCATGTGTCCTAGGCAGGAGAAAATTACAGGTCGCTTTTGTTTCATGTTTGACTTCAAGCCACGTAGTAAAAAGCCTCCCATGCTCAAAATTAAGGGTTGAAAACAGAAAGTCTACACACATACAATTTGTGCACAGATTCATTGTGGAGCTTACCATGGATTCCACACAAATCATCCAAGCCGTTCATTAAATGTAAAACATTTTTTCAAGGGTCCCCGTAAAAAATAAGGTCAATCCGATACCTATAGGTGCTCGATCCAACCATATAAATTTTCCTTATCCGGAAATCTGAATGAAAAGTTTGATGGTTGGATAAAACACTTATAAGTATTGGATTGAGCTTATTTTTTACAGGGACCATTAAAAAAATGTTTTACATTTAATGAACGGCTTAAATAATTTGTGTGGGACCCGTGGTGAGTCCCACAACAAAATCTGTGCACAGATTGCTGTGTGTGTAGTAGGGCTCGGTTGAAAAAACCTTCCAAACTCAGTAATGTTTTTTCCATTATCTTTGGAAATTAAATTATTTACACTGCCAGTGTAAATATTTGTTTTCTTTAAATTAATTACATTACGCTACGTTACTATGTTCCATTATCTCTCTCTCTTGATTAATTTGATCCGCACCATGTAAAATTCTTCACGTTTTAAATCTCGAATCACTTTGTGTTTGTTGATATCAACAACTATATAGAAGATTTTTATTATTATTCTTGTGTACAAAATTCAAAAATACTACGTGAATGACCAAAAGATAATAATACTAACTACATGAAGTGCAATTAGGAACTAATCATATTGCATGTGAATATCCCTATATTCATATGGTTGATCAAATATGATTTCAACACACATTTATCTTAGGAAGGATAGGTCTACGTTAGTCGTCAATCGACATGTACATGTTCATATATATCAACCATGCACATGTCGTCTTTTAATTTTGCCCCTCCCAATTTGGTTTTATTTTGATATTTTTGCTAGTGTGACAAAAAAAAAAAAAGACACTTTCCGTTAATTACCTTGTTTGATTTATTGAGGAGTTAAGTAATTTTCTATAAGTGGCCGACTTGTAAATCAATTTTTCTACAATTTCAATTCTATCAGAATAGAAGACTAATAAGTCGTGCGGCTCTCTCTCTCTCTCTCTCTCTCTCTCTCTCTCTCTCTCTCTCTCTCTCTCTCTCTCTCTCTCTCTCTCTCTCTATTTGGTTGTTACAGCGGCAGCCACAACAAGACTACCCCACCGCTCAATATCTTACCGTCCGTCTCGGCAATTAATAATCCGGATTTTTAAAAACTCTTTCAGTGAAAAGTTTTTTAAAATCCTGACCCTTCAAAACACTTTCGAACAGTGAGAAAGTGTTTGAACGGTGGAATAGCGGTGAATGTTGAGTTTTTGTGCGGCAACTTTCTGTTGTCAACAAGACTTTTTGTGCTGCTTAGGAGGTATCTTGTTCGTTGATTGCAAATTTTTGTAACTTCGTCTCTAATGTATTTTCTCTTTTGGTTGGCTCCAAGCTATTTTTAATTGATTGGGTCTACCTGAGTGACATACGATTGTCAAGGATTAGGATATCAATATAGTTGTGATGCTGACATGCCGCCTACTCAATTCTGTTCAAAGATTAATAAATTTATTTTGCTAATAAAAAAATATAGTTCCTCTCTCTCTCTCTCTCTCTCTCTCTCTCTTACAATTATAAAATCTATTGAAGAAAAATAAATAAATCTTGTTCGATACTTCTAATGAGCTAATCAAATGGCTCTTAGTCCAACTGATTGTACCTCTTGACTCTCACAGGATCTGAAGTCGAGTCTATAGAAAGATATCAAAACTCTCTTTAGTTGTTAACTCTCTAACCTCCAACTGATGTATACGGAACAATATTTTGCAGTTCCTATCTAGATCAAATCACCCAACTTATAACTGGTGCTATCCCATTGGAAAACGAAATTATTCCTAGCCAGCCAATTGAATATTTTAATTTAAATTAAGAAAATGTATTTAGGTTTTCATTTAACTTTGAGAGTGAGAGATACTTAACCACATGACGACGCACGTACATCACACCACAAAAGGGTGCCACAACTGAGGACCTTGCTTGGTTTCCGTTGGCTATAAAAATGATTTCAACAGGGAAATTCTCTCTCATGCAGATTGGTTCATTTGAGGCAACATTCTAGTTCTGCCCCTGCCAGTTCGTGTGCGCACACTCCCTCTCATCCATGTCTATTTCTCCGCAACTCTGCCGGCTCACTGCTCGTACCAACATTTACATGCCAGATACCTGCAGAGTCTTTCCTCGCTGGAAACCTCTCTCTATGAGATGCGCCCCAGGCGAGTCTCTACCGGCGTCCGTGGCCATGGATGTCACCGATTCCGGCTTTGATGCGAAGGTGTTCCGACATAATTTCATGAGGAGCGCAAATTACAATCGAAGGGGGTTCGGCCATGAAGGAGAGACTCTTGAGCTCATGAGTCACGACTATAATAGTAAGTTCTATGGGATTGTTGTTGTTTGGTTGTCTACATAAGCTGAGGAAAAAAAGGTTTAATTTTAGCTATCGTCCCTCTAGTTTCACTTGAATTTCAACTCTGTCCCCTGAATATCAACTGCGACAACTTTTCCCTTCGATTATAGTTTTTCTCTCTATTAAGCTCAATCAATTATGGAAGTTAGAAAAGTTCAGTTAACCCACCATAAGTTTACTCATGAAAGTCTCTCCTATCTTCTTCTCCACCAAAACTGATCAAATCACAATCCACAATTCTGCATGAAAACAATTAGTACAGTACATAATAAAAATCAAGTCATAAAATCGGATCGATGCAAAAAACAAAATGCATGTCCATTGTATATACAAGCCTATATTGCACGTATAGAGCTGAGATATCGTTTTAGGAGTGGTAAAATCTTTTGAAATCTTAGAATTTGTTAATACTACATGCAGAAGAAACATCTATAACAAATAATGATATGGCTGTGTTTTTTTGTATAATTACTTTGGTGGAAAATTCCAGGTGAGATTATGAAGACATTGAAAGAGAATGAAAATGAGTATACATGGGGAAATGTGACAGTGAAACTTGCAGAGTCATATGGATTCTGCTGGGGTGTGGAGCGGGCTGTTCAGATTGCTTATGAGGCTAGAAAGCAGTTTCCTGAACAAAATATTTGGATAACCCATGAAATTTTTCACAATCCCTCCGTCAACAAGGTCTATATTTTTCTGCCCAAATTTCATAGCAATAATTGTGTAATTTCATGGTAATTTTATCACAGTATGTTTGTGGTAATAAAATGGTTTCATTTGGACCCGACGGAAGTTTTGGCCATTTTTTCTTTTCCGTGTGGTAGTACAGGATGTCTGGGTCCTCAACGAGCCCTCTTGTTGTTGTGGTATTAAACATACGTTTTTTTTTTTGTACGTTATTCGTATCCACCCATTGCACTAGTTGGTAGTAATTTATATTTTTGTCATCGATCGCAGCGATTGGAAGAGATGGAGATCCGAAGAATCCCTGTTAAGGATGGGCGTAAACAATTTGATGTTATTGAGAAGGGTGATGTTGTGGTCTTGCCCGCTAATGGAAACCCGGTGGATGAGATGATGGTCTTGAGCAACAAAAATGTACAAATTGTTGATACAACTTGTCCATGGGTATCCAAGGTTAGATCCATTTCTATTTGACACTCTGCTTTCTTAAAAACGCGCTTCAGAATTTGTCAGTTAGAGTTTAAAATTGTGCACGACTAAATTTCTGGTGAGATATGATACATTCTGTATTTATATATATGAAGGTTTGGAATGCTGTTGAAAAGCATAAGAAGGGAGAGTACACTTCTATTATTCATGCAAAATTCTCACATGAGGAGACTATAGCGACGGCGTCTTTTGCAGGAAAGTATGTCATCGTGAAGAACATGGAAGAGGTACTTTTTATCGTGGCTGATACTGTTTGTTGTGTTCTATTAATCTATACAATCTTTTAGATTTCTACACCCATGAGTACGTTAACATATAGGCTCCATTTGTTTCGACCAAAAATATTTCCTCCAAGGGAAAGTCTATAATACACACCCCTTAAAACATTCTTGAGCTAAAACGTTTTTCCAGCAAAAACGTTCTTCAGTCTATTTGAATTCCTCAACTTAATACAGGCCACCTACGTTTGTGACTACATTCTTGGGGGCGAGCTTGATGGATCTAGCTCTACCAAAGAAGCATTTTTAGAGGTAACATGTTGCCAGTTTGTTGTACCTAGTTTCTCTATATGGTCGGAAAACAACGCGACAGGTTTCAAACAAGAATTCTTGTCTGTCGCAGAAATTTAAATTTGCGGTTTCTAAGGGGTTCGATCCAGACACCGACTTGGTTAAAGTTGGGATTGCGAATCAAACTACGATGCTCAAGAGGGAAACTGAAGAGATTGGTATGTAGTAACCATATTCACCGTACCGGCCATTCGATTACATGCAGCACCAAATCACAAGTTGTGGTTTCCAAGTAATTTGTTTTCTTGTTTCCCTGCAGGGAAGTTAGCCGAGAGGACTATAATGAGGAAGCATGGTGTGAAAAACTTGAATGAGCACTTCATAGGTTTCAATACGACTTGTTATGCCACTCAAGTACTTTCCTCCCCTCTGATACTATTGAATTTTTTTTCATTTTCATCACCGAGGATTTGTCTATGGTCTATTATGACAGATCGTTCGATAGATTAAAACGGAGTTCAACTGCCATAAACTCCTTTAGGGCCGGTCCATACGGGATTCTGCCCAGACTTTAATTGGGGTTGGGCCCTCCCCGAACACCTGTGTCATCGAAAACACAGTTTATTAGAGTGTTCATAAAGCCTCTGGTAACATTTATTATTTCAATTTCAGGATAATCAAGATGCCATGTACAAGCTGGTGGAGCAACGTATGGATCTTATGTTAGTTATTGGGGGTTGGAACTCAAATAACACTTCTCACTTACACAAGATTGCGGAGGACCGTGGAATTCAATCGTACTGGATCGACAGTGAGCAGAGAGTCGGCCCTGGAAACAGAATTCTTCACAAATTGATGGTAGGTGAAGGGGGAAGATTTCCATTATGACGACCATTTTGTAGTTAATTTCCGAAAATGCAGTTTATCGACGTTCAAAATCGGATTATTGTTGCAGTACGGTGAGCTAGTTGAGAAACAGGACTTTTTACCAAAAGGTCCCATCACAGTGGGGATAACAGCCGGCGGCTCTACTCCTCATAAGGTTATATTGTGTTCGCCATGATTAATTCATCTTCCTTTTTCGTTGCTTTCCTTTGTTCATGAATCGGGTGCGATTTTTTGGACTAGCTTGGCTATTTTCCCTAATTGCGAAATGGTTTTTACCAGGTTGTGGGAGATGTTCTTATCAAGGTGTTGGCCATAAAAAGTGAAGAAGCTCTGTTACAAGCATAAGTTGATGTGTGCATGCCATGGGCTTTGTTTCCATTTGGCTGTATTCCAACTTTTGATTGGATTCTCCTTCCCCTTTTCCCTTAATAAAATGTTACTCTTGTTTATTAAAAAAAAAAAAAGTTTATGTGTGCTAGCTGTTCCGTTTAATTCTGATGGACTTGTATTGTATCCAAAGATGTGTACCACTATTTGTAGTAATGTTTTTTTTTTATATGATAAATGCTCCGCTTGGTTCACAAGTTTGAGAGTAACTTTTTACTTTCGACACATTTTTTAATAAATCTTTCTCTATCTCTCTCCACTCATTATCTCTCATTGCTCTCAAAATAACTTTCTAAAATGTAAACCAAACAAAGTGGTGAAACAACTTTACAATTTTGCAAGTGGAGTGGTAGTTTAGTTCTAAGCACTATGTACTCCCATGGATTTGGTTAGGATTCAAATATCATTAACTACAATTTGGTAACCTTTACCCACAAAAATTCATATTTTCTTGAGCCCACTTTTAACTTTGCGCCGATTTTTTTGAACTATATAAAATTCATTGGTTGGACCACAAATTCATACGTCTGGACCACAAATATTGACATATTGGACCACAAATATTGATATATTGGACCAAAATATTTATATGTTAGATGATAAGCCCGCAATTGTGTTTATATTTGGTCTTATCTCGCTCAATTTTTGCCACGCTCACGCGCATAACTCTTTGTTTTTGAATGATATTGCGCGAAAGGTGCGTTTTTGGTGTTTGCAGGCGTTCTTTGTTAAAAAGGCGGATTTTGACGCCTCGGGCTCGTTTAATGTTGACCGGGGATCCAATCGGAGCAATATCGGAGTTTGAGGACCATCTAGGGAGGTCCCACAACAAGGCTGGCAAAAGCTAGTGGGGAGGCTGTCATGGTTGGAATACCTACCGGTAGGTATTATTGCCTACCGGTTCATTGGGACGTCAATCATGTCAAGTTTTGGTGCCAAGGAAAAATCAGCCAATACCTACCGGTAGGTGTCAATGTCTACCGGTAGACATTCCGGAAATCTGTCTTCAACTTTTGGTTCGGCCCCGTTCTACCGGTAGGTGATCAATGCCTACCGGTAAGTATTCCAGAATTCTGCAGTTTTCTATTTTCTTTTTCCTTTTTCTTTTGTAACTTAATTGGAGTACTATATAAAGACCCCTTAGCACGTTTTTAGGGTTATCTTTTATCATTTTCAGCAACTCTTTCTCTCTCTACCGCTCTCTCCTCTCCTCCTCTCAATTCCTCATTAATGGTGCATTGATTGGTGGGTGTGGAGGTGGTTGGTCTTCATTAAAATTGTAAGTACCTATGAGATCCTTGTTAATCTAGCATTTATTTCCATTTTCGTGATGATTTCGTGCTCTCTCTCTCTTACCCTTACTCTTTGCACTTCTCTTTACAATATGTGTGAGTAGTGTAGCAAGGTTGGGTTATGTGATGATTAACATCCCGTAACCACGGGTATTTTTTCTTCTTCTCTCGTTAAGCATCGTTTTCTAAGGGTAAACACGATTCTAGGGTATTTTTACGTATCAAAGCTTGGAGGTGTTAACCTCTTTGATCGTTTGTAGGCTAGGGTTTCGATTCCTAGCCACAGATGATGCTTAGAGCAATGTCCTTCTGGGTGTTTGTCAAAATGTTTCCAAAATCCTAGTCACGTTTATCACTCCTGTCAATAAGAGAAGAACGAGTTTACCTGTGGTTTGCGGGTGTTGATTATCCTAAGACCCAACCTTTAGTTTAATCCTCAGTAAAAAGCCGTAGATAGGTTAAGTAGCCAGTTAACTAAATCGTTCAGTTGGCCGTCTCAACGCCAAAATTTGGTTGGCCGTCCTAACGCCAAATTCTCTACTCAAGCTAATCTCCAATTCAAACTATGGACGCGCTCCCAGTGGAATCGACCCCGGACTTCCGGGATTTATTATGCTATCAGACGACCTAGCCCTACGCTTGGGGTAATCTTATTTCAGCACACTTTAAGGTCGCAAGCATTGGATCACAATCTATTTTGGCATATCTACCTTGATTTCTCCGGTGCAATCACCCTTCCTATGCTTTGAGAGTGAGAGGTCCAATTTCACATGACATGTCAATTTTTAGGTCCCATTCGGTTAAATAAGCCAACTGGTTTTTTTTTTTTAGTCAAATTTTTTGTATTAGTTAGTTTTTCGTCAATTTTTTTGAGATTATTGCATCATCATGACGAGAGAAATCTAAAAAAAAATTATGATCGAAATCCTTTTTTTAATAAAGAAAAAAATTGGCTTATTTTTGTCTTTTTCCAAAACAATTAAGTTTCGATCGTAATTTTTTACTTTTTAAATTCCTCTTATCATGACGATTCAATAATCTCTAAAAAAATTGACGAAAAACTAACAAATATGACAAAATTTTGAGTAAGGACAAAAAAAAATAAACCAGTTGGGTTATTTAACCGAACGAGACCTTAATGGGCATATGAAATAACTCCAATCAAAATGTCAAATATTTACGTGTCATTTGACATCTCGTTCCGACGACTCAAACGTAGCGTTTGGTGAACCTGTGCTCACACCGAGTGGAATTACCGAGAAAATCCATTTGCCGGGTCCCAAATGTGAGGGTACCCCCAGACCAACCACGAGTCGTACGCTAATTTATTTTTTAAGGTTCCCATAATTTTGGGTGAATTTAAGGTTAAAGGCCTAAAATATCCACTAGTAATACTTTCAACAGTGTTGGGATTAAAATAACATCAAATGATGCTATTATCCCATTTTGTGTGATGTTCTTACTTTTTAGAGGGTAATTGATAAAGTGGGTCTAAATATTTTTTATAACCAGATGTTCGGACTACCTTACGCGCAATTTCGACTAATACCTGGGCCGTGAAATTAAAGACCGGACAAAACTTCAAGTGGTCAGTTTAAAATGTTCGATCTCCGTCAAACTCAACCAAACTCCTCATAAGGTAATTAAGTTTTCTCCTTTGCAACTGTACATTCGTCGGCACAAGGAATTAAAGACAATCTTACACTCATTTAGAGCCCGTTCCAGAACACTTCTTACAAAATAAGTAGTACTTATTTCACATTTTCAAACTTAAAAATAATGTAAATAAAAAATAAATTTTTTAATTTTTTTGTACCGTATTAAATATCTCAATGTGATCTTTCAAACAAGATTTATATTTCATATTTTTAAATTTCAATAATGAACTTGAAATTGTCTTTTTAAAAAATAAATACGTATTTGACGCTTGAGAACAGGACCTTAATAGGCCTCATTTATTTGCCAACATTAGTTGAGGTTGGAGGATGACAACAAATGTATAGGAGCTCCCATATGACATGCATGTATGACTAATTTGAGCGTTCCAATATGACATGCATGCATATAGGGTTGTAAATGAATCGAGTTTGTCGAGTTTGAGCTCGGCTTGTTTACCAAGAGAGTAAAAAATTTAGGCTGAGCCTTAACGAGTCGAGTCTTTAACGAGCTGAGCTTAGTCATTTACTAAACAAGACTCTTTCATCGAGCCGAATCTCCCTTAACAAGTTGAGCTTTTGTCGAACGAGTAGATCTTCACTTTGCTCAATTACTAATGAGCCGAAAAAATCGAGCTACTTCTCGGTTCATATATAGCTCTACAAGCATGTACGACAGCGGCATAAATATACAGGGACTTTGGCCCTCCCCACTTAAATGTACTCCAATTTTAGTCGCTTAGCTAGCTATGATAAGTTAATAGTCATTGTCGGCAAGGGGGATTGGGATTCTGTAGTGCGGACGACAGAATTGTAGTGCAGCTGATCTGAATGTCCATTTCAACAGGTAGAATTTTAATCTGAGCAATAATTGCCTGAATTAAAAAAATGAGCCATTCGTGCTGAAATAGACAATCGAATCAACCGTACTACAATCCTGTAGTTCGACGGTGCACTCCAAGAATCCTATCCAAGGCTAAACCCATATCACACGATCTGCAGAACATATGCTAAACGCCACAAGACTTTCACATAAAGAGAGAAACACGAAAAAAAAATAGTTTTAAAAAAACACGAATCACGAGCTTTCCAAAACTCCGATAATATAAAATAAAAAATAAAAATGATTTTGACATTCTAAAAATTGATGCGACGCTTTTTTTTTTTTTTTAAAGTGTCTCCATCAATTTTGTAGTGCCAATATTATTTACCAATTAGAAAGACAAAATCGCAATGATCAAAAAAAAAGAAGGGAAAAAAATCCAAATGGTCCTTGTAGTTTAAGTGTTTGTGTCAACTTGGTCCCTGCAGTTTCAATTGGCTCGATTTACACTCTGTAGTTTCCATTTTGTTTCAACTTGGTCCAATTACTAACAACCGTTAGCCTCCTTTAATGCCAGAAACGAATGGGCTCCGTCCTGCGGTTAAAACCGTAATCTCCCTTTCTCCTCTTGCCCTAATATACCTCTGAACCAAAACAGAGAGCCTCATTCTTCCATGCTCCACTTTGTTTCCCCACAGCTTCCATTCTCCATTGATCAGGACGCAGAAGAAAATCGAAGAAGACCATGACTGGCGACTGTGGGTTGAATGTGCACATCCATCAGTGAAGCAAATCATGTTGGCATTGGCTGCTTCATGGTTGTTGGGAAATGCAAACTCCAACCTCTAAGCGCATGGAAATGCAGAACGGAAAAAAGACATGGCAGTGTGTAGTTTGTTAGTAGACAAAAAAGACATGGCCATGCCCTTATCACTCACCACTGGTATTGTTTTACCTGCGGACAAACTGATGAATTTTTCTGCGTAATACTGAAAATGCATAAAATGCCAAATCCCATACCAAGCTCAAAAGTCACAACATGATATAGAACCATGTCAAAAGTCAGAATATTACATAAACTCAGTTCCAATTATAGCAAAGTCAAAACCTAATACATAGACATAACAAACCACTCGGCTAAGTTACAATAAACCTATCAATCTTTTGACCGTTACGCAAAGGAAAATGATATTAGCACTCCAAAAAATAAATAAATGTGGCTTTGGAATTACACTTGCATCAATTTTTAGAGTGTCAATATTATTTCCTTATGCCTATGCAAAACACATCCAATATATCACTACTACAAAAACCTTAAAAGATGACACTCAAAAAATTGAAACAATGACAGTTTTTGTAAAACTGTCATCGAAAATATGATGGTAGACTTTTGATAACAGTCCATCTTACAAACTGTCATCTTTGCGATATAAGATGACGGTTAAGAATAAAAGTGACATTATTATCTTTTCTTTAATGTCAGTTTTTGCTTAAAACCGACATTAAAACATGGCGCTTCCGGAAGCCCATATGAGAAACCTTTTAATGACAGTTTTCCTTAAAAGCGACATTGAAACTAATCTCTTTTAATGACATTTTTAATTAGAACTGACATTGCAGTTGATCATAAAAGATGACAGTCAAAAAGCATCATAAAATCATATAAGATGATAGTTTAAAACTGTCATCTCATACTTTCAATGTCTATGATGACAATTTTATCAAAAACTGACATTAAAAGTGCTCATCTTAAAATTTTCGAAAATATAGTATACATATTTTTGTTTGTCTTTTGTTAACAATAAGCATGCCAGCTCAGTTGGTAACACGTGCGTGCGCGAGGAACTGAAGTTCTTGAGTTCAAGTCCTGGGGCAAGCAAATATTTGCTGGCAACACAAGTGCTAAATAGGCGACACACAAGTGCCATGCGAGAGGCACGTGGGTGCCACGTGGGCGGCCATGCATTCGAAATAGAACTGATTTTTTTTTTCTTGAATGGAGAACAGATAAGATGACAGTTTAAATCCGTCATCTTTGCAATTAAAGATGACGGATTGAAAGTATCATCTTTTATCACAAAGATGACAGGTTGAAACTGTCATCTTATATGTTTAATGACAGTTTTTTATTGTCATAACAAATCTAGACTTTTAATGACAACTCTAAAGATGAAAGTTTCAAAATCATCTTTCACGTTTAATTACACTTTTAAACTGTCATCTTTTACGATTATTGTAGTAGTGTATACATATTCTATGCATATAATTTTTTTTTTTTTTTGACTTCAATGCATATAATATTGATATACAACAAAAAAAGACATGGACTTTGATGAATAAAATAGAACCCCTGTATGATTTTGTCCCATAAAAGTAACAAAGCATTTGAGCAGAACCTTTTTTTACTGTTTATGAATAAAAAAAACTCACCATATTTTGGCATGAATCCATCAAACCTGCAGTAAGAAGCCATATCTGGTGCTTCCATTTCTTGAAGTCAGCCAAGGAGATGGATGTTCTTCTTCCTCCCACAAAATAGTCTGCTCCAAAATATAAAAGGTAAATATCTAGTGGGAAACAAAGTAGGGCAGGAGGAGAAAGAAAGATTACGGTTTTAACCTTAGAAAAGAGGCCCATTCGTGTTTGGCATTAAAGGAGGCTAATGGCTGTTAGTAATTGAATCAAATTGAAACAAAATGAAAACTACAAAATATAAATCAAGTCAATTGAAATTACAGGGACCAAATTGACACACAAACTAAACTACAGAAACCATTTAGATTTTTTCCCCAAAAAAGAAAGACACCACATATGTCCTTGGAATAGACACCACATATGTATGTGTGGGTCTACCTAAGTTTTGACTAGGTGATTGGAGTTTTGTGTTTTGATATTCTCACCACGAATTTTAGTTCAATAATTGCACGGTATCTGTTGTTGAATTTTTTTTTCTATCGGTACAAGTAACAATTTATTAAAGAAAATGGGAAAAGGAGATTCGAAGTTCAAATCAAGGATTAAAAAATACATCCAAATGAACAAAACCCAATACACCTGGAGCCTGAAAAGCCCAAATAAAACAAATACAACCATCAGATGGCCTAAAAGTCCATCAATTGATTTGATGATAATTATATGTCGATGGTAAATTAAGTTATAACGATATGGGGCAATGTTTAATACACAAGTTTTTTGAGACGTGTGGTACATCACATGTGAATTTTTGTAGCTCGTGATATAAAATTTTTGTGGCTCAAAATATGATTTGTATGAAAAATAGATTGTGATCCAAACATATAAATATTTTGGTCCAATATATTAATATTTGTGGTCCGGACGTAGGACGTATGAATTTGTGGTCCAACCAATGAATTTTATTTGGGTCAAAAGAATCGGCGGAAAGTTAAAAGTTGGCGCAAGAAAATATGAATTTTTGTGGGTAAAGGTTACCAAACTTTCATGGCGCAAAAAAATATGAATTTAAAAAATTGGTCTAGTTGGAGAATACCTTCTTAAAAAATAAATATTTATTTTATATTTTCAAACTTAAAAATAATGTAAATGAAATTTTTTTTTTGCACCGTATTAAAAATCTCAATGAGATCTATCAAACAAGATTCATATTGATAGAAAAATTATTTGTACAAATACATAATTTTGAGCTTGAAATTACCTTCTTAAAAAATAAATACTTATTTTCCTTTCGGAAACGGGACCTAATTAAAATGTCAAATGTTTACGTGTCATTTGGCCTCTCGTTCCGACGACGGACCGAGCCTTTGGTGAACCTGTGTTCACACCGAGTGGAATTCCCGAGAAAATCCATTTGCCTGGTCCCACATGTGAGGGTCCCCCCAAACCATCCACGAGTGGCACGCTAATTATTTTTTAAGCTTCCCATAATTTTGGGTGAATTTACGGTTAAAGGCCTAAAATATCCACTAGTAATACTTTCAACAGTGTTGGGACTAAAATAACATCTAATGATGCTATTATCCCATTTTGTGTGCTGTTTTTACTTTTTAGAGGGTAGTAATTGATAAAGTGGGTCTAAATATTTTTTATAACCTGATGTTCGGACTGCATTTCGACTGATACCATGACCGTTAAGTTAACGACCGAACAAAACCTCAAGTGATTCTAATACTTGAAATGTTAAACCTTTACAAAATTCGAAAGATGCGATCTCAAGAAGAACAAACACTTACCATATTAGATTTCTCCTGCTCACCCAACCAAACTCCTCGGAGTTAAGTGGGTCTAAACATTGTCATTATCTTTCCGTTTTGGTGTTACTCGGTAGCTGTAATCTCATGAAAACTTTCGTATGGTAATTCAGTTTTCTCCTATGCAACTGTACATTCATTGGCACAAGGAATTAAGGTCCCGTTTTCGAAAGGGAAATAAGTACTTATTTTTAAAAAAACAATTTTAAGTTTAAAAATTATGTACTTACGCAAATAATTTTTCTATTAATATAGATTTTATTTGATAGATCTCATTGAGATCTTTAATACAGTGCAAAAAAATTGAAAATTATTTTTTATTTACATCATGTTTAAATTTAAAAATATAAAATAAATACTTATTTTTTAAAACAATGTTATGGAACGGGGCCTAAGGACTATCTTACACTTATTTAATAGGCCTAATTTATTTGTCAACATTAGTGGACGTAGGAGGATGACAGCAGCGTAATTGTGTCGGAGGCTCCGATATGATATGCATGTATGACTAATTTGAGCACTCCAATATGACATGCATGCATGTTGGGCTTTAAACGAGCCGAGTTTTATCGAGTTTGAGTTCGGCTCGTTTACCAAATGAGTCAAAAAATGGGGGTTAAGTCTTTAACGAGCTTAGTCATTTATTAAACAAAACTCTTTTATCTAGCCGAGCATCCTTTAACAAGCCGAACTTTTGTCAAACGAGTAGAGTTCCACTTGGCTTGTTTACAAAACGAGCCAAAAAATTCGAGCTCTAGCTCGGCTCGTTTAGTAAACGAGCTGAGCTTCTCGATTCATTTATAGCTATACATGCATGTATGACAGCGGCGTAACGTGGTGTTCCAGTTTCTTTCTAAACCTTTTTTTTATTTTAAAAAGAAGGTAATTTCAAACTCAAATATAATGAGAATGAAAATGAAAAATATTTTTTTGATTTTTTTTTTTGCACCATTTAAAATATCTCAATGAGATCTATAAAATAAAATTCATACTAATAAAAAAAAATTATTTACGTAAACATAATAATTTTTAAACTTAAAATGAACTGTTGAATGTAAAAATGAACGACTGAGATTGGACTGCATAGACTCTATGCAATCCAATTTCAGAGAATCCACCTACTTTGCAGAACATGTGCTAAAACATGCAGAACATGTGCTAAAACGCCACAAGATTTTCACATAGAGTGTGAAACACGGGAAAAAACACACGAAGGGTGACTATAATTCTAGTTTAAAATAAAAATAAAATAAAATAAACCCGAATCACGAGGTCCCAAAACTCCGATAATACTCGTATAAAATAAAAATACAAAATCGCACCATAATTGAACACGCCCACGCTCTGCCTACCATCCCCGCTAAGAAACGCGCGCTCTCTCTCTCTCTCTCTCTCTCTCTCTCTCTCTCATTTATCCATGGCGATTTCTCTGCAACCGTGTCGTTTCACTACCCGGACCGACCTCTTCGCGCCGGAGACCAGAGTCTTCCACTGCCGGAAACCTATCTCCGTCAGATGCTCCGCCGGCGAGACTCCGTCGGCGTCGGTGTCCGTCGATTCGGACTTCGATGCGAAGGTGTTCAGGCACAACTTGACGAGGAGCGAGAATTATAATCGGAGAGGGTTTGGGCACAAAAAGGAGACTCTTGAGCTCATGAATCGCGAGTATACCAGTAATTTCTTTCGCTTTGTCGCACTTTGTTAGTTTTCTTATGTTCATTCCGGCTAGCTTACGTGTACCTAATTTTTAGAGAAACAATCCCATGTTCCCGCTCTTTGTTTGTTTAGAGCATTTCCAGCCCTTACTCATACTTTTACTCCAAATTGAGTAAATACTTGGGTAAAAGCTTCAATTGGTACGAAACAATCTAATGGATAATTACAAATCTAAAACACGAAGTTGGGTAAAAGCTTCATTAATGGCATGAATTTAGAAAGGGTAAAAATCGCCATACGAAATTTGAGTTTTCCTTTATTTGAACAAAATTTTGAGCAAAACTCAATTTGGTATAGATTTGATCAAGGAGTGAATTTTAAGGAGTTCTAGTTTGGAGTTCAAAAAAAAAATGGTAAGGGCTATAGATGCTCTTAGAAAGGGGAGCCTTTCGATTTTCGTTGTTTATAGTGTTACTCGTGGTGTCCTTTTAACTTCACAATATTACATTTACAAAATAAATCATTCAGATTTGGCCTTAAACTGGGAATCCAGTTCTTGCTCTACTGTTTGGTTCCTGAGAAAATCGAGAAAAGAAAAGAAAGGAAAAAGGTTTCATGTTCTGTTGGACGTGTATTGTTGAGCTCCTAAGGTAAAGATTTAAGAGCTCAATTTAACTAGGAGCTTTTCTTGTGGTTTCATGTTCTGTTGTAGGAGTATTATTGAGCTCCTAAGGTAAAGATTAAGAGCTCAATTCAACTAGGAGCTTTTCTTGTTCTTCTATTATTTTCGGAATTGATGTAGAAGATCGGACTGTGTTCGCTATGGTATTAATTTGATGAAAGATTTCAGGTGATATCATAAAAACATTGAAGGAGAATGGGAATGAGTATACTTGGGGAAATGTGACTGTGAAACTTGCGGAGTCGTATGGTTTTTGCTGGGGAGTTGAGCGGGCTGTCCAGATTGCTTATGAGGCGAGAAAACAGTTTCCTGAGGAGAAGATTTGGATAACCAACGAAATTATTCACAATCCCACAGTCAACAAGGTCTAGTTTTCTACCCAAATTAACAGTACTGCTTATCCTTGGTTCGTATTTGTTTTGTCTGTGGGCTTGCAACTTTGATCGTTAGTTACACACTTAGGTGTTGGCAAAAGCATGAGCTAATGAACGTTTAGCCATCTATCATTGGACCATTTTTCGTATCTGTATTCTGGGTATTCTCTTACAGATCATACGACGGTCTGAAATATTGGATTTCTGGTTCTGTCTTTATTTTTTGACAAGTTTTGATGCTGCTTTTATTTGATTTCTTTGTGTAGACAAGCACACTCCATGCTCATATACTCGGCCACATGGCCTGTAATATTTGTTGACTTGATACCCATTTTGCTAAGCTTGTCTTTTATCTCGGTTATTATCAGAGAAGGGGGGCTGGACAAGCCTTCTCTTTATGGTATTAAGGGTTCCCTTTCTATATATCACCACTCATTGTAGCTCTTAATCTTTTTTGTCATTAAAGAGATTGGAAGAAATGGAGGTGCAAAACATCCCTATTAAGGATGGGAGTAAACAATTTGATGTTGTTGATAAGGGCGATGTTGTGGTTTTGCCTGCTTTTGGAGCTGCGGTGGAGGAGATGATGGCCTTGAGCGATAAGAAAGTACAAATTGTTGATACAACTTGTCCATGGGTATCGAAGGTAAATTTTCAGTTGACTGAGCTGCAGCTGATTTGATATTTTTGCTTGTCGTTCTTTCTTAAAAGTTTTGTAGTCCCCAGTCTTTGAGATTCGACATTCCTAATCTCTATGAAGGTCTGGAATACTGTTGAAAAGCACAAGAAGGGAGAGTACACGTCTATTATTCATGGGAAATATTCTCATGAGGAGACTATAGCAACTGCATCATTTGCAGGAAAGTATATCATCGTGAAGAACATGGCTGAGGTACTTTATCGCGGCTGTTATTGTTCTTTGAGTTCTCTTTATTCTTAATATCTTTCAGATCTTTACGCTGAAGTGAAATGTATGTTTTGAATTTTGATCACTAAGTAAGCTGACTTCGCTGCAAGATTTTTAATCTATATGATTCTCAACTTAACACAGGCTACATATGTTTGTGACTACATTCTTGGGGGTGAGCTTGATGGATCTAGCTCAACCAAAGAGGCATTTTTAGAGGTAAAGTGTTGCTAGTTCATTTAACCTAAAATTTCAATATGGTTTAAGAATGATGGCAGGTCTCATGCAAGAACTTTTGGTCTGTCACAGAAATTCAAATTTGCAGTTTCTAAGGGGTTTGATCCAGACACCGACTTGGTTAAGGTTGGTATTGCAAATCAAACTACAATGCTCAAGGGTGAAACTGAAGATATAGGTTAGTTACATTTTTCACTATGTCATTCGATCATATTTGCCAACATATTGCAAATTGTGGTTTCTAAGTTTCTTTTGTTGTTTCGCAGGAAAATTAGCGGAGAAGACAATGATGCGCAAGTACGGAGTGGAAAACGTCAATGAGCACTTCATAAGTTTCAATACGATCTGTGATGCCACTCAAGTATTCTCCTCTCCTCTGATCTATTGGTTTTTTTCATATTCATAACTAATGATTATTATAGTAGACCATCAGATTGTATGCTGGGGTGCTCATTGTCATTCATCTTTCCATGCTTTGTCTTTTCCCTTCACTTGTTTGTGTTTTGTCATTAGAACTTGGGTTATGTAACAATTTTTTTCTGGGTGTGCATTTGGTTTTGGAAGCTCGTTGCTCTCGAGAGAGGTTGAAGAGCCTTCCACTTACTGTCGATCCACATGTTTTTCATTTCTTATTTGCAACATGTTGAAGTGTTGTTCTGAAAACTGTTTCAGATTACAAAGGAAAAAACTTGAGCTAAAAACGTTTGCCTATATTCCTTTTTTTTCCCTAAGTGAAAGTAAATAAATGCTCATCAAAAAAGAACACGAACCAATTTTAGCCTTCTGGGTGCTTTGGGCCTTCATGAAGCCTCTTCTAATTAAATCTTGTACATTTCAGGAGCGACAAGACGCTATGTATAAGCTGGTGGAGCAACAGCTGGATCTTATGTTAGTTATTGGGGGGTGGAACTCAAGTAACACGTCTCACTTGCAAGAGATTGCGGAGGATCGTGGAATTCCATCTTACTGGATTGACAGTGAGAAGAGAGTCGGTCCTGGAAACAGAATTAGTCACAAATTGATGGTAGGTGCATGCGAAAAATTCCAATGTGCATGACAACCATATTTAGTTTCCCAAAATCTAATTCATCTAGGTTCAAATTGGCTAATTGTTACAGCACGGTGAGCTGGTTGAGAAGGAGTACTTTTTACCAGAAGGTCCGATCACAATAGGGGTGACATCTGGTGCCTCTACTCCTGATAAGGTAATCATCCTACCATGATTATCTTCCTTTTCGCTACTATCCCTCATAATGGGCAATTTCCTGAACTTTGATTTTCACTAATTGTGATTATATAATCTGCTTTTGTTATAGATGATCATGCCATTGGCTTATTAGTAATCGTAATTTTTTGTCAAAATGGTTTTCACCAGGTTGTTGAAGATGTTCTTATCAAGGTGTTCGACATAAAGCGTGAAGAAGCTCTGCAACTAGCATAAGTTGATGTCTGCTATTAATTTCAGGGAGAATAATAGTGTTGTATTCCATTGAGATGAAGATTTCAGAGGAAGTTTCAGGGACTAGTGCTGTATTTTATTTCGATGAATAATTGAAAAAGTGTACCACAATCTGTAATGTAACACGTACCGTTTTGTATGTATAGAAGGTCATGGTTTTACATCTCCATTTCTTCTCCAGCTAAGTACCTTAAAAACATGGCTAACAAGTAAATACTGTGGACTCGAAGGCTTTCGATCGTGGAAATTTGCTCATGACTTCAAGAAATTTTTTGCTCGGTTCACAATCCTTTGAACGTGGAAAAGGGTGCTCGAAATGGGGGCAGGTTTTTGCCATCGCATCTTTGTACCAAGTCATATAAAAGTGGTTATAGAGCTGATGAAATGTAGTAATGTACTCTTGTTTGTGAATTTCTCCTATACTTTCTATCCTACACTTAAATTAGCTCTTAGCTGAGTTGAATATGCCAAAGTTCGCCGGATACGGATGCCCATTGAATCAAGTAATGGACATCCCACCTGGCGTTTTTGCTGTCTTCCCGGTGTGTCATGTCCCGTGTCCCCGGTGTGTCATACATGGATACAATGACCTCTAGGATTGTCCGTATGTTTATCCGGGCAACCCAGAACTGCCAACCTGCACCTATTCGCAATCCCTGTAGTTTCAAGAAGGTGATTGCACTTGGTTCTCATTTTCTTTTCAAGCTCATTCATTGATAGGAACTTCTAATCAATTATGCTTTGTTTGGACTAATAGAAGAAGTAGCGTGCATGGCGATAAGCATGTTAGTAAACCTTGGGTGTGTGTAAATGTATCTCAAGGTCGCCCAATGGTTATGTCACCCGAAGTGCCCCAAACCCCTCTCTCCCAACCTGCCAAATCCCAGGATTTTTTTGATTTTTTTTTGGTTTTCAAGTTTTCAATCTACCGTAATTTTTCAATTTCCAATCTGCCTAATCGTTTATGCAACCTTGTTAGAAAACTTTTAAATTGGACAAAATTTTGAAGCATGCTTTCTTTTATTTTTGGAAAGGAAAAGGTCCTCCACACATTATTTTCAAAAACTTGTTTACAAAGTGAGCAAGGAGTTGGCAAAGAGGGACATATCGCGGTAGAGTTCTTATTATTCTAGTTCAGCTTATGTTTAGATCAAGAATTTGCGTAGAGATTTATGGATGGAAGGGCATAGCAAAGCGATCGAAGAACCAAAAATGTTTGTGGTTGAGTCCTTCGTTAGCCAGTTTCTTGGTTTTCCCTTATGCTTCCATTTTTCTTTTCAGAACTCGACCTCTATAGGTGTTCAAAAGGAAAAAAGAAAAACTTGACCTCTAAATAGAGAGATTTCTCACTTGGAAAACAAGTAGGCAAAAATGGGTTAGTATTTACATCCAAAAATATGCCACCCAATAAGAAAATTACACGTGGCACCGGATAGTGTTTTGCCCAATCAAAACACGTTTTATTCAGACCTGAGATGTAGAGGATTTGAGGGTTTAATGACGATGTTATTTTAGTACTACACGGTATCGTTTTGATTGGAAACGACCACGTTTGGACGCCAAGCAAGGGTAATTAAGATAATAATTAAACTTAGCCGACAGGAACCCCTTTACCCAGAAATCAGCCATAAACAACATCAACAAACGTGGAAGGAGAAGAATTACATCAACAAACGTGGAAAGAGAAGAATTCTGAGGAGACCAATTCAACCAACCGTTCGAAGGCCCCTCTCAACCGTTTTTTGGAGAGAAGAAGGAGCAGTTCGAACGAAAACGTGGGCATCAGTTGAGAACGTGGAGAATGAAGATCGAAGGCAAACTCATTGTCTATAAATAGATGAAGTGAAAAGAGAAGCCCCGACAAAAAATTCATCATCTGACAACTCATACAAAATGATTGCTCAGAGATCTATCGTAGTTTAGGACTTAGATTAGATTAGTTTAGTAATTTGTAAGTTGAAGGCTTATTTGCAAGTAAGACTACTTTCGATTAAATTCAAGTTATCTTATTTTTTTTAGTCTTTTTCTTACCAAAGAGTAGTCGATTATAAGTTCACTTTTGATTCAATTCAGTGCACTTATATTTCTGCATTATTCTTGTCGAAATCTCAAGAGTATTTATATATAAACTTACCTTTGATTAAATTCAGGTTTGTTTATGTTCAATTATCTTTTTTGACTGAAGAGCGTCAATCCACTGTTTGATTGATACCTTAAGGAAAAATCCTCTTAGTTGAGGTTTAGAGCATCTCCAATCCAAAACCCTCCAAATCTCTATTTGAGAGGATCAAATTAATCTATTTTATTGGAAAAGTAGATTTAGAGGATTGCACTATTTATCTCAACTTCAACCCAACACTCTATTTCTCAACTCCAACATATTTGAAGGAGATCCTCTATTTTTTCCTTCATCCTCTATATTTAGAGGATCAAAGTTCATCCTCCCAAATGGAAGAAAGTTTTAGAGGATGGGTTGGAGAATGTTTTTCCTCCAAAATGAAGATATAGAATATGGGTTGGAGATGCTCTAAGCGTACGGATAATACAGTTGCCTGATTTAAATTAGTTGTTTTCAATCAATCTGAAAAGAATAATTTCTTTTTTGAAATTAGTTCTTTTCTGCACACCCATAATTATTTGCCGTGAGATTGAGCTAATTTAGCCCAATCAGTTATACAACAACGAATGCTCAACATACAAAAACATGGAAGGTCTAGTAAGGAGACACCTCAGAAAACATCAAAGAAAAAATGGGGGAGAGAGAGAGAGAGAGAAAAGAAGAGAAAAAACCAAGAATACTCTTCTTATTTTTGAGTTATTCAACAGTAATTGGTAATATAATTTTCGGTGAGCCCTTATAATCAGTCAGTTCCTGCGTTTGTTGAAGCGCGGGTGAGCCACCCCACGTAGTAACCCGCTCCCCAGCTTGCGAAGCCTGCATGCATTTGATGAATCTATTAATTCATATGCATAAATGAAGACAAGTACCTCAAATGAAGAATAGGGATATATATGCTATAGAATGAACAGATATATTCTATTCATGACAGACACTTTGCTATTGTTTAAGCTATAGGTTGTCAGGTTATTGATTTTGACTTACCTCTTTGCTCCAGTTTGTTCGAATTATGATGATCAATAAGATTACTGTTTGAAGCACGCTACCAATAAGCATCCCGGACCAGATGCCCTTTACACCTAGCTTGAACACATAACCAAGTACGGCACCGATTGGAAGGCCGACTATGTAGTAGCACCCTGTGTTTAACAGGGCAACCATTGACTGCCAGCCTGCACCTACCGCAACCCCTGCAGTTTCAACAAGATGATCGGTTATGCTTGGACCTAGTTTTTTCCTTTTGCAGCACGTTTCATAGAGAAAAAAATTCATTGAATCAGTTTGCACGGTAAGTAAAATGAATGCTAGAAAACCCTATTGTATATTGTTGTTTGCAATCTGACGCACAAAAAGTCTGGTACCCCTTTACTTCAAAAAATTTGTGTCCAAAACAAGTGAGGGGTTGGCCAGAGGGACTGGTCTGAGCCACTGCCAACTGGAGGTGGGAGAGGCCGAAGAAGTTGGGAGGGGTGGGGGGAATGGAACTTAGTTTGAGAGCAAAGAAAAAAATGAGTTTGGTTTCATAATAGCTTGAAGCTTTTGTCAAAGGTGATTATTTTGTTTCTGGATATTGAACATTTGAAAACAAAATCGTTGACATCTGAAGAGAGTGTACCGTGCAGAATTGGTTGGATGCTGTTGAGGAAGATGGTTGCTGCCAAAAAGTACCCCAACTTGGATGTCTCACTCATAACGAGAGGCGTTGATGTGAACAGCTTAGGAAAATCATTCTTGGTTGCCAGAATCACGGCTGTAAACAAAATTCCAAACATTACGGATGTCCAAACTGTCACCGCTATTGAGAATTTTGCAGCTTTTGGATTTCCTGCTCCAAGCTCATTGGACAAGCGCACACTGCAAGAAAAGTACGAATATGATCAAGGCAGGAGGGACAACACTTGGAAGTTCCGAACACTAGGAGAATGCTAAGGAATTGAAGGAACAAAACTAGCTTCTGACTTCGTTATCTCTTTATATGTTCATTTACCTCTTCTTTTCCTTCCGAACACAAGCCATCTGCAAATCTAGCTTTTATTTTGTTTTAGCTAATAGTTATAGATAAGACTTGAGCCTACGCATCATACCAGTAAGGCAGCGTGATAGGTGCTGAAAAGCGCCCATTTATTCCCATTAACTTAGGCTTTGTTGATTCTTTCTAATGTTATTTAACGAGATTTAATTGAATTGTGGTGTTTCAGAGCTTTCGGAGCATTCGGAAAAGATTTGGAGTAATAATCGTGAGTTAAGGATGTTCCGGTGGAGTCCACGGCGAGAAGAGGAGCGAAACGGCGAAGACTGAAAATTTGGTCCGGACCAAAGACTTGCTGGTCCGGACGACCAAAGCTGGAGCAAAGGCTGAACATGCTGGAAAATTGGTCCGGACCAGCCTATCCGTGGCCCGGACGATCGGGCAGCACGAGAACTTAGTTTGTTACGTTTTTAAATTTTATTTATTTTATGGGCCGAGATATATAAGAAAGCCTTTAGTTTTACTTAGGTTACTTTTTACTTTTCCAGCAGCCATGAGGAAGAGGCTGGAGTTTATTACTTCTTACGTGTGATATTTCCAGCGACAATGACAGAGAGAGGCAAGAGGGTTTCGAGAATTAAAAACTTCATGTCTTCCTTGTCTTCTTCAATCTCGATCCCATCTTTCTTCTCCATGGCCGGCTAAACCCTTTGTCTAGGGGGAGGATGAAACTCTGTATCAAGTAACTATATTTTTGTGTAGGGTTTTGGTTTTGTTATTCGAATCGATTGTGAGACCAAGAACCCTTTTCGTTTCAATTGAACGGATTGATTTTACTTTTTCTTATCTATTGAGTATTTGTATTCCGGATTTCAAATACATAGTCTTGCAATGGTTTTCATTGATTGTGGTTGGAGTTATGAGATTATGCTCGTAAGACGGATCGTGCCGTTAGGTGGCCAAATCGTGCTACTGAGAGACGGTCCGTGCTATAAGATAGTCTATGCCTTTTGATAACCCAATTATTTTCTTGACGATTATCGTTAGGGTTTGCAAGTCCTAGCGATAATCCTTTTGATTCGAATAAATAAACCTAACCTATGCATATTGTTGTTACGCGGTCGGAGTGGATTCTAAACCCTAGATATTTCTTCCCAATCGTTACAAACTTTCCATTTAATTTATTCTCTTAGTTTAATAAATTCTCCACATTCAAACAACCAAATTTCCTTTGCCTGAATTAATCTAAAAATTAATCGAATTTGTCGCAACTCAGCCATATTGTCTCCGTCGGAACGATACTCGGTCTTGACCACTATTCTACGGAGTAATAGTTAATTCTTAGTTTTCTAAATTTATTTTTGACACGGAACGACGCGGTCACAGCGCCGTACATTGGTGGTGATGTATATTGACAGGCCAATTTAATAAAGAATTTGGCTATACTATCATAGTTGCCAAGAAAGGAGTCACATATATTTTACGATGACTATATGCCACA
Organism: Rhododendron molle; assembly: GCA_025413875.1. Classification (NCBI taxonomy): domain Eukaryota; kingdom Viridiplantae; phylum Streptophyta; class Magnoliopsida; order Ericales; family Ericaceae; genus Rhododendron; species Rhododendron molle. Next base: position 51,905,098 of record CM046398.1, read on the forward strand.
ATCCTGAACTTCTTTTCCCTAAACCATTTCATCTAAAATCTTCTTTGGTTTTCTGAATTCTTCTTTCTATAGATAAATTTTAAGATTTGTATTGCTATGCCCCGAATATGGGAATGGGCAAGAACTGCTAACCTGACTGCTGCGTTGAAACCCAGGGCAATCATCAAAGTCCACAGCTGCAAGTTCATACTACCATATACACAGAAATTGGGGAAGATTAGAACACAAGCCTGCTTAGCAAAAGAATATACTAGACAAAACCGGATATCATAATTATGATCCTTCCAGAGTGACAAAAGAGGGCTAGAAAAGAATACTAACCAGATTGAGGTGGCATCTACGGCAATTGCTGGATTCTTTAAGCTTCCAACCATGAGGATGACAGCAGTGTAATACCACAGCTCCAAGCTGTTACCCAACCATAGCATTTCTATAAGTGAGGTGAATCATTTATAGTCCCTTTGTGAACTAAAAAATGCAAAAGCTAACCATAGCATTATGGCCGAGGCAAGTGAGAGCTTCACAAAACCTGTCAACGACTTGAATGCTAACAAGGAAAAACCAGTCCATGCTTCTGGAAAGTACCCAGAAACCACATAAGCAATCTGGGCCAGGTTCAGAAGCCACCAAGAAATGTTCCCAGCTATGGCAGCACCGAGTAAGCCATGCCCAAGCTTTGTTATGAGCACCCAATTCAACAATGCGTGAATTCCCAGAGTTGCTATCGAGACTATGGTCATGAACCAAACTTTGCTTTGGGATTGGAGAAATTTCTGTATGGGGAAGTTTAGGGCATATGCAAACAATTGAGGAATTACCCATCTACAGTACTGCCCGGCGAGATCAGAGATTTCACTGTTTTGATGAAGGAGCTTTAGCAATGGTGATGTGAAGACATAGAAGGGTGTCAGAAACAAAGCAGTCACTCCAGTAATGATCCATGATCTTTGCAAGTAAATTCCTAGCATGTTGACCTGTCCCGCGCCAACTGCTTGACCACAAAGGGTTTCGAGAGCACTTCCCATCCCTAGCTACAACAGAAGAATTAGGCAAATAGAATCCAGTTAGTTCAGCTTTGAAAGCTTAATTGGAAAAGGTCATTTTGGATGACGTAAATACTAGTCATAACTTGTGCCTAAAGACGCTACAAATACCACCCTGGATCAAAGCAATCATAGGCCTCCAATAAAATGTCGTTTTGTGGGACCTAAACCGTCTTGAATCGTAACCTTTTTTGCGTGTGCAGAGATAATCAGTGTAGAAAATAGGGTTGATCTAACCTTGAAATTCGGCCCAACACATTGTGTGTAAGCAATGCTTTAGCAGGATCATCAGAGCATAAACACAAAAGGTTGTTTTTGTTTTGATGTTGAAGAAAAGCATTGGCAAGCAATAGGCCAATACATGCATAAAAATCTACTAACGAGTACTTGATGACAACTTACCATGACACCGTATACAAAGCCCTCAACTATATTTTGAACAACTGAGACTGCTGCGAGCTCGATATCCCCCAAATGGCCTACAAATGCAGCTGTTACAACATCTATAGAGAATTGAGTGACTGCAGTAAGCATAGCAGGAGCTGCTATTTGCCACATCATTTTCGATTCGTGCAAACATTTCCCTGCAGTCGTTTCTTCCTCCGCAAGCTCCATCTCCTGTCTCCCTGCTTCGGGATGATTTTCCTCCATTGAAGCACCTTCCATCAGACCCATCCAAATCATAAAAGTTAAAACAACTTATATAATCATTTGTCTTGAGAACTATTTATCATTAAATATAATGTACGCCCAAGAGCACCCAATTCTAAAGAGATTTGGCTCCAACCCCTGACAAAGTTCAGGGGTATTATCTGAGGAAATTAGATTATGCAGCCACCTAATTAAAGTGATGTGCAGTTTTTCCTTACTTTATCCATTGGTTTATTTGTTTTGCAAGGACACTAATTGATTGCTTTCTGCATCAATATATATTATATTATGGCAAACGAAAAAGATAGGCAAAGTTTGGTGGATGCTTTTCTGACTTGTTTGGATGTTCAAACGAATTTTGATAACCAATAAAATATGCATATCAGGTGTGCTTTTCTAGCCATTTTTCTCTTACTGTTGACCTTGGTAGGTTTGGAGAAGCTTCCATTGCATGGCAAAAAATGATGCTAACATACTAACCACTCAGAGCCATCCTGTACTTTCCATGATCACCAACCACTTTTATTCTCATACTTCCTTTCATATTATGGCAAGTCACGGATCCGGGGACGCTACCAAGCGGTCCCTGCCAAGCGGATGCGCTCGGCAAGGCGCTTGGCAGCATTCCCGGGTCCGCAAGTCACCAGCCTGTAATAAAATCATTATTCATATCATCCTGGATTATCCTATAGATGACTCTGTGACATAATATGAGTCATGAGACAACTCATAGTAAATTCCAATTTTGCAACTCCCCAACAACTCTCCCCACCAACTCAAGTTGGCTGCACCCAACCAAGATCTGGTGGAAGTCATAACTGAGAAATACTAACTGTATGGACAAGATTTCCCAACAAAAGTCTGCACAGCTTATCACTACTTTCGAGTAAATTCTTTTGATAAAATAAATCTAATTCTTTGTGCGTGTGTTTTATGTCATAGGAGGTCCTTTTAGATGTCATGAAATTGCATCAACTGGACAATACATCGCACAATTCAAAAGTCCATATAACAAACCCAACAACTATATCAACCATAGAAACAACCCCCTAGCGGAGAACAAATGAAACAGCTTATGAAAGAGCCCGTACAAAGGGCTTAATAAATGGAGAGAGAAATTTTTGGAGTAATAATTGGAGAGAGCCGAGAGTAATAAGAGGAGAGAAAACTTATTGAAAACCGTGCTGAAAGAGAGTGGGTTCTGGGAACCCCAACCGAACAAAGCCAATTATCAATACTTGCCTGCCCACGTAACAGGCTAATAGGAGTGTAGAGAGGCCAGCCAGCGAATTGTCTCTGGTTTGTTTCACTCGTATCTATTAACTTAGATGAACTGTCTTCCGCAGAATTTTGAGACAACAGCGCAATTTTATGTTACGCGCTTAATAAATAGGAGGGGCAAAAAAAGCAGGATCACTGTGTGAATGAAAGAGGCAAAATGGTTAGACATGTATTCAAAACTGAGAGGATGGGGTGTTTAAGGGAAAAAAAGAACAGCAGAATACATAATCCATGATGGCTTCTCAAAATCTGTGGAATCTGGTACTTCAAACCAGACGAAGGGATAATATTACACAGAATACAATCAAAAAGCTTAACTGCAAACAACAGCCAATAACAACGGTATATACTTCAGATATATCAACTTTATTTTCTCCTCTCAAATGATTACCATCAATATGGTGCAATTTTCTTTTCTGCCTTTGTTCGGTTGAGGAGGTGATTGGTGCTGGGAGATGCTTGCTCAAACTACTTGCAGTAGTGCTAATGACACAGATTTTTTACGCACAGATCTTGCACAGATTGGGATGTGGAATCCACTATGGGTCCCACACAAACGATCCGAGCCGTTTATTAAATTTAAAACATAGTTTGAAGGCTCCCTTATGAGAAATCAGCTCAATTCGCTACCTTTAAGTGCTCGAACCAATCATCCAACTTTTCGTTCAGTTTTTAGGATCTTAAAACTTGAATGAAAAGTTAGATGATTAGATCGAGCACTTATAAGTAGCGGATTGATCTGACTTCTCCCAAAAACCCTTGAAAACATGTTTTAAATTTAATGAACGGTTCGGATCATTTGTGTGGGACCCGTAGTGGGCCCCACATCCCAATCTGTGCGTGAAAAATCTGTGTGGACAAATTTATCCTTATCGATATTAGAATCAAATTGTGCAAAGGCTTCTAACAAAAACAAAGGCAGCATCAAATGTTTGTCCATCTACTGGTCTAACTCAAGCTAACAAATCTTTGCGTGTCAATATAAAATATGTAATCCAGTTAGGAGTCAACTAGACAAGACAAGACAGACAACCACCGCAATTAGAAAAGGAAAGGCAAAAAGTTAGACCAACACAATACTATGCCACGGAGATGCATGGAAGCGTGCCATACTGTTTGCCTAAGGAAACCCAGTGCATCAGGTGAAATTTGAGCGCATTTATTTAACATATGTAACATTCTTTTAACGGATAAAGAATTCAAAGGGTGAATAAATTTTACAAACTTACAAGCTATGAGAAATTCACTTATATTAACTCGTGCAGAGATAGAATTAAGCTAATTCGAAGCAAATGAACACATCCACATAATCCGAATGCATAATTCGACATTTATTGAAGTAACATATTTAAATACACAAATAAAATAGTGTCAATCGTACACGTCTATGTGCCAGCTCCAGAAATATAATATCTACGACGAAATGAGATAGAAAATCACAGCTATGCCAACAAACAAGAACCACATCTTCATAAATGAATCTCTCGGTTGTCCTTGATGTGAATGATGATGAAAACCATGAGCATGACCCCCGTGAAATGAACCAGGAAACCAATAGGGGTTTCCAGCGGTGGCGCCATATGCATTGGCATAATTGAACCCATGCACCTGAAGGTTTAAAAATGGAACCGAACCACCAAAAGCAGCAGATTGTGTAAAGTTGCCACCCCTTGCAGCCTCCATAGGCATAAAACCTCCCACAAGTCCGTCCCCTACTTGACGGACATAGTTTGCATATGGAGGAGGAGATGGAGCCGTTTCGGGTCTCTGGCCTGCCGGACGATGGGGAATCCCAACTCTAGGGATCGATCCACGCCTTGGGTCCAAACTTATTTTTCCCCTTCCATATATAGGAACCAACTTCTCCTCTTGTATGAGGGCCTTACAAACTGGACACTCCTGGGAACATGAGTGCATATGCAGCCATTCATAAAGACAGGGCCAACAATAGAGGTGGCCACAAAGGGTAACAACTGGGTCTTCAGCTAATTCGAAGCATATATTGCATTCAAAATCACCGATGTCGTTGCTAGTATTTCCTGAACATGAAGGAGCCGTTGATTGGCCAAACCCACTATCCATATCCAAACCCAAAAACTGGAACACCTGATATTCACATCAACTTAAAAATCAATAATCATCAACAAAATTACAAATCAGAGCTCAAATACTAGATTCAATATTGATGCTTGGGGTCAGAAAAACACAAGCTAAACACAGAAAGAAAACTAAAGCCACTAAACCCTAAACGAAACTAAAGCTATAATAACTAGCCAAAATACCCTAGGTGGGACCTAAAATGAGATCAATCAGCCACCATCTAGCATGTTAGATCATCAATCGTCCCAAATTGTTTGGAACTAGACCCAATAGCGTATAGTTAATCAAAAAATACAATATGTCACCGAAATTCAACTACTCCATCCAAACTACCATCTGTGAATGCAACACTTACGGAAACCTAATCTTTATCTACCACAGAATATGATATTTACAAGAACCCTCACATTAGTCACATATCATAGAGCATCTCCAATAGGCTAAGCAAATACTCCTTTTATCTATTTTGAATAGGATGAACCCCAAAATCAAGTCCCAACAGCCTTAAGAAAAGGCTCGTCTCTTGCCATATTGCTACAGTACCTCATCTGGACCAGCGAGGTACTGTTCACTCGGGCTAGATTATTTTATTATTTCCTATGTGTTTCTTGCAGCGCGTCCCACAATTAGCCACATTGAGCATCTCTGTGTTTCTTCGTGGAGGAAGAAGAAAAACGGAGTCTTGTTCCGTATCTCCAAATAACTGAGATCTCAAGCTCGGAAGAGATGCTCCACGACGGCGGAATCAGTTTCGACGATGGCAAAATCGAATTTGGCTTCGTCGTTCTCACCGTTGTTGGATCCGGCGTCGGATCCCAGGGGGTTTTCAGTTCATGGGTTTTCAATTTCAGTTTCTAGCGGGATTTTACATTTTTGATTTGTAGATTTGTGTGTGTGTGTGTGTGTGAGAGAGAGAGAGATGAATTTGTGGTTTGATTGGTGGGTCTGTGATTTGGGCGTTTGATTCCGGCAAGATTTCCAGTCGAATGGTGGGTGGAGATGGCGGTGAATATGTATGTATACATATATGTTGTGAATATAAGCTTAATAAAATAATGGCAACGGGGTTTGAATAACCTAAACAGGTTAGGTTGTTGGAGAGAGCAAATATTTAGGGGCTAATTAAATTAGAAAATTGCTCCTTTTCTAGTCAATTTGCTTAGAATTTTATTGAGGCCATTGTTGATGCTCTAACTACTCGTGCAAGGCAGAACAAAAACTCCAAACACGCAGAACCCTAACCATGGTATTGGACATAGAGCCAAGAGGCAAAGAAACAGAAACCTTGATTGCTGAAATAAATAAATCACAAGTCTCCACTCCACAATCTAGACTCCAAACAAAGTTTCCCTTTTTATTTTTCTATCAGAAACCAAACCGAGATTCCCTTTTTATTTTTCTATCAGAAACCAAACCGAGTCAACGTGACCGACAATCCTCACCATCAATGAAGATTGTTGGGTTTGTCAAGCCTGATTCAGTCTTTAGTACCTAGTTAGACAACTGGGAACCACGTAAAATTCGTGGTTTACTTCCATTCTTTCTTGATTTATTCTACATGTGATTATGTGTGTTGGGTCGAATCGCAACAGAGTAATACGGGTAAAAATAGCTAGGTCGTAGTAGTGGTCACGTCCAGATGACTGGCACATAAGCCAATTTACTGTAAACCAAGGTTTTCGCTGTCGGTAACGGTTAGTTCTACCACGAATGATAAAACAGTCATAATCACACATCCATATATACAAACACACGCAAATAATCAAATATACACACAGAGAAATATGAACATATATATATATATATATATATATAGAGAGAGAGAGAGAGAGAGAGAGAGGTGAGGAGAACTGACCTGTGAATGTTGAGCAGCGGAATTTGTTCTGAAATTTTTAGGGTTAAGCTTGGGGAAGGACCGAAGGAGGAGAAGAGAAGAACATCGCAACTACCGGACTAGTCAGAAATTCACTATTTATAGTCAACATCGTAAATTTCGCGGCAATTACAACGACATTTGTATCGCGGTGCACGTGTATGCATATAAAATTACCAAAAAACCCCTATGCTGATGTGGTGGTAGCCAGATCGTAAGCACCTAACTCAACTAATTGTACGATCTTGATAAGCACCTTACTCAACTAATTGTACGGTCTTGAAGTTAATAACTGAACGAACTTTCAATGTATGAAATGTTTGGCTTTCATATAATTCGTAGAATAAGCACTTATTCAAAACTTAAGTTTAACTCTCATTACGTATGTGGGGTTCCGCTGAGGTGCTTACGTGTGAATACCCGTAAACTGGAGAGGCGTGATTGGTCGATGGCTAACTAAAAGGGGAGGGGAAGAATCTTCTGGGGTGAGGAAGAGAGCAAGAGGTATAGAAGAGACAAAGGCAGCATGTCCCTTTTGTCCTCCGTGGGGTGTCTGGCTTTTTTCAGATTCGAATCAGTGAGGTCGTCTTCTCTTTGGGGAAGAATATTCTCCCTCTTCAGAATCAGTGCTCACACCCTCTCTTTCCGTGAAAAATTAGCTCTCTCTATCATTGGGGATGTCAGGGGTATTTATAAGGCACCTGAGCCTAGGACAGGCCCAGGACGGCGCTCCTATAAGATCCCAACACGTGTCTCCTCTGTACCTCAAGGCCCTGGATATACTTGTCCTCCTGCGGAGCTCCGCGGGTTCCACGGGATGACTCGAACTTCCGCGGCGCTACCTCTATTCCAAGCCACAAGAAGTTCCCCAATTCCCGCAGGAGCAAGGTCGCGACCCACGGCGATCGTATATTCTCCGCGGAGTCCCTCTCGGGCCCTGCCTCTAGGCCCGGGCGGCACTCCGAAAACCCTTTTACAGAGTGAACTCATAGATTCATCGATATTCAGCAGTCCGCGGGATTTTTTCGCGGTCCTTTGCTGTCGGGGCAATTTCAGCGCTCGTTCGACCTTCCCGCGGGACCAGCGGGATGCCATAGTAGCCGCCCCCTCTTCTGCGGGGCACGTCTGCGAGCGTAACTTTCCGTTCACAGACATTGATGCTCTTTCAACTCGTGGGGCCTTGGTGCAACCTTCCGTTGCTCTTGAGTATATTTCTATATTCTCTGCGGGACCCGTGGGGTTCCACGATGGCTCATTCTTCCGCAAGAGTGACCCTTATGACTCCTTGCACGTGTCATCTCCCCATTGGATAGTCAATTGCTATTCTTCAAATGTAGTTTTGACCAGGAGCTCCCTTCTGTACGGGCTCCGTTGCCACGTGTCTGCGGGAAAGATGGGTGGTCAAATAGTCTTACTTAGTCAAAAACTAAGGATTTTGACCGCACCTACAACGTAAAACTACCACTTCTTGTCCTTTTGAAAAATACGCTTAAGATTGAATGGCCGTGGAATCATTGTTACATTTCATTTCTTTTACCATGTAAAAAATGTATAATGTCAAAAAAAAAACTTGAAGACTTCTTTTTTGCTTAATAGTTAAAACAAAAAATGCTACAGACATGTATAGATATGCCCATGTGTATAAAATCATTCAATGCAGGTGAGTCCCGCACAACAGATGTAACACCCATGTACATCGAACATAATTAACAACATCATGTATTAAGGCACGGAACACACACGTACTTTCCGTGTAACAAATATCTTTTCACTATTTTGTTCATTCTTTCCTTTTTTGGCAGGAACCAATGTGCTTTAATAAGGATTTTTCCATGGACGGACTTAAATTATTAGACGGTGACCATAGTAAGATATGGAAAAAGGGGTAAAAGGCTTGCTATTTTTCGATTATACTTCTTTACTTATGAAGATCATCAAACGAAATAATCTATATTATATTCCTATTTTTCCTATTTTCTTCGCATTTTTCTTACCAACAAAAAAAATTAACTTCTGATTTGTTGTTTCTCTTTGTGACCTTTACAGATCCGAAACCTACCTAAAAATTAAGTAGATACTGAGGTGACCATATAGGGTGTATATATAAATGAAAACTTAATGCATTTAATCCCAGCCAAAAATTGGTCCTCACTTAGAAATTGGAGCAAGTGCTTCATGCTGAAAAACAAGGAAAAAAATGGTCATTTAATCACCGCCAACTATTTGTGACTCTCTTAACTAACTTGATAGATGACCTCTCATCACTCAAGGCAAAGATCAAATTTTTCCTTTTCACATTAAAGGCTGTGGCCAAAAAAGGTTTGAGTATGATTATTGACTTATTGAATGGGAATAATCCTACTCGTGGGCTCGAAACAACACTTCACGTCACCAATTTTTTGGACCAAAATCCCCCTACTCGGTAAAGGGCATTTTTGGATTTTTGACTTCCAGAGCGGGGCGTTTTGTTTGGAACAGAACGGCCTCCATTCAATACATGCATAAAAAAAAACAGGCTATAGACTAGGGTATATGAACAGAATAACCTAATTTCCCCAAACTGAAATTTAAAAAGGGAATAGAATAACACATCCGCCTGCATACTAGAATAAGCTATTCACTGCCTTGCCTATTTATTAAGTCTAGCATTCCCTTGTAAAAGGAGAGAGAGAGAATAAACATCTGCATAAAATCTGCATAGAACCGTACTCTCTATGAATTGTTAATAAATACAAGCAGGAGATGCAAGAAAAACCACCAGTTAACAAAAACAACCTTCCGGTCCGACCTTCAAACTTGCCGTTCTTAAATTACACACAGCTTAATTCTTCTTTTAAATAGAAAAAGGAGAAGATGTGAAATCATTTGTCACCATAGATCTTGCTGCATATGAGCTTCAACCAATGCTGGGTAAACCTTTTGGATGTATCAGTGTTTCTGATCTCCAATGTCAAGAATCTCATCTATCTGTTGATTATTTTCCCATCCACAGAAAGGGAAAAAAAAAAAAAAAAAGTTATTTCCTCTTTTATCAGTTCAAGAATGAACTACATGAAAATTACAGAAGAAATAGCTTGAAACAAAAAGATTAATCACCAGGAAATAACTAAATCAGTTCTGCTTTACTAAAAGTTCAATGTCAGCTCCAACTTCAGCAATCTTGGGGTCTTTAGAAGCCTTTGCTGTTTTGGCAACATTTTCCACATCAAAGTCCAATGCTATTCCTTTGACGAGGCCCTCAAGCATCTACGCAGAGAACACACTGATTACACCCTTGTCTATCACGAAAAGAACTAACTTAAGTTGCTTAACCAAATCAAGTGGGGCCTTCCGGTGATAAAAGTGACAACTTTCCAAGAAACAAAACAAGAAACAAACCCTCAAAAGGAGGATTATCGACTGGAATTCTGATCCAACTAGCAGAATAAGGACATCGTGTTCGTACTAGCATAGCAAGGAAATTGGAGAACCTGGAATAATCGAGCTTAAAAGGTTCACACAAAAGAGCTATGTTGTATTCAGTTCAAACACCTAGGTTTTTCTTTTTCCAAAAAGAACAATTTATGAATCCTTCTCGACTCTGTTTCAAAATCAGTTGCTTCAGGAAAGTTTCTATTAAAAAGCTCCAAAAACACCAAGGCAAATCTTCTTCCTATTTCTTGTTTGTCCCCTTCAATTTTACGAACAGATAGCAAGCAGCTTTCAGAACATAATACTGCATAGGCCCTAAGAAACCAATCTCTAAAGTTTTTATTTTTTGGAAACTATAAGACTTGATTTCCTACATGTCGAGGGACTTCGGACATGGAATAATATTTTCTTTGTTAGTGGACTACTACTACTACTACAGCAGCAACGGTAAATAATTGAGCTTAAAAGGTTCACACAAAAGAGCTATGTTGTATTCAGTTCGAACACCTAGGTTTCTTTTTCCAAAAACAATTTATGAATCCTTGTCGACTCTGTTTCATTGTCTAATGAGCATAAAAGAAACACGGAAACAGTTTCAAACTGTTCCCCAAAAACCAGTTGTTTCAGGAAAGTTTCTATTAAAAAACTCTAAAAACACAAAGCAAATCTTCCTTCCTTTTTCTTGTTTTTCCCCTTCAATTTTACGAACAGATAGCAAGCAGCATTCAGAACATAATACTGCATAGGCCCTAAGAAACCAATCTCCAAAGTTTTTATTTTTGGAAACTATTAGACTTGATGTCCTACAACATGTCGAGGGACTTTGGACATGGAATAATATTTTCTTTGTTAGTGGACTACTACTACTACAGCAGCAGTAGCGGTAAGTAATGCTGACTTCTAAAATGGCCTGGCCAGGTACAACAAAGAACGCCTTACTAGTTGCTAGAGTGATCTAATCCATATTGGAGGTGCGAAGGGTCCAGATAAAAAAATAATGAGGTTTCTAGATGTAAGAAAATACAAGATTGTCTTGTGTTTACCACATGATACAACCCGAGAAAGCACCTCAACCTGAAGATGTTTGGGGGGTCAAGGCTTTGATGAGTGCAAATTGAGTATTTGTCCGGATGGTTAAGGGGATATTGTGTAGGAATCTTACACGTACATAAGAAGGAAACAAAATGAGGTCTGAACTACACTTGCTGTTCAGAAACCAGAGCAAGTCAAACTAAATGTGTCGCACTTAAAGGTTTTTAATGTTCAACCTTGACATAGAAAGGAATTCAAGAGGACATCATGTGAGAAACAATTATTTTCTACATGAACTCAGATAGATCACATTCTACCCCAGCATTATACTGTTACGAGGTAATTACTATGCCCAACTATAATCACAGTTCCCAACAAGAAGTTCAGTGAAATTTGCAAGTACCAGCGATCCGATGGCAATTAAAGCCCGGAATTTTGAGTCAACTTCGAGGTTTTCAGCTTCCGCAATCTGTCCAAAAACATTTGCAAACTTTTTGTCAAACTTCCTACTGAAAACGAACAAATTCTGCCTAAAAGCTTGAGTTGAGGTGTTATGCTGCTCAATTATGTGATTCAATTTCAACTAAAAAATGGTTGGAATGTAAAGCCCTACCTCAAGAGCAGCTGAGAGAACTTGGGATTGGCCTTCTTCGTCCTTGCTTTCAATCAACAGCACAGAATAACTGTAATGCTCATCAAATGACAGCTCAAGAATCAAAGATGGAAAAGGAGCATGACTTAAACCACAATGAAATAAAAAGTTGAAGCCAAATTCGACCAAACACAAGATCAAAGAAGGAAAAGGAACATGTCCCAACCCACAATATAAAACTGATACTTGAAGCCAATATCGACCAAACAAAAGGTTATGGTTTTGATACACCAGTGTGCACCAGATAAGTATCAATCTATCCTGGGTAACAACAAAGTAAACTTTGCAGCAAGACTTAGTTCAACTTACTTGAGGATCAAAGTAGCATAAGACACTTGCACATTCTTATTTGGAGATGAACAACAACTTGAAAATGCATCAAGAATCTACAAAGGTCAGTGAACAGACAAATCAACAAGACTTTAGGTTCAATAGGAAAACTACTATAACAGCACATACCAGCCCAGAGGCTAAAAGTGCTCCATACAAGAAAAAGAGGAACAAAAAAGGTAGAACACATGTGAAACTGAGGAAGAAAGTTAATCTCAAGAGGCAAAAGGTGTTGGGATTTGTCCCACATCGGTTAATTATCTCCTCTAAAGCTAGTATATGAGCCTGGGCGGCCTCTCCACTCTTTGCCAATTGGTTTGGAGTTGGATGCTTTAACATAGTATCAAAGCTAGGATTTCAGAGAATTTGTTCCCCCTTGTTTGTGCCATAAGTGCACCGTTGTTTGTTGTGATCCACGTCTTATGGATCATTTGTTTACCTCTCCACGTGCGAGTCGGGGGTCGCACGTGCGGGGGAGTGTTGGGATTTGTCCCACATCGGTTAATTATATCATCCAAAACTAATATATGAGCCTGGGCGGCCTCTCCACTCCTTGCCAATTGGTTTGGAGTTGGATGCTTTAACAAAAGGAACATACTAACCTCACTGCGATGCTTTTGCAACAATGGATAGTAGCATGAATTCTTGAAGAGGTTAGTAACAGCACGTATACTGGTCAAAAGATTTGCTGGAAGGGGAGGACTTGAAGTAACATTGTTAATCACCTCCATCAGCACATCTGGACAAGAGGAGAAAAAAGGTATCCGATAAATGCCAAACTTGAACGAAAACATAACAGAGGGGCATGCACTGCAATATTCCAAACGAATCACAAAAGCTTAAGCATGTGTTTAGGGCCTGTTCTTCAGCCCGAACAGCTTAAGGCCCCGTTCTCTGGTAATCCACCTAATGAGGCCCGAGCTTTAATTCCATTTGAGTTGTGATGAAAATTACAGATGGGTGCTCATAAAATATTGTCTAAAATAGCACGTGGGAGTCCTAATAAAAGAGACCCATTACAATAATTGTCATAAACAAAAGAGAAACAAAAAGTATATCTCTCAAGAAGATACCACTTTTATCCACATGCTTGAGTAGTCTAGTAGCCCCATCCGGGTGCAGAATGATCATCCTCAATAGGTCGATCACTGCAAACACAGAATACATGAAATTAACCAAGTGAATGGAATTAAACCTTCAGCGAACACAAACAGCAAGTTTTTTACATCAATACTCTAAACAAAAACCCATGATCCAATTGAAGTCAACTCCTGCAAGCTATCCAGAATTTTACGAAGAGGATCCAAACCCAATAAGAGGAGAGTACTATAAAAGACCTACCACTGCCACCATTGTTTTGATGTTCTAATACATACACAGTGACCCATGCCTAACACCCCTGTAACTGAAAAACTTTTACAGGTCTATAAGGCTGGTCAGGTGCATTACAGGCAAATAACCCGTGAGCAGATGTGTTTTGTGATGCTAAAAATAGTACAACATTCTTCATCAGAGTCCCTAACTCAAAAGGCTTAATCCAAACTATTTAAAACATCATGTACTGATCACAATGAAACGAAAACCAATCCAAAAGGCAACCTAAGAAAGGAAACAGAAACTAAGGGCATTTTACACTATCAAAGCTCACCCGGAAATATCATTGCAATTGGCCATGATTTTACCAATTTCAGTAACAAAGCAATATCAATGTCTGAAAATATACTGGAGTGATAATGTGATGTGTCCTTCAGAATGTTGATAATAGCACCCAATCTCGAAACCTCAAGCTCTGTCAGCGACAAGCCTTTTTGTTCCTTCAGAAGATTATCAGAGGATATCTCATTCAACAGCACCAAAAGAAATGTTAAACAGCGATATAACAATTTATGGGAGGTCAATATTTAAAAATTATGTAATATTCTCTCTCACACACAAAAAATGTTTTCTAGGACTTCAATTCAGTTTTTATGGGGTTCTTCTCTCTTTTTCTTTTTAACTTTCACTTGTCTGTTCAGAAAATGCAGAATGGATTTGACTCTCTCTCTCCATAGAGTTGGCAAGCAAAAAGCGGATCACCGCACATGATGGCTCAAAGAAAAACTGAATACACGCGATCTAAAGAGAAATAACAGTTTAGTAGGAGTTAAGTTTTGTTCACCTTCCACTTAAGAGGGTGAACATTACCCTTCTTCCTACTGGTTGAAATGGTGTGGATCCCACCACAAAGTGACATCATGCTTACCAAAAAGTGTTTTGCATGGTAAGCATGACATCACATTGTGGTGGGATCCACACTATTTCAACCAATAGGAAGAAGGATGAACAAAATTGCACTCGTTTAGTAGTACTTAAAGGAGGGAAACCCACCGGCTTAGAGAGTAGAGCACTGTTAAACTCTAGAATCTTTTTGAGAATCCCATCAAACTGTGCCGCATCAAAAACAAGCATTCCTTTCTGGAAATCAGAATGAAGGTCAAAAAAAATTAGTAACATAGGAAACTGGACGGTAGAATTTCTAGGATACAAATTATCGTATGCTGCACAGACTAAGTTTGAAATAATGGACAATGGTTCCTTCATGATCCTCCCATTTTTCACATCAAAGTGCCCAAACTTGACAGCCATACAATTTCAGATAATGCACTTGAAACAACCAACAAGATAGGAAACGGAGCACAGCTTAGGAATAAAAGAAAACCTAAAAGTGCATACCTTGGGAATATGCTTGAAAGCAGGTTTTGATGAGGTAGCTGTAAATTTAATCAAAGAATTTAATGATATCAGGAGAATTATCATTGACGTAGAAAACTACAAATTAACACTTTTCCTTCTTCAAAATAACCAAAGCAAAAAACCATACCGTACATGTTGGATGATCCTCCTGGTACATATGCATTAGCTGAAATGTTGAAACATAGCAGATTTGTCATGTGAAAATGAAGCATATCGGGAGATTCCACAGCATCGGAGAACTACAGAGGCCATAAAGCATCAACCACAACAAGATACTTACAACCAGTGTAGGGATCACGAAATGCTGAATCAAGAGCAAAATCTCTTTGTCCTGAATTTTGGAGTATAAATTCCACAATTTGCTGGCGATAGGAAAGAGGAAGATTCTCCTTCACAAGCCACTTATCAGCTGTAGCATATGGATTATCTGGAAGTAGCTCACCAATTTTTTAATCACTTGGCAGTTAAAAAATACATACAAGATTTCTACAAGGAAAAACAATAAAGCAAGTCAAGCAGAATATAGGATACTTGGCACAATTTACAAGAGCAGTCTACACTAACGAAATAAGACAAATGCACTATCAATGCTGTTCCATATGATAAATGTGACTGAACTTTGTATCCAGTCCAAAAGCATAAGCTATTACATGAATATATCCTCTTATCCAACATTAATAAGTCATAACCAACTCCATACCCAAGCAATGTCGGGTAAATGAGACTCACGTGGTACTGGCATTGCCTATGTAAGCACTCTTCTTATTAGTCACTCTCACACTTCCTCGAATTACTCAACATACTGGCATTACATCTCCTCACCCTTGAGAAGCGTCCTGACATTAAGACGCCCCCCATGACTCTCCATCCCAAATCCAACTCATATTCCTTCCATTGAACCTTATAAATATAGATGGAGGCCTCTAAAGTTTGTAAATAGCCTTTGGACGCCTTTCATGAAATCTATTGTGTTCTTTTTTTTGATAAGTAAAATCTATTGTGTTCCATTGAGTCTCTGACTCCATTTTGCTACCCTGTCCCTGCAAACATTCAATGACTATGTCCCACCCCTTTTTCTGATAAGGGCAAAATTAAGTTGCACGATGGTCTATAAGTCTACACGAAGGTCATATATGAGTGTTAATCATGCAAATGCGGGGTGATAAAAAGAGTGGACTAGAAAGCCCGAACCATTGTTTACAAAAATTAGCACGAGACATGCACTATCATGCCCATCATTTCCCAGTGGCATGAGTGGTTGCATTTAAGTTCTAGGTGGAGGTCAGGAGTTCAATCCTCCTCGAAGGTGTTTAGATAATTTGATTCGAAGAGGGAGAATCATCGTCAATTGGTGTTGTATGCCTAAAAGGGTTGCGGAGACGGTTGACCACCTTTTTATTTATTGCCTGGTGGCTTGGGAACTCTAGACTTTGGTATTTTCATGGTTTGGGATGCAGTGGGCTTTGTCGAAGAATGTTATGGAACTCTTAATTGCTTGGAATGGTGCTAGAGTGGGGAAGAGAAGGAAGCGAGTTTGGGCCTTGATTCCGCTTTGTTTGATGTGGTTTTATGGCATGAAAAAAACTCTAGATGTTTAAGGGGGCGAAAAGCCTTTGCTTAGAATTAAAAAAAATTTCGTGAATAGCTAGTATAGTTGGGACAAGAGAAAATGTAATCCTTTCTATTGCCCAATTTTTAGAATGGTTTGAACTTTACCATAGGAGAGTGTAAAGGGCATTAGGGCCTTTAGGTCTTGTGGCCTTTCTTGTATTCGGGCGGCATTCTCTTTATGCCTTTTTGTTGATAAATTACTTATCAAAAAAAAAGGTGCTAATCTACATATTCTAACAATATTGCCTTTCGCCGATCAAAAAACAAAACCTTCATTTCACAGTGGATAGCCCAATTCCTTTCTTCTTCTTTTTCCTTATAAAGAAGTTCTCAGTTAACCTATATCTGAGGACCCATTAGTTGTGCAGTAATACAGATTGAGTCATGTAACAAGATTGCATATTTGAGCAGAAGTTAATATGGAAACAAATAATCACCATCGACCGAGTTAATTTATGTACCAAGATTGCATATTTGAGCAGAAGTTAATATGGAAACAAATAATCACCATCGACCGAGTTAATTTACGAAATTAATGGAAACAATAGCTTTAGGTTACCCTACCGATGGATAAAACAAGGCTAGGGAGCAATTAGTTACCTGATCGGTTGTAAGGCAATTTACGAATAGGCTCACCATCTCCAATGTCGACATCGAATACTGAGCGAAGACATTTAAACTGTTATGGCAAGAATGAGCAAGAAAACGATGGATGCATGAAACAGAAATCAGCCAGATTGAAAAACCTAACCATAATCATATTGAAGCCCATCAAGAATAGGACGCTTCATGCTAACATCAGGTCCATCAACAACTTCACCAATCTGAATAAGGATAGATAACTCCAACCATAAACATTTCTCCACTGACAAAAGTTACATAATGGAGAAGAAGCTTAAGAATAAACAACATAGCCACATAAAAACTAAATACCACAGGCAAATACCAGTTTAGAAATGCAATAGTCCTTTATAACACATGCAAACTACCATAAAATAATCGCACAACATTCAAAACCAAGGAACAAACAGAAGTTCGAGTTTAAGTGGTGAGGAAACTAGCAGTCACTGGTACACTAGTACAGTGCAAGACATCTCTGCAAGCATAAATCATAACTTTACAGGGTACCCACTGTTTAGGTTCAAAGCAGCCAGCTGATGAAAATGCACAACCTGGCTCAAAGGAAGCTAGCAAGAACAAGAATTGTTTCACCCTATGTTAATTGAACTTGAGATGAATATCAGGTGAGGGTGCATGTTAAACTACTACTGAATCCCTGCTTGGGATACAGGAATATCTATCCAAAATTAAGTACACATACTTTGTTAAGTGGACATCCTGACATCGAATTAGTGTGTAACTATTTCATAATGTACTAGAAACCATACAAGATTTACAAGGAGATTTCCGTTTGTCATCCATGTGAGAAGTTACAAATTATCGGAAACTGTACAAGATTTAGAAGGAGAAGCAGATTTCCATTTGCCATCCATGCAAGTTTTTCTTTCAATCCAATGCTAATAACCATACATTACAGTTTATCAACATATCGGCCATCACTTTATAATCTGTAAATTTCCATCAGATGCAAGGATAAACTACGAGTCTGAGAGCAAAAAGGATCTGACAATTACTGCACACGAACTTCATAAAACGCAGCAGGAACTTTATAGAGAAAGGGATGACAATTTCAAAGGTCAAATCATAGAAGGCTGACAAAACAATGCACAGATAGTTTAAATGATTGGTCAAAGTAGACAGCGGTCGTGCAAAATTAACCCAGAGACAAAGGGCTGAAAAGCTAATAACGTAAGTGTACGGACCTTATCCCACTTCTGCTCCCTCAAATTCCATGCATATGCCACACCATTGTCCCCTTCTCTGACAACCTTTGTCTGACCATCACTTTTTCCTGATCACCACAACATTGAAGTTTATAAGCATTTCTGAGCACAAATGCACAACAGCTTTTCTGCGACCTTCTTGACCACTCAACTAGTGAAAGGACTTGTGTCCATCAGATTATGTTTTCCTTAACTCTTTTTACTTGATAGAGCCATAGAGGAGTACTCACAGTATCAAATGGCACACACTAAATACGGACAAGGTATGCGTGTTTCACTACAAATGCAGTTCAGATCAAACTAGTTTCCTCGACTCAAAGTATCTGCCCATGCAACTACTGAAGCATCAGCTATCAGAATGTTCTTATACAACAGAACTGTGGTAAAATAATTTAAAATTTTCTTGAGATGGACATAAGTAGGAACAAACCGGGAAGATTGCAACAATAATAGAATAAAGGAATGGACCTGGAAGCTGTAAAGCCTCTAGGCCTGGTAAGTCCTCCAAGTTTAATCCTCCAACTTTCTTCCTAGAAGAACAAGAAGACAATATTAGGCAACGCTGGCAAGCCATAGAGGCGGAGAGGCCGACAGAATGCTTAACTAGCAATAAATCCAATATCATATCACTCAGGCTACAGAGGTCAATGGAGATACACAATGGACCAAAATGCATTAAAAAAAATTGAATTTGAAAGAAAGGAAAACATACAGGGACCTGATATAAAAGGAAGTCATTATCCCAGAATGATACTGCAGTACTCAATAAGCCTTGATTTGTAAATTGCACAAAGCTTATGTTACGAAGCATAACTAAATTAGTTTGAGGCCTTCAGACAAGAAATTGATAGCTGAAGTACCTGCTAATCTTGTAATGAGAAAGTTGAGAAGCAAATGATTCAAGCTCTGACAAGTCAGCAATCTTATCGTTATTTACTGTCCAAATACGTACAACTCCATCGGAACATGCAGTCACAATGTCACCATTTTCCAAGAATTTCACATCCCAAACACAACCAGGATGCTCTATACTCTGTATACAAACTCCATCTGCAACACAAAATCATTTTCCCAGGTAATGAAACAACCTCAATTCATAAATCCAAAATTTAAAGTTTCAAAGAAGGAAAGCAAAACATAACACAACTGTCATACCAGCAGTTAATATAAAAAGTACTTGTAGAAACTTCATCATCCACAGAACTGTTATATTACAAACTGGAGGAGCTGCGCGCTTCCTTAACATGAATTCTTATTAGGGACTTGAATTACTGTGATCACAGCCGATAATAACATGATTTTGACAAAAATACCCCTAGATAATGAAGTAAATGCAAGCTTCCAAACAGTTCTTTTCATCAGCAGGGCTTCCTCCAGGTAATTTTTTTGATCAGCATTGCTTCTTCCTAACAACCAACCAACACCCCACCCTCTCGACCCAAATAGTTTTCTCATTCAATGTAGTGCCAATGCAAAAATCGAACATGCAACTCTTCACCTTCTCTCTTTCCATTTGACCCTACATATCAGCTCATCGGTGGTAGTTAAATGATACCAAATTGACAATATTAGAGCCCTTCAACCAAACACAGATAAGCTCCATTCATTTCTTCATTAACATTTAAAACGCCAGTTGACTAGTACCAGTAGGGGCTGAATGCTAATTAACGGATATGATGATGCTATGCTCCCTCATCTAAAGAACATCTCAAGTATCAGTTCTCAGAAGTTATTTCCCTTGAACCAAAATTCTTCCACAGTATCACCATGCCTTCCATTTGATTAATCGAAACCGATAATCATTCTCAACCATTTTAGGTAGCAAAGCTAAGTGGTGGAATCACAAATACAGCTAGTTCTAGTGTTAGTGTAGAGAAACCAAAACAAGTCAAAGAGAACCTCACAAATTTCTAATAAGCCACAATGGATGGCAAACTCAGAGAGTTGAAAAATAAGAAGCTGAAAAAGGAAAATAAAAACCTTTCCATATCTTCGCAAAGCAGTCCTCACTGCCACTGACAATCAATCCAGAAACATGTGAATCCACAGAGTAGACAATGGAAGTGTGACCAACCATCTCCATTAAAACTTGACCACTAATTGCCCATAACCTGATGGAACTGTAAAAATAGAACCAAAGCCAACATTGCTGACAAGTTGCAAAAAGATGAGTAGGAATAATGCTGGAACTGGATTAAGGAGTAGGGCAACAGTATAACAGAGAATGTGAATTGCTCAATTCTAGGAACAAAAGAAGCATGCACAAACTGAGGGAACTATTATGCTTCAAGATAAATAACCAAGTAGACCACCATCATCAGGGCGCAATAATTAGCTTTATATCCAAGAAACAGAGTAAACTAGTTCTGGTTTATGATTACACAAGCATCAGGAAGTAACCAACTACATATCCACTCAAACAATAATTTGCAAGCCAATTCAAAACTGGGCATCAACCATTACAATCTACATTATACGGCAACAAGGCTGAAAAATACGCAGTGCAGAGTTACCATACAACACTTTCCTAACTGCACTGTTTGGTAGGAACCATGAGCACATTCCCCTCTTACCTGTCTGCTTCTATTACCATAAGATCCAGCTGGTTTTTTTTATAAACAAACAAAATAACATAAAGAAAGCAATAAAGGAGTGCCACACCAATACAGAAAGGCCAAAAAAATGTAAAAGTCCTACATACTCCTGTGAATACACATAAGATCTACGAAGTCCACAAATCGGTCCAAATAGGGATTAAGACTTGCAATTTCGAAGTAAGCAAGCTGCTAACAGAAGAACTCTTAGATCCAGCATGACGATCAGTAGACAATCATACATTGATATTTGTCAAATTCCAACAGGACCGAAAAGTATGAAAGGTCAACCTTCCTCCAGACTGATTACATGAGAAACACAAGAAACAATCAAAAGAGAACAGTGCTCAAATAATCTGCAAAATACAAAATACTAAGAAGATCATGGCTGCACAGCCCTTCTTTTATTTATTTTTTGAAAACCACAGCCCTTCATTGACTCACTTCAGAAACTCGTTTCATCCCTAATTGTCATTGAGCATCCACTCCAATTTCCACCACCTTTCTCACCCTTGGAATGCATCATTAGCTGTTTATATAAGGACTCTTCAAATTTTCTTTGATGCAGGACATATGTTCAACACCCCGGGTACCCCAATTAGATAACTAGAACCCTACAGCTTTTAATGATGTTCGGAAAAAACCGCTCAAAGTTGACAACAAAGAAAAGCTTGTGCTTCTAACATGAATAGCATACAGATGCATTTTTTCCCCCTCTCCCAATTTCATTCCAAGTAGATTCCTAACTAATACCATCTTATATTGACAAGTTATCCAACCTAACATATGTTTCAAATGTTCCCACTGGGTCCACACCCACATTTGGATCCATTCTCTTTACATCCTAAGATTAAGGTCCGGTCCCTAGATCCATACTCAAGCCCCATACCCAAGTTAATGTGACATATCATCACGTAATACAAATTGATAGTCAAATTCTGAACTCACGAGTAACTATATCTGGGCATGATGATGGCATAGGTATAGCTTATGACATTGGCAGTTAAAATACCAAGACTAGCACTTGGCAACTGTCACAGAGTTACAACAAAAGCAGACCCCGCATTCCGAGCAAGCAATTCATCATCTAAACCACAGAGAGATATGAAAAACCTTACCCATCATGGGATGCAGAAATAATTCCTAAATCAGGCATCACAGCTAGGCTTCTAACAGTATCTGCACAGTTGTCAAAACCAAGTAGGCAAAAAGAACATAGTTTTTCAAATTTAACAAACAGTAATAGCAATGCTAACAGAAGCAGAACAAGCAAACCTGTATGCCCTACGAAAGTATGCACGCATGTCCTTCCTCTCCAAAGCTTTAAAGTTGTGTCACTTGAACCTCAAGCACAATAAAACACAGTCAATACTATGAACTGAACCCAAATCAACTTATGGTCATTGGTCAACATAATGACTAAGAGAAAATTAGGAACTTGCAGGCAAAGGTTGCACAAGAAGAGGACGTTCACAATCACACTAGAAAAGATAATCTCACAGACTCATACTATTTTAATCAATCATACCTGTAACAAGCTCGCCTGAAGGCAACTTTACAACAGATTGAATTGCTGCTTTATGAGCCTCCCAAGACTCAATGGGTTGACCTTTCCTCCATCTTCTTAATGTACTACAATAAGGAAGCGCCAATGATACACAATATAGCATTATCAGCGCCAACGATACACAATATAGCATTTTCTCAAAGCCGCAAATTCACTGACAAGGTCAAAATTTATTTATTTTTGATAAGTAAATAAATATATTTAAGAAGGCATTAAGAGAATGCCACCCGTATAAAAAAGGCCCTATACACCACCTAGTGAAAAGAACAACTCAAACCACTCTAGAAAATGATCAAGGGAAGGATTACACTCTCCCTTGTCCCAACTATACAAACTACTAACCACAAAACTTTTAATTTTAAACAAAGGCTTTTCGAAACATCTCGAATTCCTCTAACGCCAAATAGTCCACATCAAACAAAGAGGAATCATAGCCCAAACGCCCTCATCTTCTTGCCCACTCTAGCACCCCTCCAAGCGATTAAAAGCTCCATAACATTACTCGACATAACCCATAGTAACCCAAACCAAGATAACACCATAGACCAAGGTCAAAATTTAAACAAATCAATTTGTATTACTCCCTCCGTTTCAAATTGAGAGTCCATTATTCCATTTTGGGTTGTTCCAAAATGATGGCCCTTTTCCAAAAATGTAAGGAAAAATTTGGTGATTCCAAAAGTGTCCCTCAAAGGTGAATATAAGTGTTACAAAGTAGGTAGAATTTAGGGATAATGGTGAAAATAATAGGTATTGCAGGTAAAATCATTGCATGTCCCCTTAAATAGTTGGAATTTCCAAAAGGAACTCAATTTGGTACGGAGGGAGTATAAAATGAGTAAAAAAAAAGCATATATGCAACAAAATTTAAGGTTGTGACCCATCACCAATGGCGGACACAAAGGGGTGCTAGGGGTTGCACGGGTCCCTGCACAACTCCAAATATTCGCATTAATTTGAAAGTTTATTGGCATTGGCCCCTGTAAGTCCCTTGGGTACATAAAAATTCTTAAAATTCCCATATATGTGCGGAAAAAAAACTCCCTAAAATTATCAACCATTTCTTGGTTGCGCCTGTAAAATTAAATGACGATTACAAATATACACACAATTTTGTCTCTTCGTCAGACTTAGCAAGTGACAATATGTAATTATATAATATACTTTCTGTTATAATGTAGACTCAATGTTGTGAAGCGGACCAAACTGAGCCTTGTGTCCCAATCAATTGGTTGTGAAGAGGATTCAAGCCACAAAAAAGATCAACTCTGAACTCTACGTATACGTGAGGCTAAACTAGTCTTCTTACTACCAGATCTTGTTGTAAACAGGAGCCTTGTGTGTTGCGCATGCACCGATCAATAACTATCTACAATTTCCAACAACTTAAAGTTTGTCCATTGGTATAGAGTTCTGATAAAAGTGAACGGACGACTACACGTAAGACGTAACAACCACTGTACCCAAAAGGAAGGGGACACTAGTTGGCATATAACGTATAAAAGTTGCTTCTTGTCACCTTAATCATACGGAAGTGGAAATTTAACATTTGAGGGTACTTGGGGAAAATGCACATCTCAGAGATATAATATGAATAAACGCAAAACCAAACACTCAGCGCCAAATCTTCAGACTAAGCTCACTGATAAAGTAATTGATGCAATCTCCAGTAGCAGGATAGACTCCCAAAAGAACTCAAATGCAACACGTAAATCCTCATTCCAAACCTACGGATTTAGTCACTAACAGCAGCACATATGCACAAAGAATCCGCACAATTCTCATTTACCAAACAACACAGAATCGCACATGAAAAAAAGAAAAAGAAAAAAGAGATGCAACCGCCATAAACCATCAGCAAGCTCACCAATCAACAGAAGCCGACACAATGTCCGACCCGTCCAGCGCAATGCCGGTGACCTGCGATTGATGTCCCTTCAGCCTCTGCACGGCCTCACCGGTCCTCAAGTCCCAAACCAAAACAAGAGTGTCCATCCCACCGGACACAATCCTGCCTTCTGGAAACTCCTCATCTGGCGAAACCCAAGCCAGTGGCCCCACGAAACTGGTGTGCCCTAGTAGTATTTTCGACGTGTCGTAGTTTCGGTTGTTCGATGGGTCCAGCGACCAAACCCTAATTGTTTTGTCTCTCGACGAAGTTGCTATGCCAACATTGCCACAAACGCATATACCACGAACCTATAGTAAAAATTGATTAGGTTCAGTTACAGTGTGCGAAAGAATTCAAATTGATTTCAAAAGGAGGATCGGATAGAGACTTACGTCGTCGTCGTGACCTCGAAGTTCACGGCTCAGCCGGTACTCTGTGGGGTCGATATCCATGGAGAGAGCAGGGAGAGTATTTTAGAGAGAGAGTAGGGTTTTAAATAAGGGAGAGAGGGTTTTTCCGGTGAGAGAGAGGCCTCTGTGTTTTCTCTTCTCTGTAATCGGCGACGGTATCGCTTCTTCTCCAAGTTTGATCTTACGGAATGGGGCCCCACAGGGACCCGTTTGAGGAGAACGGGTCAAACACTAGATATCGAACCACCCGAATTACCAGACCGAATAGAACCCGAGAAACTTGGACTGGGCCACCGTGGGCTGGACTAAAAGACCCAAGTTTGAGGATCCAAATCAAACCCATTGGTTGGGACATGGACCGAGACCTCAGACAATTTGAGGTTCTTTTTCATTTAATCAAAGAAGACAATCTAAAATATGATTAAAGAAAATACAATCTAAACTATTTAAGTTGAGAGTTTAGTTTAGTTTAGTTTTGGTAGTGGTGTAGAGAGAGAAATAGAGTAATGATTGAAAATAGGGGTAATGATTGGAGAGAGATAGAGAGAGACGAGAAAGTAATAATTGAAAAAATAGGGTAATGATTGGAGAAAGAAATAGGGTAATGATTGAAAAAAAAATTAAAACTAAAACTAAACGGTGAACCGAACATTTGAGATTGACTTTGTGATGGTATATGCTAATATGCATAGCTTTGCAATCGAATAATAGACCCTTTCAATTAAAACAGTCGTCGTCACCGCTACTTGTCTTTTTCGATTCATATTAAATTATATGGTGGTAAACTATGCCTCGGAGGTTTTTAATTTTGGGTCATCTAGCTGTTGTTTTCCGCAGAAAACAATTTTGAAAAATGGTTCCCATCGAAAAGCTGATTTTCGAAGCAAAAATAACCAAGCTGTCTCTCAAGATTTTCTTAATTTTTCTTCTCTGCCATAACGTGTCAAGTAGATGAAACTGCATGTTTGACTAGGTAAGCTTCGTTCAAAGATTTTGTGGACATCCAAAAAAAGGAGAAAATTTTCAATACAACCATTATTTGTAACGCCTCACTCACATGAGATGAAATCCATACGTACATGGGACTCATATCATGGGAGATGGCGTTGCAAAGAGAGGTAATGCCAACGTCTGTCGTATGATAAAATGAGTCACAATTTTAGAACAACATTTCATATTAATCTAAACCAAGTCCTAGTTTGTCAATTCAAAAAAAAAAAGTCTTCGTTTTTCGATCCATTATATTCAGGAGATATCATTCGCTTAATGAATGGTGATTAGCATTTTCTACAAATACAGATACCTTCACCCCCATGGTTGGATCTCCAGAGGACCCAAATTCGACATCCGAACACCGCCTTACATTGTCGGATTATCTGCACACAAGTCCAGTCCTAGCTTATCATCTATAACACCCATTATTTAATTATCCCCTCTCAGCTTTCATTTTGACTTAGTGGGAGGGGGAATATTGATCATTTAATACTATTTTAGTAGTCAAAATCAACTTTGAGCTTTACCTAACTTCTTTATTCAGCTGACTGATAGAGACCCTAATGGTTAAACTTACACGCAACATCCTTTTCTTTGATAGAGTCAAAGGCATCCAATGATCCTGGTTAGGTAAAATCTCTGAATGGTTTATATTCCTTCTTTGCAAAAGGTCCTTCTCATCTGGGCCCATTTTTCTTATTCCATTCTTGAAAACAAACTGTCTAAATAGGGTAGTATGATGTTTACATTCAAAGTTCAGGCTTGCGGCCTTTTTTCCATGTCAAAGAAAATCTTGTACAAGGTTTTACCCAATAGGCAAGAATCAATCACCATACTTGCCAAAGTGTTCCGAGGAAAGAAAATTCTTTTTCCTGTGTGTCTAGTTCCTCATTATTTCCCTTTCTTTTCCTGCTTTTTCTGCAACTGAACGAGCCATGTTATGGCGGGAAGTCAAATCTTCTGTACCAAAAATATATATGTACCTCTGTTCTCGTACAATTTCGATTGCATAATTAAACAATAATCTCTTTCCGGGAAGAATCTTTTGTTCGATCTTGTGGCCAACATTACACGTATGTTGGTAGGCTGCTATGGCTGCTTTTGTTGCCACAGATGTATGCTTCAACCGTTTTACAAAATCAAAGCTAGTGGATCAGAAACTTTCTCAAGCTCCATTTTGCCAACGTTCCTAGTTACTAGTAGAAGAATAGCATACCACGACGCAACCACATCTCATTTCAGTTTATATCTGACTGGCTAGAATGCTAAGATTGCCTTCAAAGGGCACACACAATCCTCACATTTCCTAACTGCTGATCAAAACATCAGTAAAGCATTCAATCTTGGAAGATCGTCAAGAAAACTATATTTTATGATTAGAAAGAGACTGAATCTATTCAGATAAATAAACATGATAAACATAGCTACTTTACATCTTCTATGCCTAGACACCATGACTGAATGGGATGAATGCCCCGTCATCTGTTACGTTTCCAAACAACATGAATCCTATTCCTTGCCTTCAATTCAAGACATATTAGAAGAATTGCTTTAGCATCATACATACTATGTAAAAATCAAATCAAATTACCGGTACAAGACCAGCATTGCATTCAAGGATTTGGAGGATTTATGAGCCTCCGAAGAATCACAGTTCTAGCCCTTCGAACATCCCGGATGCACATATCAGTTTGTATCCCCAAATCATCCACATTCTTCCTAAACACTTCCATCTTCTTCTTTATCTCCTCTATTCCAATCTTCACAGCCTCTTCTTCGATAACAAAGTCGACATTACCCAACAGAGACTCAATCTGAATCTCCAACCGTTCGATAACTACCCGAATATTATCCAAGTCCTTGATCACAATGAGAGTCCCCACTTCCATCGACCGAACAACATCCTTCTGTCCTTTCACTGCATCCTCGTATTTCTTCCAAAGCGAATCAATCCACGCTCCCATGGACCCCAGCGGAACGGCACTTGCGGCAGCCAGAGCGGCAGCCACCGGGGGTGCCGCAATGGCCGCAGCCACCACTGAGCAAATCAAAACCGCCGTGACCGTGGCGGCAAATATCATGCTGGAGACCCTTCTCCAAGTCTGAGTTGTCCTGAGCTTCTTGTCAAGCTTCTTCCTTCTGGTTTGTAACTTATCAAGCATCGACGTCTGGTGACTGTAAACGGATTGGAAAATCTTGGTGAACTCGTCGGTGAAAGGATCACCTGTAATGGCAAAGCCAAGAATTAACATCATTATTAGACAATACAACAACAAACAAAAATTTTGCAATAGACAACAATAAGTAAAGAAAACTTTGTTGCACTCATAATAAGAACAAAAATAACTTGTTGGTTTGGTTTGTCTTGCTCATAAAACAAATTTTCAGATTTTTCAATCCTTCTTGTTAACCTTTTGAACTCCGCATGTGCCATCTTAGAGTATTATCTTTTTTGACAGCCGGTCTCAAGCCCAGATAAAGGAGGAGAGTTGTGTATTAGTTAGCTAACAGCCAGTAAAAGCCCCGTTAGATCTATGACATGAATTCTAATATGAATTGGTTCGGTCTGGTGAACTTTTTACATCTCTTGCTCAAAAAATACTGTATTTACTTTTTGGGATATTGATGAGAATTGAGCAGAATCAAAAAACCTAACAGAATTAATTAGTTAGTAGTACCACTTTATATTATGGATGAACATTTAATCCAGCTTGTAAACATTTTAACCAAAGATGGATATTTTTTTCCCCTTTGATATACGATAGTACTACCATCGAATGAATGCTCATATCTGCTCAAACAAACAGGCCATATGCGTGTGAAAACTAAAGCTGCAAATTTAGCTTCGTTATTAAAGAAAATACACTCAGAAACAGGGAAAACCGGGGCCTCGAATTTACCTGCGGCCTTGAACTTCTTCAACTCCTCCAGCGTTTTAACATACTTCTTCCCTTCCATCCCAGACTCCTCATCAAACATCCCGAGTGCAACCAGAATCAGCAACTGGCTATCCCTGGCCCTCTTCAAACACTTCTCCAACGCGGTGCAGAAATCCAGCGTCTGCAAGCTGTTCTCAAAGTACTCCTCGACCAGCTCAAACAACTCGGGGGTCTTCCATATGTCCTGCTTGCACTCGAGGATGACTTTCACCACTTCCTGGTTCATTTCCAGAAGGCATTCAGTGACTTCTTTCAAGGAATCGAATGAGAGGGCCTTGACTTCGACTCCAGCTGCCAGTGATGTGATGACTTGGTTGGTTCTAGCCTGGAGGGTTGCGTCGAAGTTTTGTAGGTCTTGGTCGAGCCTGCACGCGTCCTCGTACGAATCGAGGTCAGTTTTGAGATGGATGTTGTGTGGGGTGAAATTGATGGTGGTGGTTGTTGTGGGTGTTGAAGCCTCAGAGGGTTTGGTCATGTGATTCCCCATTGATGAAAAAGAAGACTCGGGTATGTAGAAATTTGTGAAAAGGGTAAGGAAAGAAAATCACTCTGCTAATAGATCCTGGAACTACCCTGAGAAACCCAAAAAACGATTTTTTGTAAGAACAAAAGAGTGACCAAAAAATAGCCCCCCAAAAAACGATTTTTTGTAAGATTGGTTTGGTAAATTGGACGAAGGAAATAGAATCTGGTCAAGCTTTTGAAACCGGTGGATTTCGATGATACCCAGAAACAGAAAGATCGAAACTCGATAGAATTCTTCGAAAAAGTTTGTGGTTACAAATAGAAATGGACAGAATGGGGAAATTTTTGTGAGCTGGGTTTTGTTTCTATTTCCAAGGAGGAAGGTTTTTGTAAAGACAGAGATGAAGAGCGTTTACTGGGGACGAAGGAACGAGGTGGATTTGAGATTTTTTCCAGAGAATGGCTTGTACGCATGAAACAATGATGGAAGCACAGACTCCTGTTGATTCTCTCTCTCTCTGTCTCTCTCTAGAACTGTGTGTGCGTTTATGTAGAGATCCAGTTGAAAACGCGGAAAGCTAGGGTCTCCAGGAGACAAACTTCGGCTTCAAGACTGGGTAGTGAACAGGGATGGGGAAGAGAGAGAGAATTAGCAGAGGGAAGGGTCACCCAAGAGAGAGAGAGAGAGAGATCCGGACGCGTGCGTGCTTTTCCCCGCGATTTCTTGGGTGTTGCTTTCTTTTTTTCTTTTAAAATTTTTCTAAACTGTGGCTTCGAGGTGACACGTTATTCGATTGAGACGTGTCCGTTGATTTCTGGCTATCGCTTTACGGGGGATTTTCTTTTATTTTATTTTATATTTCAAAACTGAAACCGTCGTTTCCTTCGTTTGTCAGGTTTTGTAACGTGATTCTGCTATGACGACACACATTCGGGTCAAGCTCCTGTCCAGTTTTATTTTGCTCCAGTATGGTCCTTTGGGTCCCATTAGGAGTGCCAACACGATGATCGGAATCGTTCATTTTGTAGAAATTCGTCGAATAGTCATTCACGTCAAAAATTAGCTTTATCGAATATCAATAGGTACATGGATGAAACATATTTGCACAAGAAAAAAGCGATGACAAAAATTAAGTTGAAATTAATAATTGCCCATTTTTTTCATGTACAAATCTATTTCGTTCATATACCTATTGATGTTCGATGAAGCTAATTTTTGGCGTGAATGACATATTCGACGAGCTCTACAAAATGAACGATTCCGATCATTGTTGTGGGCCCGGGAGGAGCCCACAACGGCCCAAAACTGGACCATACTGGAGCAAAATAAAACTGGACAGGAGCTTGACCCCACACATTCACCCAAACTTTTTAAACACATTCAAGTTTTATTTTATTTGTTAGAGATGATGTTTTACAGGTTCTATAATATATTCTTTTCAAATTTATAAACATTTTTCGATATTTTTTTGGATTCAGAGTGAACCCCACAAAATATATAGTGGATGGTATAGTGGTTGGATGTAATGTACGTAAACTTAGTGTTCACAGTTAAGGAAGTCTAGACTCTCATGTCCACCAAACATGTTCATCGCACGCATGTGGGCCTATTTCGTATCTCATAAATATATAGAAAAATATTTGTATATGTTTTTTTTTTTTTTTTATCAAACCTTGAAAAAAATCAGTTCAACAGCTACTCGTCTTTTTCGGACAAGCAAACGCGACTTAATATTTTATTTTTCAAAGCTGCTTCCACTTTCAAGTTTTACTGGGTCTATTGCTGTGAGGGTTCGATTGGCCGACAACTCGACAAGCTTCTCTCTCTCATAAAATCGTAGTTATAGCTACTTCTCTATATCTCTCCGTGGTTCCGACCGGCCAATATGCCTTCATTATTCATACGGAGAAGTGCAGAAACGAAACCAGCCAAATTCGTCGGTACTGTCATCTCGGCCGGGAGTGACCAGATTTTGCGGTACTTGCGGGTAAGAATCGGTATTGGAGCCGGGAAAGTATTTGATGTGTGGGGTATAGGGTTCACTTAATCCGATTCGTACCGGTCGATACAATACAAAATTCATAACCTTGATTCAAGGGCTTAGGAGATTCTACAAGTTTTCGTTTTGTTTTTTTGTTTTTTTTTTAAATTGGTCAATACCATATATCAAAGTCTTAAGGGGCATTACAGAAATCATCGAAAGATAAATGAGTGAACCAAAACTACCTCAACTTAGACAATGACACCTACTGCAAATGCAAGCCGACGAAACATCGAAACATAAGAACTCGTCGCAGAAGAGGCAATACAGAATCATACAATGACACCTAGCTCAACCCTAAAATAAGCACATATGAAATCTGGAGCACGGATCTGCAATCCCAAAGTGTCATACCTGCGTGTGTTCATGAACCAAAACTCACAAACACAGGACACTAGTCCGAGGCAAACCCCCGCTGGGCGGAACCATGGGAGGGCTCCCTTGGGCTTGAGCCTAGGTGTATCGTCAAAAGACCCCCCTATTACATGTAAAGTTTCAGTCTAAATATTTTTAGCCCTACTCATTTTTGTTTTCAACCCAACCCACCATCCCATTTAACCCAACCCATCAATCAAACATTTTAGGGTACAACTTAAATAGTTTACGTTCATAGATGATTTTTAGAGGTGATGTTTACTCTGTGAAACATTGTAGGGTACGTTAAGTAGTGTACGTTTTTTTGTACTTTTCTTTTGTTTTACTTTTGGACATTTATATATTTATATACGATTAGTGGCGGCTCCAAGATTTTGTGTTGGGTGTTCAAAAATTTTATTTATATAAACCCACCAATATATTCACAAGTAACACAGTTTCTTGTGCGAGTATGAATAATGCAACCAAGAAATTCCACAAAAAAATTGTACACTATGCCACACAAGAACTCAAAAAAGTTATTCTAGGTAAAAAAAAAAATTCACACATTTTTTGGCAAGGGAGTAGATAACAATGAATCTTTTAAGTTTAAAATAAAAAAAAACAAAACTATCTAGATTGATGGATGTTCATAGTTTATTGAGGCGAGTGTTCAAATACAAAATAACGAAATAAGGCTATTTAAATTGAATTGATTTGTGGATTAATTTTTTGGGCCTAGTATTCAAATATTTTTGTATTGGGTGTTCATAAGAAAGGCTGGGGTAAAATTTCTACATGTATTATGAACAAAAAAAAATTTAGGGTGTTCATGTGACCATCCAAACGTCAATTTAGCTGCGCAAGTAGTACGAGTTTGCCTCTTTTTGGTTCATGCATATAAATTTTGGGTTAGCCCAGAGTAAAATAAATTCCTGATTCCGCTCTTGCCCGCCGACTCGGCGGGCTCTGACCGCGAGAAGCAGAACACAAGTAGGCTATAAACAGCCAAGCCGGCGAAACCTCGCAACCACTACGGGTAGGATGCATGTAACTGTTATTAACAAAGGGAGTTTACTAGTTAATTGACGGGGTTCTTCCGGGCCGGTTCTATGTGATTGGATTATGTCCCATCCTTGTGTATAAATGGGCATAAAGTATGTTTCCGACAAAGTCTTGTTACACGTGCCCTCTTCCTCTCTTTGTTTTGCGCGCCTCTCTTTCTCTCTCCTCTCTCTTCCCTCACTCACGCGCACACTCCTCTCTCTCTCTCTTCCAAATTTCTCTCCCTTCTTTCTTCTCTCTTTCCTTTTTACTAAATTTTACGGTTTAAATCTTATAATGTCAATAACTTATAACTTTTTTTTGTACATATCTAGCTTTTATAAAATTTATATATATATTTGAAATCTACTTGCAGAGCTCTATCTATTGAGACTAATATTAAATATAAAATTTATAAAAAAATTAAAATTTTTATTCTCCAATACTTTTTTTATTTTGTTTAAATTTATAATTAATAGTCTAAATTAACAATGTTAAAACATAGCTAATTAACAGTTAAAATTGGGTTTAGGATTTTCAAGGTATGGTGATTGACAATTGCTAATGAACATTACTGCCAAGTAACAGTTAAAATAAGGATTTTATGATTTTGGGGATTGAATGCGGCCAAGGATTCCGGGCATTAAAAATCGCACGGCGTGTGGAATTTTTTTTTTGGAAAGTTCCTAGCGGGAACATGGACTTTTCTGAGAAGGATCCCCCAATTCATGAATCACAAAAATAGGACCGGCTGAGCATTTCTCCTTAATTTGAATGTCAGGATAGTGGAGAGTGGAGACCATTGTCAAGACAGACTTGAGGGAGAGGAAATTGGCACTTTGTAGTTGGTAATTAGCCCAACAAAGAAAAGGCCACCTATGCCAAACATGTTGAGCTTGAAATCTTGACTCTGGATATATATGACCGGCCCATATCTACAGAAATAATAGTATTGAGATGCCGAAGCTATTTTTGGAACTTTTTTAAGGGAAAAATAAATGAAGGATTTTTGGTCATCAGCAAACAATCCAAAGTTCTAATTACACTTGGGATTACAAATGCGCAAATGTTTGAGATTCCAAGTAAAAAAGAAAAGGATGATGCTATGGTGTCCCCGATCATTTTGGGGACATCGTAATTTTTGGTATAACTTTATGAGCATAACTAAAACCCGTTATAAGCATAATAAAACCCAAACAAAGCATAACCAAGAAATATACAAGCATATCCCCAAATATTCAAATTTGGGGATATGCTTGTAATGAGTTTTGGTTATGCTCATAATGGTTTTGTTATGCCAAAAGTCACGGTGTCCCCAAAATGACCGGGGACGCTGAAGTCATTCCCAAAAAGAAGAAGCTAAAGACATAGATTTGTGTAAATACGTACACGCACAGGAATGAAAAGTGAGTGTAGAACTCTCTATAGCAAGTGGAGTGACAGTCCAGTGGTAGACACCATGTACTCTCGTGCATTTAACTAATATTCAAAATCTCGCTAATTATAACTACCAATACGAATCAAAAAAAAAAATTATAACTAACAATATTGACTTTCGTGGAGAAAAAAAAAAGGACTCTCCCCCTACGTGAGTTTTTGCAAGTATCTTTTAAAAATTTACTTTTCGCTTACACCACAAAAACTATTGGCCCCTTGCTTTTCCTTCTTATTCCACATGTGTTCAAGGTCAAGAAATAAGAACCCCCAGGGCTAGTAGAGAGGGTAGAACTTGGGCCTCCAATCCATTAGGGAGGTCTCGAGTTTGGATTGGAGACCTAAGTTCGACTCTCGCCAACAACGAGAGATTTGTGGAGGCTCCTATTTAGGGTTGCCCCACTATTGTGACGGCTCTTCCCCTTTCCAACTGACAACTAACCTACTGACTCAATTAATGTATATCGTCTGACAAAAAAAAAAAAAAAGGTTTAAAAATAAGAAGCATGAAGGTTGGAAGTAGAATTGAGTCAATTGACCAAAACAAATTGGGCCAAGTTCATATATTGCGAACTTCAGGTAACCGAAAAGAAAGCCCAAATCCTCCAAAACAGCCTAGGGCTTTTCCACTGTCCAACTATAAATTGCAACATGTTAACACTTGCTGGTTTCAGAATGTGCAAAGTCTCTCTCTCTCTCTCTCTCTCTCTCTCTGTCTCTCTCTCTCTCTCGGGTGTGTGTGTATCTATGTATATGCCTTCATAATCCCAGATAAGCTGGATTGAGTGCTTATCTGATTCATGGGAGGCGAAGAGAAAACTATGTGGAAGTTTCGCTGATAACGCCTTCTATTGTTTACCAGACGGCGTTTACTAGTAGCTTATCCGCACATTCCCACGCTTTGTTTCTTTCTGCTTTTTGAATTTCATTTTTGGCTTGGAACAAGATTGAAGCTGACAATGGAGCTGGAATTGACTGTCAAAAAAAAAAAAATTACTAAAAATGCTTTGTAATCGTTCTCGGTTTATAATTAGCCTCATCCAGTGAAATGTCCATTGCAGTTCCACTTGTTTGGGTTTGCACAATACCCTTCGCATTCAAAATGGGCTCTAATCATTTTTGCCTTTTGGTATCACTTGAAGAGAGAACTAAGAACCCAATGGCGGCCACTTTGGGGCTAGCTCAGATGATGAGAACTCAGGCTTACATAGGGAGAGTTTGAACATTGCTCCAATTGAGGCTGTTGGAGCGATCCTGTTTTGTCCAATGGCGGCCACTTTGAGAGTTCGAACACTGTTTTCTTTTGCGGTAGTGTAGGACCTTGCGATTGTAAAAGAAAAAAGAAAGTAGAGCAAGTACACTAAAATGAGCTTAAATGCATTTTTTGCTATTTTACCTAAGAGAAACATAAAAAAATGGTCTACGCTAGGTGAGGTAAAAGAGGAGTTGGAGCAAGTTTATCAGTGCATAGTCATACTCCCTTGTGAACAGTTCACAATTTTACTTTAACTATCAATTTTTTCTTTTACAACTACATCAACATTATTTATTTTACCTAATAACAATTAAAATATACATTTTTTTCACTCTGTTCCTTTTATCTTTATTGTTTATTTATTGTGAAAGTGAGAGAGAGAGAGAAGGGGGGAAAACAATACTAAAATAATGGGTAGCTGATGAACAGTACTTCTGTAAAAGAAACGAAGCATTGTAGCAAAATGCATTCTATCGACTTGTATACCACCTCTGATGCAGGTGGGGTTTTTGTGTTTTTCTTAGGTAAAATAGGTAAAAAGGCATTATACATCATGTAGTGTACTTGCTCTTAAAATGCACTTATGAATAGTTGTATTCTATTTTTACCTATGCACTATTCATACTCCTTTCTTTTTTTATTATTTCTTTTTCTTTCTCCTCCCTCCTTTCTCCTCTTTTTAAACAATAAAGATAATAGAAAATGAGTAAAAAATATATATTCTAATTGGTGTTAGGTAAAATAGATAGTATTAGTATAGTGTTAAGAGAAATATGAGTAGGTAAAATGAAAAAGTGTACTGTTGATTAGCATTTTTATATTTTCATTGGTGTACATGCTCTAAGAGAGAACCTAAATCCACTAAACAAAGGAATTCACGCATCCTTCAACTTCAAGCCATTATTTTAGCTTGATATGAAGAGGTGCATTTTTGTATACCATTATGATAATTGATTTTTACATTTTCTTTTTTGATATTCACACTCTTTTTTGTCTTTTAGCAACAAAAAAAAAAAAAACACACTTTCAATATCCAAAAAAATGAGTGTTCTTATAAAAAAGGAAGTGTAGAAATCAATTCTCTACCAGTATTCACCTTCTTTGTAGTGATGTAGTAAAACTTTTAATTAATTCTTTAACTAAGTAAAAAATTACTACTTATAGTTCTTTGTTTTGTTTCAAATTGACGGATTAAAACTATGGGACTGAAGAAGTGTACTTAATACCAAGTTTGATGAAAGAAATTCCCGGTGAAGTTTTTGTTGAAAGAATTGGTTAAAGAGTCTTACCAAAGACAAGCTTGATATTTATGGAATTGGAAATCCCTGTGGTGCGCAGCGGCTGATCCGGCCATCCATTACCGAAATGGACAGTCGAATCGCCGCACTACAACCATGTAGGGCAACCCCCGTAATGAACTAGAAAAAGAGAGAATTTGGATGAGTGGGGATCTAAATGACAACTTGATGAAAAACAGCTGCAATCTATAGCTTCCATTTTTTATTTTTTTTTGGGTAAACCAGGAACATTAGATAGATAAATTAAGAAGCATACAAGAGTCTGTATTCCACCCCATTTGCGTCTTCGCAAAGTTGCAAATTAGTAAATACCGGAGCAACATCAAATAAATGTAAATCTAAAGCATCATTAAACGACATACGTATTAGTTATTAAGTCGGCACACTAGTTTCCTTCGCGGTAGACATGGTCAATCTTCTCCACTCCCAGCTGTCTTATCAAACATCTGCAATCATGTATGAGATTATTTAGATTGTGTCGGGGTTGATTTGGACCCATAATCGGTTGAATGGCTACCAGAGCATCCATTTCCACACAGATGGGAACAAGCTGTTTGTTGAAAGCAAGTTGTAGTCCATCCGTAAGAGCACATAACTAGGTTTCCAAAACTGTCATTTGGCGAAGAGATCTGTGGAAGCCAACTATCCAGCTTCCTTTTTCATCTCTGATTAAACCACCTCTTGTGGCTTGTGTACGGTCCTTCTTGCATGCACCATCTGCATTCAGTGTAAAGGACATGCCAGGAGGGCACCATTTCACAAGCACAGTATTTCTTTTTCGAGATTCCAAGGCTGGAATTGCGATATGATTCCATTCAACTGCCAGAGCAATTGAAGAAGCAATGGTGGATTCAAAGTGTTCTCTGGCCCGATTTGGTTCATTCTGAAAGAGGGTTTTGTTTATGAGAAGCCAATGTTCCGACAGTTAAAAGGGAAAATGACACGCCACGGAATTCCTGATCGGTGTATGGTTTCTGTTTGACAGTTTAGTTTCAGCCAAAGAGGGAGAGGAGAGAAAAGGAAGAGCACTGTTAGGGATACCAACACGGCAACACCTTCCCAAACACTGATGGCCACACGGCAATCCCTAAGGACATGAATCGAGTTTTCTCTGTCAGCATTACATATCTCACAAAGATCATTTTGGATAATATATCGCATGAAAAGAAGGTTCTTTGTTTTGAGTCTATTTTGGGCAGCAAGCCAAAAAAAATTCCGGATTCTGGGATTAGCTTTAATTTTCCAAACCCAAGTCCAATTATGGGGATATCTGAGGGGATATCAGAAAGTGGCTGCAGATAGAAGGGTTGCTGAAATAGACATTAATTAACAGAAATGCTTACACAGTTTAAGAAAATTAGCTAGCACAACATCCCCTAAACAGAGAACCATTCAAGTGACTCTTGAGCTTAAAACATTGAGAAATCAATCCATTCCTTTCAGAGAAGACCAAAAATTCCTGATAACCAATGGTCCACTCTTCTGCAAATACAGCAGTGGCAAAAATGGTTGCTTAAGCTAATACATGTAAATAGTGCCTCAAGGATATTAAAAAAAAAGGGGGGGGGGGGGGGGTTGGGTGGGTGAAACAGAGAGAAATGTCCTCATGCTGCCTGATCCCATGACAAAATCTTGTTGCAGCAAATGCTCGAACCTACTTGTTGTACAAGTAGGCAAATGTGAAGATAAAGAAACCTGCCATCTGCACCATCATCAAAACATTACATGATCAAAACCTCCGCATACGGATTCCAGAATCTTTAATGGAACGCAAATACTTCAAAACTATACAGATGTACTTCTAATGAAGGCAAGAGCATTAGATCACTGAATATTTTAAGAAAGTGAGAAACCAAAAGGGCAATGGTCCTCCCAGGAAGAAGAATTTTCTAAGCATCATTTGTGTATCCGAAAAATTAACAATCAGGCAGTTGAGGGAGTTGCTAGCCAAAAATACTACGATTTCTGCTACCCTATGGGAATTACATGCAATTTCCTAACAAGGCTGTTACTAAAATCCCTGCTACCTTGATGTTGTAGCACACACTAGAACTTAAGCCTACACAGTCAAGATGCTTCGCTTCATATGGAAAATGTAATTGACATCCTTTCAAGAAGTTGGGTGACCAATTATGATTTAAAAGTATCATATCACTTAAGAAACATAGGATGAGGTTGAGAAGGGCAAGAAGGCCCAGCTTGTACTGTATTCCTTCTATCCTTCCTCCTATTTGACATTCAATCGTGTCAAACACTCAAGATGAAACAAACAACTTTTTTGAACAAGGAGCACAAACACAAGCAGACAAAGTGTACGATGTCGTGTGAGTTTTTTTTTTTCCCAGCAACGTCATGTGAGTTGTGACAAGGCATTAACATGGGACTATTAGGACATCCTGGAACCAGAGCTCCGATACCACATTAGTATATCGAGTTTACATCGAACAATGCAATAACATAGAATGTATCCACCAGAGAAAGATAGAAGTTACCATGGAGAAAGAAGCTCCGTAATACGGGAAAGCGGCCGTTAGGAATCTTTCGTATTCATTGTGTCTGAAGGGTCTAACAGGAATCTGCAGATGTAGAATTTTCAATGGTAAAGAGTCCAAGGTAGCAGCCAACGAAGTAATAGAGTGTTGACCTCATACAATAAATTAGCAAATTCAACAGCTGCTACTAAAGAAACCATTTATTCATGCTTCTATAATTTCCTAATGCTACTTAGTCTCTGGGCAATATACACCAGAGAAAGAACACAAGACTTATTTTTCATTTGATTCTCTTAAATATGTAAAACATAACCGTGTGTTTCTCTTGCCAATGTGCCTGGTAAAATAGAATGGACACACAATATAAGACACAGATAACAAGGTCCCATCATGTACCTGAATCCTGCATGTTCCCCTTTGGGAGTGAGACGAAATACAACTGGCCGTAAACAGAACGCATTTTCAGGTCAAACACATATTTGGGAAAAGTCAGGGTCAGGGTCCAATCTCAGATTCTCAAGGGTATGCCAAGTTGTTCTAATTTACCTCATTTTTCAATCTTATCATGTTATTTGACATTTTCAAAGAAAAATTGAGCACATCAGAGCAGATTATCGTGCTTTAAATCTCGGCTTTTCCAATTTCTAGACCAAATCCAATACATGACACATGAGAGAGAGAGAGAGAGAGAGATCAACTACCTGCTTTGATAGGGACAAGCTTGTGTATCCAAGCTGCTGGTACTCTACCTTGAACTGGAATACACCATAAACATCTGGAACCTTGAAAGCTGTAAAATAGAGGCCCTGTGGAAACATATAATTATGAGGACATTTATTCATAACTTCATACAAAATCGCCTATGCTAGACGTATGACAGTTTTGAAATTAGAAATCACTTGCTGTACCTTCTGATCAGTTGATAATGTTTTCAAAACATAGGGGCTCATCATGTAAAACTGCACTTGAACATCATTGGCCACATATGGTTCCCAGCTCTTGCCAGACCACTCATAAATTTCAACAGCGTATTCCTTCAATCAGACATAAGCGTTAGCAGAAGCAAAACTTTTTCTCTTTATTATGTCTGCACCACTGCACAAAATCAGTGGAAATTTTTACCAGGTCGTCATTGATTCGGTACATGGCAGGTTCATCAGTTTCCCCAACTTTGTGGTGTCTAACATTCACAGCCTGGTGATCAAAAAGCATACAAAACTTTAAAAGCTGACAAAGTGGAAGCTTAAAAAATGTCTACCATAATGGAAGTAACCTTGTTATAAAACTAACTCATTACTTAGTGAACACAACCACAAACAGAGAGGGATCAGATCTTTTGGTCAGAATAAAGTTTATATGACTGGCAAGACAAGACAGCTAGTCAAAATTTCTCACCTTGAGATGACCTCTTTCATGAAAAACCCACTTGCTAAGTTCTGTCAAAAACTGCTCATTACCAGATTTTGCATGTCTGCAATCACAGGATAAAATTTACCCACTAGATTGATAGAAAGAAAAAGCAGTTTGCTAATATAAGGAGCATAGTGCAAGAAGATTGGAAAAATGAACCGTATTTGGACACAGAATCATCCTCTCCATTCAAGACTCTTTGAATATGGAGTGCAACAAGTCAAACAAGGGAATTCTAAACAGTAGATAGTATATTCATAATCGTTAGTAAACACAGCAGAAGTTTTCCACTAGCCATGAACATTAACAAATAACTTTACAAAAAAATTCCCATAAAAACTTTGCACATAAGAACCTCATCTATCACACAGAATTTATCACCACTACAAGTTCCAGTGCAATTCTCATACTTCAATCTTAGACAATGCAATCACTTAATCCAACTCAATAAGGCCAAAACTTGAGGGCCACAGGTCAACATCAAAGGAAAAAAACATCTTTGATGAGGTCCAGAAGAGAGTGCTGCTATTTATGTTTCTGATCAGCATCTAACATTAAAGTTACTTCAGGATCCAAATCCATAAGTTGTGAGGTTATTCTCTAGCTAATAAAGAAAGAGAAGGGAGAAAACCCAAAGAACCATAGCTTGTAATTGGTCATGCGGCTCAAGCCAAACCCAAATAATGATCACCAGCACTATTTCAGTTTTATTAGACCAGGTTTCCAAAATTCAGTTGGCAACTAGGCATATGATGAAAGGAAGGGAAGGCTTGGTTTTTACAAAAAAACAAAAAACAAAAACAAAAACAACAGCAAAAGCAAGGGAACGCTTAGCTTTGTTTCAAAGAAAAAAGGACAAAGGAAATTTCATGTCCATTTGGGTTATGCCGAACCAAACTAAGTGCAAGGTCCCAAACACATCACACAAGCAGCCCAACAAAGTAAACTTTATTAGACGATTAAACTTCATAAGCTCAAATAATCAATACAAATTTCTACAGTTTATGCATCATCTTGTCCCTGGGGCCAGCTCGTAGCTTCATTGACAAGACAATAGGCAATAGCTCTCTATGTCCATTTATCACCAAACAAAACCAATTACTCTACAAATTATATGGATAGTGGAAGATAATCTGCTTCATTCTCTATAAGTGAAACTAAAACGTTAGGGAAGGA
Organism: Rhododendron molle; assembly: GCA_025413875.1. Taxonomy (NCBI): domain Eukaryota; kingdom Viridiplantae; phylum Streptophyta; class Magnoliopsida; order Ericales; family Ericaceae; genus Rhododendron; species Rhododendron molle. The sequence goes on from CM046398.1 coordinate 51,947,023, forward strand.
GTAAATCTATAAAGGTCACAGTGGTGTCAGGCTGTCAGCCAAGATAGCATCCTTCAAACTATATGCAAAAGAGGTAGGAATAATCATTAACCGCAATACCTTCAACAGTATTGAGTAAAGCAGATGATTGGAATCCCGCGAATTCAAGAGTCAAATCAGGAAGAAGGGAAACAAATTTCAAAAATTGCATGCCTAACCCTAAATCTAATCGAAAAAAAGGTAAGGAAAGCTTCACTCACTTGATTGAGCTCCCTGCCTTCTGCACCCCAGATCTGAAGAATCTGAACACAGAGCCAAAGTTTATTATAGCAGATGAATAAATGTTGGTGAAATTCATAGTCAGCTAACAACTACTACCTACCACCTACCGATTGCTAAACATGCTTAATGAGCCAGCGATCAGCACTCGGGCATTGTTTCTTGCCTGCAGCACAAAATAACTGTTACAAACGTGGCAACAAATGGGTTTGCAGTCATTAAAAAATACAGTTGGGTTCACTTTATGTTGCGACAAAGTTGCATCACCCACTGGCTATAAGAAGTTTTAATGACTTATTCATGGACTTTCTCCGGGAATACAGACTAATCTTTGTTACTTCTAGTTTCAACAGTAGCTTTTTCATGCATGTAACACAGATCAGGATTAGACATATGCAGAAAATAAGTAAGCAAGTCTTTTATGCAGCTGCCTCCAAGGGTGGGATGTGGAACCTTCAAATATACTCCTATAACCAAGGCTTTAAGAAATATTACATATAAGCAACAATGATCAATCAGTTTCATTGATCCCAGTACTTACATATCTGGGAATGAAGTGAACTACAGTGATTAATTTTCATGGGGTCAAAAGCATAAAGCGTCAGAAAAAACAATAGCTCAATTTAAATATGCAGACAAGTAGACAACACTTTGTAAGCTTACAGTTTACCCTCTCTTAACGTATATTAAGTCAACAAAGCAAGATAGCAGTGATGCAAAATTCCTGCTCTCACTTCATCGATTAGACCCAGGAAAGATAGTTATTAACTACAAAGTCGAAGAGATGGAAAATTCACACGTGCATGCTCACACAGACATTCAGAGAGAGAGAGAGCAGGCAAAGGAATTGTCAAACATCATCCTACCTGCACAACTGAGACCAAAGATATTGCAGATCCCGTGAGGGAGGGAGGATTTGATAACTTGGTTTTGGGATTAGCAGAATATGCTGAAGAGGACGCTGAAAGAGCTTTCAACACCTATAAAAGTTGTGCATATATAAGTTCTCTTACTACAATGAAACAGTGAAACTACTGAGCAGTTAAATCCAAAAATATCCATTTTTATTTCATCACTAATCAATTAAGCCTCGAACAATAATTCTTTTAATGTGGAGTCAACATGCATTAAGTCAGATATGAAGGAGAGAGTTTACCAAGCTATTGGCAGGATTCAATGAATGACCCATTCCCTGAAAGAGTACAGGAGCCTGCAGAAATTTGGCAGAAATCAGTTACACTGGAGAGATGCGCATTAGACAAACATGCCTACTGATGAACATGTCATGATTCAAAGGCCATAAGCAGCAGAATGTTAAAAATATAAAGTACAGATGCAAGTCTGAATTAATGAGAGAGGGGAGGGGGGGCATGGAAAACTGTCACTGACTCACTGCTGGAAAGCATACCAGTGGCCGCTAAATATCCAGCTGGGACATTTAAGAAGCTCTAGTAATTCAAAGTAGTGCTTTTTGATGCCAGACAAACTATAAACTAAGATCATTTTACGAATTATTGTTTTGTAAATAGGAAGAAGTAAACTATCCCATATCAGTTGTAGACAAACTCAGCCACAAGACAAAATATTTTTTTTGATAAGTAAAGGATTATATAACCAAAAAGGCATTAAGGGAATGCCGCCCATATACAATTGAAGGCCACAAGACAAAAAGGCCCTATACACTTGCACTCCTATTCGATTGAAAAAGCTCAAACCAATCTAAAAATTGGTCAAGAGAAGGAGAACAATCATACTTGTCCCAACTATACAAGCTGTTTAACAAAAAACTTTTAATTCTAGATAAAGGCTTTTCAACCCCTTCAAAGCACCGCAAATTTCTTTCACGCCAAATCACCCACATCAAACAAAGAGGGATCATAGCCCAAACACGCTTTCTTTTTTTTCCCACTTTGGCCCCATTCCAAGCAATTAAGAGTTCCATGACACTACTTGAAACAACCCATTGAATCCCAAACCAAGAGAAATCACCTCAATTTTTGTGCTTCCCAAAAGCACCTCAGACTGAACGAAATCATCGCTCGCAATCAATGTATGATCACCTTCCGTGTCTGAAACTGCATAGCTGGTGTGATCAATAACCATAGCCGCCTGATCCTACATACATAAATAAATAAACAAAATTCATAAACTGAAGCCCATTATAGCTAAAATCAACATATACTCTAGGATCAGCTCAAGTTTCCACAAATTAGTTCGTAAATAGATTTTAAAAAGAAAAAAAAAAATGGATCACTCCCATAGATCCACCTCAACCCGGGTGGAACTACACTATAGGGTGGGCGTGCATATTACGGCTACATATATACTACTACTACTTATTGATACTAACTTCTTGAGGTTCCATAGAACAGGCGCCCCCCACAAAGCCCAAACCCCATTTTAAATCCAAAATTTAATTAAATTTATATTGGGCTCTCCGCTCTTGTCTAACCCAATAAGTTAGGCACTTTCAGGTTTTAACCTTTACCAAATAAGTTGGGTTTATGTACTCTTCTACTCTTTTTCATAGCATTCTAAACTTTACAATAGACTCAATCATAGATAATTTTTGTGACTTGAAAGAATGTTGTATTCTATTCTACTAAAATACTTGAGATCTGTATTCAAAATCTTCTTATCCATGAAAAACACTTTTGCCAAGTGTGAATGGCAACTGGTTATACTCTTTTACATGGAAGTGTTTTAAGTTAATTTCCCGTGTTTTAATTTTTAGGTTTCGGCACCCCCCATAAGGAAATTCTGGTTCCGCCACTGAAACAAACACAAAGTTCGTATACTTACATCATCAAAATCAACACCGCACTCTGTAGCAATCTCTCGAATTCGTTCAGAGGCAGAATTATCAACCGCAATAATCAAGTCATGGCCCGAATCAACGAAATCCACAATGGCTGCCGAATCGATGGACCCTCCGAAACCTACAAACAATTACAATCGAGGGCAAAGAGAAGGTGTAAATAAAAACAGCATTTTCGCAAATTCACAATAACCAAAGTCCAAACACAAACCTCCATTTCCAAGTAAAAGATTCATTTGTCAAAAATACTGCATGGGAAATGTATTGGAAAAGTGAAAGAAAGGAAAATGACATTTATTTTCCTGCACGCTCGTTTGAAAACGAATTTTTCTGAAAACTTAAATTCCTTCTTTTCAGAAGGATCTATTAGGAGGAAAGGTTTTTTTTTTCAATGGGAAGGTTGAAATTGCGGTCCTACAATTTTCTTCATAACTCAACACATAAAGTAACAGAAAAGTTGAATTTTTTAAATCATTTTCAATCCTTTCCGTGCAACTGTACCATAAAACCCGGAACTTGCGAAATCCAACAAAATTCAAGCCAAAACTTCAAAAAAAGAATCCACATCACTATATCTACGCGGAAGGACAGATAAAGACGGAATTTTTTTTCCAATGGGAATGTTGAAGAAGTTGTGGTCTTACAATTTTCTTAGTATTAGTAACTCAACACAAAGAAAGTTTTTTTTCCCCCCACCATTTCCACTCATTGCCGCGCAACTGAACGGCGCCATAAACCATGAACTTGCGAAATCCAACCAAATTCAAGTAAAAAACATCAACAACAAAAAAATCCACATCACTATATCTATACATAAGAATAGATAAAGATTGAATTTTTCCCCAATGGAATTGTTGAAGTTGTGGTCCTACAATTTTCTTCGTAACTCAACACACAAAAAGTTACAGAAAATATTTATTTTTCCCTATCATTTTCATTCCTTTCCGTGCAAATGAACGGCGCCAAAAACCGGAAACTTGGGAAATCCAACCAAATTCAAGCCAAAACTTCAAGGGAAAAAAAAAAGAATCCACATTCCACATCACTATATCTACACATAAGAAAAGATAAAGATAGAATTTTTACGGTCAATGGAGGGGCAGAAGAGGATCAAGCCGTCGTACAAGTACTGGCCGTAACGCTGCAATCCGATCTTGGAATCGTCGGCGAGTTTGAAGTCGAGGGCGTAGCCGCGAGATTGGAGGGAGCTGAAGTAGAGGGAGTGGGAGGATTGGAGGGCGAGGTCGTCGAGCAAGACTAGGATCCGACGGTCGGTGGGGTTTTCGGGAGAGAAAGAGCTGCAGAGGGTTGATATGAAGGGGATTATTGTGATGAGGACGATCAGTGAGAGTCGAGCCATTGTTGATTGCTAGGGTTTACGTGCTCTACAGAGAGAGAGAGAGCGAGAAAGAGAGATCTCCGTCGACTGTGGAGTTGTGGTGCAAAGTCGTGTTTTCGTAGAAATTGTGAATTGCCAGGAGGCCCCCTCGGATTGTAAGAAATGACGAAGACATAAAGGAACTTTGGGGTTATAGCTGCAAAAGAGTCGAGCCAACCCAAACCAAGTCCAGTCTTGAAACCAGTCAACAAATTTCTATAAATGAGCTGAGTTTCTACAAAACAAGCCAAGCTTTTGTAAACAAGAGGAGTTAGTACAAAGTCATTAGAGACGGCTCATTTATTAAATAAGCTTAAAATTTGAGTTCAATGCTCGAAACGTTTACCAATGAGCTGAGTAGAGCCGAGTCTGTGGCGAGCTAAGGTTCGACTTGATGCAAAAAACTCGATCGTTTTCAGGCCCGATTTGGGGCAAGATTTGGTGGATTCATTTTCTTTATTTTTATTCATCCAAACAACTATTAAAATTCTCTATTTTCTCCCACTTTTCCATCATATCACCACAAGGACGATCAGTGGGAGCCTCGACATTGTTGGTTGGTTGCTAGGGTTTACGAGCTCTACAAAGAGAGATCTACGTCGACTGTCGAGTGGAGTTTCTAAAGTCTTCATCACAATAAAGCAATTGAATGGGTATGGTTTTCAACTTTGCGTCGGTGCATAGCATTTGCGACGGTAATTTATGTGTTAAAATGCGTCGCAAATGCTCCCTGCACAAACGCAAAAAGCCCGTACGCTTAAAGACAGTAAACTTGTAAGTCAACTGGACCGGACACTTGGTTAACAAATCCAAACTAAAAACAAGTTTGCGAAACGAAGGACACAACAAAGGCATATTTGGGACAGTTGGGGTCAATTCCATAATTTTTAGTCCTTTTGAGATAAAGATAACATATTATAATGCTGTAGGGGTGAATGTGTAAAACCAAGAATTTATGTCTTTATAAATAGTAGCCCAAATTATTGTCGATCTCCTCAACATCTGAATCTTTAATTGAACACAGGCAACGATCGTCGTCCTCGGTAGGATAAGTACAGCACCTCTCTCTCTCTCTCTCTCTCTGTCTCTCTCCCCGATCGTCTTTCTGTTTCTGTTTTTTTTGTTTCTGCTTGTTGAATCTGTATTGGTAATCTAGATGCTTAAAAGTAATACTTTTGTGGCAAAAAATAGAATTTGTCTCGTATGTTGATAAGTTGTTGTTATCCAATAAAGATTTTGTATGCATGAGGTTCAGGTTCCAAGTTACTAGCTTAGCTAGAAAAGTCTCTTGGTGTGGTCAGGGAGTTGTGGAGAGAGGAAGGGAAGGGGAAACCCTGCTCTAATGGGCCCCTATTGTATTGTGAGAAATGGGAGAAAATAGAAAATTTGTGGTTACTAGCCAAATCTCACCCCAAAATATGGAACAATAAAAACCCATCACTCTAAAATTGTCTGTCTTTTTTTTTTTTTTTGGTCATCTCTTTTCACCACTTCTTACCTCTTTTGGTTATCGAAACAAGTGATGTGATTCTCTTTTCTTTTGTTTTCTTTTCCACCCTTTTTTGCAATCGAAAGGGACTGTAAGTAAGGTTGTGGCCGTAGGACCAATGTGTATAGAGGTACAGAATTTATGAGTGGATTGTGAGATTGAAGTTTTTGGCCAACTTGTTGCATTGCAAACAGGATTTCCGAGAAAGCAAAAAACCAAAAAGAAAGCACGAAGAAAAAGGATTATGAACACACCAAGGTACAAAGAGAAACAAAAAGAGAATTCTACTATTCTGTTTTCAAAACCCTCTGAATGGAAATTTTATACTGTCCCTTTCAATAGTCATGCCAATACGCCACACAAGATCCCTACTACTAAATGGATTCAAAGAAATACAGTTCAAATGGGAATGAGCTAGGATTTGTTTTGTAGCTGATTTTGAATACAATCATTAGCCTATGGTTTTAATTTGTCTTAGAATTCCGGTATTTGTTCTGCACTTTATGATGTTGCATGGTCTTCTAGTGGATGTGGCTTATTTTGCTAGGAGTATGGAAAGTTGTGTACGTAATATGTGCCCTCGGGTACACCCCGACAGCTTCGGTTGCATTCTCCCAATAAAGTGACTGATTGCTTGTTTAAAAAAAGGCGTCAATAGTATATTTACTCTTCATATTCTTCCCTTCCTAGTCTCCTTAACAGTCAGTATGCCGAATTCGTCTTGGGAGGGTTGTCTGGCACGTCTTCTGCCTATACTTGATATCTTTCTTTAGATGCCTCGGAGAAGTTAATTATATGTGATTTTACTTCGTAGGAAACATGATTAAGCTCTTTAAGGTGAAGGAGAGGCAGAGGGCTGAAAACCCAAATGGGGCAGCACCTGTCAAGAAGCAAAGTGCAGGGGAATTGCGCCTTCACAGAGGTATACTGTCATCTCAGGTATTAAAGAATTCCATGCTATCCGGAAGTTATTGGGAACAAGTATGTGTATTTCGATAGAAATAATGCAGTAGTAACAATTTGATCCTTTTTGCTGTGAATGTGAACAGAGTGATACCACATTAAAAAAAAGTATCTGATCTTATCCCCCTGATTCTGTCAGCATATTAACTGCAGAAGATTTGTGTGCTTTGTCCTGTAGATATGGGTGAACTGAACCTACCAAAAAGTTGTAGCATTTCGTTTCCCAATGGCAAAGATGACCTGATGAACTTTGAGGTCACAATTCGACCAGACGAAGGATATTATCTGTAAGTAATCTTTTGCCAGCCCCTTGTTTTCTTATTCCAGGATTTGCAATTCAACCTATATTGGGAGTTAGCATTAGGCATGGAGCCCGACATACAGAAGGACAAACTGTAGCATTGTCTTTGCGATCGGACGATCGGTTAGAAATTCCTATACAACTTGGCCCAAAATTAAAGAATAGTAAATCCTCTTTTGCTATACGAGTTACAGTTGTTTCAAAGTTTTCTTCAGGGTGAATACTCAAGCTGATGTAATCGTTTTCATTGAAGTTGAGTTTTCAACTAGCACTTAGCAGCATAGGGCTGTCAGTTAAGAAATCAAGATGGTAAGCACCTGTGGAAGATTATTTTGGCTTCCATACGTGGTCAATCCTTTTCCTCGAATAACCCGGGAAAGGCTCTACAGCCTGGTTAATATGCTTTTCTTTATAAATAGCTGAAGATTTTCTATAGAGGGATTTGTCCACACAAGCATTGACTTGTGGAATTTGGTACAGATGGCCATTAGCTTCGAATTGGATGCAGTCTTTATCATGCTCATGAGCGTTGTGTTTAGTGAATCTAATTGTAATGCTTAAGATTTTGGCCATTTGTCTACATACTGGACAGACTCAACTCCACCTATCTAACGTTAATACGTTGTAAGCTTACTTTATTTTTTAGAGGTTTGCTTTGATGTTCAAATTCCAGACCTACTTTTCTGCACAACTACTTTTTATTTTTTTCCTTGTCTCTATGCTTAGATTTTTTTGTTCTTTGGGAGGAATTAAACTTCTATGTTTCTCGTGTTTCCTTGCTATCTTGTTATTGTGGTTTTTTAACGTTTGGGTGGGACCTCGATATTTAATGACAAGCATTTGATTCTTCTGACAGAGGTGGTACATTCATATTCACTTTCCAAGTTCCGCCTATGTACCCTCATGAGCCACCGAAGGTTAAGTGCAAGACTAAGGTAAACATTTGATCCCGTTTCCCATAAATAAAGACTCTCTACAATGCTACTTACATAGTGCCGTTAATGCATTTAGGTTTATCATCCTAACATCGACTTGGAAGGAAATGTCTGCCTTAACATTCTTAGAGAAGACTGGAAACCTGTCCTTAATATAAACACGATAATCTATGGACTATACCATCTCTTCACGGTAACTATTTTCTCTTTTCCGAATAAGTTATTCCGACTTCATTGTTAGATTTTAGTAACATTATTGTGATGACCATCTATTGTATGAGCAGCAACCCAATCATGAAGATCCCCTCAATCATGATGCTGCTGCTGTATTGAGAGATAACCCGAAGATGTTTGAATCAAATGTCAGAAGGGCGATGTCCGGTGGTTATGTGGGACAGACACTCTTCCCCAGGTGCATGTAAGCAGCTACTTGTGCATTGAAATTCATTTCTCAATGGTGCAGAAATTGTACATTGGGTTGGTGCTTTTGGCTTTTGCTTTCCCGTGTATTGTGTGGGTTCTAAAAACCTTGGGAAAGCACACAATCTGGTCAAGTTTAAAGTGTTGTATTCTGGTGTAAACTGTGGTACGATTGTGTTATTTTCTCTCTGAAGACTTTCTTCTTCCTAAATTGATTATGTGTTAACAGCGGGAGATTTGGCCTTAATTCTCGTGTCCATAGACGTTGTTTTACTGCCCAATTTGATTTTTCTCTATGCATATCTGATCATATTCCAGAGGTGATAAGGTTTCCTAATAACCTCGAGTCAGAGCTGGATTTATAGTCCCCATTCCTTCAGGCAGAGAAGTGAATGGCACCCCGCTCCATTTTCTGTTCGGGTTGGGTAATACAAGCTCAGATCGCACCCCGCTCCATTTTCTTATCGGGTTGGGTAATACCAGCTTGGGATCGAGGCGGGGAGATCGGAGGAGGGCACAGGGTGGAGGGCAATTGGGGTGGAGAAAATTGCCATCCCGGGGGGTTTGGGAGGGATTTTCAGAGGGTTCTTGGTTTTTTTGTTGACAAGGAGGGTTCTTGGTTATTCTCCATTCTTTTTGCTGCTTCTTTTTTTTTTTTTCCCAGTGCAGAATTAAATCAATCAAAGGTCCTTTCTGTTCCTTTTGTCTTGCTTTCCTTTCATGGCAATTAGTTTGTTTTTCTCAATTTGAGAGGCACCTTTTCTCGACAACTTCAAGAATATCAAAGTGTAAGCAAGCTAATGGTGGTGCTAGGCGATTCCAGAGAGAGAGAGAGCAATATGCAACCATTAATGCCCCAAAAAACAAAATCTCGGAAGTAATTGAGGTGCCAAATGAATAGAGAGTCGAACATATTTCCCAGAACAATAACATATACAACAGCCCATGTCTGTCCATCTGCTTTCTTCTACTACCAAACTATGATTCTGCACATCAAAAGTTTTGTCCACCATAATTCAATCTTAAATGGACCAGAAGCATCATTCTGCAATTACAGAGAAGCAAAAGAGTATTTTACCCTCCTAGTGAGGAAACATAAGCCCCATGTTTGGAAAAAATTGGAATTCCAAAAAATTTCCTCACTCCTTTGAGGAACCATTTTGCGATTTCTTGACCTCCCAAGGTGGTAAGCAGCCTTTGTAATGGGTGTGTAAAAACAACGAGGATATCGACACCTGCCTCTCCCTCTGGTGCATTGAAATGGACGAGAAGCAACTAAAAGACCTTGTCAGTCTCTTATTTTCACTGTCATAGCCTGGGAAATTTGGGTCGTGCCGCACGGCAGAAGCTTTGAGGGCTTTAGGGAGTATCCAGTTGCAGAGCGAACCTGAAGGGAACACCAAGAAAGGAAGAAGAAAAGGGCTAAAGAATGGACTCTAGAAACCACCATGACAAAATAACAAGAAGAGGAACATGTAGCAGCTTCCACAAGTCTTGTAACCAGTCCTGGAATGTGGACTTGTTGGAGGGACTTATCAAGGAAAAGGAACGTGTAAAGAAAGGATAACAAATCGGAAAAATCCACATATTTTTCCTTGCCTTCCGTATCATTTTTTTTTTCTTTGCCTTCCCAATCATTATTCAATACCTAGATAATCACTACACAAATCCATGATAAAGACACAACCTCAATCTCAATAATGAAACCCTCGTTTGAGATGAAGCACAAGGAGTATAAACAAAAGGTGGTATATTCAGAAAATTTTGTAGGTGTGCAATGCACAAACACACAAGCATGAAGAAGAAAAGCTGTAATTCTTTCTAGTCAAATTGACAAGCTAAAAAGAGTTCGAGGAAAGGCATTTGGTACCTATTCTTGCTAGTCGATTTACCCATTGCGGTATCCTGTTTCCCGTAAGCTTGTAACATATATCCTCACAGAAATGGTTGCAGTTCTTCACAATCAAGTTATATGTATCGCCGTTGTAATTTGAGGATTGATACTCCATGAACTCTCTAAACTGGAAAGGGTCCAAGTATGTTGTTCCCATGAATATTGACTTTTTGAACTTGAAGCCAGGGCATTTCCGAGGTTCAACCTCAAAGACACCAGTTGTTGGATAGTCATGGGCTCCAAAACCATATTCTACCCCATGAACTGCGACAATGCGTAAATGAATAATCAGAAAATATTTTCTTCATTTTGCTGAACAATGATTGGATATGGGAAAAAGAGACACAGCAAACTTTCGATCACTCATTAACAGACCTTCTGTGGGAAAGGTCCAATAGTTATGCGGTGTTTACCCATGTTCAGAAGACATACTGAAAAATAACAAGGGAAAAATAACTATTTTGGCTGCACAGCTCAACGAAAAACTTTCCCAAAGAAACTGGAAGATCATGCCACAAATTGATCCATAGAACGCAAAATGAGCCAACATACCCATCACAATAAAACACTTGAAGGTGACTTGAAAGAAAAAGAATGCACAAGAGTGAAATAATCAGCAGACAAATCAAATAAAGAAGCTTCAAATATAGCAACTCCCATCAAAACTTTCTGATCCAAAAAGTCTACTGCCCTACCCAGCATAAATTTGAGACAATCAAATATTTCAGAGCAGCAACATGGTTTCTGAGAATGCCCTCCAACCTCTCTACACCGAGCTTTCAGGCCACAAGTACTGTGCTCTGCTCATCGCTCTTTCAAGACGCTTAAGGATGAATGGTGGGCTTCAAAAGGTTACAAACCTATATAAGAACTGAAGAAGTGCAAATGAATGTATATGGAGTAATGCATGGTCTATTTGATGGCCTTACTAATCCCCTTTTACATCCCATTCCGGGGTATGTGTAGTGAGACAAAGCAACTTAATGAGGCCATACGTAATAGTCTAAGCATAATCGATTCTATCAAGGAAACTAGCCAACCACGTAATAACGACAGTGAGGGGAAATGACTATCCTTTTAAAAAAAGGTATCCCCAGTTCTCAGACTGCGTAGGATGGATTACTACTTTTTACTGCACAGATTGGTGGCAAGTCTCATTTATGTAGCAAATCATATGATTAATGATGATTAGTCAAAATAAGTTGAGTAAGCTGACCTTCAACGCCAGTGTGGAAGACACCGAGGCCTGCCCAATAAAAATAACCATTGACAGGCGTCAAGTCATAGACATTGAGATACACATGCGTTCTGCCTGGATCATAGTCCATTGACTTCGCCTTTGGGAACGTGCGAAGATGGGTAACTGATTTGCTTCGTAAAGGAAGAGGCATGACTGAATGCCAGACCTTTGATCCAGGAAGTGTCATATACTGAGTGAAAGCAGGAATCAGCGAATATCTTGTTCCAACCTGCAATGTTGAAACATGATAAGCAGTATGTAAAAGGAGTACCAGCTCACGTACCGGTACCCAACTCAAAAATAACTAAGCCATGTCCAAGAAATTAGAGTCCACGCCCTAACACGATGTTACACCTGAGTCCACATAACATGGTCGACATAAAAAAGATTTTGTTCACACAAACAAGGGTGTACCAAAAGGCACCATCTAATGGGGCTTCCTTTGATACATCACAAACAAATACAACTCCTCTGCATCAATCATTTGTGGCCCAAGTGTTAAATTCATTTATTTCCTTAAGACTGGCAAAATCCGGACACAACTAGTTCCTTCCTTCTTTCCCCAATTATCTCCACGAAAAATGCTGTCCGTGTAGCATAGAGCTAGGCGTAGCACTTCCCTCCGTTCAACCAACAGCATTGCGAATGGAATTTCGGATCCGCCACTAGTGCAGCCAAATTTGTTGCTAATAAAAACCAAACAATGCATCCCTTTCAAACCCGTGATAACTCTATATCTAATAACTTCTTCAACACATGCATCCCTCCACAACAAACATTTTACACCTATGTTTAGTGCATAAAATCAGTATACCTGCAATATGTAGCTACTTTCTACATAAAATCAAAGAGAATCACAAGTAACCAGAAAGATAATTTTGCACAACTTTGTGTAAAAACAACAGCAAACAACAAAGATGACGAGTCAGACTCCAGCCAAAATACAGATTTCACAACTCTTCTTTGCTTTAGCCCCAAGGGATTGGCAAAGTGGGCATGAGAAAGAAATAAGTGCTTGACCATGAGGTCGCATGTTCGAATCTCACGGAGGCCAACCATCCTAAACCTTGGGGCTACTGGGGTTATGCCCGGTTCAGGCCTCTGGAATTAGTCGAGATGTGCGCAAATGGTCCGGACATCCGGTTAAAAAAAAAAAACCCTTCTTTGCTTGCATTGACCGCAGCGGTCCTCTTCCTTCTTTTTTTTTTTTAAAAAAAGAAAGAAGCTGCATGGGTAAACTCATGAATTATCTCTGAGATCTTCAAAAAAGAAAGTGCAAGAAATTATACATACAAAGAAAGAAAAGAACTACACATACTCAGAAGAGTAGATCAGGTTCGTACATAAGGAAAGCCAAGAGGTAATCAGAAAGGTCCCTGTGGTATGAATAGATAACAAGACACAGAAGAAATAAGCCAAACCCATAAAAGATAAGAGAATCATCAAGAGACCCATTTACCTTATCAAGAAAATAAACCCATCAGAGCACGAAAGCGAAGCATTTCCAAGAAAATGGAAATGGAAATGAAAATGAAAATTCCACCACTCTCTCTCACCGGCGAGAGAACACCTGATACAGAGAGTGGAGGAAATGTGCTTGAAACCCGCACATCTGCTCTTAGAAAATACGAGTAGCAAAGGCGTGAGAGTACAGATACAACTGTGCCGTTCAACATCCAGTCAAAGATAACAGAGAAAAGTTGCATCGAAATGAAATGAAAAGATCCATAGAGGACAGAGAATCTCTTGATGTTAACTTTTTTATTTGAAGTAATTTATGCCAACCCTACCTGAGATTTCAGACAAATACATTGTGCCCTCAATCTTTCAAGTTAATTGTGGATTTCAAAAGTCACCGACCATAAACTTTTTTTTTCCTTACTCTCATTTTGTCCCATAAGGTGGTGTTTCACTTTTTAAAAAAGTACGGAGTATTTTTTTTTAAACGAAGGTAATTTCAAACTCAAAAATTATGTGTTTATGCAGATAATTTTACTACCAATATGAATCTTGTTTGATAGATCTCATTAAGATCTTTTAAATGGTGAAAAAAAATTGAAAAAATATTTTTTATTTTCATTATATTTGAGTTTGAAATTACATTCGTTTGAAAAACAAGAACTTTTTTAGAAAGTGGAACACCGCCTAAGTTTACCTCGCGAATCCATCCCGAGGAATTAGGCCCCGTTTCAGAACATCTTTTTAAAAAAATACAAAAATGCTACTCATACAATAATCCAAACACTAACATAACCTCTCATATATATGTGGGCTCCACACACACTATTATGTGTGGGTCCCACATGTATGTAAGAGCTTGTATTTGGTGTTTGTGTTTAGATTGTTGTATGAGTGTCATTTTCCTAAAATAAATACTTATTTTATATTTTTAAATTCATAAATAATGTAAATAAAAAATATTTTTTTAATTTTTTTTGTACTGTATTAAAGATTTCAATAAAATCTATCAAACAAGATCCGTATTGATAAGAAAATTATTTGCGTAAGCACATGATTTTTGAGTTTAAAATCGCCATCTTAAAAAATAAATACTTATATTTCCCTGGAAACGGGCCCTTAGGCTTTTTGAGAATGAATGGTTGGAGAGAAAATTGAATTTTTTTTAAGATTATAATCCAAACTCAAATTTTAAATTTTTTTTTTACATAAATGAGCCAAAAGGTTTTTTTTTTTTCAAAAACAAAATAGTTTCTATTATAGTTTTTTACTTTTTCGATGCTGTTGTTGAGATGAATCAATAATTTGTCAAAATTTGGTGCGAAACTAACAAAATACGAAGTTACAAAACGTAATATTTTATTGTTTTCATAAATGCTCGGGACGACTTTCCTTCGATGGAAAATTTTTCATCTTTCTATAATCTGGTGTGAAATTATTATTTCATTCTTTATCGTAAAGTATAGAATATTAATTTTTCACGCGTTCACGGATGAATGTCACACGTTGCTAGTAGGGGTGCACACCGGCCCGGTAGCCCGCCCAGCCCGCCCAACCCAGCCCGTTATTTTTAGGGTTCGGGATAAATATTTAGGCTTATTGGTTTGGGCTGGGTTGAGATTTTGAGCCCAATTAGTAAATGGGATGGGTTTGGAAAATACCTTTAAAGCCCGGCCCGGCCCGGCCCGGCCCGATAACAATAAATTTACAAAACCCCCGCCTACTAGTACTAGTATATATATATATATATTAATCTGATCTACTATTTTATAAAAATAGCTAATAACTGATCATAGTTGTCTTATTTTTTGTGCGCTTGACAGGAAATGCTATGAACAAGTGTGATTCTACTGAAGAGACACCGAGAGAAGTTCCTGCACA
This sequence comes from Rhododendron molle, assembly GCA_025413875.1. Lineage (NCBI taxonomy): Eukaryota > Viridiplantae > Streptophyta > Magnoliopsida > Ericales > Ericaceae > Rhododendron > Rhododendron molle. Next base: position 51,962,058 of record CM046398.1, read on the forward strand.
TTATAGTTTGTGGATGTTGGAGAGTTTCAACTTTTTGAGCACTTTAATTGCTTTTTTGGAAAAAAAAAATATTATTAGAACTTTTACGGGTCTGTTTTAATATTGGTGTGATGACTTACAACTTGAAGTCTATTTATTTCGGTTGTGAATTCAAATTTTTGATAGTTATTTTTGATTAATTTATTTGTGGGATACAATGCTTTAGAAAAATTAATGGGTTTATTGGACGGGTTTGGAAAATGAAATCTTAATTGGACAGGGCTTGGGATCATAAATTGAAGCCCGATTAGTAATTGGGCGGGCTTGGGTATGAGCAAGTCTCGTTATTATATAGTTTAAGTCCGGCCCGAACCCAGTCCGGCCCGATATTTGTGCAGCCCTAGTTGCTAGTAGTTAAAAGATCTTCTACGTAATCCGTGTAGACATGAAAAGGAAGTCCAGGCTTTTGTTAACGTTGTTTTTGTCCTAGCTACTTTGGGTTGAATTTATTTATTGAGGCTTCGTTAATTTAAAAATAAGTATTTATTTTTTAAGAAGGTAACTTTAAGTTAAAAAATAATGTATTTACGTAAATAATTTTTTTAGCAATATGGATCTTATTTGATAGTAGATCTTATCGAGATCTTTTATACGGTGGAAAAAAATTTATTTATATTATTTTTGAGTTTGAAAATGTGAAATAAGTACATATTTTTAAGAAGGTGTTCTGAAACGGGGCCAGAGTTATTTTGCCCTTTTTTTTTTTTTCCCCCCTTCAAGCCTTGAAATAGGACAAAAATTGGATAAACGGAGTAAACCGGGCAAAAAAACGATTGTTTGGTCCGGTTTCAGTTTGGGAATCTCCAAATGAAACGACCGATTTAGCCGTAAAGTTAGTAGACAAACAGACAAAATCGGACCGATCAAGACCCCACCACTGATTATCATAAATTAATTAATGCTCTTTTAGAGTGAACCTGAGGCTTTGTTTCACTAATTTTTTTTTTCGGGATTTTTTTTTCGTATTTTGTCCTTATTTAATTTAATTTTTTTTTTGCGTTTGTTAGTTTTGCGTCTTAACTTTTATGAATTATTGATTCGTCTCAAAGAAGGAAATCGGAAAATTATTTTTTTTACTTTTACCCAAATATTTTTGAAAATATCAAAGAAAAAACCTCAAATAGTTGGTTTTTGGGCATTATCTCGAATATTTCAAAAAATATAATGGGTAAGAGCCGTAATTTTTTCAATTTGTATTGACGAGACGAATCAATAATTCAAAAAAGTTAGATGCAAAACTATCAAACAAATTTTTTTTAAATAATGACCCCAAAAAAAAAAAACCTAGTGGAACAAGGCGTAATCAGGTTGCGGTGGTTCACTCTTATGATGACTCTAAACACCGTTATAGGTGTAAACAAAGCTAATAGAATCCAGTAAGTATACTACATTCATCCACATATTTTTTGTGGGATGGATCCCGCAAAAAATACAGAAAAATATCCATAATTTTAAAATAATGTCCAGTAGTATATTTATCGATATTTGTTGGAATTGATTTTTTACAGGGCCCCATAATATATTATTTTAAAATTTATGGACATTTTTTTGTATTTTTTGGAACTCGAGGTGAATCCCACAAAAAATATAGTGAATGATGTAGTGGATAGATGGTAGTGTAGGTAGCAGATTTTACAAACCAATAAAAACACGTGGCAGAATTTTATTGGACAAACCCGGATTAACCCGTCCAAATATATCGGGGACCCACTTCAAAAGTGAGGACAAAACTCGTAAAAAGGGCACGAGGCGGTCGAGCACGCATGTTGTAAATTCGTAACCGTCGATTTTTCACTTGAGAAGATCTCAGCCGTTCATATGCATACTAGTGTTTTCAAAAGGTTATAGTACTAGCCTCTCTCACTGCATCACAATTCACGAATCACAATTAACCAGCCAGCGTGAAGTAAACATCTCTGCCAAATTAGGACAGGTTTCTCTCTCTCTCTCTCTCTCTCTCTCTCTCTCTACGTACGCACACATTCATATCGAGTACATATGTATGTGTATGTCTTTTTGGTTGAACTGTGATTGTGTGTTCAAGATGAATGGAAAAACTTGATTTTGCGTTTGTTTCGGTGTAATAGTTAAACAGAGTTTGATCTGTTTCCTAATTTGATGGCTTGGTCGATTATTTGAAGTTCTTGAATATGGAAGCCAGTTCAATGACGAGTAAAAAGTACTACTACAATGTGCACCATTAGGGCCGTAAACGAGTCGAGTCGAGCTGAATATTAGAATGTTCAGATTCGCTCATTAAAAGTCTTTTAGCGAACTCGAGCTCGAGCCGAACTCAATACAAAATAAAAATTATGACGAGCCAAACTCGAACTGAGCTTGCCTAACTCGAGCTTGTTCACGAGCCTTAACAATCCAATAATATCATATTTTTATGCTCTCATACAGGTCTAAAACTGCAAATAAATTTTTCAATATGTACATAAATATGTTTATATATATATAGTCGAGCCAAATACTGTTGCGTTCATGTTCGGCTTATTTATGAAATGAGCCTAAAATTGAGGTTAAGGTTCGGCTCAATTAGTAGATGAATTGAACTCGAACGAGCCTTTACCGAGTCGAGCCTTGAACAGTTTGCGAACGGCTCAGTTCATCTACAGCCCTATGCACCAGTGAATAGTTATAGTTCAGACGACCCCCTTCCGGCCCTTTTCTTTTCCTTTCTTTCTTTCTTTTATTTTTTATTTTTTATAACCGGATGCACGGGCCAGTTTACGCCCACCTCGACTAATTCCGGGGTCTGAAGTTAACGACCGCACAAACCTCCGGTGGTCCTAAGATTTGGAATGTTTGATCTCCGTGAGAATGGAACATGCGAGCTCATGGAGGAGCTCTTATTGATTTCTCTTAACCACTTGACCAAACCCTTTGGGTTCTTTTGGCCCTTTTCGAGCAATTGAAATTTCGTCATTATTGGCTGAGATAACTGAGGACTTTTAGTACTGAATCTAGGTTACAATAGCCCTCGGATTGATCGGTGCATTGATCTTTCATATGCATTGTAAAGTTTCTTTTCCAATTGGATGAAATAGCAAGAACAACTCAAGAGCTACCCCGTTGGTGAACTTTAGGGCTCCGGAATTAATTGAGGTGCGCGAAAGCTTGCTTGGACATCTAGTTATAAAGAAAATAAAGTATGCCCGCTGGTGCAAAAATGGCATTGTAAAAGTCAGATTTTAGCTTGCTGCTTAAGTGTTAAAGAAGAAGAAAAAATAATAATACTGTTGTACCAGTTCGGTACCATTTTGGCACAGTCTTAAATTCAAGCCGTTTAATTAAAACCATCTCATTTTTTTGTTGCAAATCAAATGGCTTGGATGATGTGATAAGTTTGGCAATTGCCAAACCAAGAATGGCATTGCCAAAATTCGCTTTGAATTTGACACAAGGGTGGAAAGGGTTTTGCATTGTTGTTGCCAAAATTTAGCTTTGGGATCGGATTTGGCATGGTAGTGGACTTGCTCTAACAATGTGAATTTGCTGTTTTAATTACAGTCTCATGTATTGATTTTTTGATTTCATCCTCATTATGGTTACAATCAGATAGCTCAGAGTTTTTGGATGGAATAAAACAACCATTGGTTGGATACTTGGAGTGAAAATCAATTGTTTTGATTATCTCAGATTGATCGTTGAAACAATTAATGGTATTCAAAACCTTTTAGCATACATTTGCAATGGAGACTGAAGGTGTCGGTTCACCTGCTAAACCTCCCAAATATATGGCAAATGGAGAGGATGCGAAACCTGTCAAATCTTCTAAACGAACTATTTCTACTCAGGTTCTTTCTCACCGTTTTATACATTTATGTGGGGTGCACACACAAAAATAGATGAAAAGACACAAGACACAAGCCACAAACAATAGGAACTCACTTTGTCCTGTTGTTCTCCCTATATGTTTTTTGACAGGAAAGAACACTTGCTCCTCAGCCTGATTGGTCAGCTTTTATGCAGACGCAGGTTGAAGATATTATATCTTGGATTTGAATTTTCTGTTTCATGTGATTACCTTGTTCTGTGCATAACGGTATTTAATTCAGTAGCTCATTTCTTACTCTTGAATAGGGATATAACAGTGCAAGGCATATTCCACCACTTTCTTCCAACCCGAATTTTTCTGCTTCACTTCTATATATGTGGGGAAATGAGGTAATAATAGAGTTTGTGAAGATATACAATTCATGTGCTGTATTGAATAACAAGCAAAATTCCTTATTTTCTATTTATTGGTTTTCAACTTTCAGTATCCGCCCGTAGGATTGTATGCCACCCAGCCCCTTTATCCTGGTTCATATCATCTTTGTGCAATTCATAATCATCCTAATGCAGTTGGGGTAACCCCCAGCCTTCAACTTCACCCGTTTATTTTGCATATTGTCTTCGCATTTGGTGTTTTGATTTTTGCTAAGTTTGAATATTCTGTTACTTTGTTAGGGTTTTGCATTCAGACTTCCAGAGGCAGAAGGAAAGGTATTCTACAGGACAGACTGGGAGACAATGAGAAAGTGCACAGGAAGCTTGGGAGGTGTTGGATTTGTGGGTGAAAGGTCAGGAGAAAGTGCAAAGACAACTGGGAGTTCAAGAATTGACCGTGATATAGGAAGGTGATGATTTTTCTGATAAACACATATGATGATGATGTTGTCACGAGTGTCATGATTTTATATTTTCTGTGCTTTCTTTTTCTGTTCAACTTGGTTTGGGAGCTGGAATTTGAGATTGGTAGGGGCCTTGGGATATATTTTGTCCCTTTTGCTAACAGTATCCTGAAATGGCTTTTAAACAGTGGAATTGCGAGCACATCACACGAGAGTGACAAAGCTAAACACGAGGTATATTCATAAATAGTATGCTAAGTACTTTACCTTTAACTCAGTCCCGTTAGTTTGTCCTCTTGGTTTTGCAATAATGACGTAAAGTATTTCATGGTAAGAATGATTGAAACTTCTATATGCTGCCCGGGTTCTCTGGAATACTATACATTGTCATTGTCCCCTTGACTGAGAACCTTGTGAGAATTGGTATACTTTGCTAATTGTCTACACTCTACCCCCTTTTTTTTGTTTTGTTTCTCATTCAGGAGTGCCCTGTCATGAAGAAGCGAAGCTTTGATCAGATGCTTGCTGACGGTACTTTCAAACTTCAAAGTTCTACTTTCACATATGATGCTTTATTTTTCGGAAACACCTAAAAAAATTGATGCGTTATTTTGGCGAAGCACCTAAATTAAATGATGCTTTATTAGATCCATGACTTCCGTTCTTGCACAGAAGCTAATGTGGACGACAAGAATACTGTGAGTGCTAACTATGATGGAGCAAAGCATCAAGTTTTGCTCCAGGGCGACAAACTCTTATCCATGCCTGCATCAAAGGGGGACAGGGGGATCAGCTCTAAAGGATCCTCTCCTGCGTCCAAATTCATGATGAAGAACCTTAATACACCCTCTGGTGCTTCAGAGCCAGTGGCGTCAGCTCCAATGGTTGCACGTGAAAAGGTCATGTCTGCACAGCAGATTCAGGTACTGTGGAGAATTGATAGTTGACTTTAATACTACTCCTAACATTTAAGAGTGAAGATGCTGAAGTGAGCTAAAGAAATAATAGCAACTATGTTGCTCCATTACAAAAACAAATGTCTGATCCCGACGTCATTAGATTTTAGCTGGTGGCACAACCCTCATCCTTCATGTCGTGGGACTACCTACGCAAACGATGGATCGTCCTCCGTCCGTCCCATTCTTTTGTCCATCTTTCTAATTTGGAGTGTCCAGACTCCCAATATGCATGTCCACTTTGAAAAGTCAAAGCATAAATTTTTCAAGTTTTCCGAAGACATCCTTTGAAGATCGTTCTCCCTCCCTCTCATTTTTTTTGTCCATCGTTCTAATTTGGAGGGTCCCAGAATGCATGTCTGCTTTGAAAACTGAAGCATAAATTAGTAAGTTGTTTAGAGCTATCCCTTATAAATGGTTATGAATACCAAAGCGGGGATAGTATTCATGGAATTTCGCAGCACAGATTCTCACTTGACGTTCATTGAATGCTTGTTTTCCTAGCTTGAATTGTTTCCTTGACAGGATGTACCTAAGCTACTGGATGAAAGGAGGAATCTGCAAAATAAAGAGGCAGCTAGGAGGTTGAGAGATCGCTTGGAGGTCTGTAAATTGTTTTCACAATTTATCAGGATACAGTTTGTTGGATTATTTTACCCCCCCCAAAAAAAGTTTGTTGGGTTACAATTCTATTGCTGTAAATTGGTAATTCTAACAATTATATGGCATGAAATGTCCTATTAAACAAGAGGAGAACTCCACTCTCCACTCTCCGGACTCTTATTTGTCTTAAAATTGCTGAAGTGTAGGAGAAGGGAAATCCCTTAGAAAATCGAATTGCGATGAATATCATTGTCTATAACGTTGGTGATGCCATCCTCATGCCAACTTGAACATTTTTTTGGCCTGTTGGTCTCTTTTACTATTTAAAATGTTGATATTGCATTTCTTGTGCTCCCAGGAACGAAAAGAAATAAAAGCCAAGGCGGACACCTTACGCCGGGAAACTTCCATGCTCACAAAAACACTAGCCAGATATTCAGAGATGTGCTTAGAGCTCAAGGAAGAAAATGACTGCTTATTGGTTAACTTCCTTAAACCTGATCCTTTTTTTTTCGTCTTTCATCTATTTCCTATTTGTGCGTGGAAGTAGTAAGCAATTCTTAATTCTCAATATTTTTAAACCTTGTGATAATGTGATTTAACATCTGCACCCTCTGTCGGGAACTTTGAAGTCCAAACTCTACTAAGCGAAAGTAAATTAAATAATATTACCCAAATCTTTAGTTCCATCACCGTGCTCTTTCCGTTTCTCTTTGGATGGTCGTTTCATTTTTTTCCGCTGATTGTGCCTTCCCACTGTGACCAGAAGTCGATCTTTCCTTCATGTCTTTTATGGTGGTAAAAAAAACTAAGTGTTTCCTCTGATCACATTAAGGGAGTGCCCTGTGTTTTTGTTACTTCTCTATGGTTGGAATCAGAAGTATTGATGAAATGTGGTTTGCTGATGGAACAGGAAGAACTAAAGCGGATGGATGAAGCAAATGCTTTCTCTGCACTTAAGGCTAAGGATCCTTGCCAGAGTCTTCAATCGGTTCGTGAAGACAGCAACGGCCGCAATCAAGAATCTTCAAGTGACCACAAATCGTCACTGACAGATCCATCAACACCTGACACATAGATTTCCTTAGTAGAGCTAAAAGTATATTTTTCTGTTCTCAAGTCTCTGAGGTCTTAATTTATCCCGCTAAGCGACCACACAAGAAATTCAATTTTGCAGAAGGTAGAGGAGTTTTGCTTCTTGTTTGATAACGTTTAGATTTGGTATTGAAGTGAATAATTTTCGTACTGGCATTTTGTCCTGCGTACAGATTCTAATGATATTCGCAATGAACAACGTTCTTCAAATTGGTATGCTTTCTATTTGAAGGGATTTTTTGTGGAGTTGGGGGAGCTGCTGTCCCGGCAGAGGGGGGCCTCTCTCCGGTCTCGCTCTGATGATCGAAAATGTTCACTTCGTAGAGCTCGTTGAGTTGAACAAGTGTTCAAGAAATCAGCTCGATTGGAATCATTAAGTGCCTAATCGGAACACATATAATTTGCCAATAATGGGTTTTAGTGGATTTGATCTAGTGTTTTGAATCCATTCTTTTCAAGACAGAATTGTTTCGATTAGGCAGTTAATAATATCCGATCGAGCTAATTTTTTGCACACTTGTTCAACTCGAATATTTCCGATCATTAGAGCGAGATCGGAGCGGAGCCCCCTCAGTCGGGACAGCAGCTCCATTTTTTATGTGTCCCATAGGTTTGCGGACTGGAATAAAATCGGGGTTATGGGTTGGTGAAAGCTCTTCGAATTCCTTACTTACCGCGAAACGCCGCACAACTCTACTGTGAATCCGTGATCACTAATTACGAGTGAAATAATAACCGAGAAAATCGAACCAACCGAAAAGCCGGCCGAAAACTTTGGGTTGGTTTGATTTAATTTCTTGAGCTATTGGTCCAGTTTGATTTTGTATTTTGAATTTTTTAAAAACGGCTTTGGTTTTAGTTTTGGCCTAAGTAAACCGAAACCGAATGAAAACGTATAACCTATAATCGGACTTCGGATTGGTACTGTGTAGTGAGGTGCACATCACCGTGTTGCGCACCTCTAAGTCGATGGATCGCGCATCCGATGGCTTGGACCTCATCTCGACAACCAACGATCGAGAGTTGTTCATTGCGAAGATGAGATCCGAGCCGTCGAATGCACGATCCAACGGCTCGGAGGTGTGCAACACATTCTGCTTACACCATCCCCCCCAATTTTCCATAACCATAGTAATCCACAAATTCATTACCTTAACACCTATTTTCCATGACCGAGTTTTGTCTCTCTTTTTTTTTTTAAAGGTTTGGTGAATTTAGGACATATGGAAATCGTTTCTAGTTTTATAATTTTGTTGGGCTTTTGTTAATGTTGTTTTGGTATTAGGTACTTTGGGTTGAATTTATTTATTGATCAGTGAGTTATTTTGTCTGATCTTTGAGCTTTGAAATAGGATAAAAATTGAATAAACAGAGTAAACCGGACCAAACAACTCCGAACACTACTACAATAATAGATATGCGTCACACTAAGGAGATTCACAAAGATCACAGTTTTTAGTGAAAGTGCGATAAAAAGTGGTGCTTAAAATTTTTTATCTCAGTTTAAGTCCAAAGCTGAGATAAAAAGTGGGTTTTAGCGCGAAATAAAAGACTTCGCTCTTGCAGTGAGATAAAAGAAAAACAATCTCACCCTTGCAGCGTGATAAAAGATTTTAAGGCATAAAAAAATGAGATAAAAGATCTCGCTCTTGTGACGAGATAAAAGGGAAAAGACCTCACCCTGTGGCGTGATAAAAGATTTTAGGGCGGAAAAGAATGAGATAAAAGATTTCACTCTTGTGACCTTCTGAAGGATAGTCAGCATCTGTAACGCCCCGATTTTTCGGAAGCAAAATAAAATAATTTCTTAAGAAAATATTGCTAAATAAATATAATTTTTCAAAATAAAGATTTAGCTATTACAATCTCAAGAATTTACTGATTCAAAATACACCAACTTCAGAGTTGACTCTAATCTTGATACGAATCCTAAGCATCCTCGATTTTCGTTACTGATATTCTTTTCGTGTCGAATCGCATCATCGTTGAATCTCTTCCATTGAATCCTGCGCCCTCTAGCAAATTGATCGCCGAAGCAATCGATTTGCCAGGATACTGACGTATCCGTGAGTGATAAATCACCCAATAGAATAATCCAACCCAACTACCCCTCTTACAATACAACTAGCAAGCAAACAAGATAATAATGATACGAATAAGTAAAACAGAGATTTTTCACATAAACCAGGTTCATTACTATCCATTAACCTAACGTGTAATCCAACATCTCCCTACGAGATCTTTCCTCCCCAACCGCTAGCCATGCTCGGTCCCATGAGATCACTTCCCTTTCGTCGTAGATAACCTAAGTTACAATACTACAACAAGGGCCAGCTTATCATGCCTGAATCACAACCAGGTTCGCCTATCTTATATACCACATCACAATCATCACCGACACACGCCAAGACATCAATTTGTTCCACGGACACATGCCAGGACATCAATTTATTCCATCGACACACGCCAGACATCAATTTGTTCCATCGACCCACGCCAGACATCAATTTGTTCCACCGACCCACGCCAGACATCAATTTGTTCCATGGACTCTCGCCAGACATCAATTTGTTCCACCGACCCACGCCAGACATCAATTTGTTCCACTTTGGACTTTCTCCGTGACACCATCACAAAACATCACTTTGGACACACGCCAGGTTTTATCAACAAACATCACCGGGCTTACTTTGCCAGGTTTTATCGTCACAAACATCACTGGGCTATCCGCCAGGTTTTAACATCACAAAATATCGATGGGCCACCGCCAGGTTTTATCAACGGAAAAATCTCTCGACTATCGCCAGGTTTTATCACATAAAACGTCACTCGACCACCGCCAGGTTTTATCAAAACATCACCGACTATCCGCCAGGTTTTATATCATCTCCGGGCTTTCTGACGGTTTTTAAATCATCACATACATCACCGGGCTTACTCGCCAGTCTTAAATCATTACAAACATCACTGGGCTTTCTGCCAGTCTTAAATCATCACTACAAATCTCATCAGATCTTAAATCACGCTAAAAAAAAATGAGAGTGTAAATAAACTTCAAAATTTATCCATTACTTAACATCGTCTACGTGATTTCTATTTCGCATACCACCCCATGTCCCTAGGGTCCAATCTATCATTCAAATGAAGCATCGATACAATATCAATCATAAAAATAATTAAAAACGAATAACAGACGGATCAAAATAGTCATTAAGCAATGCAATCACATAACTTTTTATGACTGGGCCGTTGCCCTTAATCTCATATGGTCACAAGTCATTTAAGAATGAAAGAATTAATTAATTAAGATTTAAAAATAATTTTCTGGACTTTCGTTAATTAATTATAAGTAATTAAGTTAATTAAATACGAATTAAATGCATTAATTAGTTAAAAATATTAGAATAATTATTGTAACCTTAATAAAGGTCCTAACAGTCCCCTATAATAAGTTTGAGTGCTAAAAGTTGGGTTTGAACGCTCACGGAATTATTTTGAATAAAAGATTCAAGTTAATAGGCAAAACAAGAATAAATAGACAATAAATGATTAAATATTTGATAATATTTTTATATTTACAGAATAACATTATGGGGCTGTAAAAAGTATAAATAAAATTATTTGGAATTTTAAACCTTCTTTATAATATTTTACGGTATTATTATTAAGAAATAATACTTAAATAATAATAAATAGTTAATTAAATATATAAAATTTTATTTTAACAAAATATCACTTTTGAACTGTCAGGAGTCTAAGAAAAATATTTTCGATATTAAAAATATTTTTTATAAGGTCATTATTAATTTTCGTTTATAACTTTAGTTAAAAATTAAATAAATAGCTAAATATATAAATTAACTACGAAATCAGCAAGTTATGACCTTTAACATGTTGGGAGTCTAGGAAAATAGTTTGGGTAATTATAGATTAGTTTATAAGGTCGTATTGATTTTTCGTTTACAAACGATTACACAATTACAAACAGAAATTTAATAAATATAAGATTAAATAAAAAAATTATGAAACTAACAAGGTATGAACTTTAGAATGTGGGTAACCTAGGATAAAAATTTCGGGGTCAAATACAATGTTTAAAAGGTTGCAAAATCAATTCGAACGATGACCAAAACTGGCGCACGGCTGGAAGAGAAGGAGTTCGCGGCCGCGAACTCCAGTTCACTGGTTCTAGCGGCTGGGCCGCCCGAAGGTCGCGGCCGCAAGGTCGCGGCTGGAATGCGTTTTCTTGATTTTTTTGGTCCGGTTTCGATGCATGGGACTACGAGGCCTATTGGGTTATGTCTATAAACATCAAATATACTTAGAGGAGGTTTCGGATTGAATTATAATACCTCGAATCGGATTGGATTTGATTTCGATCGAAACTTGACAATTTGAAACGAAAGCTTCGGGTTTCTTGATCGGGGAACCTCGGGGCCGAATTGATTGATGTTTGGTGATGCTCTAGGTTGTAGAAAGAGTTCGGGATGATCGGATTGGATCTTGGTTGGGTCTAGGTACGAAACCCACTTTTCTCTCTCTCTTTTCTCTCTCTAGAACTCCATGGATTGGAGTTTCGATTTCCTTCGATTTTTCTCTCTTTTCTGGATGATTAGGGCGTGAAAAATATGGTGCGTGCCCTAGGGTCGGAGTAGTGACGTATTTATAAGAGAATTGGATGGGTTTTGATTAATTAGAGTCCTAACGGAATTGGGTTTCGAGATGGACGAATGGAGCTCGATTTTTGGGTTACGGGAAAAATGGAGACTAAGTAGGAGTAGGAGATTAAGAGATTGGGAAGGTGTATGCATGCATGTAACTAAGGAAAATAGAATTAGATAATTATAAGTATTTATCTAACAAAATAAATGTTTTTATTAAAAGGATATAATTAGGGAAAATAATGCTATTATTATTTTTAAAGTTATTAATAATATTATTTAAAAAAAATTACGGTCGAAAATCCGGGTTGTTACAACCTATCCCCCTTAAAATAATTTCGTCCTCGAAATTAGGGTGTACTAGATTTGGGTAGTCGGCGCTCATAGTATCGGTTCGTTCTTAAGTTCATTCCTCGATGTCGCCAAGATTTTAGGATGAACACTCGGCCTACCTGCTCCAAATCATGAGTTGGATAATTCCTTTCATGCGGCCTCAATTGTTAGGATCCGTCTTTCTCCTTGACAAATAGGGTAAGGGCTTCTAGGTGAGGTACTGGGTTGGATAAAACCCTTTTCCAAAAGTTCCTGTAGTTACGTTTTCAATTCTTATAGTTCTGTCAGAGCCATTTGATACGAGGTCATGGAAATTGGTACCGTACCGGGTTGTAGCTTGATATTGCAATCTATTTCTCTTGGTGGCGGTAATCTGGGCAATTTCTTGAGGAACACGTCTTTGGTTTTGTATTTTGAATTTTTAAAAACGGCTTTGGTTTTAGTTTTGGCCTAAGTAAACCGAAACCGAATGAAAATGTATAACCTATAATCGGACTTCGGATTGGTACTGTGTAGTGAGGTGCAAATCACCGTGTTGCGCACCTCTAAGTCGATGGGTCGCGCATCCGATGGCTTGGATCTCATCTCGACAACCAACGATCGAGAGTTGTTCATTGCGGAGATGAGATCCGAGCCGTCGGATGCACGATCCAACGGCTCGGAGGTGTGCAACACATTCTGCTTACACCCCAATTTTCCATAACCATGGTAATCCACAAATTCATTACCTTAACACCTATTTTCCATGACCGAGTTTTGTCTCTCTTTTTTTTTTAAAGGTTTGGTGAATTTAGGACATGGAAATTGTTTCTAGTTTTATAATTTTGTTGGGCTTTTGTTAATGTTGTTTTGGTATTAGGTACTTTGGGTTGAATTTATTTATTGATCAGTGAGTTATTTTGTCTGATCTTTGAGCTTTGAAATAGGATAAAAATTGAATAAACAGAGTAAACCGGACCAAACAACTCCGAACACTACTACAATAATAGATATGCGTCACACTAAGGAGATTCACAAAGATCACAGTTTTTAGTGAAAGTGCGATTTTAAAAGTGGTGCTTAAAATTTTTTATCTCAGTTTAAGTCCAAAGCTGAGATAAAAAGTGGGTTTTAGCGCGAAATAAAAGACCTCGCTCTTGCAATGAGATAAAAGAAAAACAATCTCACCCTTGCAGCGTGATAAAAGATTTTAAGGCATAAAAAAATGAGATAAAAGATCTCGCTCTTGTGACGAGATAAAAGGGAAAAGACCTCACCCTGTGGCGTGATAAAAGATTTTAGGGCGGAAAAGAATGAGATAAAAGATTTCACTCTTGTGGCGAGATAAAAGAGAAATGACATCACCCTTATAGTGTGATAAAAAGTGGTGCTTAAATTTTTTTATCTCGATTTAATTTTCTTTGTTCTTCCTCAGCATTTCTAGAACTTCTGTTGCTTTCGTCGTCACCGTAATTGCATGCATTTCAAATGCATAAAATTGTAAGTACAACAAACCCATATTGCAATTTGCAAACCAAAAGGGAGTATGTACTGATACATCAAATTTCTGCCGAGTTTCTGTACCCATTAATTAATGTCATCCAATTAAAATTTTTATATGGAACATATTCTGAAAAAATTTTACACCATCAAAACCAATTCAATTTCATGTGGACAGGCTGGTACTCATTTAGGCAAACTTTAAAAAGTTATGTGAGAAAAACGATGTCGTTTAAGAACTTTGAAAAGTTCTTTTTTTCCTATTTTACTAAAGGTAAGAAGATAAACCTTAATTATACTCATCTCAAAAAATCTTTACGTTTCATCTTCATCGTCACGCCCAAAAAGATCGATCAAGAGAGAGAGAGAAGGCAAAACCCACAACTAGGTTCCAAGTTGATTCTTCGACGACGAGCGGACTGTTCCACTAGTGTCCGATTTTCACGTGGGTGAGCCGTGATATTTATGGTTTATTGTAGTAGTGAAATTTAGTTATTTCGGATGTCTTCCAAGTATACATTTGACACATTAGGTAAAAAAGCAATTATATTATTATGGCTTAGTCTAATCTGAAAAGGATTAAAATCCAATTGAGAAGCCACCATTGAAATTGAAATTCAATATAAACACAAAATCTATGTGAAATGGTTAGTTTCTAAAAAAATATTTTTATATATTTCAATAACATGTTAATTGCATTTCAAAAAATTCAGCAAATTTTAAGGGAAAAAAAAAGTTTTCTCACTTAAGGAAGTAAGTATAAATATTTTTGTTTTCCTAATGTAACAGAAGTTCTTGACTAGTTTAGTGGTAAGGGCTTGGGAATCAACTAAGGGTGTATGGGTTCGAAACTTGGCAATGATAAGAAAAGACGGTCTAGTAGATACAAAGAAAAGATCACGCGCAATGGTTTTCCATCTCAGTTTATGGTGTGATCATTTTGAACTTTCAATCACGGTTATAGACCGTGATCTAAAGTGACATAAATCACACCCAGAAAGAGAAACGATCACACCTAAGAGAAACAATCACAGCTTGTCACCATGATAAAAGAGAAACGATCACGCTTTTTGACCGTGATTGTTTCTTCTCTTTCAATCACGATTTATAACCGTGATAAAAGAGTGTGACTTACAATCACACTCAGATCCATTACGGTAGTAAGAGCGTGATGGAAAACTTATAATCACAGCCAATAGCTGTGGTCTTTATGGTTTATTGTAGTAGTGGAAGTTGTTTGGTCCGGTATTGGTTTTGTAATCTCCAAATCAATGTTTTCAATACCGTACCGGTTAGGGTATCGATTTTCCTACCGGTACGGTACGTATCGGTATCGGTCAAATACCGGGTACCATTTCGGATTTTCCGCAACTACAATATATATAATTAAAAAAAATCCCTCATACCATGCAATTCAATATAGAATACCTATATTAAGACAACAAAATTCACGATCATAATAAGTAAGGAGACAAAATCAAAAATTGTGTAGCGGGCCGAACACGGCTATCTGAAGTTGGTCCTAATAATCTCATCAAGTTTGTCCGTAGCCGAATGTGAGATCGGGCTCGATTCTTAGCCGAGGACCGTCGGTCCTCAGACGTTGTTTTCACCTTACGCTCGGCAGAAGGCGGTAGTATCTTACACTCGGCCACCCGTAGAAGATAACAACAAACCAGAGAGAGAGAGTGTGTCAAAAGATGAAGCTTTCGAAGATATTCACCGTCACGATTGACAGAACCGGCCATATTCACGTTCTTGGGAACCCTCCCCATATTCACGTTCTTGGGGCGCATAACCCCATTCCGAAGCATAATTTGGGTTTGCTGTAGCTTCTTGATCGTCCCGTCGTCGTGCAAGTCGCTGGTGAAGACGATCATATGGTTGTTGAGGATCCGAATATGGGGGTTGATGACGAGGGAGACGATACAGGCCATGGCAATGTTATTGGTGGGTTCATCGTGGTTGTTGCAGTTGCGGCAACGGCGTTCTACTGGTGGAGAAGCGTCAGTTAAAAAGAAGAGTTTCTTTGCTCTGTTTTGTAGCCATCAAGATGTTGTGTTTCGTGATCGTTTGTTTTGCTCTGTTTTTTCTCCGTGTGTAGGACGTGAATTAGTAGAAGACAGTTGGTTTGTTGGGAGTTCGGTTTGCTGGTGGTGTCTGAATATTTGGAGGGTTGGGGTTCCTCTGTTTTTGGAGTTGCGGAGGCGGCAGCATTCTATTGTTGGGGTGCTTAGTTAGATTTGGAAGAATATTGAACAAAGGAAATGAAATTTTAAGAAATGAGAGATTGTTGTAGTAGGCACAAATGGTGATAAGGCTTTATAGAAGTGCTTTCAATTCATACACCAAAGTGAGTACAACTTAGCTCTATTTATAAAACCATTTTGCCAACCTACTCAATTCTAGAATAGTCTAGTGAAAACCTATGTATTTACAAGACATTTCTCACAACTTCTAGACTATTTCATGTGCCTAAATACAAATATCTTCTAGTGTATTTATTAGTTCTACACACTTATAAATGTAATTATTACTTCTAGGGGCTTCAAACAATTCGAATCCAGCCGAGCTTTACAATATCGATCAAATTCGTTCGTTATGATTTTTGGCGAACTCGAGCTCAATGAGAATTTGACAAGCTGAGCTTGTTGAGTTTTGATTCGAACTTGATCAACTTGTTCACAAGCCCTAATAAGTAAAAAAAATATCATATATTCAAACTCTTCTGCAAGTCTATGGTTACAAATCATATTTTGATGATGTACAAAAACAAGTTCATACAATATAGGAAATTATCGAAACATATACATATATTAGTTTATAGTACTCGTAACAGTTTATACATGCAACTTATTACCTTTGCAAGCTATGCAATATTATATACGCATTCAAGTTCATATATATTTCAAGTTTGCGAGTCTTATTGAGCCGAATACTGTCAGGTTTAAGTTCGATTTGTTTAGCGATGAATTGAACTCGAACAATCCTACCAAGTCGAGCTCTCACGAACGGCTCGATTCATTTGTAGCCGCTCCTGTAGGGACAACTACAATGATACCACGGGGACACGCGGATGGTCTTATGACAAAGTGAAATTGCAAGATTTGGCCGGGTTTGGAATTGACGGGGTAATTAAAGCAGAAATAATCATTTATATTCTTTGCACCCACAAAAGGAAAGTAAAATGGTTTCCAAAGCGAAAAACTAATTCCACACAGTACACTTAATTTGCAAAAACTTATTTACGGAGTTTTTCATAAAGAAGAAGTTACGGAACTCAATTGTTACCAATTGTGACCGGTAACAATTAATTACGACCGATCAAAATTGAAAATGAATCTCAACCATTAATTGCACGAATGAACAGTTATAATTGCGCCGCTCCCGTTCATTGAGCCTCCGTGAATAAGTTTCTCCCTTTTATGTTACCATGCATCGAATTGCAAGATGAATAAAGAAAAGTCAACTTTTGTTTGGAATTTTGTTTCCTTGAATTATTTTGTTGTCTTTTCTTTTTCCTTTTTTCCCAAGGATGTGACAAGACTAAATATTATATAGTAGAATTTGGGTGGCGCTACATATTCTCTCTCACAGTCCGCTACATTTCGGTAGGTAGTTGTTGAAAATCATAAATAACATTTCGGTAAATAGATGTTGAAAACAAAATTATATTTCGGCAACTGCATGTCGAAAATATGTTTAACTTTCAATATACAACTGCTAATACATACATTTCGGTAAATAGTTGTTGAAAAAAAGATTATATTTCGGTAATTGGGTGCTGAAAATGTATCTCAATTTCGGTAACTAACTGTCGAGTATAGTTGAAAATTTTTAGCGGGCTATGGGAGAGAATACGTAGCTGCGAATAGCGGCACCCTAGAATTTTTCACGCTTACAAAAAAATTTAGAGTGATTTGCCTTTATATCCCTTCGACTTATCATGAAAGTTCAACTTAGTCATTCCAGTTTCAATTTCACCCAAATAAACTTTCGATTTTCAAATTTATTTCAATATGATCCTTCCGTTGGCCTCCGTCTATAATTTGGACGGAAAAACACCATGTGCCCATCACGTGAGCCATCCCCAGGGGCATAATTGGCCATTCCCCTCCCTCCCCTAACCCTAATCCAATTCTCAGTTTATTTTCTCTCCTCTCCCGACACCCCCAAATCCCCCCACCCCCCTCCTCTCTCTCTCCTCCATCCTCCTCCTCATTCTCTCTCTCTCCTCCCCTCTCCTCCTCCGCCTCCTCCCCCGACGCCGCCAACCGCCCTCTTCTCCTTCCTCTCCCCCCCCCTCCGGCACTTTCTGTCCACCATCAACACCATTGACGACCGACGAATCTCTCCCTAGACGTATCACACTCCGGCGACCTATCCCCCACACTCGCCCCTATCCATTTACCTTCCTAGATTGACGTTTGATTTCCAATAGCCCTCGCCGCACCTCATAGCCAATCGTCAAAGCTCCGTTTGCATCCGCCTACTATCATCGGACTCTCGTCGGCCATCGCCAGACGTCCGACGATCCTTTTACAGCTCGTCGGACCTCTGTTCACTCCGGCGACCCTCAAATTTGCTTCGGTTGGTGTTCAAATCTCCCGATCTACAAGACCCAGTGAGTTTCGACACTCACCAGTGGTTCAGTGTGATTCCGACCACCTCCAACCTTTGCCATCAGTTGTCAAAGGGATATCTTTCTTCTTGTTGCCAAAAAAATTTTGGACAACAGAACCGGATTGTATGTATGTGTGTGTATATATATATAAGTAGTGATTGTTTTTGAAAAGCAAAAAATCAAACTGATTGTTTTTGAACCGGATTGTTTTTGATGTTGTTGTGGGTTATCAGTTGATTTGTGTAGTTAGTTTGTGTTTTTCAATTTGTGGCGGAGAACATGATTTTCAATTTATTCATGGGTTTGAGGTTTGATTTAGCAGGTGGGTTCTCCGATTTGTGGAGGGAGAGAGAGAGAGGGGAGGTGGATTTAGCAAGTGGGTTCCCCGATGCTGTTTTACATAAGCATTTGACAGTTTGAAATGAATTGATGGTAAGCCTAGTGTGCAGAGCTCAACAGAGTCTACAAAGTGCCGAGCATTTGGCCCAGTTACAATCGACCTAGTTGATCAAATGGAGGAAGGGGACGGGTTGGAAACTCAATCTACTTAATCTGGAAAAGAAACAACTAATTGAGGTGGAGGTGGTGTTTTGGGTGGTGATGGTTGTAATGACCCGGATTTTCAACCCAATTTTTTTCAAATAAGAAATTATTATTTTAGTCTATAATAATGGATTAAATGTAAAAATATAATTGAAACCTAAATTTATGTTTGGAGATTTAAAATTTCTTTAAATATAATTACCTTGTAAGCATATAAGTGTTGTGCAACCCGAAAATTTTCATTATTTATAAGATCATTAAAAAGTATTATTAGTAATAATAAAATCGTTTCCCTTAAGAGATTTATACAAAAAAATAATTATCTATCGTATCCTATTTAATTTTATTTTCTTTCTTTCTTACTTTGCATACAAGTAATTGCATGCATGGACGTCTCTCTTCTCCCTTACTCTCCTACGCGATCTCCACCACCTCCGTAACCCTTAAACCGAGCTAAATTCGTCCATCTCGAAACCCAATTCGATTAGGACTCGATTTCATTCTTCTACCTCAAAATTCTCCTATAAATATATAACTATTCCAACCCTAGGGCACGTACGTTATTCCACCACCTTCCACGGAGCCAGAAAGAGGAGAAAAACCCGAGAGAACCGACTTTTAATCCATAGATTTTTAGAGAGAGAAAGAAGGAGAGAGAAAAGTGGGTTTCTTGGTTTCGTTCGTCCGAGATCCAAATCGATCGTTTGAATTACTTACTACAGTCCCAAGGATCACCGAACATCAACCAATTCGGCCCCGAAGTCCCTCGATCGACGGAATTGAAGTCGTCTTCTCCAAATTCAAGTTTTCGATCGAAAACGTATTTAATCCGAACCGAGGTACTATAATTTAATCCGAGCCCTCCTCTACGTATAAATATGTTTATTAGACATAACCCAACGTCCCCCATGGTCCCATGCATCAAAAACCGTGAGAAAAACGAGAAAAACCAAAACTGCACAGCACCTCGCGGCCGCAACCTGCGGGATTTCCCACCGCAAGAACCAGTCCAGCGGACCTCGCGGCCGCGAACTTTCCTCGGCCCAGTTTTCGCGATTCGTTTTGTATTGTTTCGAAATTGTTTTGCGACCTCACGAACCTAGATTTTGACCCCGAATTATTTTTCCTAGGTTACCCACGCTCTAAAGATCATACCTTGTTAGTTTCATATTTTTTTTATTTAATCTGATATTTATTAAATTTTTATTCGTTATCTTGTAAAAATTTACAAACTAAAATTCATTGCGACCTTGTAAACTATTCCATAAATCCCCAAACTATTTTTCCTAGTTTTCTAACATGTCAAAGATCATGACTTACTGATTTCATAAACTTTTGATATTATTAGCTATTTATTTTATTTTTAATTAAAGATACAAACGAAAAATAGTTGCGACCTTATAATTAATGATTTTAGCATCTAAACTATTTTTTTTAGACTTCTGACATCCCAAAGATGATATGTTATTAAAATAATAATTTAATTATTTCATTAAATAATTATTATTAATTACGCATTGTTTCTAAATAGAAATACTTTAAAATATTATAAAAGATGTAAAAAATTTCGAATAATTTTATTTAGGCTTCTTACAGTCCTAAGATGATACTTTGTTAGAATAAATATTTTTTTTATTATTTAATTATTTATTATCTATTTAGTCTTCTTTTGCCTATTAACTTAATCTTTTTATTTAAAATAAATTCCGTGAGCATCCAAACCCAACTTTTAGCACTCGAACTTATTATAGAGGACTGTTAGGACCTTATTAAGGTTACGATAATTATTCTAAAATTTTTACCTAATTAATGTATTTAATTAGTGTTTAATTAACTTAATTACTTTTAATTAATTAACAAGAGCCCAGAAATTATTATTTTTAAATCTTAATTAAATAATTCTTACATTCTTAATGACTTTGTGATCATACGAGATTAAGGGCAACGGCCCAGTCATAAAAAGTTTTGTGATTGCATCGTTTAATAAATGTTTTGATCCGTCTGTTATTCGTTTTTAATTATTATTGAGAATGATATTGTGTTAATGTTTCATTTGAATGTTAGATTGGACCCTAAGGACATGGGGTGGTATGCGAAATAGAAATCACGTAGACGAT
The DNA here is from genome assembly GCA_025413875.1 of Rhododendron molle. Lineage (NCBI taxonomy): Eukaryota > Viridiplantae > Streptophyta > Magnoliopsida > Ericales > Ericaceae > Rhododendron > Rhododendron molle. Next base: position 51,983,130 of record CM046398.1, read on the forward strand.
GTTAAGTAATGGATAAATGGTGAAGTTTATTTCTGTTTAGAGGTTGCCTGCAGGCGTGATGTTGTGATTTGATGAGATTGTGATGTGAATTGAATTGATAAATTGATAAACTGGGGAGAGTCCAGTAATGAATTGATAGACTGGCGAGAGTCCAGTGATGATTGTGAAGTGGTTTATAAGATAGGCGAACCCTAGCGATGTAACGGCATGATAAGCTTACCCTTTGTTGTAGTTATTGGGATGCACACTCGGTACATAACTTAGGTGTATCTGCGACAGCAAAAGGAAGTGATCTCATGGGACGGGATATGGCTAGCGGTTGGGGAGGAAAGATCTCGTGGAGAGATCTTAGATTTCATGTTAAGTTAATGGATAGCAATGAATCAAGTTATGTGAATTATCTCTGTTTTACTTTTTCGCACCATATATATTCTGTTTGCCTGCTAGCTGTAAAGTAAGAGGGATGGTTGGGTTGGATTATTTTACTGGGTGATTTATCACTCACGGATACGTCTGTATCCTGGCAAATCGATTGCTTCGGCGGTCAATTTGCTAGAGGGCGCATGATTCAATGGAGGAGATTCAACGATGATGCAGTTCGACACGAAAAGAATATCAGAAATGAAGATCGAGGATGCTTAGGATTCGTATCAAGATTAGAGTCAGCTCTGAAGTTAGTGTATTTTGATTTAGTAGATCTATCTTGAAATTGTAATGGTTAAACCATTGTTTCGAAAAATTATATTTATTTAGCAAAATTTTCGCAAAGAAATTATTTAATTTGCACCCGAAAAGTCGGGGCGTTACAATGGTGGTACGGAGGAGGTGAGCTCCGATTGGTGGTTATGGAGTTCTTGGTGGTGACCGGAGGAGGCCGAGGGTGCAGGTGCATGGCTGGGGAGGTGTTAATGGTGGGGTGGGTTGTTGGCTGGAGGGAGGAGGGGGGTTAGGGTTAGGGGAGGGAGAGGAATGGGCAAATATACCCCTGGGGGATGCTCACATGATGGGCACATGGCCATTTTCCATCCAAATTAGTAACGGCATCCAACGGATGGATGACATTGGAACAAAATTGCAAATCGAAGATTTAGTTGGGTGAAATTGAAACTGGAAGGACTAAGTTAAACTTTTTGATTAAGTCGAAGGGATATAAAAGCAAATCACTCAAAAATTTAGAATACTTCGTGAACTCATAATGGAGATACAAGCTTTTTTGTTGTTGTTAAAATGGTAGAATTTCATTAAATAACACTCGTCTCAATACATCATCAGTGAACGAGATTACCATTTTCAATATAAAAGAATAACCATGCATTCTGGAGGCCTCAACTCCCAAGTCTTCGTCGACCCATTCCCTCGCAAACCAACTTGAGCCAGAAGGAAATCTTTTCTGATACCAAAACAGGGCTCATCGATTAGGGTTACATTCGTGATGAGTCCGATGACTACGATTTATCCTAAGTCACGATGTTCGTGTGTACGTGCGTAAGTGAGAGCACAAGCGTGGAAGCATTTTTTGAATACATCACAAACTACTACAATTCGCAAGAGCGCGGGATGATTGAAAATACGAGCACAATACAAGTATTGAGAGCAGGAGCGCGTGACATTTGGAATGATCAATATGAAACAGTTCTAAGTAGAGCATTAATTCATATTTCTGTGGAATTAAAATTTGTAAATATTATAGCAACTCTTAATTATAAGCTCTCTCTACTCCTCAAGTTTTTCAACATTTGGGACACTAATTTTCTCTACTTAATTAATATAGGGTTTCTGTGAGAAGAACTAGTAAGGATAATTGGTTTTCATTCACATTACCAATTAACACGTTCAAAACCAACTGAAGCAGATAGATGCGCAACACAAATTCATTAATTTCCAGTGCAGTTACATTACGGCTCCGTTTGTTTCGATAAACAAATTTTGATGTAAAATGTTTTTTTAGAAAACAAATTTCAAGTCATTTAATTTTATCCAATTAATGAAAAATACGGTATTTTGGAGCCACGTACTGTGTAGTTATTCCTAGCATCCGTTGTAATATTTTGGAGCTATAATTATTTGCTTAGTGATGTAAAAATTTGGGTCGTCACTGTGTGTGTGAAACGGCTTTATATATATACAAGGAAATTACTAAAGGTTAATAGAGCTTATAAAAGAACCGGCCAAGTACAAGTTGAGAAAGTGTCGTGACACAATAAATCCAATCTAAAAAATTTAAGCGTACCGCATGCAAGTCGTGTGCAATCAATAACTGCAATGAGGTTTTTTTTTTTTGCTCGGCAAAACGAAACTTTTTATTAAGTTCGAAGGGGTACATCGAGGAGAAAGGAAAAAGAAAAAGATAGCATATCATCCAACAGAGAGTTGGATGACAACACCTCAACAGAAAGTTACAATTTCAGGCTACGAATTCCGTCCAAATGCCCCTTGAAGTCCTCCACCGAGTAAACGTTGATGTCGTGCTTAGTCCTCATCCACATCGCCACCCTTGTTTTGATTAAGTCTGCCACCTCCGAGACCCCTGTAGAGGCAGTGTTAAAAACATATTCATTTCGCACCAGCCACAGTGACCACAATGATGCATACATACAAGTTTCCCAAGCCACCAGTTTGCCAAGGCCTCCACCGAAGATGGACACACCCATTTAACATGCCACCAATCCAAAATCAAGGACCAAACAGCCCATGAATATCGACAGTGGAGAAATAAGTGTTGAGGAGTTTCACTGTACAAAGAGCAAAAGGGACATACCAAAACATGGGCGTCCGTAATAATGTTTCGACTATATAGAACCGACCTTGTTGCCACCCGCTCCTGAACCACCATCCACGTAAAAATTTCCACTTTTGGAGGAATTAAATTTCTCCACAATGAACCCAACACGGAGTTCCTTAACTGACTCAGCACCTCCCCATGTTTATAAGCCGATTTCACTGTGAAGCATTTATCTGCTGACCAAGTCCAATGTAAACAATCAGGTTCATATCCATAGTGCATGTATCGATCTCCATCGACGTACTCCATGAATGAGAACCATCACTTTGATCATTGAGAACGGCACGTACGGGATTTGCAATACCACCACTGTTAACACAGATATCCATCCATATAGCTGTTCGTCATAGGAAGAAGTTAACCTGTTGGCCGGCGCAGTTGCATAGATATAGAAGAGTCCTAATGCTCAATTTGGGTTCGAAACTTATCAACAGCTTTTGTAAAATAAGTTGGAAGCAAAATTTTTTAGGACTCATAAACATAGACAACTAGGCTTGAACCGGACACGTACGGTTTCTATCAAACCTTGCCTAACGCTGAACCACAACGGCTTTCTTTTGGGTTTGTGCCGTATATACGGACGGGCGGTCGGCCATTTTTTTAGGCTTTTTTCGTTTTGTTCTTATTAAAAAAAAAATGTGTTTGTTCGTTTTGCGATAAACTTTATACCCTTATTGATTTCTTCTCAAAGAGAGAGAAATCGGTAAAATAAATTATTTTTACTTTTACCCAAAAGCCGGATATTTTTTTAGATTTTATCTTGAATATTTTCAAAAATATTTAGGTAAAATTCATAATTTTTTTATTTTCTGGATTCAAGACCAATCAATAGGGGTGAAAAGTATGTCGTAAAATGAACAAATGCGAGAAAAAATTGAAATAAAGATAACAAAATTTTGGGAAAATGACGGCCCAAGACGTGTTTTGATAATTAATACCCGCTAAGGACAAGCTAAGAACATTTGTTAATACTGAAAATGTTCTTAGCGGATATTAATTATCGAAACATGTTCTTGGCCGTCATTTTCCCCAAAAATTTTTTGAAAAAGCCCAAATATCCCTTAGAACTTTTACCGTTATATTAACTTAACTTTTCCGAATTAAGGCCCTATTTTTGGGCCCAAAAGTTGGCGGCGGCCCTGATACGCACGAAGGAAATCAGTTGGAATAACTTCTTCCCGCTCCCGCAAATATCAAGAATCAGTCGGAAATCAGTTGGGAATAACTTCTTCCCGTGCAGTGACTGTAAAAGACGGAGCAAGCGAAAATCTCTCCGACCCTCTCGGGCAGTGGCGTAGCCAGGAATTTCACTTAGTAGGGGCACCATTAATTTTTTTTTTCCCGATAACCGGATGTTCAAACCAACTTGTACGCACACGACTAATTTCAGAACCATTAAATTAACTGCCAAACAAACCCCAAGGGGTTGGCCCTATCGTCAAGGCTTGAGACTTGATAGTTTGCTCCTTTCTAAGATCTCTGGTTCGAAACTTTAGGTTCTATTAACTCCTTTGGGGCAAGGCCATACAGTGCTCTAACGTTAATTGAGACTCCTATAAGTGGACGGTGGAATTGATCCTCTAGAATTAAACGAGATGAGCAAAAGTTAACTTGGACGCCTGAGTTACAGTAGGGGCCGTGCCCCCACTGGTCCTATGTTGTCTCTGCCACTGCTCCCTTGTTTCCAAGCACTTTGAATGAATGTTGTCCCAAACCACCCCTCCACACACACACACACACACACACACAGAGAAAATGAGATTCAGGCCTTACTGTTTAATGTTCCTCTTGCTTCCTTCGAAGACATAGTTGTTACTTTTCCTATCACATGTAGAGCTGAATTCCCTCATGTATGCCATCACCCTGCGTGCGCTTAGTCCTATCTCAGGCACCTAATGACCTAATCGCCAAATCAAACGAGGCCTAATCGGACAAGTTACAAAAAGATCACCAAATCAATATCCTTTCACGTAAATATTTGGTTTTGAATATGAGGAAATAAGTGGACAAAGGTTCCTGAAAAATTGCAAAGACTGGTGAGTCGTGAGGAGGTGGATGTTGGGATTCCACCCAAGTGGGGTGGTGTGCGCGAAACAGAGGATCACTCCCCACCTCATTTCCTTATGAGTATTGGGGTTGCCTTGTCTATATATATGCATGTATAGAGCGTAGGAAAGGTGTGACTGAAACAATGTGAGGGAGAGGGTGAGGTCGAGTGGGTGAGCCGGTGTGGCTCACCGGAGCGGTGGAGAGCAGGTTGTGGCTCTCCCGGAGAGGCTTTTTCATCTTGTATTATTGTGTAAATAATACTCCCTCCGTCCCTTTTTAAGTGTCCTGCTTCGTAACTCCAACTTATTAAAAGGATATCATCATTATACCTTTCACATCAACTTTTTTCTCCACTTTCCCTACTTACCCATCATCATTACTCTTTTACTCACTTACTTTTCAAAAAGGAATCTACTTTTAAGGACAAAATAGACAATACACCAACTTTTACCCACTAACTTTACAAAATGGACACTTATTAAGGGACAGCCCAAAATGAAATACTGGACAATAATAAAGGGACGGAGGGAGTATTAAGGAAGTTTTTCCTCATATCGTTGTGTTGTTGAGTGATCCAAACAGAGGACTCATCTAATTTCGTACCAAAAAATCATGGCACGAGAGAGGGTATTATGTTGCTCAAAAGGCAGTGTCTCACGGAGATAAATTCAACCCTTCTTCCTCTTTTCAAGAACCTTCAGACTGTGGTAAAGCAATTTGGAATTCAAAGATTACACCGAAGGTCAATCATTTGTGGTGGAGGTCTTGTAGAAATCTGTTAGCCACCAAGGAGAATCTATTCAGGCGCAAATGCTCTTGGATTCCTCTGTGCCCATTGTGCAAATGCGGAAGTGGATTAGTCTGAGCATCTCGTTTTCCATTGCAAAACAACAAAACCGGTGTGGGATGTTTGTTTGATGCCAGAGGTCCTTAAATGGGATACTAGTTCTCTGCTTCGTTGGTCTAATGATGTGATGGAGAATAATCAGATTTGCTGTCGTCTTTCTTAGCAGAGCCGCTATGGTAGGCTTGCATTCGGAAAGCTAGAAACGAAAGTGTTTTTCATGGGAAGCCGATAGTAGAGCAAGCTCGGGATGAATTTTCATCTCTATCGACAGGGATGAATTTTCATCTATATTGGCAGATCTAGCTCATCAGAATTCCAATGGGGAGTCTCTCCTTTCAGCTAATTCGAGATGGAAGGCCCCTGCCCAAGGAGCAATCAAGTTCATATGTTATGCGTCTTGGAATAAGGATCTTGGAGGTGCTTTTTCTGCGTAGGGGGAAGTTGCTGAACGGGAAGAAGTCCAAGGTCTTTGGACCTTCTGCTCTTTCTTGTGAAGCCATGGGCTTTAGAGAGATGGTCTAAACTTACTAAGAGATAGATCAAAAGGAAAGATCGAACCGTAACCCGAACTTAACTATCTACCAAGAAAGTTATTATGCTGGTCTAAACTTACTAAGAGATAGATTAAAAGGAAAGTCCCCAACGAAGACCAACCTCAAAGCGAATGCAAAAGTAAAGGAAGTATTCATGTCAGAAACTCTTTTTTTTCAACTGGTCATGCTAGAAACTAATTAATCCATAAAATCAGCCGGAAAATTGAGAACCTTGAAAACAAAACCACCATGAAGGACAAACGCACAAGATAACTTAACCCACAAGCAGAATTCGTACAGTAAATCCTACCTTCATATTGCCAGGATGTCAATTAGCGAAAGGTAGGAATTAGTCCAGGTTGAATCCAGGTAGAGTTGGACAAAAATTTGAAATCTTTCCAATCATGAAAATCTAAACAGGAATTTTTGCTGCCCAAGCTATGAAATCTGCCAGACTCTAGAGAATAGAAAATGATGCTGTTGCCGTCCGCCTTTTTGAACACGGGGAAAAATATCTTGTTCTTCAGTCGATCCTCCTCTGCCTCAACAGCAATGGATGTTCGACCAACAAACAAAACTAGATTTCCCAAGCCATCAACTAGCTGCCATTTGCGTGTCGTAAAGTTGAACTTTACTACGTGAACCCATCCTCCAGACGCTCCCACAAATACTGCCATTAACTTATTCGTTAAGGAAACCGAAACCAAAAAACTCCGCCATAACTTTGAAGGAAAACATAATGTCTGGGACTTGTTCAAAACCAACCATTCTCTTCTATTTCTTACTCTTTCAAAGCGTCCCAACTTTCCACCATTGTCCAAACAATAGACACATCCATGGAGGATGACAAGGTTATTCCATGATGGCAGGAATGATCTATCATTTGTAGAATAGCGAGTCCAAGCTGCTCTTTCACTAAGAAACTCCAAAAAACCCAGCTGCCCAGAAAGGGTACGATAAATTCTTGTAAAATGGCAGCATGTGGTAGTTTTACTTACCTCAAAGACATGTGGATTAAGGATGGTGAAGCCATGCGGCAAAAGTGGAAGATCGATTCTCATTTTCCTGAATGGTTCAAGCATATAAATAGATCGTTCACCCTCAAAAAGGAGCAACCAACCTCCGCAGGAAGAGAGAATTCTAGGATTTGATGCTTCTGTATTCATTTCATAGGTGAAGTCAGATGTTGGATCATAAAAGTTAAAGATACCATCTTCTATCTGAAAGGACACGAGCCAAGGGTATCGAATGGCTTTCGAATCAGGAATCCATCGCAATGGAGGGACCAGCGATCTCCACCTTCTACAGACATCACGAAGATTCCGATGGTCCCTTCCAATAGATGAGATGCACCGTATAATTGCTATTTGAAGATCCATTGGAAGTTTTGACCAAATTCCATATTCTTCCTCTTCTTCAACCTCGTTCTCTGCTCCCCTTCTTTTATTATCTGCATCACTTTTCTTATTTTCCTCTTTTGTTGATGTTATCTCATCACCTCCTTGGTTACCAAGTAACCTAAAAAAAAAGTCTCTCTTGAACCTGAAAAAATGGAACAATCAATTATCAAGAACTTCACAGAAGACAATAATAGTTGATGCTCGTGGCACTTGACAACAGTAAGATAATCTACTCCATATCTTAGATGCGTCAAAATCATGCATCTCTAGAATCTCTAAATCCGTGAATGGCTTCTCTTTATATGAAGAATGAAGAATGGTGTAAAGGGAGAGCACAACTTGGATTCTCTGTCTCCCATTTTTTAAGCCCTGTCACAATTGTGATTTCCTCTTTTGCAAACCAATAAACACCCTTTAATGTTTAATCCTGATAACTGGCAGGGTAAATTTGTAAACTTCATCATTTTGCAATAAACACCCTTTAATGTTTAATCCCGATAACTGGAAGATAAATTTGTAAACTTCATCATTCCACAAAGCAGTCCACGTTATTTCAAATACTTCACCCACGATCACCCCGGTGATAAGAGAATCCATTTTGTCACACCTCCCTCTCTGGTAGATTTTGTTGCTTTAGCCCCAAAACCCCCAGAATGTCGAGTCGTGCAATGGAGAATTTAGCCAACGAAGTGCAGCCCCACAGTCGCCAGAGTCCAGAGATGGGGATTCCCATGTCAAGGCGGCTTTGTTTGGTGTAAATCTTTTAGTGAACTGGTTCGTCACTCAAATCAGGTGAGATTTGTGAGAGTGTTATCTTTTTGGAACACTGTTATATATGTTTTCAGTTCTGAAAAGTTGGCACGTTTGGTTGTTATCCAAAAAACAATTGTTTATTCGGTTGATGTTGTTTGGTTGTAGGCTATTGAAATAATTTTGATTTCTAATGCCAAATCCTCTACCCTTTGCAAACACTGGTTCCTATGAGCGTGTTCTGTTTAATGTGTTGAATTTTTTTCCCTGTATATATCAAGATGCATATGAGAAGCGAAGGTTACTATTTTGAAATTGATGGACGAGACCCATTTTAATTTTGTTTCATGCTTTCTACTCTCAAACCTCACAAATAGGAACTTTTGCCTAACTTTACTCATGCGAACCAGCCGCAAGTGAAATATGCCAATTGTTATCACAGACTCACAGTATATAAACAATTCAAGGTGTGAGGCTTATTTAATTAGTGGTTATCTGTAACAACAGTATAAAACTAGAAGCCGGGGGCACACACCCAATAGCTTCCCACTTATTGGTTGATCGAATTTTGACAATGATCGAACAATAAGCAGGATTTTATTGTGCACATTTTGTGAAAATTTGACTAGCATAGGCATCGGGTGTGCCCTGGTCTCTTGTTGAAGCATAATTGGGTATCGTAACAGTTGGGTTGTATTTGAGAAGTGCGTCAGAAAGTAACTACGACTCATCTTCAACATTTCTTTGTCTCGGTCGCTTGGGTTTTGGTCAATACAGGACTTTAAGCAGTCTGAGAGCAAATGTTGTGTGATCTAAGTTGTGAAAAGCATGTATCGACAGTATCGTTAATAACGCGATTATCTTATTCTCCAAACATACTTAATCAAGATCATTCTATTTCCAAATTTTAAAAAACCTCGTTTTAGAGAGAGAGAGAGAGAGAGAGAGAGAGAGAGTACTTGGCATAATCAGTAACGTCCTTGAAGAGACTTAATCAAGATCATTCTATTTCCAAATTTTAAAAAACCTCGTTTTAGAGAGGGGAGAGAGAGAGAGAGAGAGAGAGAGAGAGAGAGAGAGAGAGTACTTGGCATAATCAGTAACGTCCTTGAAGAGGGAATCGAAAGAGGGTCTGCTTCCATGATCGATATCGAAGACCACCAATGCTTGCTCCCTTCGTTTTCTGGAAAGAAACGAAATCTAGGGTTTCTTTTCCCTGACCAACAATAATGAAAAACTAAACTTATTAATACGACTTTTTGCTGCTTAGCGAGTATTTATAGGGAGAGTGTGTTCTCTCCGCCGGTGGTGGTGGTGGAATCCACCACTGCTTATGGGTCTATAAGATTTTTTTGTTCTTTGATTGGGTGGTGGTGGAATCCACCACTGCTTATGGGTCTATAAGATTTTTTTGTTCTTTGATTGAATATCGATAAATATATCAAAAATTGAATTTACAGAATAGACGGTCATAGATTTTGAAATTAAACTATCCATTTTCTAAATTGAAAGTAGATTTTTAATATACCTATCGACGTCCAATAAATCTCAATTTTTGCGTGGATATACTATTTTACGGACTCTACAAAATTGACGATTCAAATTATAACAAAAGATGTCTTGTGGGGCTCGTAATGGGTCGTGATGGAAAACCCAAGATTTCTACCAACATAACTATGACTGGTGACATTCAGCTTATGAACCCTCTGACAGAATGCTGTAGTTCTAATTTCCACTTGACCAAGTCGTTCATTTCTAAATTCAAGCAGTCCAAGATTGAATATATAGCTTCTGTTTGTGAATGAGATCTACAGCCGGAGATAAAGATGCCAACTCTGTTCTCCACGTATAACCAACTGCAACCAGCAAACTTCTTTACCTCTTTCCCTCTCATCTTCTTCCTTATCTTCCCCATTTCAACCCACTTTCCCTCTGCAGCGTAAACATTAGCTAATTGCACATATCCCGCCCTATTGTAGTCTCCAATTCTCAGTAGCTCCTCCTCTGCTTCTCTAGCAAGTTCTACATTCCTGTTTATCTTGCAAGCATTCAAAAGGGTCCCCAAAAGCACAGCATCACGTTCTATAGGAATTTTCCTCATAAATTCGACTGCCTTTTCTAGTTGATTGGACCCCCCGTACAAATCAATCATACATGCATAGTGATCAATTTCGGGTGTTATGGCATAATCCTCTGCCATGGAATAGAAATACTTCTCACCCAGCTCTACTAAGCCACTATGACGACATGCAGACAAGAGTGCAAGAAAGGTGACTTCATCAGGTCTGAATCCTTTCTCCAACATTTCATCAAAGAGCTGAATAGCTTCATCTTGATACCCATGATGAGCATGAGCAGCTATAATCACATTGTAGAGAATTGAAGCTCTAACAATAGCTCTCTCAAACAAAAATCGTTCCTAAATTATATTCCCACATTTAGAGTACATATCAGCCATGGCACTTATCAACTTCTCTTCCATTTCAATTCCTGATCGCAATATGTAAGCATGAATTTGTTTGCCAGGACCCATAGCCGCTTGTAATGAACAGGCACCAAGCCCGCTAATGAGGAACAAAGCATCAGGAATGGTTTCTCCCTTTGCATTGAACTCCTTTAAAAGCTCAAACACAGCGTCACACTGCTGGGATTTCACATACCCAGAAAACATAGCTGTCCACGTGACAAAATTCTTGTCAAAAGATGAATCAAAAAGTCTCCTGGCTTCTACCATGTTACCTTGGAATGAATATCCCACAATCATGGAAGTGATAGAAAAGGAATTTTCCAAACCAATTGTAACATAGACTGACTCCGCATTTTTCATGTTGCCGCACTTGGAATAAACATCAACAATGCCACTACTTACGAATGGATTAGAATACATCCCATCCTTTAAAACCCAAGCATGAACTTCCTTGCCAAGCTTCAAATTCTTCATACCAGAGCAAGCACTCAAAACACTAGCAAAAGTGTGTTCATTCCATCGAAATCGACTCTTTGACATACAACCGAACAACTTGATTGCCTCCTCCTCATAACCTTTCTGGGCATACCCTGAAATCAATGTATTCCAAGAGACTGTATCATTTAACTCCGGCTGGCTCCAAAATCTATCTCTTGCCATTTCTCCTCATAACCTTTCTGGGCATACCCTGAAATCAATGTATTCCAAGAGACTGTTATCATTTAACTCCGGTTGGCTTCAAAATATATCTCTTGCCATTTCTAACTCCCCTTCTCTACAACAAGCAGCCACCATCGCATTCTTCATAACCAAATCAACACCCACACCATTACCCACATTAAACACTTGGCACGCATCTCGAAAACATCCACATTTCGAATACATGTCAATGAGAGCACTCATCACGAACCCATCTGAATCATTCCCAGTTTTAACCATAAATGACTGCAGTTGCCTTCCATAACAAGGAACACATATCTTTGCCATCAAATTAAGCATTGTTGCGAGAGTAAATTCATCGATTTTAACCCCGACAGACGCCGATTGCATAGTCAGAAACAGTTTTAGTGCATGAGTTTCATACCCATGTGTTCTTACAAACCCAGACAACATCGAATTGTACGTGACTGAATCTTTCTCTGGAGCTGAATCAAAGAGAGCCTGTGCTTGATCCAGGTTTTGGGTTTTTACTTGGGCGGAAATCATGGCGTTAGTTGGTTGGACGTAAATATTATGGGTGTTAAACCTGCTTTTATGGCATGACAATGAAATTTAAGCCCGTCTTTCAGCGACCTCATTTACATGAATATCCATAGTTAGCATGCGGGGTGGAGAGAGAATAAGCATATATGGATAGCAGAATATAATCGTTCAAAACAGAATGTTTTTAGCCTGCGGGGTGTAGAGAGAGAGAGAGACAGAGAGAGAACTGGCCTCTCAAAACGAAATACTGTGGGGAAAGAAAATACACAAAATAGTTTGAAAATCTCTATTATAAAACAGAAGGGTGTGGGGACAAGTTGTTGGAATGGCTAAGATTCATTTGATCCAAGGGCTCATGTGTGCTTTCCAACTCTCTTAAGAAAGCACTCACACTCTTGCAAATATATTACAAAAACGCCATCAATTTGTTTTTTTTCCCTACCAATCAGCTTCTGTTTTGTTGAATAAAAAAAAAACCAGTAGTCATCGCCCCATCTCTCTCTCTCATCAAAGTCTCTCATCTAATTGTCCGGCCACAAATAATCATCGCTCTTGCGGGTGAGTCACTCGTAGTACTTTTTTTTATTTTGGTTATTTTTTCTCTATTTTTCTTTATCTTTTTTAAAAATTTTATACACCTAAAAATTGAAATAATATTTTGAGCCACTATCAGGATTCAAATGGTAATTTCAATTCCAATCGGGGTGAGTAGTGCCATAGGCACAGGACAGGATGGATAGTGCCGTAGGCACGGGTAAACACTAGTTTTCAATAAAAGATCTATTTCCCTAGTCTCAATAATTACTTTGAACAAAACTCAATTTAGTATGAATATGAAACCGAATCAACGTGTAGTAAGTTTTAATAAATTTTTGCTCGAAATTGAGTTTGAGTAATACGGATTTTGAGAGTAATGAATAGAGAGAGATAAATAAAGAAAATTTTACAAAGACCGTGCCAGAGATTTTGAGTCCCCAAAACGAACGATGAACCCGGGTGCATTTTCACAGAATGCAACAAGTGCAATCACGATGTCAAATTTGGCTCGAACGATTTACATAGAACACTACGAGATAAAATGACAATAATTACTCATACTTCAGGGGAAAAAACCACAAAGAAATATAACAGTAATTAAGATAATTAGACATCAAAGATTATTGTTAAGTTTCTCACTCGCCAAAAATAATGGCATTTACACATTCAGAAACAATTGTAAACTATATTGTGTACAAGTTTTTAACAAAGATATGGTCCTACTTGCTACTGACAAGAAAATGAAAAACTATGCACAGTAGAAAGTAAAAACAACAGAAGAGATCATTCATCATTCTCTGATTCTGAATGCGGCACTAGAGGTGTTGGGCCTTCAATCTCACTCCTAGCTTGCTCTTCTCTACCAGTTGGACCTTCAATCGAGCGACTTCCACCGCTAGGTTTGCTCTGCAACGGGTGGAAGATACCGCCGACCACTTGGGTTGCTGGTAGAAGGCATGGGGAGGAACAAGATGTTAAAACTCGTAGATGTACTTCCTCATACGAATTGTACACATACAAGCGTATATTCATTCTCATGTTTTAAAAATGTTATGATAGGACGTGAGAAATGGGATAAATAAACAACTAAATGAAACATAAAACAGACATAATTTCCAAAAATCTTCATTAGCTGTGGACCCCACCAACCAATACCTGTCCCCAAAATCTTCATTAGCAGCGTCTTTGCAAACTGTAATCTTCCTTGGTGTGCACTTACGAATTTAGTCTGCAAATCAAGAAATCTATCATACAACCAGAATTTAAAACTCAACAAATGTTTAGCGTAATACAAAATGGGTAAGAGGGTAAAGGCAGAAGGTTTAGGAAGGTTTCAAGAAAGATATATAGGCAATTCAGCTCACAAATTCACTATCTATGTATAATACCAAAAGCATTTTACTTTTGGCAATTCAGCTCACAAATTCACCATCTATGTATAATACCAAAAGCATTTTACTTTTGCTTCAACGTTCAGAAAGCCTGAACTCTCTCTCTCTCTCTTGTTTCTAATAAGCACTAGAGAAGATAAGAGCAAAAAGTGGCTTCAAATGGCAACCAAGCATTTAGATCTCTTGCCCATTTCTAGACCTAACATGAAGGAGCTTAGCAGATGGGATGATTGCCTCTGCTAGCTATCGTTCTTGGCAGAAAACAGCCAAGATCAATGGATATAACAACCTGAGAAAGGGCTTACCATCTCACTGTACAAACACCCCATGATTTGATCGAGTCTAGCTTGATGCCTCAACAGGAAAGGGCGCATATGGTTCATATATAATTGTTTTGCCCCCTGTCAAACAGCAAGCGTTGTGCATAAGCATGTTGGAACTTGGAAGACCACACCTTTCTCAGGATAAACATAAAAAAGAAAACCCAAAACGCATTGATGTAAAATGTAACCGAATTAAAAGAAATAGAAGTATAAAAATAGTAATATCACAAAGTTACGACTACTATCTCTACATTCTCTTTAGTGCTCCCAAAATAAATCTTACATCAACAGATGGAAGTTGAAGCCAAACTAGAAATGCCAACTTCATATGGTAATAGAGTGGAAACCTGATGAAACCCCCAAAAAGACAACTATGAGATTGCATACCTCCCTGAACAGAGAAAGCTAAAAGCGAAAAGAAATGAAAGAAGCACCAATTGGGTCGAAAGGTATTACCAGGAGAGAAATTTATCGGTGAAAACTTCAGCAATACTAAAAGATCCATATGCTGCATAAATATGTAGCCTCATGAGAAATATCCAAAGGATCACCGCGATGAGAGAAAAAAAGATCACGTAACTCCATGATGGACTAGGAAAAAAGCTGAGTCTGACTAAAATAACCCAAGTTTTCCATTGTGCATCTGATTACAAGCTTGGTAATTCGCAACTGCACAACTAGATATATTAATAATAGCCACCTTGGTGGGTCAACATCCAAAGTGCTTTTTAGACCATCAAATGATAGTTTTCAAAGGTTTTCAGTAGTCCATCCTATGAGTTAACTCGAACTTCCTCACATTCTCTAGTTTAAAATAATTAGCAGGATGAATTCAACCCCTTTTTTCTTCCTCGCCAAGTTAAGCCAGTTTCTTAGGATCCACTAGAGCTGACAATAAAATTTTAAAATTACTCAGTTTTTGTCAACTCCCCTCATATTGAATGGTTATACTATAAGTGCTACTGCAACAACCCACCATCTTTGCAACATATTATGAGTTATGACAAATACAAGGTAACAAATTAGAGCGCGAGCAATACTGGCAACAACATTTCTCACCTGCCCAGTACAAAAGCCATCTTTGCTGCTCATCTTGGTTTCTTGACTCAAGTGCTTTAAATGTCGAGTACACCGGCAAAACAACCCCCACTGAACAGCTGCGCAAGCCATGTTTTATGATGCATTAGCTACCAAAATATAGTTCCTTTTCATGAGACTAGTTTCTTTCATTAGTCTCAGCATAACACATTTTACTTTCCTGGACAAACAAAAAGAACAGGAAGAAACGTACCAGTAGTACTACAATTGGCATCGTTTTCATTAACCAAACATTACATGAAACTATAAGCATAAAGTAAGATAAAACATGGACATACTTAAGGAACAGTGCTCCTCATGCAAACAATACTCCTGGTAAAGTTCAAAAGGAAAAGTTAAAAACATCAGTTCAAAACTTACGATGCTGTTCGGAGAACAATGTTGGAACCAAGAGGACAAAGAAGCATACGCAGCCCAACCTGCATCCATTGGAACTCAACATCAAAATTGGAACTCAACATCAATGGTCTATGTTTCTTCCCAATACATAGATAAAAGAAAAGAAATAGGAGAAAAAAGGCCAGCTACAACCATGAAACACAAATAAGCCAAAATTTGACATGAAATGTTCGATAAATCATTACAATTACGAAGATTTAATAATCTCAAAGCCGTAGAGCACTACATTTCCATAGTTAATGGGACATGGCACCACAAAAGCGCAATCACACCAGCTTAAGAAGCACAGACAAATACTTGTGTTAATGAAACAACGTGACCACAGAAATGGGGACATGACAATTTTAAAAAACTAAGACACTGACTCAGACACAACAGGAGTCTCAAAAAAAAAGAATTAGACATGTTTTCAATTCCAGTAAACCTACACCCATATCACTTTGATAACCCAAGTAAAGTTTATCAAACCCCTGATTTTAACTTCAATAACCAAGCTATTTACGACTTGCGAGATAAATTCAAGCCCTTTATCAACTGCCGCGAGCATCTCCTACTTTTTCCTAGCCTTCTAAGACTGCCACACTTCACCATCAGATTTTGAATACGCTAATTTGCCTAGCATTCCAAGAATTCATGGACAACGAAAAAACAGATACTCTGCAACAAGCTCAATCTACAAAATCACAATTTAGTTCAACCATCAAAACTAGTTGACTTTTTTCTTCATACCTAGCATTCAAAAGCCTTTCCCCAAGAGGCATACACGGTTACACATGATCCAATAAATAAATTTAAGCCCACGGCTTCTGCATAAAGCATACGGCAATCTCATTTCCCAAAAAAAAATCGAAGTCCATGGAAATTACACAATCATATTCCTTTTACTGATCAAATAAACCGCGGAAAGTGGAAGTAAAACCCAATTCCGGAGAAAAAAAAAATTTGGCTCAGAGAGAGAGAGAGAGAGAGAGAGAGTATTTTACCTCGCTAGGCATATCCGATGCAAAAGCAGCCATTTTCGACGCGTCTCTCAGTAATCAGTGATCGATTTTTCCTTTTTTCTTTTTGCCCGATGAACTGGAGGGGCCAAGGAGTGTCCAGTTTTAACACGTCGAAGAAATTTCCCGTTTGATCCCTTTGAAAGAACCATATTACTAAATACGCACCAAAAGTGTGGCATTTCGCATTTATCTCCCCATAACTTTTCGCCAACTACATTTTTTTTTATCGGCAAAAAAAGTTTTATTCAGAAATCTTAACAAAGAGTACATTAAGATGGGGGAGGGGAATCCAACTAAGTGTTGGATGAAAAAAGAAAAGATTGAGACAAAGTCCAAACACATCCAAATGGATCAGACCCCAAAAAATAAAACCCATATAGGTCTGACCCACACCTCAAAGGGCTCAACCCAAAAATTGAGGAGTTATTCTCTCCACAACATTGCCCAATATTGTGGAGTTATTCTCTCCTATTATTATTCCCTTTAGTTAGACATCTTGAACTACTTCCATTGTTCCTCACTGAATTTGATTCGAACTTTCACCAATGACTAAAAGGTCAAGTTGTGCTGTAACACTTACTCTGACAGGGACTGCGAAAGAGACAACATTTGGATGATAATACTAGGTAACCAAGTCCTGGGTTTAGCCAAAGATTGCTTGAGCTTTTACTCAATTGCTATTTGCTAAAGGAGCCACCACAAGTGGGAAGAAGTAATGAAATACTAGTGTGAACCTCGCTGGTTTAGGCGAGGTGCTATAGTAGAGTGAGTTAAGCTCATTCTTTTATCAGCTAAACTTAGTTTTAAGTAAGTCAAGATGTCCATGTACCAATCGGTAGCAGTCTGTTCCCAATCCAACCTAAACCTAATACTTGCAATTGCACATCACTAACTTTTTTTTTTTTCCCCGTTTTCGCAAATGACTTACGGGCGAGCAAATTTTCATACTTACTAATTCAAGAAGGTAAGGAAAAATCAAAAAACAAGAAGAGAAGAAGCTTAAACATCATCCTATATGTTATTGAAGGGAATGCTAGCAACATCACTTCACTATCATACATTCATACCCCATTCACTTAACTGGTGCTTTTGGGGGAAAAAATTATTCAAAATTCCTGCTGCTACACATTACATGCAGAATACATATTTCTTCCAGAAAAACTTGACTAGGATAAACTACAGATGAGGAAATAAATTAGCATTGAGGAACAGAATTAATTTACAGCACAAGGAATATAAATACATCAGCTGACCGCCTAATTGATGCACAGCCACAGGAATTTCAATACATCAGCTGACTGCCAATTTACCATAAAAAATTAAACAAAATACATCAGCCAGTGCTTCCAGAGAGCTCTCCAGAAAATGCACTTCCATATGATGTTGATCCAGTTTGTGAAACGGCGCCTCGAGCTTTTTGTAATTGTCGTATCTTAAACATGTATTTTGGGAGTGGTTGGCTTTGGACAGTTGCAGTATCATCATCATCTTGCCCTGCAAGCAATAATACCACCTTTTTAATCAAGCAATCAACTATGTCTCAAACCACAAAAATCTGGACACATGCAAATCAGGTATATAGATACACATACCCACCGAAGTTAAAAGTGGTGTGTATCGCCTACGTAGCATGTTCAAGCATTGACATCAGTTTTGTAATTTGGGCAAAAATTAAGAAATAGTTTTGAAAATACTAGTTCTCATCAACAGAAAGAGATGATGTTCTGAAATGTCTACGCATTATAGCATAATGTACCATCTACAAGAGGAAGGAGATTGGGACATACCATCTCGATCTCTCTTTTTCCCGGACTGTCTGTCTCTTGTTGTTTTGAAAGAAGAACCACTCGGAACTGGATGAGGTTTGCTTGATCCAGAAAGGTCACTCGTACTTGGAGCATGGCCAGTTTGCAGCTGCTTTGAGGGGTTTACAGATTTCCCAATTTGCACTGTTGGAATGTTGCTTTGCAGACATATTGATAGTACAAAATCAACATCGGGCGATGGGCCTGAAAATATCACGACGAATCATCAAGCATTAGGTACTCAACAGCAGATTAGACACATCACATCAATTGGTTTCTGGTGGATAATAGTGCATCCTAATAATGAACAGTGCAAGACTGAAGTGAATGAAAGGTCTGAAGTTGTTGTGTACTGAACTACTGAATAATATTCAGGTTGAAGCCACTGCATAATATTCAGGTTGAAGCCAGGCATACCCATGCTCACAGGGTGAGCAAATATGCTAGTAAGTTAATGTTTTCCAGGAATTGCAAACTCTCCTCACTGTTGGCGAACGAAGCACAATTAGTTGGAAACGTCTTGCTACACTGCCAAGTATGATTCAGGAACACTTGGAAGTTACCATGGACTACAAGTTTCTTATAACGTACTTTCCTTATATATTTCCATATTTCAATCTTTTTATCTTCAAGCATTTGCTAGTTGGGGCAATATGGCACATGAATATGTAAATATGGCACATGAGTATGTAATAGCAAGTGGATGCTGAGAAAACTATCTTCAAGCATTTGCTAAGAAGCGATTGGAGGCTGGAACTGCAAAGAGGTGACACAATCTTATGGGTCAGATTGTTGAAAAGAATTAGGAAGGGATGGAAGGACTTTTCTGGCCTTTTGGCACTTGGGAGGGGTACCAGATGCGGAGTTGAAAAACTTGGCATGATGTGTGGTATACAGGATACATGAGAATGCTATTGCTTCATATCATTGGTGGATGTTTAATTCCTAATTGTTGCTGCATGCAAAGAAACCAAAAGTATCTGCAGTTGATTTGGACCCAATTCCTACTTCTTCTTTGCTTTTGAAATTCAAACAATATAGTAGGAAGAATTGGAAGGGGAAGTTGGGAATTTACCTTCTACAGTGGGCAAATTTGCTAGAAATGCTAGCAAATAGCAATGCAGGTGGTGTTGCTTTCAAAAATTCATTAGGAGCATTAGGTGTTCCACCAGCAACTGGTGCAACAGCACTTGGACCAGTCAACGTGCTTGAAACTGCGGGAACTCCAGGTCCATATGGGCCTACAAAAACCAACACCTCCAGTCAAATGATGTCGCGCCTCTTGGCCCAATAATGCCAAGGAAATAATCATAAACATAACAGCATACCAGACTTTTGCCTTGGATCGTATAACACTATCCTAGAAGTGTCTGGATAAACAACTTTTGCAGAGGAATTATAATTGTTTGCCAATCCTGAAGAGGCCTTATCTGTGCCCAAAACAGCAGGACTTAAGAACATCAAATGAGAGAGAAACTAAAACAAAATAAATTTTTTTTTTTTTTAATGCAAATGATAAAATATAGTGCCTACAACGGCAGCTGCATCAGCCAGAGTGGATCTTTCGACTTTCTTATTGATGTTTTTAGAAAGCCACTGAAAATCAACGTAGATTCAAGTAAGCAAAAAAGAGTAAATATTTATTTCCTTAAGATCTAGATGGATCGGACACATATCTGCTTTTCCCAATAATTAGCACAATTGCATTTATATGCAGTCTCATGTCTCCTTGATATATATGGATGTCCAACAAGACGGGAATAAACCATTCCTAACTAAAAATCCGTGGGTACTACCCACATTAGTAGTACAAGTATTAAGCCGTACGAAAACTTCTAAATATTTCTGTGTAACAAGACGAGAAAGTAAACTCGGATTGAAATTTTAACCAAAGGATTGTGATTTTAGCACTCCAAAAATTGATGAATGGGCTCTAAAACTGAACTATGTTAATACACAAAACAACGTCGTTTTGGAGCTCCTCCATCAATTTTTGGAGTGCTAAAATCAATTTCCTTAACCAAATAACAAACATATATGAATGCACGCTTGGGTATAACACAAATTTTTGGCTGGATAACATGCCAGCCACAAATTTAAGTAAAGTCAAGCACAGCAACAAATAGCTAGGAGACAAAGAACTGATGACACTCCCCTTTCAAAGATGTGATACAACATCTTCTAAATATATAAGTATTAAGATACTGGTGCGGATGCTCTTAAAGTCTTGAATTCTCTTATTATGTACTTCGTATGGATACAAACGGTGTATTGTTGTGAAAGACAAAAAGGCAAAATTTCAAAATACCCCCAAACTTTGACCTCAATATTTGATAAATACTCATACTTAAGGCTCCGTTTGTTTCGATGTAAAATATTTTTTCCTAAAAACAAATTTTGAACTTTTATTTTCTGGTGTTTGGTTGGCACTTGAAAATATTTTCAAAAATTGACAAAATAGTGTAGAGAGAGAGAGAGAGGGGGAAGATTCATCAGTGGAGAGGTATGAAAATATTGGAATTGAACGTAGGTCAGGACCGACGATCAAGGAAATTAAGCAGTAATAATTGCAGTAGAAGGTGATAGGTTCATTTCGGAAAATAACTTACAGAAGATTTAAGGGTAAGTCGTTTTCCTCCAATTAATGGAAAATGTTTTACATGTAAAATATTTTCCTCATTTTTTGCACAACCAAACACCAGAAAATAGGTAAAACATTTTACGGGAAAACATTTTACGCTCAAATAAACGGAGCCTTAGTGAAACTTCAATTTAACACCTAAACTATCGATGTGTTAGAGTATCTCCAATGGGAGATGCCAATTCCTACGTAGACATTTTAACGGTAAAAATTGACACCAAAATTCAATCCAACCTAACAGCCTTATTTGATGCCAAAATTTACTTGGCTTTGAAGGGAATGGCAAACCTGCCAACTTTGACAGTCACCCTCCTCCATGCCGAATTTCAAAAAATGACTGTTTGGATTTTGAATATTTGCCCGTTTGAATTTTCTATTTTCCTTTAAGGGTTGGAGAGGAATAGCTTGATGTCAAATAAATAGAATTTGGCATAAGGATTGGAAATGAATGCTTCAATGTCAAATTGGAGATGCCAAAATGTCATGTAAGCCTCCAAAAAAAAGTTTGGCATCTCCGATATAAAGTCAAGGGTCGGAGATGCTCTTATTCAGTTAACCTCTTGTGGTCCAAATCCGTCAAAATATTATATAAAATTGTTGATTAAGATTAACGGCTCAGTTAAGTTTGTCTCCTCTCTCTCTCTAAATGAATCCAATGTCCCCTGCCCAGAGACCCTCCTTTCTTCTCCTTCCTCTTAGTCCTCTCCCTTCTCCAAACCCTAATCCTAATTCTCCAATTCCCTATTACTATCACCCTTTATCAATTACTCCTATTTAACTCTCTTTTTTCCCCAAAAACTTCCACCTCACACACACCCAAAATCAGACAAGCAAATCACAACAAAGTGTGGAAATAGAAGGATCTATTGCTAAATCTGCAACTTACAAAACTAGTTTCTAAAATCAGGACCTGCACGGACAACCAAATTGCGGACGTTGCTATAACTAAAAGGCCAAAGCTGCCCTTGCAGAAACATAGTTTTCTCCAAAGGTGGAATATCCAAGGGCGGGATAAGGATCCACGCCACTTAAAATTATGAGAAGCTGAAAAAACACAAAAGTTACACATTTGTAATTCATCCACAACCCAAGGCAAGGTCATCAGCGTCATTTTACAGCTTCCTTGAACTGCCGTTACTGACAGCGATCCATCAGCTCAATTGTGTGCATTTTGTGATCCTGTAACAGTAAATGCAGTTAGGGCTCTTAATTGTACCATGTAGATTTTGCTTTGATATTAAACTGCTAGCCTGTTGGATTGAGATGATGATACAACACTTCAATAAACTCGTAGGAGTTGGGTGTAGAGCAGTAGTGGTAATTACCTAGCATTCGAAGGCCTCAAGAAGCTTTTGGTATGTGTTCAACTCTCACCCAGGTGCTACAATTACTGTGTTGGACCAGTCCATACGAGACTTCACCCCAGCTTTAATCAGGGGCCCCGCTGGTGGACAATGATATTGATCAGTCGGTCCATGATACCAAGTTATAAAAATATGTAGCATCAATAGTTGGCTGTCCCAGTCATGTGAGTTCATTTGACTTCGCAATGAAAATCACAGCCATGGTAAGTTTTAGCCACCACACTGCTCCCCCAATCTAAAATGCTGAGAAATTCAATGCAACAACACAACTATGACTGGTGACATTCAGCTTATGAACCCTCTGACAGAGTGCTGTAGTTCTAATTTCCACTTGCCCAAGTGGTTCATTTCTAAATTCAAGCAGTCCAAGATTGAATATATAGCTTCTGTTTGTGAATGAGATCTATAGCCGGAGGTGAAGATGCCAACTCTGTTCTCCACATATAACCAACTGCAACCAGCAAACTTCTTTACCTCTTTCCCTCTCATCTTCTTCCTTATCTTCCCCATTTCAACCCACTTCCCCTCTGCAGCGTAAACATTAGCCAATTGCACATATCCCGTCCTAGTGTAGTCTCCAATTCTCAGTAGCTCCTCCTCTGCTTCTCTAGCAAGTTCTACATTCCTGTTCATCTTGCAAGCATTCAAAAACGTCCCCAAAAGCACGGCATCACATTCTATAGGGATTTTCCTCATAAATTCGACTGCCTTTTCTAGTTGATTGGACCTCCCGTACAAATCAATCACACATGCATAGTGATCACTTTCGGGTGTTATGGCATAATTCTCTGCCATGGAATAGAAATACTTCTCACCCAGCTCCACTAAGCCACTATGACGACATGCAGACAAGAGTGCAAGAAAGGTGACTTCATCAGGTCTGAATCCTTTCTCCAACATTTCATCAAAGAGCTGAATAGCTTCATCGTGATACCCATGATGAGCATAAGCAGCTATCATCACATTGTAGAGGATTGAATCTCTAACAATAGCTCTCTCAAACAAAAATCGTGCATACAATATATTCCCACATTTAGAGTACATATCAACCATGGCACTTATCAACTTCATTTCCATTTCAATTCCTGATCGCAATACGTAAGCATGAATTTGTTTGCCAGGACCCAAAGCTGCTTGTAATGAACAGGCACCAAGCCCGCTAATGAGGAACAAAGCATCAGGAATGGTTTCTCCCTTCGCATTGAACTCCTTTAAAAGCTCAAACACAGCGTCACACTGCTGGGATTTCACATACCCAGAAAACATAGCTATCCACATGACAAAATTCTTGTCAAAAGATGAATCAAAAAGCCTCCTGGCTTCTACCATGTTACCTTGGAATGAATATCCCACGATCATGGAAGTGATTGAAAAGGAATTTTCCAAACCAATTGCGGCATAGACTGACTCCGCATTTTTCATGTTGCCGCACTTGGAATAAACATCAACAATGCCACTACTTATGAATGGATTAGAATACATCCCATCCTTTAAAACCCAAGCATGAACTTCCTTGCCAAGCTTCAAATTCTTCATACCAGAGCAAGCACTCAAAACACTAGCAAAAGTGTGTTCATTCCATCGAAATCGACTCTTTGACATACAGTAGAACAACTTGATTGTCTCAACCTCATAACCGTTATGGGCATACCCTGAAATCAATGTATTCCAAGAGACTGTATCATTTAACTCCGGTTGGCTCCAAAATATATCTCTGGCCATTTCTAACTCCCCTTCTCTACAAGCAGCAGCCACCATTGCATTCTTCGTAACCAAATCAACACCCACACCATCACCCACGTTAAACACTTGACACGCATCTCGAAAACATCCACATTTCGAATACATGTCAATGAGAGCACTCATCACGAACTCATCTGAATCATTCCCAGTTTTAACCATGAACGACTGCAGTTGCTTTCCATAACAAGGAACACATATCTTTGCCGTGAAATTAAGCATTGTTGCGAGAGTAAATTCATCAATTTTAACCCCGTCAGATGCCGATTGCATATTCAGAAACAATTTTAGTGCATGAGTTTCATACCCATCTGTTCTTACAAACCCAGACAACATCGAATTGTACGTGACTGAATCTTTCTCTGGAGCTGAATCAAAGAGTGCCTGTGCTTGATTCAGGTTTTGGGTTTTTACTTCGGCGCAAATCATGGCGTTCCAAGTGAACAAGTTTCGTTCAGGCATTTCGTCGAACAGTTTCTGGGCTTCTTGCACGAGACGGTGTCTGGAGTATAAGTTGATGAGTTGGTTGGACGTGAATATTATGGGTGTTAAACCTGCTTTTATGGCATGGCAATGAAATTTAAGCCCGTCTTTCAGCGACCTCATTTACATGAATATACACAGTTAGCCTGCGGGGCGGAGAGAGAATAAGCATATATGGATAGCAGAATATAATCGTTCAAAACAGAATGTTTTTAGCCTGCGGGGTGTGTAGAGGGAGAGAGAGAGAGAGTATTTTACCTCGCTAGGCATATTCGATGCAAAAGCAGCCATTTGTCAAGGGGAATTCGACGCGTCTCTCAGTAATCAGTGATCGATTTTTCCTCTTTTCTTTTTGCCCGATGAACTGGAGGAGCCAAGAAGTGTTCAGTTTTAACACCACGAAGAAATTTCCCGTTTGATCCCTTTGAAAGAATCATATTACTAAATACGCACCAAAAGTGTGGCATTTCGCATTTATCTCCCCATAACTTTTCGCCAACTACATTTTTTTTTATCGGCAAAAAAAAGTTTTATTCAGAAAATTTGACAAAGAGTACATTAAGATAGGGGGAGGGAGAGAGAAATCCAACCAAGTGTTGGATAAAAAAGAAAAAAAAAATGTTGTGACAAAGTCCAAACACATCTAAACAGACCAGGCCCTTAAAAATAAAACCCATATGGGTCTAACCTACACCTCAAAGGGCCCAGCCCAAAAATTGTGGAGTTATTCTCTCCTATTATTATTATTATTATTCCCATCAGCTATCTTGAACTACTTCCATTGTTCCTCACTGAATCTGATTCGAACGTGCACCAATGACCAAAAGGTCAAGTTGTGCTGTAACACTTACTCTGACAAGGACTGCGAAAGAGACAACATCTGGATGATAATACTAGGTAACCAAGTCTTGGGTTTAGCCAAAGATTGCTTGAGCTTTTACTCAATTGCTATTTGCTAAAGGAGCCACCACAAGTGGGAAGAAGTAATGAAATACTAGTGTGAACCTCGCTGGTTTAGGCGAGGTGCTATAGTAGAGTGAGTTTAAGCTCATTCTTTTATCAGCTAAACTTAGCTTTAAGTAAGTCAAGATGTCCATGTACCAATCGGTAGCGGTCTGTTCCCAACCCAACCTAAACCTAATACTTGCAATTGCACGTCACTAACTTTTTTTTTTCCCGTTTTCGCTAATGAGTTACGAGCGAGCAAATTTTCATACTTACTAATTCAAGAAGGTAAGGAAAAAACAAAAAAGAAAGAAAGAGAAGAAGCTTAAACATCATACTATATGTTATTGAAGGGAATGCTAGCAACATCACTTCACTATCATACATTCATACCCCATTCACATAACCGGTGCTTTTTTGGGGGAAAAATTATTCAAAATTCCTGCTGCTACACATTACATGCAGAATACATATTTCTTCCAGAAAAACTTGACTAGGATAAACTACAGATGAGGAAATAAATTAGCATTGAGGAACAGAATTAATTTACAGCACAAGGAATATAAATACATCAGCTGACCGCCTAATTGATGCACAGCCACAGGAATTTCAATACATCAGCTGACTCCCAATGTACAATAAAAAATTGAACAAAATACATCAGCCAGTGCTTCCAGAGAGCTCTCCAGAAAATGCACTTCCATATGACGTTGATCCAGTTTGTGAAATGGCACCTCGAGCAACGGCGCCTCGAGCTTTTTGTAATTGTCGTATCTTAAACATGTCTCTTGGGAGTGGTTGGCTTTGGACAGTTGCAGTATCATCATCATCTTGCCCTGCAAGCGATAATACCACCTTTTTAATCAAGCAATCAACTATGTCTCAAACCACAAAAATCTGGACACATGCAACACATACCTACCGAAGTTAAAAGTGGTGTGTATCGCCTACGTAGCATGTTCAAGCATTGACATCAGTTTTGTAATTTGGGCAAAAATTAAGAAATAGTTTTGAAAATACTAGTTCTCATCAACAGAAAGAGATGATGTTCTGAAATGTCTACGCATTATAGCATAATGTACCATCTACAAGAGGAAGGAGATTGGGACATACCATCTCGATCTCTCTTTTTCCCGGACTGTCTGTCTCTTGTTGTTTTGAAAGAAGAACCACTCGGAACTGGATGAGGTTTGCTTGATCCAGAAAGGTCACTCGTACTTGGAGCAGGGCCAGTTTGCAGCTGCTTTGAGGGGTTTACAGATTTCCCAATTTGCGCTGTTGGTATGTTGCTTTGCAGACAAATTGATAGTACAAAATCAACATCTGGCGATGGACCTGAAAATATCACAACGAATCATCAAGCATTAGGTACTCAACAGCAGATTAGACACATCACATCAATTGGTTTCTGGTGGATAATAGTGCATCCTACTAATGAACAGCGCAAGACTGAAGTGAATAAAGGTCTGAGGATGTTGTGTACCGCACTACTGCATAATATTCAGGTTGAAGCCAGTATACCCATGCTCAGGGTGGGCAAATATGCTAAAAAGTAAATGTTTTCCAGGAATGGAAACTCTCCTCACTGTCGGCGAACGAAGCACAATTAGTTGGAAACATCTTGCCTACACTGCCAAGTATGATTCAGGAAAACTTGGAAGTTACCATGGACTACAAGTTTCTTATAACGTACTTTCCTTATATATTTCCATATTTCAATCTTTTTATCTTCAAGAATTTGCTAGTTGGGGCAATATGGCACATGAGTATGTAATAGCAAGTGGATGCTGAGAAAACTATCTTCAAGCATTTGCTAAGAAGCGATTGGAGGCTGGAACTGCAAAGAGGTGACACAATCTTATGGGTCAGATTGTTGAAAAGAATTAGGAAGGGATGGAAGGACTTTTCTTGCTTTTTGGCACTTGGTAGGGGTACCAGATGCGGAGTTGAAAAACTTGGCATGATGTGTGGTATACAGGATACATGAGAGTGCTATTGCTTCATATCATTGGTGGATGTTTAATTTCAAATTGGTGCTGCATGCTAAGAAGCCGAAAGTATCTGCGGTTGATTTGGACCCAATTCCTACTTCTTTGCTTTTGAAATTCAAAGTTTCAAACAACATAGTAGGAAGAATTGGAAGGGGAAGTTGGGGACTTACCTTCTACAGTGGGCAAACTTGCTAGAAATGCTAGCAATGCAGGTGGTGTTGCTTTCAAAAATTCATTAGGAGCATTGGGTGGTCCACCAGCAACTGGTGCAACAGCACTTGGACCAGTCAACGTGCTTGAAACTGCTGGAACTCCAGGTCCAGATGGGCCTACAAAAACCAACACCTCCAGTCAAATGATGTCGCGCCTCTTGGCCCAATAATGCCAAGGAAATAATCATAAACATAACAGCATACCAGACTTTTGCCTTGGATCGTATATCACCATCCTAGAAGTGTCTGGATAAACAACTTTTGCAGAGGAATTAGAATTGTTTGCCCGTCCTGAAGTGGCCTTATCTGCGCCCAAAACAGCAGCTCCATCAGCCAGAGTAGAAATGATAAAACCAAAACCAAATGAGAGAGAAACTAAAACCAAATAATTTTTTTTTGAGTGCAAATGATAAAATGTAGTACCTACAACAGCAGCTCCATCAGCCAGAGTGGATCTTTCGACTTTCTTATTGATGTTTTTAGAAAGCCACTGAAAATCAATGTAGATTCAAGTAAGCAAAAAAGAGTAAATATTTATTTCCTTAAGATCTAGATGGTCGGACACATATCTGCTTTTCCCAATATTTAGCACATTTGCATTTATATGCAGTCTCATGTCTTCTTGATATATATGGATGTCCAACAAGACAGGAATAAACCATTCCTTACTAAAAATCCGCGGGTACTACCCACATTAGTAGTACAAGTATTAAGCCATACGAAAACTTCTAAAAATTTCTGTGTAACAAGATGAGAAAGTAAACTCGGATTGAAATTTTAACCAAATAACAAACATATATGAATGCACGCTTGGGTATAACACAAATTTAAGTAAAATCAAGCACAGCAACAAATAGCTAGGAGACAAAGAACTGATGACACTCCCCGTTCAAATTTCAAATGAAGTATTACCTCTTGCCGTGCCAAATGATCCAAGTCCTTGGAAGAGCAAGGCCAAAGATCCATGAAACTATAACGTGATACAACATCTTGTAGTGAAATATCTAAAGGTGATTGACTCTCTTCCTCTGTTCTAGAAAGTGCTTCTTTCCTTCTTTGCTCAACCTGTTCAGGACCCATCGGTAAAGCTCACACCTCAGATTCTCAAACAAAACAAAATGACATGACTTTGGTAAAATGCACAATGCAGAAGAGCCGGTGTTTACAAGGATTATGCCACGCAAACAAACTATACTTGTCTAAGTTATGCATCTCTGTCACAAAATGAGCAAGATTTGTCAGATTGTCCACACAAAAAGGTCCAGGTTGCATATATCTCAAATGTCAACCCCGTACGCCAAACTAAAAGAGTCTAGAAGATGCCCAATACAAACCCAAACTAAATGGTGCATCAAGATACGGCACTACCTTCAACATGCTAGCAAGATCTCCATAGGTCTGCTCAAATTGGGTGAATCTTTTCCAAACCTGCAAAAGACAATGCACAAAACCAATCAATAGCCAAAAAAACAAATCATACAGGAGGCATTTCCCTGATGCCTTCCATTTATATGATTTACATGCTCATCACAAAAACAGGCACTAGCTTCAATTGGATGATGAACACCTGGGCTGTTAGCTGACAAGTATCAGCGAACGGGCCAAGCTAATGAGATTCTAAAACTAGTAATCGATGAGAATATCATACCAATCTAACTATGTGTATGACAATAAAACATAGAGGCAGATTGCACGATGAGTGCAATAAATACTGCAGATAATCGAGTATATCCACAAATAGACCTACATTATGTCCCGAGTCCCAACACTAGACGAGCACAGATTCACAATTGAACTCAGAGATTTAACTTATTACAACCAATTCCACAGATTTTCATATGACCTTATGAAGGAAGCACTACGGTGAGAACAAATCTTTGAATTTGAAAGGTTTGCAATCATGAGGTTTTTTTTTTTTTTTTTAAACGGCAGTTTGCAATCATGAGTGTAACTAAAAACTAGACAAAATGATTGTGCACAAACTTGATGACAAACCAGTTCTCAAAAGGACAATCGTGGTGCTGGTGATGACAATAAGAATGATAGTAAAACTAATAGCACCTGTAGAGGAAGTGTTAAATGGCGCGTCAGTGTTTAAAGGGTGTAAGAGGGAGTCTGTCAGCTCCAATTAGGACCTCCAGCAGATCAACTAAATGAAACCGCCAAAGGGCAAGCCTATTGTAAGCTTGTTAACTACGACAACTCTCCCTTTTTCAAAAAGATAAAGAAAAAAAATTAAAGCCTGACCATTGCGTCCCAAACTCTACAAGGAAATGGCTTAAATAAGATGAGTAGTTTTTAGCTATCACTGTCAGTACTTGAGTACATGTTAGCTAGATAGCACTTTAACAAGCCAAATAGGGATCCAGTTTTGCCCACGTGAACAATTTAACACACCCCACGTAAGCATCTCCACTAATGATGCTCTATCAAGATTCAAAGTGTAAAAGATACTCCCTCTGGCCAACATTAATTGTTCCTTTCTGGAGGTAATGCCATATAATTGGGTCAACAAATAACTTACTTCATAAAAAGGCATTCGAGACATTTTGCACCGATAAAAATATCAATCAGTTCTCGTACATAAAATTCTCAAAGATCATATGAAAGGAATAAAGCCAAACATATAATATATATACCAACATTTTGAGAATTCCAGAAATGGTCAAAATGGGATGGAGGGAGTACTGTACCTCAACAGATTCCTCGGGTGGAAGTGAGCTCAATGCCCGTTCAAATAATGCTCTGATATTCCTATCATCATTCAAACGAGACAAGAAATCTGCATATCTGCAACATCAGGTCAGGGTGAAATCGATATTGCATAAAATCACGAGGCAAGCCAACAATTTGTTTCTCAGTTTCCTTCGTGATCCTTGTATGCGTTCTTAAGAAAAGGAATTTGCCCATTTTTAGGGGTCTCAAAGGGGCGTGAAAACACACAAGAACTCTTTGAATAGAAAAGGAAAGGAATATGTATTTAAAAATACATCATAATACATGCATTGAATACTTTTCAGCACGACAGAACACTTGGAGCTTCGAGCCTGGTGCATTGGACACAACACAACTAACTCGGTAGTGATATCCTTATGATTATAGTTATACAAGAACCGGCAAGGTAACTCAAAGCAATTATTTCAGAACCGCTAAAATTCTAGCATTCATAGACACTGTCAAGCATTCTCTTGTGTGCTATATCTATAAACACAATGGGCTTGTTTGTTTTGGGTTTTGAAGGAGGTTTTTGAGAGTAATGAGTGGAGAGAGATAGAGAGAGAAAATGTATTGGGGAGTCCTGTGAGCAGGGGCTTTAAAGCCCCCAAACGAACAAGCTCAATATGTTCTAAAAGTCGCTAGGTTCTAGTTGGGTGGAAAAGGGGTGCCTAGCGCTTAGGCGCTGACTAGTCGGGCGCCTAGCACCTAGGCGGGGAGTAGGCGCTGACTAGTTAGATGCTTAATCTAGGCATTGGACCATCGCCTAGCGCCTAGATGGGGACTAGTTGGTCTAGGCAGCCGACTTTTGGAATACTTTAACTCATATTCGCTTCTAAGGTTGAAGAAAGAAAACTAACTCAAGAATGTATCCAGGCTCGTGCATAAACCGTTTCAACCCAGCTTCAAAAACATTATGTGCAATCTGCATAAAATTGAATCAATCACAACAAGAATCTGTATAGCAGTGCTGTAAGTAATAATTACTAAAACATATTTAAACACTAGAGGTTACTATACGACGTATACTTTTGAGGAGTGCCTTTATATCGTACAGAAGAGGGTGAGATGGAAGAAAGAAGTAAAAGGATGTTTTTTGCCCATTTTTTGTGGTGGTTGTTTGGTTGGGGAGAACACCAGATCAAGTAATTAGACAGCTTTATATCCTCCTAATGCAAGAGAACAAACGTATTCAAGAGTGCAATATCGTCTCATCAGTTACCTTCGGATCTTTGTCAAGGCAAAAAGCCATCGTGGCATAAGCTATATAAACATGATAAGTGCAGTTTGGAGATTTTCGTGCATCTACAAAGTACTTGCGAGCAGCTTCTACTCCTTCAGTTCTTCTTAGAAAGCGAATATACTGCAGAATCAGCACAATAAACACAAGTAAATCTTCTGAAATTTAGAGCACAACATATTTCTTTTACAAACGCTCAACTATTGTAGATAAGCTTCAAAACATGATGCTCATTTTATTTCTCTCAAATAAAGAAATGTCACAAAAATGTCTCCAATTCCAGTAATCGCCTATGTGGAACATAGAGTAAAGCCAATTATTTCATAAAACAATTACAGAGGATAAGAAGCTGGAGGGAGGTAAGTTGGAAAATTGAAGCAGTTATCTAACCATACATCAAGCAATCAATGAGGCAAAGAAAGGCAACTGAGGCAAAGTTATGGAATCAAGATTGCACAAGGAAAAATAAGGTATGATAGTATGAGACAGTATGCATTGCCACAGATCGACTAGGAAAAGCCAAAAAAAAAAAAAAAAGAAGACAATTATGATGACATGAAAGCTACAAAATTCCGTACACAAGAAAATCTACTCAAGCAAAGTATGGCTTTGCTCTGGTTTTCAACCACTTTTAAATGACTTAAAAAGTTCTCTCAGTCTTGATCCACCATATTTCTGTGCACAAGACAAGCATCGGCAATTTTTGCAACGACACATCAACTATTCTAGAAAATAGACTATAAAAATTGTTGGTCACACTCACTGCACAAATCTCCCACTTACGCCAGAGTATAGGGAGCCAATAGCTAGCAGTATTACCCCCACTTTCATGTAGAGAGGCTGATTCCAGTGACTTGTGTTGAACCCATGCTACAACACTAGGGCAGATAGCACTTGCCATTGTGCCAGGTCACAGCTTCTATACAATGAAAAAAATGTGTCTTCACTAAGATTCAGAAGCCCATAATTGTGCGACAATGTGGTCACATTGACCACTTCGTGTTTAAATATAGTACTCCCCTGTTCCCTTAATCCCTTAAGGGGGTGCTGACTTTCTAAGGGGACATGTAATTCATATTGGAAGACATATTTCCAAAACTAGAAGATTTCTAAAGTTAGCAATGTTTGCTCAAGAAAATGCTCACAATGGGATAACCGAACTTAGAAACCCCTTAGCCAATAATTAAATCTTGGCCTTTGGATAACAAAACTAGAAACTTTTTCTCTTTGGATAATCAAATTAAAGGGGATCACACACACACACACACACTCTCTCTCTACTCTCATCACTGTCAATGGATCCACCCACTTACATTTATTTCCAACTCGCTCTATATCTCTCTACTAAAAATGAGTTTTTGATTATACAACATTGTGGGGACTTCACATTGTTAATATTAGCAACCCCTTAAATGGATAACCAAAACATGAGGTGGCAAGTTTTGGTTATCCAATTTTGATGATACCCTTAGTCTACAAATTTGGGACACCCCAAAATGAAAAAATGGACCAACAATTAGGAATGGAGAGAGTATCCACTAAAAGTTCAAAGCACGTACTTGAATATGTGACAGTGGGGTCGCATTGACGCCGTCCCCTAAAAGGCTTTCATAGACTTTCTTTGCAGGCTGCATAAAAATAGAACGATATTTCAAAAACAAGCATCCAATAAAATGGCTGAGGAAGAAAACATATATCACACTTGCTTAACCTGAATCGCTCCACGAGATTCCTCCAGCTCCGCATAAGCATACTTTAGCATTTCTGAATCTAAACAGGAAAAGCAAAATTCAAGACGTAAAGAGGAAAGAAAAGCTGGAAATCACAATGCTATCTAGTACAAGCCAGTAAATAATTGGACTCAGGAGTGTTCTGAACACAATATCAACAGAAAGAAAAAGAAAAAAACACAGAAATCTGGTCACCAAAGACAAAAAGAGAATAATCAGTACCAGGAAGAGCCTTCAGAGCTCGATGGAATACTTTGATTGCAGAATCTACTGAACCACTTTTTGCATGCCATGTAGCATAGTCATACCACATATCAGGATAATGATACAAGTACATGAGGCACTGGACAGAAAATCAGGAAGTTATTCAGGTGGAGAAGAACGTGCTCAAAAGTAAAAAAGAGCCAGTCATACAGAAATATACCATATTTAATCCAATGAATGGAAACTTATATCGACATAACAGTCACAACTCACAAGCAATGCACAAAAGAAAGGGAAAAAACAATATAAATTACAGCAAAGCAATGCACCCAAGAACTAAACAAAAACAACATAGTGCAAGGAATCCGATGAAAGTAGCAGTAGAGATAGTGGTAAAGCATCAGCAAGAATGTCCAACAACAGTGTTTCATGGTGAGGAGTTCTATAGATCATCAGCCTCTTCATGAGAGAGAGAGAGAGATAGAGACAGATTGAGACAGAGAGGTTGTACTATACTTGGTGATTGAAGCCTACGTAGCACGGACACTTCGTCGGAGTCCATGTCCTGGTGACACTCAAATCCGAAGTGTCCAATTTTTTCTCAATGTTTTTGGTGTAGACACTCTAAAAAATGCTCCGGACACTCTCAGAGTCAGAACACTCCCGAAACACTTGCAAGACACATCGGGGGTGTTAATACTCTTGTTAAAGCTTAGAAAAGTATTTCCTATTTGTGTGACTATCGATTATAAAGACACATAGATAATGAAACGCTTTTTGTGGGGAATACTTGTGAATGATGTGATGATAAATAAGATTTAGAAGGTGTGTATAGTATTACATATTAAAATTAGAGCCTTTTTTCTTATTCACATAATCGAATACATAAATATTATTTACAATGTATCCCCAACGTGTCGTGTCCTTCAATTTTTTAAAATTTGAGTGTCTGAATGTCTGTATCGGTGCTACATAGGCTGAAGCATTGGTAACAGAATATGTGTTCATATTGACATTAAAAGGCAAGTCATGTAGAAATATTTCCGTATAAGCAGTTGAAAATTTCTCAGATCATGAACTGAACTCCTTGGCTGGGTACTAAGGAGACTCCAAATAGG
Source organism: Rhododendron molle (assembly GCA_025413875.1). NCBI lineage: Eukaryota > Viridiplantae > Streptophyta > Magnoliopsida > Ericales > Ericaceae > Rhododendron > Rhododendron molle. The sequence continues at coordinate 52,018,098 of CM046398.1, forward strand.
CTGGTTTTATACCAGAGGTAGATCAACAGAATTTTTTTTTAACCATCTGGACAGATACCAAGCAAGCCCAAGATGAGAAGGCAGTATTCCATTTCAAAATGACAGGCATGTGACTTGTCACAAGGTTGTCAAATTGTGAATCAAAATAGCCTTTTTCTGAATTGTGAATTGTAAAGATACAATAATAATAGAAAAACATACATAGATATCAAAGATTCATTTAAAAATGAAAGCTCAGCCTTAATAAAATAAAATGCATGGCTTTAACTGTGATTATGTAGCCGTTCAAAAAAAAAAAAAACTGTGATTATGTAGCCTAGTAGTAAGAAGCTTGCTATATGGCACTATATGTGAGTTGCTCCGAGGCTCTGAGCCCTGCCACGATCTACAGATTAGACGATAGAACAATTAAAGAGATGGGTTCATCAAAACTTGAGTTCGTGTAGGATATTATGATAATTAACTATGGAGATTTCACCAAACTAATAATACACAGTTCATGAGAATAAGGTATCTCAGCATTGTACATATCTAGAATGAATGTTTTAATTTTCGAGAAAATGAATAAAAAAGGGTTAACATCACGCTCCCAACAAGAATAAATAGAATTAACAAATTTCGCATGGAACTACAACTTATCAAACTCAACATTTTTTTGAAGTTATTCTTGCTTTCCCAGAAAAAAGAAGCTAAAACCAGTTTCATATGCAAAAGTAGTTATATTTGCATGAACAGAATCATGAAAAGAACCTTGAATCGTATGGTTCATCACCAATTTTGTCTACAACCTTGATTCATGATAGGCGTGTAAATGTTCACATACGCGCCCCCTAATTTATCCCTAGTAAGTCCATTTATATTATTACTTGGAGTTTTATGCTTTATTTTCGTGTTGTAGGTATTTGGAAGTTTAATGGAACAAAACCGGACAAACAAAATCAAGTGACGAATCATGGCAGTTTGTTAGCCGAGATAAGTGTTGGCTGTGGGACATGTGCTCTTAGAATTGAAATTGGGTGAAACCATAACAAATACACATGTCTCGGTGGGCCAAGAGTTAATTGTTTTTGGTCTCTGTAATTTATACTTGGACCATGCAGAAGGAGGCCTAGCATTCTCAGCCAAAGGAATGGCCCACTGCTCTGAGAAAACAAGTAGGGTAAATTGCGAGGCCACGCGTACAGGAGGAAAAGGGGAAGTCGGCTACAGCAGCCTATAATAGAGAGGCCACGCACATAACCGAGGAACTTACTTTTTGGACGGACGCATTATAGAAAAACAAAAAGGAGAACAGTTCGGCTCGAACAGAAAGTTGGTCACGAACTCCGATTCTGATGTCCGGCTACACTCGTTTCTAGGGCTTAGATGAAGCTCGAACTTTGAGTAACAATGTTTATATTTTGATTTAGTGTTTTATTATTCGTATCGTGGTTGTATGACATAAGGATTTATTTGCGATATTAATTTTTCCAATCACATCTCGTGTATGAATTCTTGGTTTTATGCAAGTTCATACAACAGTTCTTCATTGTTTTGTGATAACCGAGTACGATGGGTTATGCTCCGTAAGACGCGTCGTGCTATTAGACAGTCCGTGCCATAGAGACGGATCGTACTAGTAAGACGGTTCGTGCTAGGCGGCGATACCCCATGCTATTCAGTAATTCATAGAAATCTTTTGGCGATACCGTGAGGGCCTGCGAACCCTAACGATATCTGGATTGATTCAAGTAATTAACCTTTATCATCGTATAGAAATTGTTACAATGGGTCGAGTGGATTCGAAACTCTAGATCTTTTCTCTCATAAACTCTCTCTCACTTTTTATTGCTTATTTTTATTCAGCTTTAAATATTTTAGAAATCAAACAATCAAATTCTTTTCCGAATTAATTTAGAAATCGATTGAAATAACTGCAACTCAGCCTTCGTAGGACGATACTCGGAGTACTTACCGCTATCTTTTAGGTAATAGTAATTATTCTATTTTATTAATTATTTTTGATACGGAAACGACACGATCAATTCACCTATAGAATTGTACTGTTTTTGCAAGAATCTTGAACCAAATCATGAATCGTGCGATTCTAACAACTATTTGACTTGACAAGTCGGACTCTTAACACAAATCCAATTATTCAATCATAATTCTAAGTACATAACCAACAGAAGCACAGCTTTCGCACCATAGAGCACTGAAGTGATTTGCCAAATTAAAAAGAGAGAGAAAAATCCATAATTACATTTTCAGTACCTGCTCATATGTGAAAACAATTCGTTTGTTGGAAGAAGCACTATCTATCCTTTGAGGGTTTCCTCTGCAACAAAAGTAAATAGACTAAAGTACAAATATATATCAACTGACCTCTGGACTTATAAAACTTTAATTCCATATTCCCTAGTAGTTTGGAATGCCTAACCAAAAGTATATGCGGAATGAAGAAGACAAAAACCATCAGAGGAAATTATTACCCACCAAACTTAACTCCATTGTTCCCAATGGATACAAGTTCCGTAGTATGGTAGAACTCCCACTCGAAAATGCATGAGTAAGGCCTAATGGGCCTTTTTTTATAAGTAGCATGAGTGGATGGCATTGCCTCCAAACTATCCTCGAAGCCTACACAAGTAGAATAATGCAAGTGCTATATCATGCTAAATAAAATGAGTCATGCTTCTTACTTTTCGAATGCTAGAAACCTTTTCCATGCCAACCATTGCAGCTCTTCCTGTAGGAGCACAATAATAGATTACATTCCATCCAGTAACACACAAAATTGGATCTGTACTTATCTTCTTGTTATAAACGAGTTAGAAAAATAGAAAAGCAATGCAGCTCTTCTTTGTAGGTCAAAGTGCTCTCAATGCACTTGTGTAGACAAGTGAGCTTTGAAAACAAAAAAACACCACACAAGTGGAAAGAAGATAACATTCTGCTCGTAATTTTCAGCAATCTGCCAAACAAAAATGCAATATTACACAAAGCAAATGCAGTGAATCTAGTAGCAGAAAGTGAAACATGTAATCTTAACGGTAATTACACAAAGAAGAAAACTCATTACCTTGTAAGAACCAGACGGTGGCACAGCAAGCACATTCCAATCAATTTCATCAATATATTTCTTCCGCTCCCTGTAGACTGCCCTAGCACTGTTATATTTTGGTTGATAGTCAGATAATAATCCTTTTGCCTGCATCAAGAAATTTAAGATGTAATGAATGTGATTGCACTAGTGCGCATTTTAGCCAAAAATCTAAATACAAGAAAGAATCAAGAATAGAATGCTGACATAAATTAAGCATTCATCACCCCCACTGCCTAAATTTCATCCCAATTGAAACAAAGAAAGAAGCAGATCAAAAAAAAAAAAAAAACACAAAGAAAGAAAGAAAGAAAGAAGTACCAGGGTGCGGCTAACAGAATTTTCAAAATTCTCATAGTCTTTCCAAAGTTGTTCCGCATGCTGCGTAGGAGTAACAATAGCCTTCTGATATGCTTTCCTGACAGCAGTCATTCGTTGCGACTCTTCTTGTGTGGTTTGAGCCTTCACCATCAATATTACAAGATTAGAGATTAAATATAATTATATAAATAGAAACAGAAAATAAAGTCATTGACAGCATAAGATATCTGTAATTCAGCATATAAGGAAGCATATGATATACCGGCATGGACTTTAAAAAGGTAATGTACTCCATCCATACAGGGCCCGAGGCAACGTCAGCTCCTGTTAACACATCTCAAGAATAAGTATCATTAAAAGAACTTTGGTGAAACTTCAATGTAAACCATCCCCTTGATAAAGCCATGCTTGATATGCTTAGGAAAAGCGAACCAAAAAAATTCCCACCTGTACCCACCCCATGAGAATATTTGCCTGCTTGATTATTTTGTGTTTTTCCATTGAGTAGAAATAGAGGAGTATTTATCTAGACTCTACTACAAAGCACAATGTTTTCGTTATGAATTTAGTAGCCACAATTACAATCATGAAAACATACATCAACCCTTGAGCACATATGTATATGAGTATTCGTGACACACACACTCTCACAGAGAGAGAGAGAGAGAGAGAGAGAGAGAGAGAGAGAGAGCATGCAGCTTCTGTTACCATGTAACCTAAGATCAGAACAGCCAAACCACAAACAAGCAACCAGATAAACATGACAACATTATCAAAGACTTTGCTTTTTATCAAGAACTATAAACAATGCAAGCCGTGTGTAGTTCTACGAGTTATTTACCCCTTTTAGATTAAAAGCTAATAACACTTAAAATGACAAAGAATAAGGCCCCGTTCCAGTTTCCCTTCTTTTTTTAAAAGTTCTTTTTCTTCAATTTTTAAACTCAAATATAATGAAAATGAAAAATAATTTTTTAATTTTTTTGCACCGTTCAAGAGATCTCGACGAGATCTATCAAACAAGATCCATATTGGTAGGAAAATTATTTGCGTAAATACATGATTTTTGGGCTTGAAATTACCTCCGTTTGAAAAAAAAAGAACTTTTTAGGAACTGGGAACAGCCCCTAAATAGGTTGCATCTGTCATTTGGAAATATATACCAAAAATTAAATTAAAACCACACAACAATATGACCGGATAATTGAGAAGAATACAAACCAACATAGCTGAGCATGAAATCAAAAGCTTTCCTAGTCTCTTCCTGACCCTCTACCCCCTTCTTCTCATTGACTTTTCTGATGTAACGGATATAGCATCGCCTACAATGCCAAGATTTGCCATCATATGATCAAATCCACAACAGCAATTGATTGATGGATAAACAACAATCTAATTAAGGATCTTTTTTTTTATAAGTACATAATCATACACAAGAAAGCATTAAGGGAATGCCACCAGTATACAAAAAGGACCAAAAAGAGCTGTAACCAGACAAAAATGAGTGACATTTGGTAACAGACATCAACCAACATCAACCAGTAAAAGAAAAGATGTACCAAAGAGGAATTTGTAGACAGTTCAACAGACAACGGCTAAAAATTTGTTTTGTAGCATCATCATCATTCACGGCCATGTGTGCCTCTACATATTGCTTCCAGTATCTTGCCTGGAAAAAATAATAGACTCAGCAATATAATGGCAAAATTATTATAACCACGAGCCCATAAAATATATCATTAATATATGCTAGAAATATGAGGGCACTAACATAACATGACTACACTAACTCGAACAGCCTGATCTACGCTTTATATATTTTCTTCTAACTGGAAAAGAAAGATAATGCAGGATACTTGTTCATTGCATAGTTGGGCAGAACAAATGATGCTATAGAAAAACAATGTCATTGAGATAATTGCAAGCATAAGGGAAACACTTGTAAACACAAAGTATAGAGCGTGATGAATCATGCCTGACCGATACCTACTATCCGACCATGGATTAAGAGTTTAACTTGACTGGCCATTCTAGGCTATGAACAACGACCACAAGAAACAAGAAAGATAAAGATTATAAGTTCTACAATTAGCTGCATTGCTATAACTGAAAACTGAAAAGAAATGATGAAAAGTCGACGACTCCCGCAAGAGTGGACCTGCCTAAGCAACAAAAGTAAACCGATTACTTTCAATGCTGACTCATTTGGGTCAATTTCATCCAGTTATTTCAAGAACGATACCCAATATTATTTGGAATTCACAAGAAAGTAAAATGGCACAATTTCTTTGCATCAGCTAAACCACTAAGCAGTGACAGTTGATACAAACACTAACAAAACACATTCGAGCATAGAGAACAAGCTCACCGCAGTCGGAAACGTAGCCAATAGTTGCTCATATATTGGAACTGCTTCCGAAATGGTCAAACGCTAAACAAATGACAACAATTAAGAGTTAGGAGTCACTAGGCCAAAATCAACAGAAAGGGGATTTAAAAAAAGAAGAAAGCCACACATGAACACACCAGTGCTTCGTTTGCAAGTATTTCTGCAGCTTCAACGTTATACTTATCGGCCATTAAGTCTTATTTCCTCGTTCTTTCCTGCAAATCAAGACGTAACATCCAAAGTATAAATAGTAGCAGGGCTGGCCCCGGGCAGGCAGAAAGAAGCCTAGAAAGCAACTGCTTCAGGCCTCCCAAAAAGGAACAGGCTTGCCTGCAGTCAGTCCAATGCGAACTGCATATAGCAGTTGGCGTGATCACACCGTTTTCAATAGACCAAATTTGCTGATATATTCAGCAAATCTGGGTTAAATTGATTGATTCACCACTGGTGTGTGGAACTGGCTGGCATTTCCGTATTGGGATTCAAGGAGGGATTATTTACTAGGCACCAAACGTAATCATGTGTTAAGCAATTAAATTAAGGGCAATTAAATTAAGGGTAAATAACAGCAAGGAGATATACAGACGATGAGAGAGAGAGACGAGACCAAGGAGAGAGAGAGAGAATGTACCCGCTCGATTCTGGGCTGGTTCTAATCGCTAAGAACTACTGTAATTTGGATACATGTGGCCACAATTACAAAGACTAAAACCTAGAATTTGATCCTTGTCTCTGCGTAGCAGTACGAATGCAAGAGTTAAGGCTCTGTTTGAAAGTCCATCAATGGTACACAAATTTATTTTTGTGTATAAAATACCCAAAAAAAATCACTTTAGTTGTAAATAATTCATGTTGAGTGGTAAGTATTTCATAAGGAGGGGTAAGTATTTCAAAAGAAATGATAAGTATTTCACATTGAGTGGTAAGTGTATAATTCTTACCACTCAGTGTGAAAGTATTTTATATGAAATGGTTAACTATTTCACATTGAGTGATAAGTATTACGCATTTGAATATTTACCACTCTTTATGAATTACGTACTGCTCAATGTGAAATATTTATGACTAAAGTGATTTTTTAGGTATCATACACAGAAAAATATTTTGTGTATCATAGAAAAATTCTTGTTTGAACTCAAGAAAAAGAAAATTTTTCTTTCCATTGTTTGGTTGGAAGAGAAAGAAAAAATAAAATAAAGATTTCAAGTTTAGTAAATAGTAAATTTTGTCTCCCATTTTCCTTTTCTTTTCTTTCCCATAAGTTCCAAACGGAGCCTTAATTTTAGTGGATTTAATTGCTTGTTAGGTTAACTTCTGCCAAGGATTTTTTGGAATTTGGGTTTTTTTTTTCTTATTTTATCTTTATTTATTTTATTTTGCGTTTATTAGTTTTGCGCCTAATTTTGTGAACTATCGATTCATTTTGCCGAGACGAAATGAAAAGGTAAAAAATTATGACTTTTATTCAAATACTTTGTAAAATATCCAAGATAAAACCCAAATAACTGATATACTATTTGGGGTTGAACTTGCGAATCCATTCATGGAGGAACCAACCATGACCCACTTAAAAACGGCTAAGAGGATTCTCTGCTATTATGTATTTATTGTCTCATACTCCCCCATTCGGATTTAATAGTCTCTCATTCAATTTTAACCGAATAAAAAATGAGTTATATCTTTAAATTGCTAATGAATTTTATATCAAATATAAATATTGTTTGATAAATCTCAATTAGTTCTGCACGAACTCCTAAAAAAGGACTATTAAATCCGGATGGATGAAGTATTTTATTTTATATATGAGAATAAATTCTATTCGTCGCCGGTGTAAAATCCCACTTTTTCACCACCACCTATTATGGGCCTCACTGAGTGACTATTGTTGTGATCTAAACTGTTCATATTTTAAGACCCGCAATATAGTATTGCCATGCAAAAAATCAACTTAATCGGAAGTCGATAGATATATCAAAATTTGAATTTTGGTTTACAAAATGGACGATCCGATTTCTACCAATAATAATAGAGATATAAACTATCCATTTTACAAAGCAAAATTCAATTTTTGATATTCCTATCAATATCCGATCAAGTTTATTTTTTGCATAGATACACTATTATATGAAGTTTACAAGATAAACGGTTTAGATCAACAATAAACACACGGTAAAACTGAAAAAGGTGGTGGTGAAAAAGTGGGGTTTTTCACCGCCGACTGCCGGTGAGAAGAATTTAATCTCTTTATATCTCTATTATAAAACAGAAGGGTGTGGGGACAAGTTGTTAGAATGGCTTAGATTTATTTGATCCAAAGGCTGTAGTGCATCCGCCCACTTCCCGGTTAAGTGCCCATTGTTTTCACCTAAATCACACAACTGCCATCCCCTTCCAACTGAAATGCGTAGTGCTGTAGGCACGGGGTAGCACTAGTATACCTATATGAGCTCTACAGATTTATTTTATTTTGTAGTCTGAGACACATATATACGCATGTTCACGAACTTATGGCATTCACATGAAACAGATGCATAATCCAAGAAGCCTAGAAGCCGTGAGGTTTTTTTTTTTTTTTTTCCAGTAAAGAAAACGAGGCTTGTGAAATGGTAAGATAATTTTGTTATCAATCTAATAATGGAAGAGTATTCAGTAGTCCCGAACTACCAGCTCACTCAACCCATGTGGTACTCTCCAACAATTTAGAGGTCGTCATCAAGGGCTGATCGCCCCCATGTCATCAAGGGCTGATCGCCCCCATATCATATCCCCCTCCCCTCTCTCTCTCTCTCTCTCTCTCTCTCTCTAGCTTGGCTGGACATGCATGGTTTGAGGTGGTTTTGGTTTTAATTACCCTTCGAAAAGGGAGGAAGGAAAATGCCCTTGGGGGGTGTTCCAAATGTTGAAAAACTTGCGGAGTACTGGAGAAAGCTTAATTATGAGTTGCTATAATACAGTATTTACAAATTTTCCACGTTCTTACTTTCAATCATTGTTCTCGCGAATTGTTGTAGTTTGGGATGTATTCGAAAGACGCTTTCACGCTCGCGCTTTCACTTACGCACGCGCACACGAATAACGTGACTTAGGATCATAAATCCCAAATCGTAGTCATCAAACTAGCAAATTATATTCCAAACAGAAGCTAAAGACTTTTCTTTATTTCATCTTGCGAATCGATCTTTTCACTCTCACTCTCTTCAGACCATGCACAAACATTTTCTCCCTCCCTTTTCTCTGCCCTTTTTAGCTAGTAGGGTAATATCCATAATTATCTAACACTTATATCTACATAAGCAAAGCCACACTTTTTCATCAACCGTGGTTCACTCCTAATTGAACTTGGCCGTTGCCATTACCATCAGCATTCTTCTCCAATTCCCTCGTGGTTGAACTCCACCTGAAAAACCCACCAAACAAGCTTTGCATTTCCTCAAGGGTCTTCCCCCGTGTCTCCGGCAGCAACAGATAAATAAACAGCCACCCGACCACCGCCACGGCCATGAACAAAAGGAAGGCACCGCCGATCGTCACGGCCTTGTACAGAGAGATAAAAGTCATCGATATGACGCCGCTCATCACGCGGTTCACGCCAACCCCAATACCGGTCCCCTGGGCCCGCAGCCTCAGCGGGAAGATCTCCGAGCTGTAGATCCACGCAATGGGGCCCAGCCCCATCGAAAACATGGCCACGAAAGCAAGAACAGACACCACCGCCAGAGCGACCGCCCAGACCAACTTGTCCTCTTTGAAACGATCGATCACCATCAAGCTAGTTCCCAGGCTCGCGAGGGACACGATCATCCCCCCGACGCTGACCAGCAGCAGCTTCCTTCGCCCGACCCGGTCCACGAAAAAGGTGGCTACCAAAATGGACAGAGTCTTGATGAATCCGACGGCCACGGTCGCGAGTAGCAGATGCGACTTGCTTATGCCCGCTTTCTCGAATATCTTCGGGCTGTACAAGACGACGGCGTCTATCCCAGACGTTTGCTGGAAGAAGTGAATTCCGACTCCGGCGATCAGAATGTGTCGCACGGCCGGCGTGGGGCGGAGGAGGAGGTCTTTCCAGACGCCTTCGCCGTGGCTGCTGCATTTGGGGACCTGGACAACATCGTCGTGGCACTCCGGGGGGATGCCGGCGGCGTCCTTGATGTCGGCTAGGCGGACCTGGGATTCTTGTTTGGAGTCGGAGGTCTTGTCGAGGACTTTCTTGGCGTCGCCGAGGCGGCCTTGGAGGACGAGCCAGCGAGGGGATTCGGGCATGGCGAGGACCGCGATGGCGAGGAAGACGGCGGGGATGGCGCCGATGCCGAGCATAAGGCGCCAGCCGAGGTGGGTTGGGAGCTTGGACAAGGCGACGTTCGATACGTAGCCCAGTAGTATGCCTGAATTTTGAGGAAAATAAAAACATGTTAGGAAATCATTTTTAGTGCTAAATAGTTTGGAAATCTTACCGAGATCTCATTTCCACCGTGTAACATACGAATCGTTCATTTTCGAAATAAAATTTGGACCATTAGAATATCGAACGAATGGTTCGGATAGCGCACAACATTATTCTGTGCATCGCATTTCTTGTTTTCATTTTCACAATTGAGTCTAAATAGTGTGTTCATTTCACCACAATAATTTCTTATACAACAAAACTAGAAACCATTAAATTTTTGTAGATATTCCCTGATACACAAGAAAATTATTTACTAAGAAAGGCATTATCTAAATAAAACTTGGCTTTTACTAGTATCCGATAACATATTGTGAGTAAAAAGTCAAACAAAAATAAGACTGCATAGAATACATGTGAACTTGTCCACGAGCAGTTCGAGACTTGTCTTTTAAGGGCTCGGCTCGGCTCTTAGTGAACGAATCAAACTCGAGCTCGATTCAGTTGTAACTCAACTCGTTTATAAAAGTTCGGCTTGTATAATGAATGAATTAAGCTCGAGCACCTCAATAACTAAACAAGCCAAGACTCGAGCTCGATTTTTTTGGTCCAAACATTGGTCTAATCGCATGGTGAGCACTACTTACCAATGTTTATAAACACTTCCGGAAAAGACGTGAGAAATCCACGGGAAGATGCCGGAGAGACCTCGGCAGTGTACACCGGTGCTATCATCAAGGCATACCCAACAGCGATTCCGGCCACAAACCGCCCCACCATAAGAAACGCGTAGTTGACGGCGAAACCCATCAGCAGCGATCCGGCGAAGAAGATCACGGAGGCGAGCACGATGGTGTACCGGCGGCCTATCCAGTCGGAGGTGCGGCCGGCGGCGGCGGAGCCGAGGAGGGAGTAGAGGTTGAGGACACCCATCACGATTTCTAGTTGGACATCTGAGATTTTGAGGTCTTCCTTTATGAAGATTCCTGCTCCGCTCATTACACCAATGTCTGCAAAATCATCACACGTAAATTAAAGATTTCTTTCAGTTCTTGTTGGATGAGTTTCTCGAGATAAGAAAAAGTTAAATTCGCCGATTATTAAGTCCCGAAGTTCGAAGATGGCCGACCGTCCGATGCCGGACTAACGTCTCTAGTAACTTTTAAGAACGTAGTGGCCTACTGCCCTGTTTAGTGGCATTGAATAGAGAAACTTTTTTGTTTTTCAAACCACAGAAATCATCTCTTTCGTTACATATTCAGGCCTAGTTTCCTACCAAAAAAAGACGACTGGTATTTTTGTTTTGTCATTATACGAACTTTTTTTTGCATTTGTTAGTTTTGCGTCAAATATTTACGGATTATTGATTCGTCTCGACGAAAAAAAAATGTACAAAAATTTCAGCTTTTTAATTGGACCATGCTTTCATCAGTTTCATGCATATTGAATACATAGTTCTGTTCCTTTTTAAAAATAAAATATAAAAATAAGGCTCCGTTTGTTTGGGCGTAAAATGTTTTACCTATTTTTTGGTGTTTGATTTTGTAAAAAATGAGGAAAACATTTTCCATTAATTGGATGAAAATAACTTACCTTTAATTCTTCGGTAAGTTATTTTCCGAAATGAACCCGCTGCCTTCTACTACAATTTTTATTACTCAGTTTTCTCGATCGTCAGTCCTGACCCACGTTCAATTCCAATATTCTCAAATCCCTCCACCGTTTAAGCCCCCTCTCTTTCTACACTATTTTGTTGATTTCTGAAAATATTTTCAAGTGTCAAACAAACACCGAAAAATAAAAGTTTGAAATTTTTAGTCTGAAAAAACATTTTACATGTAAAACATTTTACCTCGAAACAAACCGAGCCTAAGTTCCTTCCCAAAAGCAACTTGCACTGTTAAAACAAGATCAATAAATTGTTATGATACAAGAGTTCTATGATTTTCTGTAAACACCCACCTGATCTCAGAAAATGCAAGGATTCGATTTTGAGTTTCTGAAAACTATTTTGCCACAGCAGTGGAAGCTGGTGTGAAAACATGGTGTTTTTCAGATCGAAATTTTCGTCGTGATAGTTTACGGAAAAATCAAAAAGAAACCGAAAGTCGACGTGCGCGTACGTGTGATCTGGACACCTGAGTTATTCAAAACAGTGAAAAGAAAAACAAAGACAAACCATAAAACCAATGACATGTCAGTGCATTGACAGTGCATGCAATAAAGACAGAGAGAGTATATGGAAAACCTTTAATTACCATAACCCAATAGGATGGAAGTCATAGAAGCTAAAACGGCACAAGCAAAAGCAAACTTGTTTCGTTTTGGCTTCGGCGGAGGATCAAATGCAGGAATTGGTGTCGGGGTTTCCCCTGAAAATCCATTTTCCCCATACTTCCTGTCAGCCATTCTAGAGAGAGAGAGAGAGAGAGAGAGAGGTAGGTGGATGATGTCTTAGATTCAAACGGATGGTGTTTGGATATGGAGAGCTTGGTTGTGAGAAGATTAAGCCGTCTGAGTAGTGTTTAAATAGACTAAGATTTGGGGATGATTATGGTGGATAAGGTCAAATGACTTTTTTTCCTATGTAAGTGGGAAAAAATGCATGTGTACACCACTACAATAAAGGGTTCCCGAGTCCCGTTATGACAGCACATTTACTTTTAGCCCGTTCGTGGAACGGAAAACGATTTTGAGGTAAAGACGGTTGGTGTAGTTTTGGACTTTATTAGTACTAATTTCTTTCTTAGATCAATACAATTAACTTTTTGAACTCATATAAATCAAATTTGGAAAAATCTTGAAAGGAATTTTTTCCTAAACAGGAGTATTTTTCTTGAATTAATTTTGTCTTTAGTGAATTTTTGAGAATTAACAATTATGATATTCCTTGTCAAAAAAAAAAAAAAAACAATTATGATATTCCAATTTTCAAGATAAATAAAAAAAACCCCAATCTCAAAAAATACAAAAATAGTAATCTCAAGGAATTATAGTTTAGTCCAAAGTGACCACTAGTTTGAGTTCAAAATCCAAAGCGTGTGCGGGTACTCAATACTCCTAGAGCACCGTCACGTGGTGTACCAAATGACTCATTCATTACACATTGGTGTGGAAGCCACATATTTGAAAAGGTTCTTAAAGCATCATGTGGCGGTGGTGGTTCTCCATGATCGGGTAATAATTTTTGGTATAAATTTCAATGAATCTCCTACTTTGATTTTGCTTTGTATTACCTCCGCTCATGATTTTGATAATCTGTGACATGAAAGTTGAAAGTTTCCTTTTCTCTTTTTTGGTTTTTGCACATTTTTGGTCAAAACCTTTTCCACTGTTTATCATTATTAGGCAACTAAATTTAACTACTTACCATTTAGAGTACCAACCAAACTACAAAGAGTGAGTGTCTTCATACATGATAAGAGAATCACCGTCCATGCATTAATACTTTGACCCTTTCGAGTCCATTTTATGTTCAAATTACAGGACAATATTTATGATAATCACCGCCCATGTTATCTTCTTCTTCTTCTTCTTCTTCTTCTTCTTCTTCTTCTTTTTTGCTATTTACATTTTAAGTCCCTGATAATCTTTTGCTGCCGATATAATGGTGCGCAAGCTAGTCAGGACGTCGGTTATAAAAAAGAGAGAGAAGATAATGTGAGTGTCGCTTGTGTCTGTATCTTTTATTTATTTATTTGGTCAATCGAAAATTAAGCTTGTGTATGTTTCTGTGTTAGCTAAATTGTTGGTCATTTGGCAGAACCAAGGTCTATGAACCGGGGAGTCATGTATCTAAAACTCAACATATGTCATCACAATTAGATATCCTATTTAGCAATGACAAAGGGGAAACTAATAATTTTCATGATTGAGGTGTTTTTGGTTTCCAATTACCCTGGAAAAAGAAGGAAAATTACTTTGGGCGAAGGGACCATATGACAAACAAGGGCGGTCACTTGGCACTATGGAGTTGTAAAATTTTCTTACAACATTCATAATTTAACTAGTAGTTTACGTACTTGATTTGCATGAGAGAGAGAGAGAGAGAGAGAGAGCAAATTTCAATTTACATTCTCTCGTATCTTTGGATTGCTCTGAACAAGAGAAGAGAATACGTACAAATCTCTCCTCAAATAAATAACACATTCTTTCAACAGGAAGAGTGTCACTCTGGAGTTTTTCCTACCTTTAAAGAAAGAAAAAAAATGCCCCTTCAAGGACCTCTGATAAAATTGGAACGATACAGAGAAGATTAGCATGGTCCTGACGCAAAGATGACATGCACAAATCGAGAAGAAAAACAAATATAGACAGAATATTTAGAGAAATGATTTTAGCACACCTTTTTTCGACCTTGTTCGTATGAAGTTACAAACTATCATCCATCAAACATTTTATTTTCCACACACAAAGAGCAACTTGTAATTTTAAATAAACAAAAATAAAAAATGACTACATTTATTATTCTAAAATAAAATGGGACGGACAAAACCGAAAACAAACAAAAAACCACCCACTAAAACACGTTAGTGTGTGTGCCATTCTTCTAGTTATGACAAAAGGGGAGTGTTAAAATCAATTCCTCAAACATTTATACACTCCTATATCACAATCACAACGGCTGGCAGCCTCAGGAAACTTAAAATATCCTGGGTCAGACTGGCCTTGAAGCTGACAGCCTATTAGTAAAAAACACGAGCTAGCATGTGATCCCTGTCCAAAATTTCTGGAAAAAGGATTGATACTCCTAATGCGTTCTCTGCATACAAACAGGTCCCAAAGAGGAAGAAACTCGAAACACTGCATTGAAACAAAATGAATCTCATTGACCTACAAACTGTAAATTTTTACAACCTCACCAGGAATCCCTCTGCAGAGTTACAAACAACTCACTTCTGATAAATAGCCGATTTCAAACCTACTTAATCGCTACGTAGTGGTGATTCCACACGGAAAAAAATCATGGCATGGGCAACAATAATTAGAATTGGAAGCAATAATCATATACATCTTGAAGACCAACCTCTAAAAGTTCGTTTATTTCTCGATGCCCTGCTGCAAATACTGTATCAAGTCGTACCCGGCAGTGGTCCACTTGTTGTAAGCATCTGTGCACGTGCGGATCATGAAAATGGCCGCCTCACGTTCGCTCATTTCCGGATGAAACCTCTTTCGGAGATTTCCAATCGGGTCCCCCCTGCTGAAGCAAGGCAATCCACTGTCTATCATCAACAGTACCGTGTTGATGATTCCATCCATGTACCGACGCGCAGCAAGATAACCCTTCACACACAAGCTGTGTAAAACAACAAAAGATTTCATCGTGTTAACAAAGCTTTGTCGTAGAAAGAAGTGGAAGACGAAAAAAAAATTGAAAAGATAGAGATGTTTGCATACCTCACAAACTGGTACCAAGAGTCACTTTTCATCACACCAGATGGGTCGAGTAACTGGGTCATCTCGTGACTGAGCTTAAAGTGGGCGCTTTCAAAGCGCATATTTCCACCCGGTGAAGTTTCGAGGATAAAACCAAAATCAATATGAACAAGTCTACCCACACTGCAACATCGGAGATATTCACATTATTTAGAGCAAAATTCTGAGTAAAACCAAATTCCCAGGAACTTTCAAAACTCGTAAACATTTCAGGAGAGTAAAGCATCTTAACTTCACAAAATGTTAAATATCATCTTGAAGTTAACGTGGAATAGGATGAAAAAGAGAAAAGTTAGAATTTCACATTGACACCGATAATGATTTCTCCCTTGGCAATGCTAGTTAAATACTTCGGAAAAAACATTCATGCAAAAACGGATAAAGCATACTTGTCAAACAAAAGATTCCCGTTGTGTCTATCTTTCGGTTGAAGCAGAAGGCTGGCAACTGCATAACCGGCACTGCTAATTATGAAATTCTGACGAGCAGCCTCAAAGCTGGGAGAACCAACTGGCCCATAGTCCTGTTGGAAAATCTCATATAGACCACCATCAGTAGTTTCACCCATCTGACTTCTGCTCCTTGTATTAGGCACAACCTGCAGAAGCAAATGCCAAATCAGATATCAAGATAAGAATGCAAGTACGATAATAGAAATTCCCTACCAGAAAATATGCAGTGAATAGTACATGTAATAGTGATTTTAAATTGCATATTTCGAGTGGATAGGTACGGGACATTCAAGGGTAAAAGTCTTGATCAAAATTGCTTTGAGCAAGAGCCAAGAGGTGATGAATTTCTTCTATACCTTGGAAAGGAAGAAGCATATGTTGCAACAAATAAAGCAAAAACTCCCTACACTTCATAACCGTAAATCCTTCACAGCAGCCCAATGGCCTCGATCATTGAATAGACGTAACGTTGGACCTTGACAAAGAGTCTCATGGATTTTTCACAAGTTAAGATTCCGAGTCAAACAAATCAAAGAAAAACTGCTGTTGGCACTACCCAAGCATTTTCTCACATTCTGTGAGTCACTAATCGATCTTAATACCAAGCCAACTTTTGAATAAAACAAACCACCAGTGTCATTGGAATTAGATTTACTCAAAATTTGAAGCAATTTGTCCAAAACTACATACGAGAAAAGGATGAACTAAAACAAAGCCTACAGAACCCAGACAAGAGATTGAATCATAGAAGGCGCCATTTCTGGCTCCATCAATTCAACCTCCCATACAATCACCCAAACCATGGTACCAAAATATCAACTCTGACAAAGCCCAACTTCAAGGAAGAAAGAAAATAATTAGAAATCTTTAAAATTTTGAAGCAACTTATAAACTTGATAATTATCTGCCAACCTTATTTGCGAACTCACATATGTACTCACCAAAATATACCTCCCCTTTGTGGCGATGATTGATTGAAAAGCTTAAACGAAATAACCTTCCGTTGGTTTTTTGTACCCTGACAATATTGTGCTTTTGCAATCGAATGAAAAAAATAAAATGCACAAAAAAAAATATAATCTTCTTGACTTCATATATTGTACTTGTCACTATTGTGACTCAAAATACAAGATGCTACGAGCAAAACTATCAAGACTATCACACACATGCGCACAAACTTCTCACTTGGATGTCATAAAGAAGCTACCTCAATTATCCCTCTCTCTGGACCAGTGGGAAGAACTCCATAAGGAAACAAATACAGGTTCACTCCAACCGCTTCAAATATGTCTTTAAGGAGTGAAATTACTTGTAAAGCAAGAACATCTTGCCGACAGTCATCACCAACCTGGGTAAGAAAGAACTCAATTAATTCAGATCGCCAGAACCAAAAACAATGTAGGAGAAAAAACTATTAAGATTACTCCTCAAACTAGCAATATCATCTATTTTTTAATCAGGAGCATTTAAGTTATTGTACTTCAGAGAAAATATAAACCAGAAGGTACAATGAAGTTATGTAATGCCCCAAACCAAATACATGTAATATTGTCTGCTCCACCCACACACAACAAGCCATACACCTACGGTCAAAATTTAACTATAAGTTCTTTTAAATCAAACCATCACGCCCATCCTGACCTTCATGCATCTAATCCAAATTCTACTTCATTATTCATCATGGTCAACTAAGAAAATTAAAAGAAACGGCTCACCATGGGTTTCCTCTGATTAAGCCAAATTTTCAAACCCCATGAATCAAATTAAGACTCACCCTTTCAAAACCAAGAACCAACACTAGGTGAGCATTAACATCGAGAGATGTTTGGAAGCAATCAATATTTTTTTTTAAACTCTTCCATCTACCTGCTTCCTCCCCCAGTATTTTTCCCCATTTTATTTTTTTTCCCTTTCATCCTTTGTTCTCACCCTCCCAAGAGGCGTGTGATATTTTCTTCCCCTGGGCACTAGTCATGCAAGCACCACACCCCTCCCTCGTCACTCACGTGCACCACAAATTCACTAAGTGACACCTAAACCTTGTCATGCAAACTGACCATAAATAATACCTTTGCCCTTTAACTTTAACCCAATTTCTTTTGAGTCCCTCAAAATACTCCACGATCTTTGAGCCCGTATTAATCGTCGTGTAATATTTATCTTCTTTAATTTCACCCGATCACAAAATGCACAATAATGAATGACTCGGGTCTCACAGATTAGCTTGAAGAATTGTAGCTCCGATATAAGGAATTAAAAGTTCTTTCTCCTAAAATTCTATACTTCAGAATATCCAACTTTATTGTCACTGTTGAGAGGACTTAGCCTGCACGCTTGGACTTGGTCTCATTAAATGAGATTTTAAGAAACACAGCTCCATTTTCCTTCAACTCTACGTACAAGATATATGAACAGACTCGCTTTTATAGAAAAAATGGACATCAAGAAACTGGGAATTTTTTTGTGGGTTACTTTTCATTGTAACTTGCAAGAATTAGATAGACCCAATAAGTCTGTCAAGATCATCATTCATTGTAACTTGCAAGAATTAGATAGACGCAATAAGTCTGTCAAGATCATCATTCAAATTCACCTCTGCAAGCAGGATTCAATACAAAATAGTAGCAAAAGAGGGTTACCTTGAAGATGCAAGCTTGGGGCTTTATAATATTCCAATCACCATCTCGATCCACCACGTTAAACGTGATCATGATTGGAACTTTTGCTGCTGATTGTAAGGGTATTCCACTGTCAACCCTAATACCTCTGACAAGTTTATTAGTAGCAGTAGGAAGGTAAAGGTCTTCTCCTGCCATTTCAATTTTCTCCAACTCCCTGTTTCGGAAAGAATATAAAAATCCATCTTAGCAGCACGCACATTATAGCATGGTTTTAGTCAACATATACACAAGACAAAGTACCTTCGAATACCAGCTCGTCGTTCCTCTTTAGGAAGAGGAAAGAGAACACCAGATATTGATGTCACTTTATCAAAGAAATCAAACTCTCTTTGAAACAAGTCGAGAGCCTTGGGAGTGAATCCATCAATTATTCGTTGCCTAACATCGGGCAACATGTCTTGAAACAAGCTATTCTGAAACAAGACAGATACTTTCAAGAAATTAACAAACAAAGTCACAATCCACTGTCATAAGAACAAGCAACTTATGCAGAATGGTAGAAGAAAAATACAACAGCAGATATTAACAGCTTATCAACAGCCAAGATCCATCTCACCTTAACACATAGGTATAAGAGTAAAGTAAGTTGCATAATAGTATAGATTCCCAAAATGAATGCCATGAACAGTATTTCTAGTGGTACCAATGGTGGAGAATAGAAAGACTTAGGGGCAGCGCTAGACCAACAAAAAACATTATCTTTTCCGGCAATTTGAATCAGTAACTTTCTGCTTCTACTGAAACCTTTTTCCTGTAATTTTGTTACTTTTTCTGCTCAAAAAGCAAGAAAAGTTGCATCTATTTGGTTATTCAAAATAGTACATACAAAAAAAAAAAAAAAAAAGGAGGAACAATTCAGGGGTTAAACCCAATCCACACAAGATGTGGAATAATCCAGATTATTACATCGCAGAAAGAGCACTTTCTAGAAAACCAAGTTTTCAAATGAGAGGATGTACTAAGTGAGTAATTTAGCTGCACTACAACTTCAAAACTTACACTCCTCACTCTCCCATTAGAGTACGATCATGTAAATAAGAGCACTTTTCAGCTGAGCATTCCAAAAAGAAGCCAATTTTGGAGTTCTAGCATAAAAAATAGAAATAAAACTGAGCTTGATAGGACTGATGAATGTTATAAAAGCTTCAATTACTCCACAAAGGCTCGTGAAGGAATATAGTTTACATCACTTCATCTCTCCAACTACTTATTTACTTTTACTCAAGACAATATGCAGATCAAAAAAAAAAAAAGAAAACTCATAGAAAGCCTCAGATCGGTTCAGGATCAGGCTGGTTTCCGACGCATCTGCTGTCCTGAAACATATGATACATGCACCTCTGAAACCTTTTGGAGGTTACAGTTCGCAGGATTATGCTGGAGCTGGTACAAGCTTAGTTATGCGAACAACACAAGTTGCACACAAAACAAATGAAAGCAGGGGGAACAACAAAAAATGAGTCAAAAATTTAAAATTACAAGATGTCCAGAGCAGTGAATAATGATTTTTAATCTTTGGGATACACGTACCGTCCCAGAGCCTGCATCTTTTCCTGATTCTGGTACCACCTCCTCACCCTGTTTATGCCAAACACATTGTCACTATTTGTAAGCTAAAACATGTTCAACATGAGAATTACAGTATCAAGTAGTCATTGGCTTTCATCAATTTACTAAGAAATCAAAGCCAGCCATTTTCCACTTGCATCACCAAAGCAAAATGGTCCGCACCTGTAAATGCCATATGAGAATATGAGCAAATATGTCACTTCTCTGAGCAGCTCTAAGCAAGTAACCTTCCACCAATCGCTGTGAATAGAAAAATCATCCATCAGATGAACCTAAATAGTATATGAAAAGTAAAAAGCCTAAATTGTATACAAAAGTATAGGAGAGCACTGGTGGTAGGAAGGTTGAACTGAGGTATTTAGTTACATTGAGGTCAAATTCAGGAACTCTACAATGGAACACTCTGCAAAGCACAACCCAACCTGAATTCAAGGAAAGCGAAAAGAGCATGGCTTCAGATCAGCTCATGTCTGGGTGGATAAAAGAGATCACATTGGCTTCCATGGAATCATTCAAAGAGTTAGAAAGTTAAAGTCTCCACTGAAGTCCATATCTTGCATAACAATTTACACCCTTAGAAATGATGACTCCCACTACTGTGTTCTCAGTGCCTCCTAATATCAGTTATCTAAAATACAAAAAAGAAGGGAGTTTTCTCGGAACCACTCTTGTTCGTCCCTAAGCTTCATAAGGGAAGGAGGTAACAAGTAAATTTCCATGTCGACTGCAGCTTGCAAAATTAGAAAACTAGGATCGAGTCTATTGACATACAATACAGAACCTCAACACATAACCCCTTGCACATATGTCAAGTCAGGTTGGAGGCTAATTTCACTGAACCCTTCATGGGATATACTTGTGAAAGTCCAAGACAACCTGAACTACAGAAAAGGCTGGAGCCTCATGTTGAAGATGATGCCCCCACCCCACAGGAACAAAGAATTAGTGATACTGCTGAAGTAGACATTTCTTCTCAATAGTTCATCCCTTTTTGACCGACTCCTTCACATGATACTTAACAAGACCAATCACCAACCTGACTAAGAAAGGGCAGCGCTTCGGGCCACGCACAATAACTCAGCTTATGACCCCACCCACATTAACAAAGGAATTGAGTTACTGCAGTAAGTTATCATTTTCCTCAACAATTCATCCTCTCTTTTGGGTATTGTTCCATCTACCAAGTCATATTAATAATATCTTGTAGTGTAAATCCATTGAAAAAAGTTACTAAAATATCCCAGTAAACCCAAAAATCACCATTGACCAACAAGTATAAGTTGAAAATATATTTCACATGATCTGATTAATCAAGCTAAAAAATTTCCTTTAAGAAAAGTACCATTGAATGGGTGATACGAATTAAACCATATATCACTCAGCATGTTCAGGACCCAATACAAATTGGACTTATCAGACTCATGCAGTTTTGATACCTTTATAGTGTTCTTTCTTATAAGTAACCTTTTACATATGTTAAGACTTTTTAAGGAAACAAATATTACATCCAATCAACTGCACCCAACACAAAATCAACTTTATACTTTTTTTTTATCCGCCAACTTTATACTTCCAAAATTAGAAGGTAATGGGTACGACCAACCCTGACTGCAGATGTAAGATCAAGTTGACAACTGATTTGCAGAAATCGCTCACCCAAATGCCCAACCATAAGCTACAATTCTTTAGACAAACCCACTCATTACTGGTGCAGGCTAAATCAATATTAAACAAAACTCCTGTCCAGATCCGTCGATGACTAATGCATGTTCAATCTATCAAGTTCAACCCCTTTAAGTACCTACCCTATGCTGGAATGAGATAAAGACAAGTATACCCAAAAGGTGGACTTGGGGAAGATTATATTGGGCATTAAGATGTAATTAGACAACCCACCCCTTCATCATATCGTAGAGCCTGCACCAACTGTGGCATGAAAAAGGTTACTCGCTCAGGAGGATAAGACTCCAAAACTCTGAGAACATAGGCCATAACCCGGGGATGACCTTTATATGATGGAGTGAGAAACTCAAGAGCTTGAGTGATCGAACAAGCAGCCCAGTGTGGCAGTTGTTGCAAAAGTGGCGAATTTTCATCAACAGCCTTTGGAGTAATGAAATATGCCAATGCCTCAGGTATGCAACGGAGCTCCAATATATGAGACTGCAAGCGATTAGAACTGCAGTTAGCTCAATAAACAAGACCCACATGAAGTGAAGTACAACCAAAATTATAAAAGAAATAGAGGAATTGCACTTCAAATGAGATTATGATGTAAGTGGTGTCTTGTCCCAGTGGTATAGTGGCAGCTACTGCAAAATGGACGCCAGAGTTTGGACCCCATCAACATCGGAAAAAAAGAGGGGAGTATGTATTTGTCCTGTGTCATTACAGCCAAATGAGACAGGAATAACATACCTGAACTAGCTGTGTCATTTCAGCCTTTAAGAAAGTATTTGTCGGGAATCTCGAGGCCAAGGATAATGCAATCCGAGGATCAACAGAAAATGCAGTTCGAGCATATTCGATCCATTTCTCGGAGGTGATTTTGGGCAGAGAAGGCGTAGTTTCCCTGGCAGAGGTAGAGATATAGCAAATAGTAAAAACATAAAGTCATCGCCCTTAAAGGATAGATACAGTCCATTGTAATGAACATAGCAAATAAAAAAATAAAAATTGAAATTAATGTACGTTCGATTACTTTGCATTATAAGGTTGTGCCCAAATTTCAAGTCTATCAGATTCATGCTGGCAAAGCATCAAAAGTAATTGCTTCCGCTTTTCTCTTCCAACAGCATAATTCTCCATATGGCCCCAAACAGGGTGATATTGATCCATCTGCAGATAAACATGGAATCTTGTGGATAAACTGCAAAAAGAATAGCACATACGAATCCTATACAAACAGCCAATAACTAAAGCAAACGTTTTTTGGCATGAGAAGAAGAAGACTACTTTTGCACTGAAACATCTAAAAACCATTAGTGGATGACGGTTCCAGAAGCTGCAAATATGACTAGCTTACCAACTCATTCACAGAGCTTCCATTTTCTTGTCCTCGCCCTTTTGAGTCAAGTTGAGGAGTATCCACTTTCTCATTCAAAAGATACTGTACAAATACAGAGAGGGATTGAGCTTCACTCTGGGAGAAATTTATGTTGTTTATATCATACCACTCAGGTTCATGGGCAAACCAAGCCAAAGAGGCCCTGCAAATGCAACAAAACGAGTCTCAATATCAAGATGCAAAATTACAGTTTGAAAACACAAGGATAAACAAATTCTGCAGAACACACTTTGATCGAGTGAAGAATAAAAAAATATGCCCGGCTTTGTTTGTTTGGCATTTTAGTTTAGTTTAGTTTTAGTAGTGGGTGGAAAGAGAAATAGGGTAATGATTGAAGAGAGGGGTAATGAGTAGAGAGAGATAGAGAGGGATGACAAAGTAATAATTGGAGAAATAGGGTAATGATTGGAAAACTAAACTAAAATGGCAAACAAACACAACCATGGTAAAACATCAACCAACTTAAGGCCAAGCATAGTTTCAGAACTTCAGGGTTCAATAATATGATTTATAATAACACATAAATATAAAGGAAGTCAAGTAAATTTTGTCAGGAAATTGATATAACCTACTGAAGACGAGCCATGGTACACCAGCATTTCTATTATATGCGTAAATGGCCAAAGGGAGAATAGCAAGCGGGAAAAGGTGAAAAATACAAATTTTCCACAGGTGAAGTCCCATATAGCATGACTGACTACCTTAATCAGAAGTCTAGGAGAAACAAGAAGGCCAAATCTATATGATTGCAGCAAACACACTTCTAGAAATTTGCAATGAAGATGCAAAAGTAATTGCAAGTAGAATTAAACTATTCACCGATATATCCGATCTTCCAGCAGCTGAATCCCTGTTCTGAATTTTTGCAGATTGCCCTTGGACTGGCATGAGCAAAACTTTAGCCCTAGCATCATGAAGGTGAAAAATGTTCCAGTAGCAGCCGGATGGTGTGAGAAATTCCATTTGAGCTTAGTGCTTCCTTGTAACATCCGACCAAGAAGTAAGAGTTGCTCAACACTACCATGTTGAATTACCTATACAGTAGAATGGATCAGGGAGCAAAACTAAATAAAGTACCAGGTAAAATTCTGAAAAATGAAACCTAACTAAGTTGACAAAATCTTTCAAACATTACCAATAAGAATAGAAGGTAAAGTCCAGAAGATCAACGCCAGAGATGAATTTCCAAGAAACATCTCAAACTATTAAAATGAAAAAGATTGGAACTTGATTGCTATTTTTGTTTTTGGTTGAGATAAAAGATTGGTAGAAAGATGAAAGCAGGATACGTTAAAGCATGAGAGCCGATTTTCTGCCTAATCGAACATGTCAAAATAAATGAAACTACTGAAGTGATCAGGTGGAATGAAGTATTCTCCATCATCTTTGGTAAAGCCCACAAGATTAACAACCAAATCAAGTCTCCAAAATCCGTCAGCACATGATTTCAATCTCTTTCTTTGAGATGGAAGAATGGTAACAACCAAGTTAAAGCATGAGTGCCAAGTTCAATAAAAACAAGTTTTGAAAAAAAAAAACAAATGAATTAAAGTGACCAGATTGAACGTCAATTATTTCTATATCATTTGTGGGTACTGGAAAGTCGAAACAGCAGCACAACTGGTGCAAGCGGATTTGACTTTCCATTGTATGCAGAGCACAATGAAGATTTCACCCCAAGTCTAAACAATTTTTGTCAAGCTCATCACGAGAATTTTCCAACCTTCATTACTTTGGATCAATCAGATCTCAGACACATATTTCAAGCATCCTCTCCAGGACTCTAATCTTGCAATGCCCGCTTCTGTGGTGATAGGATACATCCTCAAGATAATAGCTAGTGGTACCAAATTATTCAGCATAGAATCACCAGCGCATAGGCAAAGAAGCCAGAATCAAGTCGTCAAGTAAACTGACTTCTTAAAAATCCTAGGCATTACTTTTTTTCCCAATCAATAGCCACATGAACTAAGTAATCAAACCCAATGCAAACACCATTGCACAGAAAAATCATTGTATCACTAACAAGCACTTCGTTAAAGCAGCACAGATACTTCCACAAAGGAATCGCATGAGTTTATGTGTACCTAAACACACATCTGAAAAGCCAGAGACAATGTCAGGATTATATTCGCAAATGAGTGACAAATTTAAAGGAAGAAGCAATGTCCAAAATCGCTGACAGATTCAATTCCAAAGACCATCTTAGTAAACAATTTAATTAATGCAGCCTTATTTGCATGTCTATGATTCAAGCCGGAGTTGGGTAAAAGATGTTACAATTCCTGACCTCGAAACGATCAATAAAAAATCCAAGCCAGAATCTGTGAGCAATTATTTGTTGGATAGGATCCTTTTCTGGTGGCAATTCTGGCTCTCCCGGTGCAAGGTGAGGCCTCAATTTCGCAGCAGGTCCGGAATACCTCATGTCTGATGCAAAGAGACCTCGTTTGGTATCGATTGTCCACAACCATGCATCCACAAGCTCGGCAAGAACAAGAGATCCCAATTGAGGAGCAGCAGAAACTAACCAGGTCCAAATAAATATTCCAGTTTCCATTGCATCAGGCGTGGAAATGTAAGCCGGACACCAGCATAGAAGACGTAGAAGTTGTGAGAAGCTCTCTATATTTGATTTTGAGTTAGAATCCTAGAAAGGTCACCATGCCATATTCAATAAGAAGAATACATGGAATTACATCACGGTCTTCCGTACTAAGAAAATAGAGACATGAAATAAGATGCAGGATTACCAAATTTGAGAGAAGCAATGCAGTAGCCTGAGAACAAGTTTCCCGAAACGATAATTTATCCACTTCCCCACCTTTCTCTGCAACATTAACGAACTGTTGAAGTAGACGCACAAACTTTGTCAACATAATTTCATTAAAAGAGTCATTCTGCAGGGGTGGTGGCTGAGGAAACACTCCAGATCTCAACTTTTGAAGGCTAGCACCAAGCCCAAAGCCAGTTTGTGATGTGCCTGGTTGAATTCCACCTATGCTGTCATATAACCTTCTCATGCCAGCAATTTCTCCAGCATGGTTACACTTGGCTGTTGCACTAACTATGGCGGTATTTAGGACCTCCAAGTTAAACGCCTCCATCAGTTTAAAATTTGCTCCTGATGCCGCCGCCGCTGCAGCCATTACTGCAGGAATATTTCCAGTTTTTGTGCCACTCCAATCATTTTTTCCAGTACCAATCCGTATCTCAGAAAGAAGAGAAACAACATCAGTGGCAGGCTGCGCTTTTTGCCATGTGTTTGCTTTACAAAGTTTTTCCTGATTCATATAGTTCAACAAAAATAGCAAAAAACAGTAAAATATCAGCAAATTACATGAAAAAGTGAAAACAACAGAAGTTAAGGAAATTAACAACAGCAAAATGTAGAAGGGTCAAAGTAGCACCGCAGTGCTAAATACGAACGAGAGCATTTATATACAGGTCACAATCAATTAGTACTAGAAGCAGCAACTGTTAGATAGCTTGATATGCGTTGTTGGGCCCATTTCCTAACAACCTAAGCTTTCAGGACTAGTGGTAACTTAACATGGCATCAAATCTCAGGTTGGAAGAGGTCTTGGATTCAAGTCTCTCTATTTGTACTTGATCGCCGTTCACCTTATGTTTCTCCCCTTTGCATTCTATCGCAATATGTATGAATGCTTGCACCTCTACGTGCAAGATGGGGTTGCACGTGAGTGAGGGTGTTAGAGAGCTTGATACATTGTTGGGTCCATTTCCTAACAGTTTTAGCTTTGGGGACTATTGGTAACTTAACAAGCAACAACAACAAAAAGCTATTACACCCATTTCCAAAGGACTAGATGGTAAAATGAAAAAACGAAAAACAGTCCACTTAAAGAGTTTAGGGGCATACAACCAATACCAACACAAGATTATCGTAAGAGCTGAGAGTTATAATTTTACATGTTTCCTTTAAAAATCCAAAAGACCAATGGCTTTCTCCAAACTGATTTCAAGATGCCGATCAGCATATCAGAAAAAAAATAAAGTAACAACCCGTGGAAAAATGACTAGAAATCATTTTCCACGACCCAAAAAAAAATATCTGAGGATATCACAGCCAAAAGTCAAGTTTCATATTTCAAACGTCAATGAAGAAAAAGGGAGCACAAAACTTACCTACATGTACATATACACACACACACAAACATATTATATATAGATAGATTATATATGTTCAGTCAAAATTGACATTCTGACTGAACATATTATCTATATCATGGACGGATGGGCTTTGGGGAGCGGTGGAGGAAATGGATAAAATTTTCCATAGCTTCAGTCAGAATGTCAGTTCTGGTTAATGGGACTCCAGTTGGGTTCTTTCAGATGTCTCGAGGCCTACGCCAGGGGATCCTCTCTCCTCTCTTCTTTTCATCATAGTCATGGAGGTGTTCAGTCGGTTGATTCAGAAAGCTGTGCAAGGAGGCTTTTTACAAGGTTTTGAGGTGGGATGTGAGGATGGGTTGCGGCCAATGGTGTCGTACATTCTATATGATGATGATACTCTCGTATTTTGCGATGCAGATTTGACGCAGGTGGGTTATTTAAGGTGTGTCCTTCTCTGCTGTGAGGAAGTGTCCGGTTTGAAGGTGAATTTGGGAAAGTCGGAGATGATTCCAGTAGGATCGGTGGAGGATATTGATGCTCTTGCTCAGGTTTTGGGCTGCAAGGTGGCGTCATTACGGGCGTCGTATTTGGGTTTGCCTTTGGGTTCATCCTTCAAGTCAAAGCAAGCCTGGTATTTAGTTGTGGAAAGATTTCAAAAGAGATTGGCAAGATGGAAGCGCCAACATATTCCAAAAGGAGGCAGATTGACTCTAATCAATAGTATGCTCTCAAGTTTACCCACTTATTTCATGTCTCTTTTCGTCATTCCAGTTTCGGTTGTTAAAAGATTTGAGAAGATTCAAAGAGATTTTCCTTGGGGAGGAGTGGGGGATGAATTTAAGTAACATTTAGTAGATTGGGATACATTTTGTGCTCCCATTAGAAAGGGAGGTTTGGAAGTGAAGAAGCTAAAATTATTCAATCAAACTTCGTTGGGTAAATGGCTTTGGAGATTTTCTTGTGAAAGGGAGAGATGGTGGAGGAAGGTAATGGTTGCAAAGTATGGATGTGGATGGGGAGAGTGGTCTTCCCTCACTGTGAGCAAGCCCTATTGCGTGGCTTTTTGGAGGGGTATTATGAAGGGGTGGGATGCTTTTGCGAAGAATATTCATATGGTGGTTGGCGACGGGAGAAGGGTGAAGTTCTGGGATCATGTGTGATGAGGGGATGTGAGCCTTCGAGTTTCTTTTCTGACTATTTTACAGTTTGGCTTGTGACAGGGAGGCATCCGTTTCTAATTATATTCACCTTAGTAATGGGGCTACAGTGTGAGATATTCAGTTACAAAGGGACATTTGTGATTGGGAGGAGGAGGAATTGTTGTCTTTGCTTGCTAGAGTGTATGATACTCGTGGGATAGGTGGGGGGATGAGATGCGTTGGAAGTTGTCTGAATCAGGGTCATTTCATGTGAAATCCTACTACCAATCGCTTTCTGGAATTGGTAATCCATCTCCCCCTTGGAAAGCAATATGGAAAACTATGTCTCCTTTGAAAGTGAGTTCCTTTGTGTGGTGTGCGGCTCAAGGCAAGATTCTCACTTTAGACAACTTGATCCGAAGGGGGAGAATTATTGTGAATTGGTATTGTATGTGCAAAAGGGATGCGGAGCCAATCGATCATCTCCTAATTCACTGTGCGTGGGCAAGGGAGCTGTGGTGCTTGGTGCTGTCTTGGTTTGGGGTGCATTGGGTCATGCCGAGGAATATTATGGAACTTTTAATCGCCAAGAGAGCTGTTAGAGTTGGAAAGAGTGGACAGCGTGTTTGGGCCGTGATTCCTCTTTGTTTAATGTGGGTTATATGGTGAGAGAGAAATTCTAGATGTTTTGAAGGAATCAAGCATTCGTTGGCTAGACTTAAGAGTCTTTTGGTGAATAGTTTGTATAGCTGGGAGAAAAGAGATTGTAATCCTTTTATTGATCAGTTTTTAGATTGGTTTGCTCTTTCTTTTCTCTCGGAGGTGTATAGGGCCGTTTAGTCTCCGGCCTTTTTTTTTATATGGGCAGCATTCCCTAAATGTCTTGTTCTAATATATTTATTTACTTATCAAAAAAAAGAAAGAAAGATAGATAGAGAGAGAGAGAGAGAGAGAGAGAGAGAGATGAAATAATAGGCCGATGATTCCAAGTTTCAAGCGTCAACAAACCTGAAGAAGGCCCTGGCTAGTGCATGGAGCATTTGAAAGTGAAATAATGATCCATTCCCGCACAATTCTTTGGTACAAAGAGCGAACAGTAGCTATCCAAGCAGGATCATGAACAACGGCCAAGGGAGGGTCATTATGCACTGAAAAGAGTAGGGAATCCAGACAAGAAGAGTTCCACAGAATCTGCAGGAGTGTAATCTGGTTGATTAGGTGTCAACAGACACTAAATTTTATACAAACTGCAGTATAGGGCAGAACTGTGATCAATAGCATACCAGGGTGTTTGGTTTAGTGCATCAAACTAAGTTGGAAAATTATGTTAAGAAGGGTTTTTATGCACAGACAAATTGCTAGGAAACATAAGTCATGATTTAGTGGAGCACAAGCTGCAAGACTAAATATGTACATAAATTCATCCACACTGCGTACATATTGCATCGCGAGGTTACGTGCCTTTAGGCACGGGCAATTTGCTAATATTAAAATAAATGATAACTGATACAGGGAAGTTAATACCCGCCACTAAACTGTAATACTTGCCTTCCAGCCAAAAGTTAAAAAGAAACAGAACTTTCACCTGAGGAAACCTATCTCGAAGTCGAGTTAACAAGGTAACAGAGATGTCCCGAATATGCTCCTCCCTCTGTGACATACTTTTTATGAGAAAACAGGTATGTGCTGTGAGAGTAGAATCTCTTATGTCAGCTTTATCTCCTGTCTCAGATGTCTGATCCTCCTGTGAAAGCCCCAAAAACAGTCTAGCTGGCATGAGAAAAGCTAGAGAGAAAAAAAATGAAAGCAACTTTATACATGAGGGGAAAAACTGTCCGCATAACATTCAACCTCTAACACAACAATGCACGAATCCACCTAACCAAAGTCCACAACATCAATACAAATGGAGAAGATTAAGGGGGGAGGGAGGGATTGGTGGGGAGAATCAAACGTAACACAATAAAAATGGAGAAGATATAAGGGGGGCGGGGGGGGGGGGAAGGGGATTGGTGGGGGAGAATCAAACGTAACACAATTCCATCACCCTCAGCTCACACAAGCCTAGTTTTATTTTAGTTTCAAGTGACATTGTAATTCAAAGAAATCCAAAAAAAACAACACCAGAGAAGGCACATTTATGATGCCCAAAGTTGGCAACTTAAAAGTATAGGACAGAAGTTCATGCCCGGTGAATATTCCAATTCCCAAGAGCTGGTCCAAACGTAGATAATTTAGAATCGGTATTGTATGCAAAAACAGGGACGAGGGAGTGTTAACCACCCTCTCCTTTAGTGCAGTGCAGATACAGAGCTTTAGAGCATGGTCCTTTTGGACTTAAGGGGTCACAAGGGGATGCCTTCTTCTGTCACCAATCTTTGTCTTTGTTGGGGGTGGAGGTATGAGGACAAAGGAGGGACGAGAAAAGTTGGAAAGTGACACTGCCAGGTGCAAAGTGATTGTTTGGAGGGACAGGAATAACAGGACTTTGAGGTGTGGAGTTTTCAGTCGCTGTTTGGACAGAAGTTCTCGTAACCTTGGTTCTCGGTTGAACTAGTTGTTCCCTTTCGTCTACCATCTGTCACCTTCCAGGGGATTTTATATCAACATCAATACCTAAGCACAAGATATTTTTGGTACATTTTCTGCATAACGTCTGCTATCCCTCTTTTTTGCAACTGAGAAAGAATATTAATTTCAAAACTCAACAGAAAAAGGCTGAGCTGGAAGTCGTGGTTCAATAGATGGACATCAAATTTCGGATGGCAACACAGGACCGGCTTAAGAGGATCAACATTTCCAAGGAATGTCTGCAACTCTTCTCACTCTAAGCATATGTGAGGGATCATCCAACAAAGAACAACGCAGTGTAATTCCAAAAACCACAGAGGAGGTCCTGTACTTGTCAGCAACAATAGGAAAGGTCCGCGTAATTAACCCTTTCCAAAAACAAAAGGAACAGGGTCAACAAAGTAAATGAAAGGAAAAATACCAGCCACATTACTGCTGTTTCAAAAGCCTGGTGGACAATAGCTGTTAAGCACTGTAAAACAGCGGGCATGAGGTTTGGAGTTTTCAGGTATTCAAACACACAGCTGAAGGCGCTTCTAGGAGCAGTTAAACTAGGATCAGTGTTAAGAATGCCGCCATTGCTGCTAAATCTTATTATCTCTAGAAAAGCTACAGCAAGGAGATAAGTTGCCTTCACACCTGGAAAAGTTAGAATGAACATAAGCAATACTCTACAGACCGAGTATGGAAGAAAGAAAAATCAAGTTATAAGAACTTTTTTTTTTTTTGATAAGTAAGTTATTAAGAACTTATGTAACTCGTAAGTCTTGCAAGCAAAACCACCTTCTTCTCTAATATGAAGCCAACAAATGTTAGCCTGCAATTCAATCACTAAGCAGAGATATTCAACTGTTCACAACAGAATGGTAAGCAATTTACCAAACCTGAAATGCTGCTCATTGCTGCAACCTCAACCCGCGCTCCTAAAGCAGCAGAAAGTGCAGTTCTTTGTGTTACAGCAGCTTTCTCATTGCCACTCCCTCTACGACTGCCAGGGTTATGAAGAGCATTAAGTTCCAACTCATCTTCAAGCCATTTCACAGAGCTAACTACCTGGAAAAGATACATACTTTCTTTTCAACTTCTAAGAGGTTTAGTTACTACTTAAATTACGACGGACCATCAGAATTATCATCAAAGCACATAGACAACAAATGAATAAACCCGTATCTACTTAAATCATTGCACAAGAATTGGACCTATGCATGCATCAAACAACAAGCAGTCAACCCACCTTCGAAAATGACTCTCCTTTGCATCCCATACACATGTGACTTGGGAGGCACACCAAAATATGTCTAAGGCCGAAAAAGACATAAAAGAAACGAAGTAAAAGAATAAAGACGTGACATCATCTGTGTCCCATATGTAAAATTTATATGTATCTAGGCATGCTAACATCCATGTCCTCACCTTAATCTTACTTTTTCAAGATTTTTTGGGATATCATGATATCTGCTTGTCCAAGTTGCTTGAACTGTTTTTCTCTACTTACCAAGCATTTACTTGAAAGCATGAAGCTCGACTCGTGTCCAACAGTTCTCATAAAAGAAGTTTTCCCTCAAACCATTTCATACGCTTGTGCATTGCCAGTAGATAGAGAACATGTTTTTCTTTAAAAAGTGATTACTTTTATTTCTTACTTTCAGTTCGCATTAACCAACTTTTCCTGGGTTCATGCTTAGCAGTACATTAAGTGAACAGAGCTGTAATGACGTTGTAGTCATATTGTTCTATATTAGTATCACGAAGTTGCCTGTGACTGGCTGCTTGGATTTTCCCAAGGCCTGGTCCAGCCAAGTGTTCATAAGCACTAGTTAAATCTAAATTAAAATCAGCTCGTTTGTAAGCATGTAAAAGCTGCTAGAATGATTTAAAATTTCGAAAACATGTGGTGCATTAGTAATTCCTGACTGCTTGCGGAGGAAAAAAGGAGAAAAAAAAAAAAAAGGAAATGCGCTCTCGTACGTTGGCACTGAGACAAGGAACAATGTCCAGCTTAATCAAAGAGTAAACAATTGAAAGATTTGTAGCTAGAGTTCCTTTGTTTTCTATAGCTTGGTTCCATAAGAATGTCTCACAGTGGGCATTCATTTGTTGGTCGTGCTGTCGAGGTAAACGCCCAAGGACAGCCTTGGAATCCGGGGAATGAATGTTCCAGCCATCTATGGCTTATGTACCAAGCAGAATGAAAATCATCAGCACGTATTCTCTGATTGTGTCTTCTCAAGACGGCAAGACCTATATAGAGTAATATTTTGGGGAGGTGCTTGATCCACAGAAATCCTGGGCAATTGGATGCGGAACTGAATTGGGCAGTTGTCAATTGCTGTGGAGCTCTTTCAAGACTGTTCTGTACAAGTTAGTATTTGCTACTGTAGTTTATCAAGTGTGGACTGAGAGGAATGCAAGAATTTTTTGGAGCAGTCATATGGATGAATCTGATTCTTTGAGCTATAGAAGGGATTATTAGAGCTAGGACAAGCTCATAGATGAACATCCCCAAAACACAGGACAATGAAATTCTTTGCAGGAACTGGACTATCCCTTCAAAAAAACTAGGAAGGGATTCCATTAGAATGTGTAGGCTTATCAGTGGTTTGTGGTGGTTCAGCAGTATGACCAGTACCAATGTTCTTGTTTTGTTGAAATTCTGGGGAGGTTTGTTCCCTGATCTTTTATTGTCGTTGTTTGTCCTTTTGCTAGTAAAATATGTATTTACCAGAAAAGTAAAACACAATCGCAACAGTTACTTGTGAAACTTACAAGGGGTGGGGTCCCTTGTGAAATGCGTTGGACAGCCGAACACCAGAGTGTATTCCACATGTATGGTCCACCCACGGCTTGAAGGGCCGTTGCGCCCATGCTCCCCACACTATTCAGCACAGTGGAAACAGACTTTGTTGGAACCTCAGTTTTCTGTATGGGAGGGGCCAATCCGAAAAGGGCAATGTAGAACCATAGGTTGCGAAACAACTTGAGAAGTGAAGGTTCCACATCTACAGTAGGAACGAAATCAGAACATATTTCAGCAACAGCGGGAAGTAGAGGTCCAAGAAAATCTGCTCCACTCCTGCAGATTGTCAAGGTCTTAGTTCACAAAACTCCAATTTAACAGAGAGGGGTAAAGCAGGACCATCAAATTGTTGGGAACGTAAACATGAAAAATAAATCAAAGGGAGTACAATTTTACATAAACAATCAAAAATTGGAATTACAAATGGCATGCCATGCTCATATCGTACTTGGATAAAACTCTACCTTCCACTTTTAGACTCTGCAGCCAAGCCAACATCTGAACATAAAGATAGCAGACGATGACGGTAGTCTGACCGCAACTTAGAATTGGAAAGAGCACTAGCAATTAAACGAAATCCTGCAGGAAGAGCCTAGAATGGTTGAACCAATGAGCATCTGTTTGTAGAATGAAGTTCCTTTAAATAGATAATATGACAAATCATTCACATAAAATAAGTGATTGCACCTCAACACGTTCTGTAGTTGCTTCTGGTGCCAGGGTTTTACTTTCAGCAGAACCAACACTGGAGAGTTTACTCATGTAGCTTCTTGTCATCAAAACAACAGTTTCACGATAAGACTTTTCAAAACCTAAACTCGCCATGCGAGAGACAGCATCAAGAAGCTGCAGTAACTCAGCAAGAACAGGTTAAGAAACCATACGAAAGAATTGGTATATCAACATTTAAAGTGAAGCAAAGTGAAGTGTGCTATATGAAAGGTCATATAAGATACACATAATCCTCTCAAATAAAAATTCTTACTCGCAGGCGCAACGGGCCCGGCGTTGAAGCATCACCCTCTTCTAAACTTTCAATGAATAGTGGCAATATCATGTCTACCACTTCAGGCTTCTTAACAGAAACATTCAGATCGGCAAGCAAGCGTATAACATTAAGCTGCACAACAGGAACCGGCTGCTTCTCTTTCCCATCCTTAAAGAGAATTTTCAGAAGACCTTATCCATATTAGTACGCCATATACATTATAAACAAACTAAAAGGGAACAAGAAGCGCAATTAAGTGTATAGAGAAAATTGGAAGACTTTTGTCCTTAAAATTAAGTCGTCGTCAGAATCAATTGTGTAAGATGTTATGTAAGAAACACTTGACAATAGCACTTATGCATCATGGACGATTAACGAACAAGGTATAGAACAGTCAATAAAGCGATGCAGATCCATATGTTTTAACTATTAAAGGGATATCGAAGACACAATTAGGTATGTCTATGTGGAGGAGGAATAAATGGCTCTCACAGTCACATGCACAAGCATACATGTGCATAATGCATTAACAAATTCACACCTGACACATGCACATGGTTGTACACGTGTTTGTGTCTCTACAAATGAGTGTGCGTTGCACATTATTTGAATTTGGCTCACTACAAGGAATATAAGGCTAACCTCTTCCTCGTAATCAGCTCGTTCACGAATGCTTGTAGCTAATCCCATGATGAAAGTGTCCACAGGTGATCGGTCCTTGCTCCAACCAAATTCAATAATCTCACAGCTTGTTTTCAATACACTCTCAAACATGGCTCCCTGGCTGTTGCCCCACGTATCAGCCTGTTTGAAAGCAAAAAATGTGTAGAAAAAGTTCACTGCAGTAACTGCATTGTGCATTAGATAGACAAGTTGGCTATCAAGTAATTCAAGGTATGTACCTGCGCACATGTGGCTAGCACTAGGGGTTTAAGGCGAATGAGCAAAACTCGTAGCAACTGACCTCCACGAGTGAGAGCAATCTGAGAAATTCCAGAAAGCAAAGAGCTGAATAGCTCTTCACATATCCTTAGTTTTCGCCACACTGAACATAAACACGCTTCTGCAGCATCTACCAGTAGGGCAAGAGTACTGAGGAACAACCTCTTCGAAGACTTTCCATCAGAATCGAGTGATCCAAGACTTCTTAACTTTAACTTAGCTGTAGCTTGGAAAACAGAGAGTTTTGTATTGATTCTAGCTTTAAGTAGCTGCCCCTGTTCCGACCAGTCACGCTTCCTTATCTGCCCACAAAACCAAACCATGGAACGAGTTCTTTCAATTCCTTGTTCCCCTTTTGGACAAACTAAGGTCATGCTAATCTAAACAGGCAGTTGTTAAGCTCCACATAACACCAAAAAAGTCAAAACTTTATTTCACAATTCACACATTTTGACATATTTATGTACACTCCTCAAATATTTGAACGCATATTTTACACCTTAATCACCCCTAGTGAATGGTGGTTAGCATTTTCCTGATTTTATTCCACTTCTTAATGCCTAAAATATTAGAGCATCTCCAGCCCTTACCCTTTTCTTCACAAACTCAAAGTTTGAGACCCCAAAATCAACTCCACTCCTTAACACAAACTTATATCAAAGCGAGTTCTACTGAAATTTCTACTCAAATCTATCTTCGATCAAAATTTAGAAGACTATTTGTGTTCTCAAATTTACAACTATGCCCGTTAATAAAGCTTTTATTCAAATTATGCTTAGATTTGGGTTTGTCCATTGGAATGCTTCCTATCAAATGAGCATTTACTTAAAATTTTACTCAAATTTAAGTAGAAGTGTAGCTAAAGGCCGACGAACGGAAAACTGTACACCGATAAAACTAACCTTTAGAAAAGCAGGCATTGACTGGAGCTGCTCCTTTGCAATGATCCGCACCTGCTCCAACAGTTT
Organism: Rhododendron molle; assembly: GCA_025413875.1. Classification (NCBI taxonomy): domain Eukaryota; kingdom Viridiplantae; phylum Streptophyta; class Magnoliopsida; order Ericales; family Ericaceae; genus Rhododendron; species Rhododendron molle. The sequence goes on from CM046398.1 coordinate 52,055,024, forward strand.
GGGATCAACGTACACTTTCTCCAAAACATGGGCAATCAAATTGAACGCGATTTCTTGTTTCTCAAGGCTCTCCACAGGCTCCTCCTCAAACGAGGCAACCATTCGCCTGTAACTCGCGGCAGCACTTCCTCCTCCTCCTCCACCGTCACTCAACCCAACACTCCCAATACTCGTAACCAACTGATCCACGCTACTCTTCCACGCAACACTACCCCCGTTCGCCACCGAATTGCTAGAAGAACTAGAAGCATTGTTCGCGTCGTTTCGCGGGCTAAAGCTCTCGTTAATGGGGGAACTCTGCGACGAAGACACCGCGTGCGGGGAACTCGGGACGTAACTCACGAAATTATCAAGAAGACATGAAACTAATTTACCAGCATCAGAAGGAAGAATTGGCAAGAAATTCTTCGACAGGGCTCTCAAAAAAGCCCTGGAATTCCCCAAATGGGCCGAATCTCCACTCACATTGTAACCAACCGCCGTCATCATGATCTCCCCCACGAACCCCGACACGTCAGTGGCGAAATCCGACGACAATTCGGTCGCCCTGGAGACATAACCTAAGAAATCGCCGTAAAACGAAGCGATTGAATCGGCCCCAAAGGACTGGGGCCAGAAGGAGGGGTTGAACGAGGCCGGGATCGAGCGGAGGAACTCGAGGATGACGGATTGAGGGCGGTGGTCGGTGTGGTCGGGGGATTTGGAGAGGAACCTGGCGACGGCGGTGACGGCGTTGAGCTGGGCGCGAGAAACCCTAGGGGATCCGGCGAGGAGGTACTCGGGCGGGGGGCACCGGCCGCACAGCCACGTGAGTTTGTCGTGGAATTGGGCCGGGTTTTGCGCGATCAGGTCGCAGAGCTCGATCAGAGGCTCCATTCTCATCTATCCAATGGCCGGTAACGAAAACACGGAGACGATTGAAGAATGCTCGTCCTAGGGCAGCGGGTCGTTCAAAAAAAAAAAGCCCTCGTGACACATGTAGAGAGAGATACCTAGCAGGGATCCATTCAGAGGGATAGAGCTCCGGAGCTCGTCTTGAGCTCTGGGATGGAATGCCGAAACCAGAGAGAGAGAGAGAGAGAGAGAGAGAGAGATGATGAATTACATGGCGAGGAGAGAGAATGGATTCTTCTTGTGTTCCTGTGACAGGTGTTTTGAGGGAAACTCGCGCCGGTTCTCAGATCTTTGTCTTTCACGCTTTATAGTGGTGGACGTGGTGGAGATTCTGTTCCCATTCTGTTTCTGCCTTCTCTCTCTCTCTCTCTCTCTCTCTCTCTCTGTGTGTTTGTCAACTCGCATGACATGAGTTTCAAAACTCGGATCAATGTTTGACCAGGTTTTTGGGCCGGGTTACAACTCACCGCCTATTTCGCATCGGCCCTTTTGTTCTAAGCTAAAGAAAGCCCACGGGTTCAGCCCGTCAACCCAAAGGTTCACAGCGTAAGTCCACCACACAAAATACAGAAAAATACATATAAATTTTAAAATAATTTTTGGGAAAATGACGACCCAGAACGTGTTTTGATAATGAATATCCGCCAAGGACATTTTCAACATTAACAAATGTTCTCAACATGTCCTTGACAGGTATTAATTATCAAAACATGTCCTTAGCCGTCATTTTCCCATAATTTTTTTTTATAGGGTTCTGTAAAAAATCAGGTCCAATATATATTGATATAGATATGTTTTTTGAATTCGTAGGAGCGAAACTGCTCAACTGTTCATTTCGCCCCTACGAATTTAGAAAACATACCTACCGATCTTCGTTGGAGCTGGTTTTTTGCGTGACCCCGTATAAATTTGTTGTCAAATTTATGGGGTATTTTTATGAGATCCGGAGTGAGCCCACTAGTCATGCGGTGGACATATGTGGTGGGTGGTGTGTGCGGTGGTCCTAGACCTTTTGATAATAATAAGTGGCCGAGCCTGGATTTAAATTTTGGAATGGTAGTGAGATTTATGAGACTCCACTTTGATGGTGCACGTTTTCCATAAATATGTGAAGGAAAATGTTACGTGCACATTCGTATCATTAAATATAGTCGTGGACTTGTTTTCGAAAAAAATAATGAAAGTCTCGTCGAGCTCTCCCGTGGTCTTCAAATGAAAAGCCACTGAGATATTACGGTTATCCGAATCGATTATTCTGTAAAAATAAATCTGTCACAATATCTACATAAAAATTCTATTCGAATACCACAAAGTTCCTAACTAAATTGGCTAGGGGTTAAAAAAAAAAAAAATTGCCTTGAAATTGGGGTTGAGGGTGGCGCCTACCCCACCCACACTTGCTACCTCCGCCCCTACGAATAATTAATCTCTGTTACGCTTTTTAAGATACGAGAAGATAATAGATGGTGTGTTTTTTTTGGTTCATGGTTCTTAAAGCCAAAACCTTTAGGTTATGTTTGGACTTTAGACTTATTTAGGAAAATACTTCTTCTTGTTTTTTTTATCAGAATGGGAAAATAATACTTGAATAAACTAATTAGAGAGAGTAGTCTGCACCCAATGATTCTTCCAGATTCTTTCAACCATTGGTTGAATTTCTCTCTCCTCCTCCCTTTAATAAATTTTTGCTTTTGCCGTTCAAAAAAATAAAAATAAAATAAGAAACACTTGTACTGTGAAGACTTTTTTCTTTTTTTTGAAATGGCAAAATCTTAATTAGGAAAAATTTTACAATAGATGCATCAAGTTAGAGAGAGGAGGGAGGGGAGGTTGGATAAAAGAAAAACATCATGAGGGCCGAAGTCCATAACACCCGAGGGCCAAACTAATGGGCTAATCCTGAACACATATGGAGTTGGGCCTCGGGATGACTAATTTTGAGGAAAATAACGGCTTATAACGTGTTTTGATGATTAATACTCTTCAAGAATATGTTGAAAACATTTGTTAATGCTGAAAATATTCTTAACGAATATTAATTATCAAAACACATTCTTGACCGTCATTTTCCCGGTCTGCAAATTTGTTTCAAGGAGAGAAGGGTGCTCTTATTTATTTGGGTTTTCTTGCAAGCGATCTATAACAACATAAAATGGTTGTGATTGGGAATGATCCAATTGTTGAAGTGGTACGCTGGGGCCAGGCGTCAAAAAATGACTCTGACACCATTTTTAACACCTTTAATTGAGACTAATTAATTCAACAAAAAAAGAACGTACGGAATCAGTACTGTAACAAATCAAAACTAATTCGACTTACAAAATTTGAGTCAATCATTAGACATCAAGGAACAAACGTCAAATATTCGATCATTAATTAATTTTATGACTCTAAAATTATTCAAGGCGCACACAAACTCCTTAAACATTTGATTATTACTCTTATTGGGAAAATAATACTGTACACCAGGAGGAAGGAGAATTTCTTGGGTGCCGAGCGGGTATCATGTGGCGGTACCCGACACGCATTTTATTAGCTGTTCAAATGTGTTTTGGACGGCTCATATTTATACCTTTCTCTACCCTCATCCAACCACTCTCTCTCCTCTTTTTCCTTCTTTAAAATTCGAACCATCCAAAACAAACACGTTTGGATTTGGACGATAAGAATCGCGGGATACCGTATACACTCGCTCCCCACCCAAAAATATCTTTTAGGCACTTATTTAGGAAAACGATGGTCCTTTTTATACTGGATTCAGAGCATTAATCCATTAAAAAATGAGCATGAATCTTCTATATATATAATATAAAAACAAACAAAAGGTCCACCTGAAAAATCCAAGAAAGATATACTTTTAAATGCCAAAATGCCCTAGATCCGAAACCATCATTTGGTCGGTTGACTCGTTCTACCAGGGGAAAAAAAAATCCAAAACCCGAATCTCCATCAAAATTCAACAAGATTTCACCGTAAAGAACAGGCTTTTTTTTAGTAACAACCACCAACAAACAAACAGTCTTTCACAAACCCTAAAAACCAAACAAACCCATGCATACTACTACTACTACTAATTCACATCCTACACACAGAGAAAAACAGAGCGAAGCAAACGATCGCGAAAACGCAAAAGATGACATCTTGATCAATCTCAGTTCGCTCGGAAAAAACAGAAATCTTGAATCTTGATTCACTCGCGATACTCGAACGGGCCATTGGGATCGACCTGCTTGCACAGCTCGAGATAGGTCAGGTACAAGACCCGATCTTTCGCTCCCGTCCGGTGATTCTTGGTGTGCTTGCAGAAGTACTTCAGCTGCTCCAGCGTGCAGCACCCGAGCATCTGCCCCAGGAGCAGGAACAGCCAGTTGATGTTCTTCTCCTTCTTCTCCATGACCGGCTTCACGCTGTTCTCCTGCTGGCAGAACCTGCACGACGGCAGCACCGGGTTCATCCACACCCCCGGGGCCCGGTCGTGCATCGACCCCTTGTTCTCGACGATAAAGTTGGCGACTTGGAGGAACTTCTCCCTCAGATCGAATTCCATTTTGTAGGTCTGCTCGCACCGCTTGCACTGGACGTCGCCGGAGATGGAATGGATTTGGTTCTGGACCAGGTACTGGAAGCTGTGGACGGTGGCGCGCTGGTCTGTGGCCCAGGGGAAGGGGGGAGGGATGGGGGGAAGCGGGGACTGGGTGGGGTTGCGACGGCGGCGGTGGTGGGAGGAGCTGGGAGCGGATGGGCCGGGAGGAGGTGGCGGCGCGCGGGGGGGCTGCGGCGGAGGGACGAAGAGGGGGTGGGTGGATGAGAGTTGGAGGGGAGGTTGGGGCGGGGGTTGGGAGAGGAAGGCTTGTAGCGGGGGAGGAGGAGGGTGGGGGTGGGGGTGGGGGCGGGGCGGGCGGTAGGCGGAGGAGGAGAGAGAGAGTGCGAGGAGGTCGTTGTCGTCTTCTTCGTGTCCTGCATTTGCCGCCATGTTTGGGTCAGAAAAAAAACCTAGGGCTAAACTGAGGGTGGAAATGGTATGAGCATAGGGAGAAGGGGCGGGTTATGTGGAAGGGCTTACGCAGATGTCGTGTGTGTATATATATACCAGAGAGAGAGAGAGAGAGAGAGAGAGAGAGAGAGAGAGAAGGGGGGTGGGATTGGAGATAGAGATGAGAGGTAACAGAATTTGTAGTAAGTCTGTTGGGAGTAGATGTCTTTGGAATTCAAAAATGTCCATTCGAATTCTTGTTTTCGTCTGTATGAGTATAATGATTTAGGGCTCCGTACATGGTACGTACACAATTTTTTTTTTCTCTATTCATTTTCTTTATAATTAGGTGTTCGGATCAGCTAACAGGCATATGAAATTAAGGGGTGTAAGCAAGTGGCGGACCGCAATTTTTTAATTTTGTCCTTATTCAATTTTTTTCGTATTTATTAGTTTTGTGTCGAATTTTTATGTATTATTAGTTCGTCTCGACGAGAAAAGTAGAAAAAGGGAAAAAATTGCAGTGTGACTGGTACAAGTATTTTTTGAAATATCCAAGAAAAAGTTCAAAAAACTGACTTTTTGAGCTTTTGCTTTTATATTTTTCAAAATACTTGTGTTAAAATCATAATTATTTATTTTTCAGACTTCTCTCGTTGAGTCAAAAACAATATTAGATAAAAGTTTGGTGTAACACTAACACATGTAAAAAAAAAAAATTTTGAATAAAGACAAAACCAAAAAATTATGGTCGACAACTTGTTGATTATTGAAAACACTCCCATCTGGGAGACCATAAACCAACTGTCTACTAACGAGGCCCCACTTAAAGCCGGAATTCTTCGTATAAACTGGAGCTAAAGGAGTTGATAGCACCTTTTGAACCTATTTTTTCCTTAGTTTTTGTTAGTTTTATCTAAAATTAAAAAATTTATGTTTGCGGTTTATGCCGGTTGAGAAACTTAATTAGTACTTGTAATTTATAACGAAAACCTGAAAAAAGATATACTAAAGGCAAAAAAAAAATATACACTTTGTTTTTGTCTTGTTTTTTAAGTATTTTTTCTCATATTTTTTTTATTCTTCTCTAACGAACTTGGGAATCAGATATTTTGATCAAAAGTAAAAAACTAACACTAATGACAAATAAATCATTATAAAAGAAATAAGTAATTTATTAGTCCAAGCTCATTCTAGATAGATTGATTAATGGCTTAAAAGAAACGATATCTCTGTCGGGTAACGCTTTATTAATTATATAAACAAGCAACGAAATACATTAAGATTCAGTTTTTTAAAAAGCAAAGAAATATTTATTAACGTTGTGAGATTAGTTTCCCACGACACACAAGATTAAGTTTGTTTTCCATTTTTATTACCCAATTTTTTGGGATTTTTCACCAAAAATTTTAATCTTTTCCATCGGGCCGGTTTGACGGAAAAAAAAGAAAAAAAAAAAAAGAAGTCATTGCATGCAGACATGTAATTATAAAGTCGTCAAGAAAAATTAAATAATTAATTTCTCTTTTTTTTAGCCCTCCCTTTTCCAAAGCTGATCAGACTGATTAACTATTAATTAAGATTTAAAACTTCAAAAAGTGAATGTTATCATGAAGAGAAAGCTAACCTCGTTATTAATTAGGAGGGGTTTTTGTCTAATAAATTTGTTTTGTGATTTCAAAATTGAAACCTTGGACACACTTGATCATATATTGTTGAAATGTGAGTGAACAAGACATCCCATTTTGCAATTGGTGTCCGTTTGAGGCCTTTTTTTTTTTCTTTTTTCTCGTTCTTAAAGTGTAGTAGTAGAACTTATCAAATCATCTTAATAACTTTGATTTCAAAAAAATTGTTACTAACAATACAATGTATCGGAAAAAGTAGGCCAGTATATTCCTAGGGATACAAGCTTCATCAGTTATCACATCCTATTCTCTCTCTCTCTCTCTCTCTCTCTCTTAATTATTATGTAAAACAAAAATGTTATGCGCACAGCTGTTGTGTTGGTTGTGCGCGTAATTCTGACTATTTAGATGTATTTGGACGGTCTAGATTTAAAAAAAAAAACTCTTCTAGGGAAAAGTTTAAGTTTTCTAAAAAAGAGTTTGAACGAATTCTTACCATTTATTGCAGCAATGGACGGCTTGATTGTGTATTGTATTTTACACAATAATTCCTTGCAATCATGCATGCAATTAATTACTATTTCTTCATAGTTCAAGTGTCTAAAAAAGACAGTTTAAACGCAGTATATAATTGGAGACACGAGCAGCCAGCGTTCCTTGGAAATTGTGTGACATGTAACTCAAAAGCTCAAAAACATTTTCACAAATTCAATGGATATGTCTTTAAGGTATATAGGTGTGGTGTTTATGAAGTGTCAATTAGGTTGTGGTTTTTCCTATTATTTAGACGGACTAAATTTACGTGTAAAGTCTAAATAACACAAATTTCGAAACAGATTATTCTTCTCACCTATATCAACTATAAAAGCCTATTTATGCAGCTAAGTTGAAAATAGTTTATCTAAATTAAGTTCTTAAGTTATATTCCTAGGGATACAAGCTTCATCAGTTATCACGTCCTATTCTCTCTCTCTCTCTTAATTATTATGTAAAACAAAAATGCTATGCGCACAACCATTGTGTTGGTTACGCACACAATTCTGACTGTCCAGATGTATTTGGACGGTCTATATTTTAAAAAAAAACTCTTTCCGGAAAACTTTAATTTTTCCGGTAAAGAATTTGAACGAATTCTGACTATTTATTATAGCGATGGGCGGCTTGGTTGTGTGTTATATTTTACGCAACCATTCCCTGCAATCATGCATGCAATTATTTCTTCAACTTTCCAAGTGTCTAAAAAAAGACAGTTAAACGCTTATAGTATATAATTGGAGATACGAGCAGCCAGCGTTCCTTGGAAATCGTGTGACATGCAACTCAAAAGCTCAAAAACATTTTCACAAATTCAATGGATATATATGTCTATAATGTTATATATGTGTGGGTGTTTATGAAGAGTCAATTAAGTTGTGGTTTTGCCCTATCGTTCAGACCGACTAAACGTGAAGTCTTTTCAAAACAGATTATTCTTCTCGCTTATATATCAACTATAAAAGCCTATTTACGTAGCGAATTGAAAATAGTTTATCTAAAGTACTTTAAGTTATAGACACGGACTCTTTTTAATTTGGAAAACTGAGACTTAATAGATGTGCATGGTCTGTGTACTTTGAGAGAAACTTATTCACGGAGGAACCGCGAATAAGTTGTTCAAGGAAAATACGTAATCTCACCCGTTTGTTTCGACAATCAACTGTTGAGATATGTTTTTAATCTTTGACCGGTAATAAATATTTGTTACCACTCTAGATGGAGAAACGTTTAAGCGTATGGCGTGGGAGATACAACTCTACTGGTGGCAAGCTCACCTTAATTAATTCTTCCCTTGCCAACCAGCCGATCTACTTCATGTCTATCTACAAAATGCCAGTGGCAGTGGCGAAGAGATTGGGGAAAATCCAAAGGAACTTTTTTTGGGGGGACACGAATGACAAGAGAAAACTCCACCTAGTCAAATGGGCGGAGATATGCAAGAAGAAGGAGAATGGGGGTCTAGGTGTGAAGAACCTAATGATTCAAAATCTTTCCCTCCTTGCCAAATGGTGGTGGAGGTTCAATAAAGAGCCGGACTCTTTGTGGGTGAGAGTAATCAAAGGTAAGTATAATCTAGAACTCAACTGTTGGCTTCCTCGTATGCCGACCTCGGGTAAAGCTTCGATCCTTTGGAGGGATATCTGTGCTCTTAGGGATTTATCCTCTTGCATCGGAAGTATAATCCAGGAGGGATTTAGAATCCAGGTTCGTTCCGGTCTGGAGATATCTTTTTGGAACCAGGTATGGTTGGGGGATTCGACGCTTAGAGAGGATTATCCTCGGCTATACCTGATTTCTACTCAAAAAGAGGCAGTTGTTAATGCATTCTGGAGTGGTTCGGAAGCTGATAGATGGAATCTGACTTTTTGTCGTGAGCTTCGTGAGTGGGAAATTGATCAAAGGGAGGAATTAAAGCTGAGATTACAAACAGTCTGTCTGGATATGTCCAGCCGTGATTCATTAAAGTGGAATTGGTCCTCCGATAATAGATTCTCGGTAAAATCGGTGTATAATCAGTGGGAAAGCAGCGGACTCTCTGGCAGTTGGGGGCTGGAAAACTTGTGGAAGAACTTAAGCCCCCCAAAGGTGGAAATTTTTGCTTGGATGGCTGTTCAATCAAAGGTGGCTACGAGATCGGTACTTTTGGGTAAAAATTTGATTGTAGAGGGTCAATCTCCATTGTGCCCTCTCTGTTCCTTGGTATTGGAAACTCCGCAACACCTGTTTTTGCATTGCCAATTTTCGTGGGTTGTGTGGACGCAAATTCTAGAATGGTGGCACGTTCAATGGGTTTGTCCCGAATCTCTGGATGTTCATCTCAGGTGGTGGATGGATAATAGATTCAGGAACTTGGAGAAAAGCTTGTGGGAAACTTCCTTCTTTGCAACCTTGTGGTCATTGTGGTTGGTACGCAATGAATATGTGTTTAACAACTCAACAGTGACAGTTGGGGTTGTGGTTGAGAAGGTAAAAACTAGAGTTGCTATGTGGATTAAGGTAAAGTTCGATGTAAAGGTTTATACGGTGGAAGAGTTTAAGGTCTTTTTGGATGGAATTAGACGGCTAAAGTTGTAAATCGTTTTTTTTTTTGGTGTGGTGTGTTCCTTCCAATGCTCTGTTGGTGGGCTCTTGTCTTTTGCTTGACTAAGTAAGTATTGTGTACTTACTATGGTTGTGCCCCTCGATGTATCCTTTCGAGATTGTTAATAAAACTTCATTTTGCCGAGCAAAAAATAAATAAATAAATAAATAAATAAATATTTGTTACCGTTGATAGTTTGTCTTTAATCTGGATCGTCCAAAACACTTTTGGACGGCCGAGATTGGCGTCCGTAAACTTTATTTACGGAACCTCCCTACAACAATTATTCGTGAAATTCAAGAATTAACGACAGAAAATTAAAGGTAGCCCGGCTGGGGCACCATTTAACAGGGATATTAGAGGAAAACTTATCAATTTATCTCTTTAATTAATTTCCCATTCTCTTTCTTACTTTGTGTATCTTTGTCTCTCAATAAACATTACTAATAATCATTAAAGATATACTCAATTTTTTAATGGTCCAAACCGTGTCAAAACAAAGAAATATGAATGTCTCTTTTCAATGGTCTACTTACTTACTTGAGTTTTAGGGTTTGTTTGGAACCTCCATAAAAAAGAAAAGAAACAAATTAAGGGATAATTATTTTCGCTTGTTTAGTTTGCGAGGAAATAAAGAAAACAAAAGCAAAACAGAAAATCAAGAACAATAAATTTTTCTGCACATTTTTTTAACGATAAAGATATGAGGACCGACCCATGAGGACCGAAATTGTACCGACGGCCGCCGGCCGACCGTCTCCGGCCACCGGACGGCCGCCCGCACGGGAATCAATAGCATCCGAAGTGTGTAGGCCGCTTGATCAGAACACCCATTTTTCGTGTATATACGTTTTCTCTCCCCCCTTTTCTGTACATATAGCAGTACTCTTTTTTTAAATGGACCATTTCGTTCATAGAATCATGGGTCAAGTGAGTAATATTTGTCCACTTAAAACTAATTGCATTATGAAACATGTACTATCAAACATCAGCTCTGCTATCCGCAGAGACGATTTGCAGACAACCACGCAAAGAAAAACACGTTTGGCCTCATTTCGGGTCCCAGAAAAATCTAGAAAAATATCCATAAATTTTTGAATATTATTTTACGGGGCTCTATAAAAAATCAGCTCCTGCAGATATCGATAAGTATTATTTTTAGATTCGTAGGGGCGAAGTAGAAGCAGCCAATGCAGGCACAGGGAACTGCTCTTTGATGCCCTCTTTCTGAAACCCTCATGCGAGTCCGACACTCATTGATAGATATGGTATGTCCCCAATAAAAGCACCAGATCGTTGATACCCTATGTGAAGTTATCGTCCTCCACGTCCCCTGTTCGGAATAACATTTCTAGATCGTTGAAACGAAAGCCGTTTCGCTGGATATATGCATGACAGACAAAGAAGCAAGTCTGGTTTCTTCTCACATTAGATCTGATAGGGCATCTTCTACAGATGGTAATGGAGTACGATGAAGGATTGCAGCCCGAATGCCCCTATGAATCCAAAAATAATATTTATCGATATCTGCAGGAGCTGATTTTTTACGGGACCCCATAAAATAATTTTCAAAAATTTATGGATATTTTTCTAGATTTTTCTGGGACCCGAAATGGGGCCGAATGTGTTTTTCTCGGCATGGTTCTCTGCAAACCGTCTCTGCTGTTAGAATTTTTGTATCAAACATGCAATGTAACTGAGGCGCTCTTAAGAGACACGCTTGTGACGCTGGGACACAATTAAAACATAGTATGACATTGTAGTTGATAAAGTTCTCTTTAGGGGTAAAATTGTAATATCCAAATATTGGAGGTTGAGTTCTGTAAAGGGCAAAGTCCACTTTTATCCTCTGTAGTTATTGCTATGTGCGGATACTCCTCTCATGCTTCAAAACTGACCACATAACTTACTTGTGGTTTTGAAAATGCGCAGATAGACCCCCTGCTGTCATGTTTTTCATCCATATTAACAGAGGTGTATCTCACACACCTCTAGAATATAATCTGAGTCATTCATAATGTATTAAATAAAGAATAGAGTATCTCTAAAAATAATCATTTCGATCAGGCATCAATAACCCAGTGATGTAATTTTTAGTAAATTCAAATTTGAAATTTTAATTTCATAACAAAATCGATTCAACCACGAGCTTTTCATTTTTTGATTAACTCAAATTTTGGCATAGATGTAGTACTCGTCAAAATTTACAATATTGACGGTTTGGATTCAATTTTTGGTACAGGAGATGGTGTGGTTAGATTTAAAAAAGAAGAAGAATTAAGGGACATGATGATGGTATATCGGTCTTTTAATGTTGTGTTTGTTAATATGGATAGAAAACATGACGGCAGGGAGTCTATCCGCACATTTTCAAAACCACATGTAGGTTATGTGGTCAATTTTGAACCGTGAATGGATATCCGCACATGACGATAACCATAGGTGGTCAAAGTGGACTTTACCCTTCTATAAACTTAAGAATATAACCATGGGTCAAGCCCTAAGACTCAAAATAGTAATTGATCAGAAGAGACCTCCACCAAAAGTTTAATCCATGAGAAACCTTTCCTAGTGAAGTTGGTTGTCTCACCCTCCCTCCACAGTGGAGGTGGAAGTTCAAGCCCCACGAGAGGCGAATTTGGAGTTCAGGATATGGATGGCAAAAAAAAAAACTTAATCCAAATCCAATCAATCTCAACTGAGGTTGTGAATACCGCTCCGTATCGACCTGTACATACCAGATTGATGGGTAAACAGTACCATGACCCCTAATACCGAGGCGATACCGCTTGGTACCGGCCATTTTGGTGAATACCGGACAAGATGCTCTTACCGGAAATTTCGGCCAGTATTTTACAATGCTGGGTCATTTTGTTATAATGTCCAAATTAAGTCCTAAAACCGTATTTTTCCCTCAATTCGGTGTATCTACACTGTATATATATCTAATTACTCTAACCCAAATACATCGATCAGTGAATCGGCCTCACAATTCAAGCTCTCCCTTTCCACAGCTTGTCGCCGTCGAATCTCATCCACGGCGGAGTCGGTGCAGCGCAGCTAGTCCCCGCCGCCCGCCGCCGGGATCTGAACCAACCTCAACCGAAGGTACTCCCTCCAGGCTTCAACACTCTATCTGGTCGTTGTGTACGCTGCTTAACCCAGTTTGATTTTGAACACACAGTTTCATGGATGTATAATAATTAATATGTGTTCTACTCTTCAATTTGGACACCCCATCTAATTAATATGTTATGCTCTTGGAATTTTTTCTTATTAGTTTGAAGTCAATTATGTGGATTTTGATGTCTTATGAATATTTATTTTATGATGAATTGCATGGTATGGGAAAAAACAGTAAAAAAAGAACCTTTTTGATTGGCCCCTCCCCTTTCCCATCCAATCTTACAAAAAAACGATGAAATTTGGTGAGAAAGGGCTCCTCTTTCTTATCTCATCCTTTTCTCACATCCAAAGGGTTAGTTCTGGATGATGTAGCTTTTTTATCTCATCCTTTTCTCACATCCAAAGGTTTAGTTCTGGATGATGTAGCTTTTTAATTCTAATCGTAATTCGAATTTCAAACCACATCCCAAGTTAGGGTATTTTGACTGCATATTAGACCATCATTAGGAAAAGAATCACATAAGGCCACCCTTTACAGCTTTGTGCAATTCATAAATTTGGGGCATTTTCACTTCCCGCCACCTTAAGCAGAGGCTTTGTAGAATTCATAAAGCCACCCTTACAGCTTTGTTCCACTACACAAATAGGAAGAGTATCCACTTTGGTGGCTTCGCCAAATTCTGGTAACACAAAGATGTGATTTTAAAAATCTATATTCAATTCTGTAGCCTCGATCCTTGGTAGAGGAGTTAAAGGTATCTTGGTTAAGTGGAGTTTTTGTATATGAACAATGATAGAGCCCCTCAATTTTGTATGTCTAGATAAGCATCCAGAGTCCATACGGGTTGGAAGGTTTAAAAGCCTCTTGTCAGAATAGCGGTTTTTGTTAGAAACGAAATTTGCCTGCTTTGTGTTCTATAGGGGATGTGATGTGGCAAGAGATCGAATTCCTCCCAGGAACACCTGGTGCTAGAACTTGAGTAGGCTATGCGTCTTTACTCTTTAGATGACAATCTTTTTGAACAATATAGGTTGCTTACATCTGAATACCTCTACTGGTAAAAATCATTGTTTTCTGCATATCTGTTCCATAAATTTTTTACTTGTTTGATCAGGTAAGTTTCCTTAGATCATCCTGGTTTTAGATGGCAGTGATGACACAATACAAGTCTGTTTCTTGGTTCTTTCGAAGTTATTAACACCAGCCTTGCCCATCATATTTCGTGTCTGTGAATAAATGTGTATAGATTAACTCTTTTCTTCTTATGTTGAAAGTCTCTCTGCCATATTGTCCAAGTCGGATGTAGTTAATCTTGTTTTTTTATTTTTTTCCCCGTTTCTAAAATTCTGTTCATTTTTGGTTAATGAATATTGTAGCTGAATGAATAGCATTTAAAGAACTGGCATGCTTTGCACGCACATCTCACTCATTTCTAATTTTTGTTATCGGCTTATAGAGTTCCCACTCCTATATCCTTTTGAAAGTTAGCTGTTTATGTCCCTACAGATTAATCAGAGAAATATTGCATGTCAGGAGCATAATGCCAACACCTTACTATTTCTACTTTTTATCTTACAAAGTTTCATGCTTTGGTTTTTCTGAAGGTTGAGACCTGCACAATGGACAACATAGTAGATAGTTTAAACAACGCATATCAAGATTTTGTCGCAGCAGCAGCTAGTGTTCTTGAGGCCAAGGAGACTTCTGCTGGGCAAAAAACAGCAGCTACGGATGCTGCACTGGAAAATTTTAAGCAGCGTTGGGAACTGTTCAGAGTGGCTTGTGATCAAGCTGAAGAATTCGTAGAATCTGTGAAACAAAGGATAGGTTCAGAGTGCCTTGTTGATGAAGCCACTGGCTATGTGGCTGGAAAGCCAGGTCAGGCCGCCGCCACAGGTCTTCCGCCTATTAGTGCGGTTCGGTTGGAACAGATGAGTAAAGCTGTTCGGTGGCTTGTGATTGAACTGCAGCAGGGTTCTGGGACCGCCGGTGGCCCATCACATCCCCACTCTTCTGCTCCTTTCGATGCTAGATTTTCTGAAGATGCAACTCAATAGGTATTCTTGGAACTGGTTCTGGTTATAAGTGCATCTGGGCTTGTAAATAGCTCAATTATTGCCGGTTGGTTCCGTATTACATATTGTACCTTAGTCTCCCACAATAGTTCCATTAATGTGCTGTAACAACTCCTCTTCTGTCCGCTGTATTTTGTTGCGGTGAGAGAACATCACAACTGCTTTGGTTTGTAGTACTATTTTCACCGTTATGAAAAGACTGGGCGATTCGAAGTATAAAAGATCAAGTCAAGATCAACTGCGGAATCGTAAACCGTTGGTCTTATGAGTTTCTTTGTATGAGATTGCATCTAATGTGCATAGGGGGATGGAGAGAACTTTTTTCTCCCCCTTATTTCACAGATGTGGGATGTGATGGTGCACTGAGTAACTTTTCCTTTTGAAATACGTCTAACGTGCTGTATCCGACCACAAATCGGCTACAGACGTTGATGGGTTTCAAATTAACGACGAAGCTTATAAAATCTTGTTTGTTCATGTGTTTTGTGGACGTTTTATGGTTGGTTTCTGTATTCATAGACTTATTGATATAGATGATACTCCCTTTCGGTTCATCTCTCATTTAGTTTCTTCCCATTTCTTGTCCTCACCAAATTGAAGAAATTACGTGGAGGAGAAGATCACCTGTCAATATTCTTCAAAGACCATCGTAGTAGGTTCTCTGTGTTCGAGTATGCAACAATCAAATCTAAATGGCTTTCCAAAATGGAACAATGACTCCCAATTTTGGTTGTTAGAATCCACCTGTTGGCACTCTATTGTTCTATCAACTTTTTGAGCAAATAAGAAAGCCACTTTGCGTTTATTTCCTCTGTTTTTTCATCAAACAATGAGAAGTTTTTTTTTGTGGGTCGTCTCTCACACCCTTGGAGTTTGCAAGTTTGACTCCTACTACCCGTAAAAAATGCTTCAGGTCGCTAGAAGTTTGCGTGGTCGTTAATTTAAGAACCTCACAATTAATTGTGGTGCGCATTAATTAGTTCAGACGCCTCTAATAATAAAAAAAACTTAAAATTCTAAACTTTTATAATCATCCCAAATGTGGCTTCCGATATACTTTTCATTTGAGTTATAACCATTTGCCTTAAGACTTTGTTGGAAATTGTGAGAAAGCAAAGCGAAAGAAAGAAAGGGAAAAATTATTTTTCCTCCATCACTTATTTGGAACTTACAACAAAGAACGAGAAAGAGAAAAAAAGAGTCTTTATCACCGGTGTTTTTTTATAAACACAAAAATATAAAATGAAAAGAGATCGAGAAAGAATCTTATTATCTATTTTTTCTTATCAACACCGTATAAAATAATAAATTATCCTAAAACTCGTGTGGTAATCGATCCCCGCTGACTAGCGGCCGCACATCGTTGTGCCTTTCTTGAATTCGTTATAAGCTTGTCCTCCTTCTCCGTGATCAAAAGAAGCAGCTACTGTAATAAGGCTTGATAATATGCAACAGGTAATAATTACGAAAACCCACTTCTTGGCATCAATCTCGGATACTGAAACACACTTGTGTTCCCTTTCTACCTCTCTAAATCCTCTGATGAACACTTGTGTATACTGTGCTAGATGTAGTGGGTTTCCTTATATTGATTTAAATAGTATGACTATATTGCAAAACTCAGTGATTCAATAAGGTTTGGCAATTGGCAGTACATGTGTTTCCATTTTTTTTTTTTTTTTACATCGTTCAGAATTCGTTTAGCTGTTTGTAGATTAAAAAAATTTAGCAGATGAAATGTTGAAGGGTTGTTGTATGGCCAAAATGTTCAATATTCGAGTACGTGGCAAGGTTGGTTCTTGTCAGTTCACTGGTTTTCGCCAGACCACCGTTTTACCGTTCTAAAGTTTATATATGCATATTAGTACACTAAAACAGTGCAAGGGACACGGGGAAGCGTTTGGGTACGATAAATCTATCTGTCTCTTGAAGATTAAGCGGCAGGAGTGCGGTTGGGAGGAGAAAACGATGGCGTGCTGGGGGTGGTGCAGAGGCATTAGATGCTCGAGAAGCAATTCAATTTGCACACGGTTAGCTAACTTGTTCTGAGATTATGCTGCGAGGTGATCCAAAAGAGGTTCTTGAGGCCATAGCTTGTTGCCAACTAATCTTGGTCCATTTGACGTCATTTTGGAGATATTAGGAAAGAAGCAGTTTTGATTTGGAGGATTGAGTTCAATTGGGTGAAATGCACCGGCAATTGGGTAGTTGTCTAAGAATGCTCATTTCGTTTCTTTTGTTGATGTATGGACGGAAGTGGCTCCTGACTTTATGATACCCTTCGTCATCGCAGATTTGCCTTTTTGATAAAATACCAGTTTTTATATATAAAAAAATGCGAAATTAGTTTCCTTGCATTTCGCAAATGCTAGATCATTCCATTCAAGTTGACATGTTAAGAAAGCAACCCAATAGACCGTGTCAAAAAACCCTTAAAAAGTTAGGGCAAAGGGCCCTCGGTGGAAAGTGTAGTCGGTTAGGTGTTGTTTTAGTTTTGTATAAATATCTGTGTACTCTCGGCATTTCTCAGCATTGATGTAAAGAATCAGTTTCTTCTCCCAATGAATTCTCTCTTCTCTTCTCTCTTGAATTCTTCTTGGTTGCATCACAAACTAACAATTCATTGAATTCCTCATAAATAATGGAGGAGGTACAAGGTGCCTACTGCCTAGCTCTAACCAACAAAAGAGGCCATTGAATGACCCATCTCAATCAACACATGTTTTCCTCATGGGGGACCTCCAAAGTCAACACATGTTTTCCCGTTTTTATATGGTTTGGCATTCATTATACTGTTTTGTAGATTAATGGATTTAGGAGGTGAAATGTTGAAGGGTTTTTGCTGGACTACTCAAGTAAGAGCTTCTTTTATTTAGTCTAGTTTTGCAATTGGATTAATTCTATCACTCTCTTCCCAAGCATTAGATAATCAATTCTAAACAAGTATAGAACCTACTTCGGAAAACAACCCGATGACAATATTTGGGTCTGCGGAGTTTTTTTGGCCATAGGTAGCGGTAGTGGGTCAGTGAATTAGATTGCTATGAGGGGTGTCGATGCTGGTTTAGAGTTTAAGATGTGACTTTCCAAGACTCGCACTTTTTAGTGTGATGAATGCATTAACACTTTAACACTGTTGAGCAACAGATTGAATTCTCTTTCTAAGGAACTTTTCTGTGGGAATTCTGTATTCAATGAATTGGGTATTTTCTAGTTATTCACTCTTAGTCATCGGGAATCAGAGGAAAACTGTTTTTGTGGCTTGAAATGCTAGGGGGAAGGGAGGTTTAAAAGTGACATTGGATGATGTGGTAAATAAACGTACAAGATTATGGAATATAACTAACCATATGGCCTTGATACAGAGGAATTGTTTTTGAAAAAGGATTCTAGAGTAGACACCAATTAAGTGGGAAACACAGCTTAGTTTCTCATGTGGCCGAGATCAGGTTCTGAAAGTCTCTGACATTAAAGACATGCTTCTCATAGTTCTCAAACTAATTGCTCATTTTCTCTTTGAAATTTTCTGCAGGTTGGCTATCTTTTGGTTCTGCTACTATGGTATATTTTGCACTTTATCGTGAGCATATGGTACTTGGCTCTAAGTACAGCTCAAGTGCTTGAAAGCTACCTCATTTCTAGTGGTCTATTGAAGAGGTACAAAGCCATTAACTTCGATACACTCAAGTACCTGGCAATTGTTGTGGACAATGAAGAAGCTCACCAGATTTCAAAAGTTACTGAACTGTTGCAGTGGTTAGCGAGTGCTGGAGTGAAGAACGTTTGCCTATATGACACTGAAGGTAAAGGGGCTGTGGTGAAATCGGGTAATATTGGTTCTTTTTGGAGCTGTTTCTGTATTTCTGTGACTGTATACTTGGACTTTTTGTTGTTCTAGGATTGCTGAAGAGTTCCAGGAAAGTCATCTTGGAGAAATTGTCTGCTGCCAGAGTGCATGCGGTATGGTCTTGTCGTAGTTCCCCTTTCACAGTTTCTGCTATCCATTCCCATAACAAAGGTTTTCTGCGGTGATTGCAGATGTGCAATCTTATAATGAAGCTTCAGTGCCTTTTTTGTGTTTCGAACTATTTAATAAGAAAACACCTAGCTAATTCTCAAATCAAAAACTTAATTCAGGTTTATAAACCGGTAACTGTCTTTTTGGCTTTTGCCTGTGGGCTTGACTAGGTTAGACTTCTTACAACCAGTTTTTCTTATTTCCTGACGCTGTTCCTCTAAGTCTAGATTACACAGCCTTTGCTCGTGTATTTTTGTTCAGTCTAGATTACTCTTAGCTGTTAGAATGCAGTCAAATGATGGTTCTGCTGTCATCTCTTACACAATCTAACCCCTATGTCATGCAGGAAGTTATTGCAGATGTTCCACTACGCAACCCGAAACATATGACCGTGGAGTTTGCTTCCTACTCTGATGGGAAGGAAGCGGTGGCCAAAGCTGCTAATTTACTGTTTGCGAAGTACATTTCTGACGGGGATCAAAAGGACCAAATCTTTACAGAATCGCAGCTAACTGAGGCACTAAAAGCCATTGGTTTGTTTTTTTCTTCCACTTCCCGCTTCTTAGTTTTCTGTTTGTCCCGATGGATCTTTTATATCTCACTGTTTGGGTTGATGTCTGTATTATCAGGTTGTGGAAGCCCAGATCCTGATCTCCTATTGGTGTATGGGCCGGCGAGATGCCACATGGGCTTCTCGGCATGCCGAATTCGGTACACTGAGATTGTGTGAGTAGTATTATGGTACCTGTAGGCTGATTGAATAGGTGTTTCTTGGGTATGCTTTCAAGGAATATTATTGTTTAGGAACCTGTTGAGAAAAAAAAAAAAAGGATTCTTTTGCTTAAGTTGACTGCCTTAAGTTAGCAGGATGACTGAAAAGATAGAAGCAATACTTGCAATAGAAATTATAGAATCTACCTCCGGAGCTTTTGGTGTAAGATTCGTCTATACATGTATGTTTGTGTAACTAAATTCATGTAAAGATTCATGTTTATAGCTGCATTTCAAATGCTTTCTAGGCATTTTATTTCATTGTGAAAGTGCATTGACTATTGCTTCTTTATTCGTTTGGTCTATTGAGTACGATCTATGTGTAGCTTAATTGTGAACTCATTTGATGAATGCATGTGTGAACTCATTTGATGAATGCATGGGCCTATGTAATTCTCATTCCCCTTCAGGCTATGGACAAACTGCATGCAATGGTGATATAGTTTCTTCAAAATGCGTTCGAATTATTTTTCAGTGTATTGCTTTTATAGACTCCTGAAGTTTTATTGTTTTGATTCCGTTCCTCATCTTCGTGTTCTTTTGTTTTCCAGACATATGGGACCATTGAAATCGATGAAACATGGTTCCTTGATAAAAGCTATCCGGAAGTTCACGATGGTGCGCCAGAACTATGGTACAGACATGCCCTTATTACTGTTTTTGATAAATGCATTTAGGAGGTCAAATGTATTAGGCTATTAGTAGTATTTTGAGACTTGTATAGGTGTATTAATTGACCCGTAGAGCGCATTAGCTCTTCTTATCCTTATGGAAGTAAATTAGGCCTAATACCCACCCAGTAACCTCTTTCCTTTTCTCCTTTAACCTTGTCGGTTACTGTAATGGCCTTCTCAAGTTGAAATTATCCGGAATCTTTTAGATGATTTCATTGTTGATCTTGGTTGATAAGTTAGTGTCCACATTTTCTGTTTGGTTCTAAATCTCTTTAGCCGTACTAGAGAGCTGTTTGAAGGAGATCAATAACTGTTACCTCTGTTCCTCTTCAAATGAAAAAACTCAAAAGATAATCGTCTTGTACTTGACTGCCATTTCTGAATTAGATATGCCTGCATTGACACCTCGGCAAGATTCTTAGATGTATTTTGTATGCGAAAGACCTAATGTTTTAGCCTTCCACCCTCTCCGTAACAGTGTCACCTCCTCTCCCTTCCATACCTCTCATCGATTAGTACTGCGAATGGGCTCTCACCTCCTTTGGAACCTTCCCTCCAAAGGGCTCTCGTGTTGAGCCAAGTAATGTCATCCGGGGGCTTTTCTTTCCTTTCCTTTCTTTTGCTCTCTGAGTTTGTGCAATGTGGTCTTACAAAAGTTTTCAATGTGAGTAAAGCGCTTAGTTCAACAAACGACCCCTCTGGCATTGGCGCATAGCCAACACGACATCAAATGTGGAGACAGTGTATCTTTCCTTTTTCTTACTCATGACTTGCCTGTTTTCCTTTGAGCCACCAACAATGATGAACAAAAAATAACAGAGGTCAAATTTCTGACAAACTGATTCTATTTGTTCTATAACTTCGTTTCGTACAGGTAAGTGAGGAAATGCACATTTGGAGGACTCTGGGGAAAGGATCCTGCTCTACTTCATGTCCAGAAGACGATCTAGATTAATTTCTTGATGAGATTCTGGATGATGAAAATCCGGCATTAAACCTAGTTCCGCCAGATTTGGAGTCTACTTCTTTGTCTCTGTTTATTGAATCTTGATTAAAGTTCGACAAAACGTAATTAACGGGGTTAAGCGATCCCACTGAAGCAGTCATCCCACATCCTACTGCATGTCCGGGTTTTGACATTTGTTGGATTGCATCATGCATTGTAACATATGAATAATGGAGAAAGTTCATGAATGGAAGATTAGTGATTTATATAAATTACTTAATGGGAAATGCCCCAAATAAATCCATGATCCTCTTCATTCCATGGAATTGATTGGCTGTTGAGGCCGTGTCAAACCACATAACTGAACAATGGAAATGAAACCATTGGATAAATGCCCACTTTTTACAGAGGGTAGGACAAAATCTGATATACCTTGCCTCAAATTGATTACAATGATGAGTGATAATGCCAAGGTCAAATAACAAAACTAGAGAACGGAAGGTGATGCAACCCAAATGAGATTATCAGCTGGGAAAAAATGGCACACGGGGGATCTCCCTGGCCGAGTCCCGAGCACGCGAAACGCCGTGTGATTGGGGTCCCACTGAGACGTATCCACGTGGCAAACACCCAGAGCCTCCACTCTCTCTCCATTTTCGCCACCCAGCAAAACCTCATACACCCTGTGCTCTCCATCTTTGACATGGCAATAGAAAACTGCATAAGGGTAGGGCATGGAGTGACATGCCACAATTTCAGGGCTCAAGATCTCATTTGGCTTTTCCAAAACTGTGTAGTTTTGGAAAGCTGCAGTGTGCCTCGAGAGGAGCTTGGTGGTCAGCACTCTAAACTGGGTTCCCAACCCAAAGACGCCGCGCGTCGAGTCGAGCATGGATTCCAGGGAGGTAGCACAGAACTTTGTCTCTCCTCTGAGGGGTGGAAGCTCACACTGGGACAGGGTGTGTTCCATTGCTTTGGCTTGTGGGGAGTCTTTGGGAAAGGAAAAGAAATCAAGGAGATTTGGGAGTTGGGATGAGGAGAAAGGAATCGAGTCAGATTCTTCCCTGGGTAGGAGATGAGGGTAGGTGGAAGGGGATTTTGTGGAGAAATATATGGGAATTGATTTTCCAACTTTCAGGTCATTGGTAGTGAAGAAAATGTTTTCATCTATGGCAGCTTGTTGCAGATCATGCATCTCTTTGTTGATCACCCTGGAGCCATTTGAATGGGTGCAGCAGTACTATAATCACACACAACAGCAGTTCATTTAGTCTCCAACCAAAACAAAACAATCCTTGTGGAAATTTTGCATTCAAAACAACAAGAACCCACCACGGCCCGATTCTGAGGCCGTGTTTGGATCATGGATTCATAGAGGGTTTTTAACGATGGAACAAGTTTGACGAGGAGGGAACGAAAGAAACGAGAGTTTAGTGTCGTATTTTATTCTTTTGGCCTTGCCATTTTCTGCGTGATGCTCTCGACAATTCTCCGAAAAATATGAACTTTCTCTAAGTACAAAACCATGATGGATCAAGACTAAAACAATGGATTGAAAAAGTGGACCTTTTTTGTTGTGGAATTTGTTATGTTTTCTGTTAATCTAACAAGAAAGGATGAGAACACAAAGCAACGGGCCGAAAAACAACAGAGAGAAATCAAAACAATAGGAAGTGAAGAACAATGAAAGAAAAGATAAAAGGGTCCTAAGAAAAATGTATAGAAATTACCTGGGAAACAAGTAGTAGAACATGGAAGAGGAAACTGAAAGAGGCAATTCCATAAACCATCATTTCTCTTCTTGCCAAGTTCTTCTACTTTCTTTTGTATTCTCTATGAGGGAAATGGAAAGGACAGAGCTATAAAACTTAACTGGTTATGGTCCTTATGGAGTTGAGATCAGCAGAAGAATATTTTCTAAGAGCAATAAAGTTTCAGAAAGTCTACCGAAGATGATAGCACTAAGGGGAGAGGTATACCGAAATTGACCTTAGGAGCAATAATGCACAAGGATCTAGGCTTACTGGATATTACGGAAGACAATGCTCTCGACAAAGCTCAATGGAAAATACGGATTCATGTAGACGACTTCAATTGATTGGGACTTAAGGCTCGGTTTGATTTGGTTACTAAATGTTCGGAAAGTCTACAACCAAGCACAAAAATGCATGCACAACACTCACGTTAATGTGTGCGGCTCACACAAATCCAAAAGAGCATTGCTAGGAACACAGTTAAGGAAAGAGTTGTATTCAGAACTGTCCGATGCACACATACACATACATCGTAGGGTTCTGAACAAATTGTTGTCCTGGACTTTTCCGATCCATAAATATGAAGTCAAACACACCAAAATTCAATCAGTTAATTACTTTCCTTGCTTTGACAATTGAAAAGGCTTAGCTAATCACTACGTTAGCAAATTCCTCATTTTCTTGCTCTCTCCAATTGGTCGAACCAAACAGAGCTCTCCACAGCATAAACTAATACAGACTTCCTTCCTTTTTCTTTTCTTTTTTTATAATAAGGTGCTTGCAGACTTTTTATCTTTATCTTTTCCCCCTTTTTTTGACCTTCAATCCCTTCCTTGTGCCCTAATGTTGACAAAAATTTCTGCTATTGCTACTCCCCTTCTTTTCTTTTTCTTTTTTTCCATAATACAGAGTGTCCCGGGTCAATTTGTATGTACCTCGGATTAATCCTTACAACTCTTTCCATAATCTTTTCACATGCTTACACGTTATGATGAGATAGCTCCAAAAGTTATTGGTAAGAGAAATCGAACATGAGACTCAAGGATGTAGCAAAGCAAACTATTCCTACTTTGTAGCAGGTTTTAGGCCATTGATAGATACTTGTCTAGTTCTACAAGTCAACCACCCAAAACCAATCAGATTTCTGCATTTGTAACAGGAAAGGATATGTCAAGGAATCTACCACATGAAAACTGAGATAATCTTCATAAACATTCCTCTTTTTCCTGACCAATTATATCCAGCCGACCAAACATATCTCTGTCAAACATAAGTTAAGTTACTTAATGGAATCAGGTGGTGGGTAGTTATTATCTAGGGAAAATCAAGAAATAGTAGTATATCTTTAGTTTGATTCATTACCAGTTGTAGAAATAGATGCATTTTTTGATGTCATAAACAGTAATGCATCAATGGAGGATATCATTTCGGTTTCTGGTGGTTGAAAATATAATTTGCCGACAAAGGCACTAAGTCCAATCGTAACATCAACCTAAATTCTGAACTATTCTTCCTGAAAGAATTGTGAGGCCCCATTTAGTCCACATCGGGAAATGAGTAGAAGTAGAAGTAATATATAAGTGATTCCGATCGGTTACAGTATACCTTGAGGTTAATTTTTTGAGCCACGTGATTAGACTAAAGATTAGCAGGTCAACTAGGCCGGGTTTCGACCAATTTGATCAATTCAGTTGTGGACCAGCAATGGATCCGATTTTGAAATCTGGGTCAATAGCATGGACCCGAAATGAAAATCGAGACGACGTCTCATATGACTTGTCCCCATAACGGAGGTTTTGACCGAAGCATTAGAGGGAGCAAGCTCCTAAATCGCAGGTCTTGACCCCATACCAGTACCTGGGGTCCCTGCCCCCTTTTTTCTTGTTCGCATTTCAGTCCCATCTCATCTACACAAATCACGAACACGATCCAAAATCTTCTCTTAGTGCAGAACTGTATCTTAGCTCATAGCACAAAAATCCAATTCTATGAAGTCAAACACTCACAGCTAATGAGTCCCTTGTCTTGACAATTGACAAGGCTATTAGCAAATACTTCACTTTCTTCTTATCTTTATTTTTTTCTTCTCTCTGACCTTCCATCCCTTTCATTTGCCCTAATCTTGACAAAGCCCTTCTTATCATAAATCGTGGGTAACATCATTTTATTAAGAAACTTGTGAGCAAATAGTAATAAGTACATGGAACTTGAGAAGACAACTCTAGAAAGATTCTATTTTATTGTGGCCAAGTAAACTAGCCGATTAAACTCTCTAAAATGTGTGGTCATCAAGAAGTCCCCATAGAAAATCCACTTGTTGGTGTCGAAATAGTATTGCCTAAGTCATTTTTTAGCTTGGTAGTTGGTGCACTATCAAATTGCCAAAAAGTCCTGAATTAAACTCATCTCGATGCAATTAAATGACTTAGATGATGTGACAAGTTTGGCAATTACCAAACTTGATGCCAAATTTTGACACTAAAATGGCATTGCCAAAATTTGGCATTGCATTTGGCTCAAGGGGTGGAGAGTGTTTTGCAAGTAAATAATGCTAAATTTTGATTTTAGCATGAAATTTGACACAAGGCTGAACTTGCTCTAAAACATCAATCAGTTGTAATGTGTGAGTGCACGCGTGCGCGATTGAGAAGTAGATAAGGAGAAAAGAGCATTTCGTGTGTGAATGCACGCTGGTGTGTTGAGAGATAGAAGGGGAGAAAAGAGCATATAGGATCACTCCAACGTCCCTCTTTCACACATCTTTTCTTTAAGTCAAAACGTTTGATGTGTCAACTTGTAGCCAATGGATTACACCAAGAGTTGCAACCTAATAGAACAGTACAGCCAAAATGTGACAGAGCCACAAAAGAGCTTTAATGAAACACAACATTTTCATTATACGAGGACATTAGATGTGGGTCCCTTCTCTTTTTTTTTCCCCCTCTAATCTAAAGGGGTGGAGGAGGGAGCGACTAGGGCGTAGCAACTCTTTGCGTGACCATAGGAACTCTAGACCCATGAGCTTTTTTTGCACCAAAGAGTTCACTTGATCGTATACAATAGAAATGTTTTTTTCTTGACAAGTGTGCTTATGCGCACATTGACTTGTTCCTAGGAGACAAATTCCATTGTCCACTAGCAGGGGACCTATTAAAGTCGAGACAAAGCCTTCTATGGACCGGCACCACAAGAGTTAGATAGCACCTCTCAAATATGAGACCTTGGAGGGATTGAACCGTTCAATCCAAAGCCTTTACCACCATGAGAGATAATGGAGAGGATCGGATCTACATGTAAGCCATGTCTTATTCATGTTAAACTAGACCCGTTCGCCAAATGTCCAGCTGAGGTGAAGTATAGGAATCTAACACTGTTGAAATTTGGTCTAAGCAACCTCTAAACGAATACCAACTCCAGCTTTCCTAATTTATGCTTACAAAAACATATCATCTCATATTTTTTTTTTCTGCTTGTACCATTAGTCTTTTGCTTGAGGCGGTGTTTGGATCGTGGATTTATAGGGATACATAGGGGAGAAGAAAAAGGTTGATGGAGAGATAAGAAGATGATATAGTGAAGGAGCTACTTTTGTTTTACAATCCGAGATCCAAACCTAGCGTAACGATTTACGAATCCTTGACATGGACCAAGGGCCATGACATAATCACCCTTTAAATACAGACACACAAAACAATATCAATATGGCCTCTTTGAAATGGTCTATAAAAACCAAGTCAGAGACTGAAATGGTCCAAGAAAATAAAGCAAGTGTAGGTTCCAACAGGAGGAAGAGATGAGAGCTCTATCTGCCTTCTTCCTCCTTTCCTTGTTTTTCTTGGTAAGCACTATTATTTCCTGGAAAGCCACACCTTATTATAATCACATGCATATGTACATGTATATGCATATGCATATCAATTTGTGTATGCATGTAGCTATGTTTATTTAATCCTACTTATTAAAAAAAATTACTTATCAAAAGAAAAAAGGTTTATTTAAATCCTTCTTGTTTAAAGTTTATCAAGCATCCCATTCAAGTCCCTGAATGTTATTTCAATAAGAAAATCAAACACTCATGTGATTGTGAATTCTTTTACTTCTTTTTGTGTGGTCAGTTTTCCAGCTTCTGTGATGCAAGAAAAGATCCAACAGAGTACTGGAATAGTATAATGAAAGGCGAGCCGATGCCCGAGTCAATTCAACAACTGGTACTCCATCAAGATCCCTCATCTCTATCCAAAGAGAAGATCAAAAAGTGGCACTCATCTTCTGGTAGTGTAAACATGGACCACTTCAGAACGGATTTCGATACAAGGCCAAATGCTATAATCTATCACAGCCATGGCGAGCCTAAAAATTGAGGCCTATGGTTCCCGATTATAGTAAGGCACAAAAGGAGCTGATATATATAGCCATGTCAATGTCCCTGACTAACTTAGATCAATTTCGCCTCTTTTCTGAGGGAGGTTGTGATTAGTAGTGCATGTTTAGCTGAAATTTGAAATCATTTCTTGTTTTATCTTGGGAAATACCAATCAAAAGTATTTTGTCTTGGGCTTAGAAGATGAGGTATGGAGGTTGAGCCTGTTTGTGTTTTGTGTCCCATGAGACTTTGCAACACCTGTTTTTTGAGTGTAGCTTCTCCAGCAATATTTGGGAGGCAATTTTACACAGATTTCAGATTCAAAGGAGTGTAGCTTCTCTGCTGTTAAGTTGGCTCTGGCTGCTGGGGTCTATCACCTCTGGATTGAGAGGACTACTAGTGTTTTTGGTGGTAGTCCTCGAAGGTCTGATGATGTGTTAGCTAGAATTGATGATAAAATTAGACTTCGAGTCTGTACTTGGAAGCAATTCCGGCTATGTAGCCAACGGAATATATCAAGTAGAGTTCTTGGGCCTGCTGTCCCCTAGTTTTGCTTTTTGTGAGGTTCTGTTTTCTTTGTATAGGTACTTGTATTGTGGGTTTATACTTTGTTTTTTGAGTTGGTTGGTTATAAAATGTGACATTTACCAGAAAAAAGAGTGTAATTTGGCTCTGCTAGAATATGTTGGCCTTCAACTGATCATCTCTACGAAGTTCTAAAATATTGAAAAAATTCCGCCTGGGTATATTTTTCCTAATCAGCCTTTGCTCTTGGTGCAGCCATCATCATTTTCCGTACACTAACACATATTCCAATTAATAAGTGTGCATTTATTTTCTGATGTTCAGTGTTAGTTTGGGTTCACAAAGGCTTAATTAGAGATTTTGAGGAAAGAGATTATAAAGTGTTTTGCAGCCTTCTTTCCAGCCTCTCCCTGACGCTAGAAACTCTAGAACTGGGTCTAAGATATTTTGTAAGTCGTCTGCGCTTGCCAATAGCTTTCATGGCTTCCATTCGTGGTATAATTTTTCCTGCTCTATCCCTATGTTAAGCATCCAATTCTTCATATGTGTCCAGAAGCAGACAGCAACAGTGGCAATGACCTATTCAAGTGTTTTCCAGCATAGACATTGCTTGCGTATTACATCCAGACTTATTAGTAGACCTATTACATGTTACCATTCCTGATGATAGTATCTGTTTATGAAACAAGAATATGCTTTCAATTCCACAAGATAATCAAGCCAGACTTATCTTACACCGCATGCCCAGTGAAAGGCACTTGCACTCTGAGGTTGTTTTGTATGCTAGAATGATTTTGGAAAGAAATGGAATGATCATTCATTACAGCCCGCATAAATAAAGTAGCATATCGGCCAACAAACTGGCATGTAAGGATTTTGGACTTGCACTATCGATATTTCAATACATCAGCTGATACTATTTACTGTCTTACTTTTACATCGACCAAGACCAATACATGGTCGTATGAGCAATACAATACGCATCCTGATACCCCTATGAATCTGGACAGAAAGCATGATTTCTAAAATGGTAATTCGAAAACGATCAACTGGTTCAAAAACATGTTAAAACCACACTTAATGCTTTAAAAGCTATAACAGTGTAACAAACGGAGATGCATTATTACCTTCTCTATGTATTCTTCATTCAGCTCAAGGCCAGTCTCCTTGTCTGCTTTTAAGTTCCACTGCAACTACTTCAAGAAAAATTTCCATTAAACAATGCTCGATTCCCATCTTCATTCTCGTTACCCAACTTGGACAGGAGTCTCATGCTCCTTGCAGCTTCAACCTCATAAAATTGCCATCAATCTCGTGTAGTGCCACATTAACACCATCAGCAATTGAGATATGGTTGAATTTCATCCAACACAACCTCCACATTTTCTGCTGTCAAGGGAAACTCCACATCAGAATCTGGGGCAACAATTGCCTCTACGACAGCAAAATAGCAAACAGGGTGGACTTAGGAAACATCAGTAAAAATGCCAATCTTAGTACCAAAAGCTAAAGCATTAAAAAACACATTGTAAAATTTTCCCAAAAACAAATCAGTCGCTTCTACTGTCTAAATGATAAACAACAGTGATCTTCTTACAAAAGTTTTCTATAAGTTGCGCGTAGAAGGGACAGCAACCCAAATAAAATAGGAGCGTAGGACAAGGCCTGTGAGAGGCTTACAAAGACCATACTGAAGTGGGCCAACAAAAACCAAGGCTTAATCATCGAATTCACTGAAAGAATCATATCTCAAACACAACTGTTGGGATGAGTTTTTTGAGGAAACTTATTTATACCAGACTTCTTATGCTTTCTTGGCCAAACCAGCCCCTCTTCTAAGTCACATATGGGAGTCCTACCATAAAAAAAAATATATATCTAGCCAACTAAATTTAAACTATCTACATGCTAACCAATAGACATGTTTTCAAGCATTCCTGATTTCAGCCAAAAATATAAGCAACGATAGAGTTTCGGCACAGCTTTATCTCACTGATGGCAATAGAAAAGAAGCTGAGAACTAAAGATAAGCTTAGGAAATGGGGAGTTATTCCATCTTCATTAGCTCTTTGCTCCTTCTGCCATCAAGAAACAAAATATAAATTTCACATCTTCTTTCTCTGCTCCTACTCTAGGCACATTTGGCAGCAGGTTTATCATCTAGGTGTACTCCGCAATTTCAAGGCGCCAAGTCGGAATCATTTAAAATAATGGCGTACCAATAAGGCCTCATTTGGTGTAAATAAGCCACTAGCTTATTTTTGTCTTATTCATTTTTCTTTCAAAACTCTTAGTTATGCGCCAATTTTTTTTTATATACAGTATATTATATGTTTGTCTTGACGAGTGAAATCGGCAAAAATAAAAAATTATGATCAAAACTCCAATTTTTTTTTTTTTTAACTCTAACGAACTACAATTTTTAACCAGACAGTTAAAATCATCTCAATTCACACAGCTCAAATTGGCAAGCAGATTTTCTCCTGATAAGAAAAACCAAAGCGCTCTGTTCTGAGAGAATCCACACGGAAGTACATCTAAAGAAATGAAAAGTGAAAATTTTGGTTATAAAGACAGGAATAGCCAAAAAAACAAATAATCCAAAAGATCGAGTTGGATGAAATCCATAGCCTAAATTGAATAGCGTACAATTCGGATAAAAATTGAGATTTTGCATACCCGAAATGTGACAGGCCAGAATCAATTCGCAGAGAATTGACGGTCGTTTGTGACCGAAGATGTAGTGAGATATAATATGCATACACAGAGGGAGAGAGCTCAGAGAGAGAGAGAGAGTAAATGGGGACGACGAATTGTTAGAGACGTCTTCCTCACCATTGGGGGCGACTGAAAGGACGTCGACCGGGTTTTCTTCAGACCTCGCCTCTTCAAACGCTGGAGGTCCATGAAAACGACGTCGCCGAATTGCATTCAGACTTCGCATCTTCTAACTGAGAAGTCCTCCAAGACATGTAATTCGTAAATTTCAAACTCGTTCTGAGTTTATTTGTTGATCGAAAATGTTCAATTGGCAGAGATGGACAAAAACTCAAACCTGGATGACGATCATGTTCATCGGATTTCAATCGATACATAATCGGAGACGATTTGTGTGGATTTATTTTTGTGAAAATAGATTTGGCCACACTTGATGAAACCCACTTCATTGAAAACGACGACGTGTCTCCTTAAAGATCTCATTCCAGGACCTACGAAGTCTAATCGGTAAAATTGCAAACTCGTGCAGGGTTTATTTTTATTTCCTGATCGAGACTGTTGGAGTTGTAGAGCTTATCAGGAAGATAAACTTTGTTGAAGATAGAGTTAATCGGATATCGATTGATACAGAATCGGAGATGACTTTGTCAAATTTGTTTTTCTGAAAATAGACTTGGCCACACATGATCATACCCACTTCATCACGGAATACAAATTCACTCCTCCGAGGGGAAAGGGAGCTATGGAAGGAAAGAAGGAATTGGCGGGAATCGGGATCGATCTCAATTCCATAGTACCAGACACGTCTCTTCTAATCTTCCATTGTTTGATTTTGTCAAAAAAAAAAAGGTAACTTCGAACTCATATTATGAAAATGAAAGATAATTTTCAGATTTTTTTTGCATTGTCAAAAAGATTTTCAAATGACATCTATCGAACAAGATCCATATTGATACGAAAATTATTTGCGTAAATATATGATTTTTGAGATTGAAATTACCTTTTTTTTAAAAGAAAGCGGAACACCCCCTTAATCCGCGCCGATGAAGGTGTATTTGCACCCGTTAAAATGCAACAGTTGACGATTTGTAGAGAATTTTGAGGCTTGAATTGAGTGGATCCCTAGCCTTTTTGGCTTTGGCTTCGAGTAGCATTTTTGTCTTGATGCCTTTGATTTCTTCAACGAATCTCTAACGTAACTGTGATGATGATGCCTTATTTGGATGGTGTTATGAAAATTTTTGAGTTTGGTTTTTGGGTAACGAGTGGAAAGAGAAATTAGGATAATAATTGAAAATATGGGTAATGAATGAAGAGAGATAGAGAAAGAAATGAGAATAGGCTCCGTTCCAGAAACTTTCTTAAAAAATAAGCAGCTTATTTCACATTTTCAAACTAAAAAATACTAATGTAAATGAAAAATAATTTTTTAATTTTTCTTGCACCGTATTAAAGATCTTAATGAGATCTATCAAACTAGATCCATATTGGTAGGAAAATTATTTGCGTAAACACATTATTTTTGAGCTTGAAATTGCCTTCTTAAAAAATAAGGACTTATTTAAGGTTCCGGAACGGAGCCCTAGAATTGAAGAGTGGAGAGAAAGAGGAGAGTAATGAATGAAAGTAGGGGTAATGAGTATTTTTTGAGTTGGATTTTTCTTTTTCAAAATGCCATCCAAACAATTCTTGTGCATCTCCAACATTTGGTGATGGAGGCAGTCATAATCTGTCTTGTAATCAAACCAAACCAAACCAAACCAAACCGAGCATTGAGTCCCTATCCATTCGGTTCAGCTACATGAATCCTATTTTTCCTATATTATCTGTCTTCAATCCTCGGAATTTCATGTGAACTGGTCGTGACAGTATTAAGTCTCCCAGTCCTATCTTAAATGTAGTGAGCCCTCTTCTTTGAACGAATGATGTCAGTTTATTTTGTATATTCAAAGATGTCTTCTTAATGGTACCAGACAAATAAGATGACTTCAATTTTTTGGTACTCTAGGTGAAAAGTGAAGGCCTTCCGTAGAACATTGTTTCCACAATTCCACTCAGCATTTCCAGTGGTTTGATTAACTCAGGAAACATAACGCAATGAGCCATTGTATTATACCAGGTATGAAACTATTTCTTCGGGGAAATGCGAAAAGATTGATGTCTATAGGCCATATGTTGTCGTACCCAATGATCTGGATTATTTCACTTTATTACACTCTTGATCACAGAGTACTTAGCATAACACGATATTTGTTACAATGGACACAAGCACTAATAAGGTGCTAGAACAAAGAGAATGAATGATCAAACTCCAACAATAAGACTAAGATCAAACTAGGATGCAATCCATACGAGATTATCAGCTGGAAAGAAATGACAGACTGGTTTGGACCCTGGCTCGATCCCCAGCACCCGAAAGGACACGTGATTTGGGCTCCACTCAGAGGTGTCCAGGTGGCAAACGGCAACAGCTTCCACTCTGTCTCCATTATCACCACCTAGCAATACCTTGAACACCTTGCTTTCACTCTCTTGGTAGTGGCAGTAGAAAATTGCATAGGGGTAAGGCATGGTGTGACATGCCACCATTTTTGGAGCTGAAATTTCTTCGGGCTTTTTCAAGATAGTGTAATTCTGCAAAAGCGTTGTTGATTCTGTGAAGTGGGTAGTGGAAAGTACTTGGAATTGGGAATTGAATCCGAATATTTCATTCACAAAATCAAGCATCAATTCCAAGGATGTGGCACATAACTTGGACTCTCCCTTTATTGGTTTCATCTCACATTCTCTAAGTGTATCTTCCATGGCTTTGGCTTGTGGAGAGGCTTGTGATAAGGAAAAGATTTGAAGAAGGTTTGGGAGTGATTCTTGTGAGAAAGGAATGGAATCAGCTTCCTCTCTGGGTAGGAAATGAGGAGAGGTAGAGGGGTCTCTCTTTGGGAAGTAAACTGGAATTCTTTTTCCCACCTTTAGGTCTTCTATAAAGAAGAACACCATGAGTTGAGGGTCCATGTGATCCATGTGTGATGATGGATAGGCATGAACATGTGCCATATGATATTTTTCATTAGCATCCATACTATGGAGTCGTAGAACGTTCGTATCCATAGGGATATCATCATTCACTGGGTGTCTTATAGCATTCATCTTATTGTTCCCATTAGAGCACTGCAAAACAATAACTAGCATTTTAGCAAGTTCTATATTCGTAGCATCGTACAAGTCAAAAAAATAAGTTAAGCAAGCATCCAATTCATTCAAACTTCAATTAGAATATGAGAACAAGTTGTTCAAATGCTCAATCCAATGATCGTATTTAGAATCGTTCATTTGGTCTGAATTCTCTTGAAATTTAGATGTTTTTTTGTGTGTGTAGTCTAATTCTTTTGGACTGTTAAGTTCAAACTTCTCCATCTGCAACCATCATTTCATTAGAGAGTCAGAGTCACTTGGGGTTCCCAGAACCACCCCCTTGTTTTCTCTCCACTTGTTACTCCCATCTCTCTCTATCTATCTCCACTTATTATCCCAAAAAATTCCAAGTTTTGCATGTTTCTTAGAAGTATATTTATCAAAGTAGCAAGAACAAGAAGAACAGCAATAGATAAAGGAGTGAATCAAGCACAGCTTAGAGATTACCATCACAAGCAGTAGACAAAGGAATATGCTCCTTGAAACATATCCAATTCCCATCTTCCCTCTTCCCTTGAAGCTCCTATGAGTTTCTTTCCTCCTTCTAAGGCCAAAGGAAACACTCCTATACTTGAAATCTAAGGCAATCTTTTGATTATCCTATGAGCTGCTCTACATTTTAAAATTTAGATAACCCTTTTGTCCACTACACTGGTTAGTATTTTACTCGGGGGGCCCATGCAGATTCAACTTGTGAAGTGTAATGTTGTTATTAGGGGTGTAACCGGTTCGGTTCAGGGGGGTTTTGACGAAACCGGATGAAACCGGTTCAGGGACTAGAAGGAACCGCAACCGAGTTTTGATGGTCGGTTCGGTTCGGTTCATTAACCGGTTCGGTTCGGTTCGCCAAAAATTTTGAAAATATTTAAAAATTATTTAATATATATATATATATATTAAGAAATTTTAAAAATATTTAATATATTTAAAAAATATTCAATATATATATATTAAAATATATTAAAAAATATTTAATATATTTAAAAAATATTTAATATATATATATATATTAAGAAATTTTAAAAATATTTAATATTTTTAAAAAATATTTAATATATATATATATATATATATATTAAAAACCGGTTCGGTTCGGTTCGCCGAAAATTTTCAAAAACCGAGAACCGAACCGGTTTCAAAACCGAACCGAGTTCAAGAACCGAACCGAACCGGAAAATGAAAAAAACCGAAAAAATGAACTGGTTCGGTTCGGTTCTTGAACTCGGTTCGGTTCGGTCGGTTTTTTGTTCACCCCTAGTTGTTATACCTTTTTCATTTTCTTTTAACATTTGGTTAGCTACTTGCTACCTTACCATTCTCCTATACAATTATTTACTTTTCTTGTTCTCATCCTTTTGAAATTCCACATGCATCTGTACTACAGCATTCTGAATTTTAATTTTGACGTTGCCTAATTAAGAACAAAACACACGACTATTCGGTAGTGCGCAATGAAATTGACACGGTTTGGTAATTAATTATTGGTAGCTCAAACTTTGATCATTTACCTCAAATCTTTCTTTGATCATTTACCTCAAATGTTTCATCACAGCAAGATATCAAATCCAAGTGAAAACTCCCTTTTTAATATTTAAACTATAGCTGCAATACAATACAATATCCATTATCCAAATAATTAAGTTATCAAGACAGGCCTCTTGGACTCTAGCTCATAATGCAAGATAAAGAACACAGATGGTTCAACTATCTTATCTGGTAATAGCATCTGTATAATTGTTCCAAGATAGCCTGGCCTCAGCTTAAACACAGCCAATGTACTTTTGGACCAACATTGTGGTTATGGAACTCATGATCCATTTTTTGATAACTCGGTATCAGCCAATTAACAGACTAATCCGGAGGACCAATCCTCCCGTTCACTAGCAGGGGCACGCGAATAGGAATCGGAGCCCAGACCAAAGGCTTAATGAGACATTGGTTGTCAGGTGACTGCCGCTGCGCCAATCTTGGGGTTGTGAAGCTGATGATCCATGCTTCCAATAATTCTGTGTATATGGATTGCAGGTATGCTGTCACCATCTTATATAATAGAAAAAAAAATACTTTATCAAGGCAATAATAGCCATAGAAAAATATATCTGTGAGGGATCACGAGATTTGTACCCCAACAAAAACAAGTGTTATTGATGCTTTCCTTCTACAATAATGGACTGTTTAGAGCCAACGTGAATCCTGTGGTTTCTATTCCACCAAACAAATGTGTTCATCAATTTCCTTGTTGGTCTATATATAGCATGTGGTCTTAGAACCCTTTTGGAAAATTAAGAGAACTTGAAACCGGCTAGAAATGGGATCACTTTTTGCTTTCTTCATTCTCTTCTCACTTGTCCTGGTAAGACTAAGAATACCCTAATGAGTCCATAACTGGCTATGTATAAGTACACTTTGAGTCAACTTGAATTTTCCCATACGAATTTATAGATAAGTGTTTGTACGTAATGTGGTAGCATTGCATTCATTATGATACGGAGCGGGCCTCGTTTTGAAAGGAATGCAGTTCTACTGTCACAACATTCTGAACGCTTTTTTGAAACAATTTAGCGGTCCTTATCGTCTTCATGATTGACTAATTGTTTTGTGCATCTTCATTCTGCAGTTTGGGAGCACCATTGATGCGAGACCAGACTCCGGAGAATACTGGAAAGGCGTTATGAAGGATCAACCCATGCCAGAAGCACTTCACGGCCTACTCCCTCGGGGATCAGTGTCCCCCCTCCCCACCACCGCGAAAACCGACTGTCACACATCAACCGAAGCGACAAACAACGACCAAACTGCTAAAACTTACGTGAAAGACTTTGAACCGAGGCCTAGTGCGACTGGCTACCACGACGATAGTACTAAACTAACTGGAGAGAAATCCTTTGCGAACGACTTCGAGCCGAGGCCTAGTGTGACTGGCTACCATGATGATAGTACTAAACTAACCGGAGAGAAATCCTTTGCGAACGACTTCGAGCCAAGGCCTAGTGTGACTGGCTACCACGATGATAGTACTAAACTAACTGGAGAGAAATCCTTTGCGAACGACTTCGAGCCAAGGCCTAATGTCTCGGCTTACCCTGATGATGCTGGTCTGAAAGAGAAGAAGTCCTTTGTTAAGGATTTTGAACCAAGGCCTAATATCTCAGCTTACCATGATGATGCTGGTCTGAAAGGGGAGAAGAAGTCTTTTGTTAAGGATTTTGAACCAAGGCCTAATGTTTCTGTTTATGATGATTAAGGACAATCTATGACGAGTGTATTAAGATTACTTAATCTGGAATGGTGAAGCTATGTAAGATGCGAATGGTGTGTGTTTCTTGTGATCAGGTGTGTAGCGTGAAGAGAGTGATTACTACGTTTATATGGAAAATAAGGAGCTTGTGATGGGTGATTATTGATCAAATAAATGTACCTTCCCTTTCGATCGGTATATATTTCTTGTTTTTGCTGATATTCAAAAAAAAAAAAAAAATTGCTATTCGAAAATAAATTATGGGAATTTGTTCAACCAGCTCGATTCACACCCAAAATCTGGTTGTGCCACTTGTGTGTGTGAGAGAGGGGAATAACTCGGCGGCTAATCCGGAGCACTAATTGCATTATTCACTAGCTTGGAGGGGCCACTATAGAGGGGCTATTTAAAGCTGGAACATATATGGAGTCCAATACACAAGTTGATATTGCGCGAGTGAGAGTCGAACACTAAATCAAAAGCGTTCTGAAGCCTCTGGTTGTCAAGGGATTACTACTGCGTCATCCGGGGTAAGGGAGAGATGCAGCATCTGAAAACTATTTGTGGAAACAAAAAGGCAAGGTATTCCATCAAGCCAGTAGTGTGATTTACCATATGGAGTTGGAGGAACAAGGCAGACAAAATCCCTTCATTACTTTATTTTTTTTTCATCTAAGGAAAATTAATTATACTTCTACATGCAGTTTTCTAAAACACATAACCTATGTGGTTCCAACTTTAAAATGAGCTAATAACCCTCCATATATTGCTTCAAATCGATCGACAAATAGCAGTGTCATGATCATATAAAAGAGGATATAAAATATGTGTATAAAGTATAAACTTTAGATTCAACTCAAAAGCTTCGTCTCTTACCAATGTGAGACTTCTATTATGCAAGAAAATGCTAATGTACGATCGAAATTTAGACTGTTTCGTCCGGTCTGAAAAATTAGACCGGAGAAGATCTGAACCATTTGCAAATCTATATCCAAGCTATAAGAATTTTGTGCGCATTCATGTTTTACGAGAAAATTTTTGACACTCCAAACCACAAGAAAGTGACTATCGTTTCACATTTAAATCACACGTGGTCATGTTTGTTTTCGAAATCAATAATTCAATCACCACACCCACTTACACACTCATTAATTTAAATGAGCGCGTAACAGTGTAAGTGGGTGTGATTTTAGCATTATTGTTTCGAAATAAACGACAAAAATCAAATAATGGAAATTTAATATTTAACGAACAACAATGTACACCAGGCATACAATTTTTGGCCAGACGGTTAAAACCATCTCAATTCACACGGCTCAAACTGGCAAGTAGTTTTTCTCCTGATAAGAAAAACCAAGGTCCAAAGCGCTCTGTTCTGGGAGAATCCATAGAAGTACATTTAAAGAAATGAAAAGTGAAAGTTTTAGTGATAAAGACAACAACAGGCAAAAAAAAAAAAAGAAAACAAATAATCCAAGCACCAACAAAGAAGATCGAGTTGAATTAAATTATGTAAGATGAAATCCATGGCCAAAACTTGAACCGCGAACAATGCAGATAAAAATTGAGATTTTGCACACCTGAAATGTGACCGGCCAAAATCAATTCGCAGAGAATTGACGGTCGTTTGTGATCAAAACACGTGACTATTCGGAAGTGCGCAGTGAAATTGACACTGTTTGATAGTTATTATTGGTAGCTCAAACTTTGATCATTTACCTCAAATCTTTCTTTGATCATTTACCTCAAATGTTTCATCACAGTAAGACATCAAATCCTAGTGAAAACTCCTTTTCTAATATTTAAACTATAGCTGCAATACAATACAATATCCATTATCCAAATAATTAAGTTATCAAGGCAGGCCTCTTGGAATGCAAAATAAAGAACACAGATGGTTCAACTATCTTATCTGGTAATAGCATCTGTATAAATGTTCCAAGAAAGCCTGGCCTCAGCTTAAACACAGCCAATGTACCTTTGGACCAACTTTGTGGTTATCGAACTTATGATCCATTTTTTGATAAGTCGGTATCAGCCATTAACCGACTAATCCAGAAGAGCAATCCTCCCGTTCACTAGAAGGGGCACAATAAAATCCTGGACAACATAAATATTGATAGCACGAAAATAGGAATCGGAGTCCAGACCAAAGGCTTAATGAGATATTGGTTGTCAGGTGACTACCTCTGCACCAATCCTTGGGGTTATGAAGCTGATGATCCATGCTTCAAATAATTCTTTGTATATGGATTGCAGGTATGTTGTCACCATCTTAGATTATAAAAAAAAAAAACTTTATCAAGGCAATAATAGCCATAGAAAAATAAATTC
Organism: Rhododendron molle; assembly: GCA_025413875.1. Lineage (NCBI taxonomy): Eukaryota > Viridiplantae > Streptophyta > Magnoliopsida > Ericales > Ericaceae > Rhododendron > Rhododendron molle. Next base: position 52,094,372 of record CM046398.1, read on the forward strand.
GTGACGGATCATGAGATTTGTACCCCAACAAAAACAAGTGTTATGATGCTTTCCTTCTACAATAATGGACTGTTTGGAGCCAACGTGAATCCTGTGGTTTCTATTCCACCAAACAAATGTGTTCATCAATTTCCTTGTTGGTCTATATATAGCATGTGGTCTTAGAACCCTTATGAGAAACTAAGAGAACCTGAAACAGCTAGAAATGGGATCACTTTTTGCCTTCTTCATTCTCTTCTCACTTGTCCTGGTAAGACTAAGAATTCCTGATGAGGAAAATTACTTGATATCCATAACTGGCTATTTAGTATACACTTTGAGTCAACTTGAATTACCCATACAAATTTATCGATAAGTTGCATGTAAATGTGGTAGCATTGCATTCATTCTGATACAGAGCGGGCCTCGTTTTGAAAGGAATGCAGTTCCACGGTCACACCATTCTGAACACTTTTTTGAAACAATTTAGCTGTCCATATCGTCTTCATGACTGACTAATTGTTTTGTGCATCTTCATTCTGCAGTTTGGAAGCACCATTGATGCAAGACCAGACTCCGGAGAATACTGGAAAGGCATTATGAAGGATCAACCCATGCCAGAAGCACTTCACGGCCTACTCCCTCGGGGATCAGTGTCACCACTCTCCACCACCTCGAAAACCAACTGTCACACATCAACGGAAGTGACAAGCAACGACCAAACTGCTAAAACTTATGCGGAAGACTTTGAACCGAGGCCTAGTGCGACTGGCTACCACGACGATAGTACTAAACTAACTGGAGAGAAATCCTTTGCGAACGACTTCGAGCCGAGGCCTAGTCTGACTGGCTACCACGACGATAGTACTAAACTAACTGGAGAGAAATCCTTTGCGACCGACTTCGAGCCGAGGCCTAGTGCGACTGGCTACCACGACGATAGTACTAAACTAACTGGAAAGAAATCCTTTGTGAACGACTTCGAGCCGAGGCCTAGTGCGACTGGCTACCACGGCGATAGTACTAAACTAACTGGAAAGAAATCCTTTGCGAACGACTTCGAGCCGAGGCCTAATGTCTCAGCTTACCCTGATGATGCTGGTCTGAAAGAGAAGAAGTCTTTTGAACCAAGTCCTAATATCTCAGCTAACCAAGATGATGCTGGTCTGAAAGGGGAGAAGAAGTCCTTTGTTAAGGACTTTGAACCAAGGCCTAATGTGTCTGCTTATGATGATTAAGGACAATCTAGGAAGAGTGTGTTGAGATTAATTAATCTGGTTTGGTTAAGCTATGTAAGATGCAAATGGTGTGTGTTTATTGTGATCAAGTGTGTAGCGTGAAGAGAGTGATTACTACGTTTATGGAAAAAATAAGGAGCTTGTGATTGGTGATTGTTGATCAAATAAATGTACAAAGTTTTGTATTTTCCACTCCAGATGTTTAGAGATCATCTATTTCTAGTTTTTATTTTATCGGCATCTATTTCTAGTTTGTGCTGGTACTCAAGGAAATATGTCTAAATTGATAGAATTTCCTATTCAAAAAAAAATATATATATAGAATTTGTTCAACCAGCTTGATTCAAATTTCAAACTCCAAATCTGGCCGTGCCACTTGTGAGTGTGTAAGAGGGGGATAACTCGGTGACTAATCTGGAGCACTAATTCCGTCAGGGGCCACCATATAGGGGCCATTTAAAGCCGGAACATAGTCCCTTATATATGGAGCCGAATACACAAATTAATGTCACGCGAGTGAGAGTCGAACCCCCAAATCAAAAGCTTTCTGAAGCCCCCTGGTTGTCAAGGGATTACTACTGCCTCATCCCAGGATAAGAGAAAGATGCAGCAAGTGAAAACTATTTGTGCAAGGTACCCTTTGTCAAGTTTTCTATAATAAATTATTATTTTTGTCGATAAAAAAAAAAGAAAGAAAGTATTCCATCTCGCCAGGAGAGTGATTTACCATATGGAGTTGGAGGAATAAGGCAGACAAAATCCCTTCATTACTTTAATTGTTTCATCGTATGAAAGTTAATTATACTTCTACATGTAGTTTCCTAAAACACATAACCTATGTGGTTCCAACTTTAAAGTGAGCTAATAACCCTCTATATATGGCTTCAAATCGATGGACAAATAGCAGTGTCATGATCATGTAGAATAGCAAAGGGTAATATGAGGATATAAAATATGTGTGTAAGGTATAAACTTTCGATTCAACTCGAAAGCTTCGTCGTCTCTTACTAATGTGAGACATCTATTATGAAAGAAAAGGCTAATAATGTATGATCTAAATTTCGTCCAATATGAAAACTTAGACCGAAGAGGATCTGAACCCTTTGCAAATCTATCCAATCTATAAGAAAGTTTTTGACACTCCAAAGTCCAAACCACAAGAAAGTGACTATATATATCCTTTCACTTTTACATCATACGTGACCTAGTTTGTTTCCGAAATCAATCATTCAACCACCACATCCACTTACACGCCCATTTAAACGAGCATGTAAGTGGGTGTGATTCTAACATTTTTGTTTCGAAATAAAACTACAAATATCAAATCATGGAAATTTACGTTTTTCGAAACAGATTGGTACCTCGTTCTGCAAAGGGAAATAAGTAAGTACTTATTTTTTAAATTAAGAGTGATATATTATAAAAGAATGATATGTCTCGTTAAATAAAAAATAAATACTTAAAAAATAAAAACTTTAACGTAAGCCCAACACTGTAAGAGACATTTCTTTGCGAAATAAACTTACTTCGTGGTACTATCCAGTTGGTTATTTACAGTTACTATTTATCAAGCTCAAGCAATTTCCTCATCATTGCGTGACCTCACACACACCATCATACGGTGACACACATTAGAATCCAAAATCATGACCGTCAATCTAAAAAACACTCTTCAAATCCGCTGTGATCAGTAAACTTTCAACGGCGTGGATGAATAACCCTTGCGGTCTCATAATAACACACGTAGACCGCGTACGCAGGAAAGGCAAGAGAAACACCAGAAAAATGGTGTATAGAATCGAAGAAACCCCCCTTTCGAGAGTCCCCAAACAAGCCCTTGAGATATGGAAGACAAGCGAAAGGACGGCGGGAACCAACCACCACGCTCCTCCGCCGGAGATTCCGCCGGAACTCCGTCTAAGCGTCCGGATGCGCCGGCGGCCGAGCCACCTTCTTCGCGGCGGAGAGGCGGAAGCCACAAGAGAAAAGCCAGCGGCAATGGCGCGACCCCTCCGACGACGTCGTCGAAGCGCCAAGCGCGCGAGAAGAACTCCTCGGCTGCGGCGGCTCCGATCCACAACGGTCCGTTAACCAGAGCTCGGCAGTCTCCCGCAGCCGACGAGGCTGTGAAAATCGAGGCGGCTGCGGCAGCGGAGGGAGCCGGTGGTCGGCAAGTGGCGAGGGCGGCGGCGGCGGTGGTGGAAGAGGATTGGGAGGCCAAGGTTGAAGCTGAGTATGAAGTGATTATATCGCGTGGTGTTAATGCTCATGCAGTTCCGATTCCCGCTGGTTAGTTGGAAAAAAAATGCAACTTTTTTAACCCTAGTTTTTGTTCACTTGGGTGAATTTTCCTTTTAACCCTAAAATTTGAATCTTTGTGAGTTTTGCTTTATTTTGTTGAATTTATTGATGTGCGGATGCTTGTGTGGTTGGTTAGCTGAAGTGCAACTTTTGGAACCCTAATTTCTGTTCACTTGGTTGAATGTCTTGATCTGTGAATGCTCATGTAGTTCTGAAATGCAACTTGTTCAAACCGTAGTTTTGTTAGCCAAAATGCAACTTTTTTTTTTGGTAAATAGCCAAAATGCAACTTGTCAAACCCTAGTTTTATTTATTTAGTTGAAGTGCAACTTTTGGAAGCCTAGTTTTGGGATGCCGAGGTTGAAGCAGAGTATGGAGTGATTAGATCGCGTGGTGTTAATGCCCATGCAGTTCCAATTCCCGCTGGTTTGTTGAAAATGCAACCTTTTTCAACCATAGTTTTTGATAATTTGGGTGAATGTTTTTTTAACCCTGAAATTTGAATCTTTTTATGTTTTGTTCAGTGGTTGAATGATGCAGCTCGGCCTCCTTTTACGAAATTATTTGCAAGAAGAGATCACGAACTTGTACTTAGTTTCTAGATTCCTATATTTATTAACATATGCAAGTTCGAGATCTCTTCTTGCTCTTAGTTTCTAGATTCCTATATTTATTGATGACTGATGAGCGAATGCTTGTGTGCTTGTTGTTCTCGTTGGTTAGTTGAAGTGCAACTTTTAGAACCTTAATTCTTGTTCGTTTGGGTGAATTTCTTTGCATGAGAAGGCTCATCTGGTTCTAATTCCTGCTAGTTAGCTGAAATGCAACTTGTCAAGCCCTAGTTGTTTCATTTAGTTGAAGAACAACTTTTGGAACCTAATTTCTATTCAGTCGGGTGAGGTTACTGATATGGGAATGCTCATGTGGTTCAGATTCCCACTTGTTACAGAGATGGGAATCAATTCTTCTTGGCAAAGATAGTTGATTTCTTTGAATTTGCTTGTATAAAACAATTGAGGGTGCTTATTCGAAAAGACAAATTTGATTTTCACTTTCTTTCTTCGATAAAGAGTTGAAAAGAGAGAGGCTTGTTCGTTTCTGGACCTAATGTTGGATTTCAGGGGTTTTGTATGGAAGTAAAGTTTTTTATTTTAGCTTCTTCTTAAATCTCTCCCTGCCTCTCGTGGTATTCAGGTTGGTTTTCTTGGGCAAAAGTTCATCCATTGGAAGAGCAAGCAATGCCGTCTTTCTTCAATGGAAAGACAGAGAACAGAACCCCAGAAGTATATTTGGACATACGTAACTGGATCATGAGAAAATTCCATGCGAACCCTAGTACACTGGTCGAATTGAAAGATTTGTCGGATCTCTCTGTTGGGGAGTTGGACGCCAGGCAAGAGGTGATGGAGTTTTTGGACCATTGGGGTTTAATTAACTATCACCCATTTCCAGAAAATGGTTCTGCTGTGAACCCTAGTGGTGATGGGGAAGCGAAGACAGATTCGTTGGTTGAGAAATTGTTTCGATTTGAAACAGAACAATCGTGTGCTCCAGCAGCACCTAGAACTAATGTAATTACACCAGCTGCTCCATCTGGGGTACTTCCAGAGTCATCTCTCGCTGAAGAATTAGCAAAGACTGAGGAGGGCCCCTCTGTTGAATATCATTGCAATTCTTGTTCAGCTGATTGTTCCCGTAAGCGCTACCACTGCCAGAAGCAGGTTCGTTGTTTCCCTCAAGTTTGTTATGTTGATGGTGAAGTGCGTACTTTGAATGATGGACTGCCTAGCTAGTTCCAACTTCCATTTCTATGTAGGTTTAGTGATCCTCTGTGCCACCAAAACACCTCAGCAGTTCATAATTTTTGTGCATATCAGGTTTTCTGAGTTGCTCTTTCTTTTTTTGGTGCAAAGTTGCTCTATCAAATAGAGTAAAGGAGGGAAGAAAATTAGGAATCACGAACTCTGTAGGTGTAATGAGAATACCAGGTTGAAGAATTCCAAATTAGGTTGTGGGAGATAACGAAGTGGAACCATTGGTAGTTACCAGTCTAACTGTTACAACGTAACTTGGATTATGTGGAATCAAGTAGTTTAGCAAATTTATGTGCTTTTTGGGGGAAGTTTTTACCATGTGAGGACATTCATCTTGATACTTGATAGAAAATATTGAAATCCATTCTGGTACTTGCTTCTTTAGCACAGGAATTGGCGTCGTGTTATTAGATGAACCATTTAAAATCATTAGAAATGAACAAACGTGAGAAGTGGTCCAATGCTTCCACATCCCTTTTGAAAAAAGCATCTAGAACAAATATTTAATTTTTGTCAATTTCTGGGCTCTGATGTTGCAATTTTCTCTCTCTTGGAATTGTTTAAGTTTCTTTCTTGAAAGGTTTCCTGTGTGCTGATTCTTTTCTTGTTTGTCACACAGGCTGATTTTGATTTATGTAGTGAATGCTTCACTAATGGGAAGTTTGACTCTGATATGTCCCCAACTGATTTTATTCTCATGGAGCCTGCTGAGGCTGCTGGTGTAAGCGGCGGTAAGTGGACAGATCAGGAAACCCTCCTCCTCCTTGAAGCGTTGGAGCTATATAAAGAGAACTGGAATGAGATTGCAGAGCATGTCGCAACAAAAACTAAAACTCAATGTATTTTGCATTTTGTACAAATGCCAATTGAGGAGACTTTTATGGACTGTGATGAGGAAATTGATGCTAGTGTTAAAGAAAATGCAGATCCAGCGACACAAAATAATGATTCTTCTGCTCCTAAAGATCCAGCTGAAACAACAGAGAGTACAAGTATTGCAGATGAAAATAAGCCTGATTCTTCCCCAACGGAAATTTTGAAGCTGGAAGATCCCAGTGAAGTGAAAGTTGGTCAGGAAAATAATGAGAACTGTGCCCTAAAGGCACTCAAGGAAGCATTTGAAGCTGTGGGCTCTTTTCCTGCGCCCGGGGACCAGTTTTCTTTTGCTGAAGCAGGAAACCCTGTCATGGCATTGGTATGGAGCTTATATGCTGAAAAATCAATTATTTAATTAAGGAAAATGCTAAGCACGGACTTTGGGAGGTGGTTATGGACTATGGTGTAAAACGTATGTTGGAATATGCGGAAAGTATACAGAAACATGTTTCAAGTTCTCGCTTTTTTGGCATCATTTGCACCTTTACAACTGGACATTAGGCGATTGTTAGCATGACCCTTGATTTAATGACGTCATTTGAACTTATTACATAAACGATTCTTCTACATCTTGGGAAGGCAGAATGCAATGATAATTGTAGTCTAATTATGGGTTTAAAGTCGCAGGTAGAGAGAGAAAAATGGGCTAACGATTTTCATAGTGGGTCATGTGGCTGCTACAGAATCTGTTTACTTGTTTTCCAAAGTTGGCAATGATGAGACACTCGAATTTGGTTACTTATCTCTCTGCTTCGTGCTGACATTTCCTTCTACAGGCAGCATTCCTGGTAAGATTGGCTGAACCCAATGTGGCTGCTGCCTTGGTCAGAAGTTCTTTAAAGTCTATTTCTGGCAACTCTTCCAGCACACAGCTGGCTGCGAGGCATTGTTTTCTTCTCCATGATCCTCCACCAGATGACAAGAAAAAATCAGCTGATTCTGAGAGGTTTGCGAGTTTCATTGTAGCTTTATGATTCGAAGAAGCCCACAAATATTATGTCTGACGTTTCTAAGATATGCAGATCTGGTGCTGAAACTGTTGGACAGGATGCTCTGAATGATGGGAAGGAAAATCTGGAAAATAAAAAAGAGTCTAAATTGATATTGGACGGCGGCGATTTACCAAGCGATCACGATGATGAAAAGGACAAAGATTCCAGCAGAAAAGAGGAGCTGTCAATTTCTCCTGATGGTGGATTCATAGAAAAGTCTGATCCAAAAGACCTAGTGACAGCAGGTGCAAAAGAATCAAATGATTTAACACCCAAACCCGAGATTCGTCGGGGTTCTGTGAAAGTGCCAGCTGATAGCTCAAAAGTGATAACTGATGAGGATGGAGGACTAGTTTGTCCAAATGAATCGGATAACCCAGATTTGCCAAAGGATGCGGCAGCAAGATCTGCAAAAGAATCAGATGACTTGACAAGCAAAGAAGACATTCCTTCAAGTTCTGATGGAGCTTTAGAGGGAAGGCCCTCTAATTGTACAGAGGCTTCAAAGGATGTAGTTGCTGCTCCTGATGCTCTTCCCTCAGAAAAGGAGGAGTCTAAGGAGCTGATCACGTCAAATTCCATTACAGAAAATGGAAGAAAAACAGGTTTGTTTTGGAAGTCGCTTGACGATGCTAAAGCACAATTCAGTTATTTGGATGAAATTCGGATATATAGTTTGTATAGCAAAACCTAGAGAACAAATATTCTTTTGGCAATCGGTGGGAGGACTCACTGTCTTATCCATAATTTCAATCCTATTGCTGTGAACAGATTGGAATTCTAAGAAACAAAGAAGATTCAGCCCATGATTTGAATTTCTCGTAACAGATCTCAGTCACAGACTGATAAAAAGTTAACCTGCAGTTTGTTGCCATTATTGCTATTATTATGTGTATTTGGATAGTTGGGAAAGGAAGTATAGTCGAATAGAATTTTTTTTTAGCAAGAAAACTATCCTCTTTTCTTGTTGAATTTCCTTTTCTGATTGTTTAACGCAGGTGAAGAAGGGGTGAAAGACGTTAAAAATGAGAATGAAGAACCTTTGGAGTCCAAAGACTATCACAACATTGATAAGGTGAAGCGTGCTGCTAGTACAGCAGTCTCTGCTGCAGCAGTGAAAGCAAAGCTTCTTGCGGACCAGGAGGAAGACCAAATTCGACAGCTTGCTTCAATGTTGATAGACAAACAGGTACTTCATGCAGTCTTTTGTTGTGAAAAAATTCAATGTTTTCAGTGGTTTCATTAATTGCAGTTACACAAGTTGGAAACCAAATTAGCTTTCTTCAGCGATATGGAAAGTGTGGTTATGCGAGTTAGGGAGCAAATGGAGAGATCAAAGCAGCGGCTTTACCAAGAGCGAGCACATATCATTGCATCTCGTATGGGCATGCCGGCTCCATCTTCTAGGCCTATGCAACAATCAATACCTATCAACAGAGTTGCAATGGGTTTTGCAAACTCACCAGCAAGGCCCCCCATGGGTATGAGCATGACCACTCAAAGGCCACCGATTTCGAGGTCTATGATGATGTCATCTCCTTCTGCTCCGCACACATTTGTACCTGCTACATCAGCTGGAAATCCAGTTCGGCCTACCAACCAGGACAAAATTTCTTTTGGCCCAAAGTAACCATTGCTCAATAAACATGCAAATACAAGACCTCATTCATGCTTTCTGGTTCTTCAGTATTTCCTCCAAGTGAGTATGTCAGTTCTTTTAATTTTGTAATTCGTATTTCTGTAAGGTTTGAGTTGCCATGGCCAACTTCCTGTAAGGGGAGTTGAAATTCAGCTGGGAAAATTTGTTTCAGATTTCTTGAAATGTGGTTTTCTAAAATGGACCTGAATCTAGGCATGAAAATTTTCTGATAATGCTGATTTAATTTTAGGCAATTAGAAGGTTTTAAAAAACTTCTTGATGTTTTGAAACTTGGTTGGATTTGTTATAAGTTTCCTGATGAAACCTGGAGAATGTTTGATTTTGTGGTGCAATAATAGACAAAGTCCCATTTACATAATACAAGAGCTGATCTAGCTGTTCATATATCCACATTATACATTTCTCTTATTTATATTACGATTCTGAACGCTATTAATCTCACATTTTCTCCCCATCAAAAGAAAATCTCAAGAATTCTATTTGACATTCATTCCTTTGCAATGTTCTCATCTTTCTTTCTTGTTTCCCCTCTCTAAATAATGTCTGCGACGAATTAACAGAGTTGTACTTTGTTCAGTTTGTTACCGGTGTTGGATGAAGTCCTTGAAGATCACAAGTTAAGCGCCGAGATTGACAAGAAAGAAGATTTAGATTGCACTGGCTTACTGATAAACTCCTTTCTGTCCTCCCATGTGGAAGCAGCAGCCTTTTCTGAGGACTAGATTTTGTATCTTTGTTTTGACCATTTTCTTAAGTCATTGAGTAGGTATCTAAGTTAGTTGGATCGATACCCGTTGAAATGTCTGTAGTATTTGTATCCATATCTAAATTATATCAGATAATATATCAGATGTTTGTTGCAAGATGTAGGAAAGAACGGCAATGGTGGAGAAATATTTATGCGTGCTTCAGTGTTGTGCTTCCGTCTGGCTTCTGTGTGGATGCTTTTATTTTGCCTTGCCTAGTTGCCTGCACAAGCTGAATAAAAATTGGATTTCATTTCGCATCTGATGTCACTTCCCTTTGACTTTGTTCTCTGCATATTAACCTGGGGAAGATTTGGTTCAATTCATCTGTAGTTTTCTGAGGAGTTTCAAGCATTCAATTGGTCGACCACAACAGAATGCTTTAGCCCAACCGATGGGAAACTGGGAAAAACTTACAGAATTCAGTTCCTCAGATGATGTTCAAAAAATCCCTCCGATGAACTTATTCATCCAGATGCACGGTTGAATCTCTCTCTCGCAGAGAGAGTAATCAGCATCAGACGATCTCACATAGCTATATTCTGGGGAAGAGAACCATGATTACCGGCAGCTTCAGTATGGGCCACTTTGGAACATTGCAAAGGGTATCCAATTATGGTTACAGTTAAAGCAACTACTGTGAACGTTTATGACATCCAACCATTCGAATTCAAAATTTCTCCCCACCAATAGAACTATGATTGTAATTCCAGCTCAAAAGCCGGTGCTTCCCTGAAAGCACAACAGATAAAACTAGTGCCCACCTTGACAATACTTGTACATTCAACATCTCATTATGACATTATCCGACTGCAGAAGAAAGAAATTGCTCCAGCTTTATAATGAAAATAATCCTCCTTGCACTCACATCAGCACAGCTCAGAATTTTGAGCATACAAAGCAAAATATGGAGCCCTATATTGCAACCATAAACCAGGTTCACCAGCACTCGAGACCAATTTGCTGTTCATACAAATACTCTAATGTACAGGTGTATCTTCAAGGAAAAACAATGAAAATGACAAACAGTAGCAATATAGGTTTACAATGTTCCCGATGCTTTTTATTGTCAACCGACAAAATATCAGATAGTAAATTTAGCAGCATCCAGTTGACTTCTGCTGACTGCCATCTGCTACATCGATGGTGTCTGGCAGGTATCTTCATAACACGAAAGCAACAAGATTAGAAAGGAAGGCCAACAAATGTGAAGTTAAATACCAGCCGTGAAAAATTCTCAGAAGGAGAAAATTCAGGGAGTAATTTGGCCAAAAACAGCAAGCCCTTCTCACTTTACAAATCCTATGATCAACCTTAAATGACTCAAAACACTTGAACAAAGCTACACATAGGTCAAAAGCATGCCACAAACTCACATGTTCAGTTCGTTAATCGTATTAGGAAGGAGAAACTTTTAACCAACATGAATGCTGTTAATGTGAAGGGGTGCATGCAAAGGTTTTGAAATGTCCATGTTCAGTGATATGATGTAATTCTACTTAATTCATTGTTTACTCACATTTCTTCCTTGTCCCCACTGTTAAGGGCATTCGTTGCTATGAGCTGAAAAGCTTCTTCAACATTGATCCCCTCCTTCGCTGAGGTCTCGAAGTATGGAATATTCCCTTTTGAGGCACACCAAGCGTGAGCCTTTTTCTCAGAAACCTGTAGCATCAGAAGCACTTTCTTTTTATGAACATGAGAGAAACTTGTATCATTTCACAGAAGTAAAAAGCTATGGTTAAACCTAAATGGTTCAAAGAGATACCAACCACTCTACTATTCCCTCCATCCACGTCGATCTTGTTTCCAATAACAACAAATGGGAAATTTTCTGGATCCGAAGGGCTTGCCTGCATGAGAGTTCTCAAAGGATCATCATCTTGTATCCATATTTCAGTTGATTGGTAACGATAAATTTTACACAACCACGACGAACAAGCTTTTGAATCATTCTTGTTAAATAGGAACTAAAAGGGCAAAACAAAGAATGAACAAAGCATCACAGATAATAACTTGAATTTGGCCTAAGAAACCTTTTTCCATAGTCAACTCTGCGCCGAGCCATGGTCTTGGGGATGGTAAAATGAAAACAAGGGGCAAGAAGAATAATGCACTTTTACATCGTGAAATATAAAATTTTAAACTGACAGCCCACCAAAACTAAAATGAAAAAAATGAGCACACAACTTGATCTACTAAATTATCTTATGTAGAAGTATCATATGTCCCGCAAAGAAAATGAACACCATTACCTGAATAAGGAATTCTTCCCTCCAGTTGTTTAGATTGTCAAATGACTTCATCTCATTTACATCATATACAAGAACACAACAATCAGCACCACGGTAGAAAGCAACACCCAGACTTTGAAATCTTTCCTGGCCAGCTGTATCCCAGATCTACCAAAACAAAAGTTGAATTCGATCTAAGGCATAAGTCATTCGCTTAAACACAAGTTCCACCTGAGTATGGATGCACAGTAAGAATATGATGTGGACCTATGATGCCCATTAACCAACCAGAAGCAACGTTCATATTAATTGTGCCAAACTTCCAAAAAGATTGAGACCCAATGGCGTCTCATGTTACGATTTTTGGCTGCAACACTAGGGATTAGGACACCCAATTGCGTCTCATGTTATGATTTTTTCCTAACACTAGAGATTAGGATCTCATTTCAAGTGCACATTTTGCAGATATGCTTGTCACTTCTACGTTTCCCTAAGAATTGGCATCCTAACAGGGAAACAGGTGGTTAACTGTACTCAGTGGAATCATATATTGAGGATCATGCAAAATTATCCTTAGAAGGCTATAACAGACACATAAAGCTGGCCATCTTCATCGTTGGTTACACACTTATTCGTGTCCATTCGAACGGTTCATATTGGAGCAAAAAGTGTTGATTCAGGAAGTCATTCAAACCCAGTTTGGTTCAAGAGAACTGGACAGCATCCTCTAATCAGCAGGCCTCTACTTTACAGACGAAACAGATATGAATTGAATAGCAAAATTGAGCATTACCAATTTACCACTAGCCTGTAAAGTGAAGAGCCCACCAATTTACCACTAACCTGTAACGTGAAGAGCCTATCTTCAAAATGAACTTCCTTTGTCAAGAAATCAGCTCCGATTGTTGCCTTGTATTCATTGCTAAACTTCTTATTAACGTATCTGAGAGCAAATATTCAAGGCAAACCAAGAATTGCAATCCGAAGATTCAACAATTAAGTAGCACGGCATTTCTTCCAGGAAGAGACACCATCATATTCAGTAATTAAACTACAAAGCAAGCAAAGAAGGATACTGATTCATCAAAGAGGTCTTTCCCACCCTGCAATTCCCACACAAAAGGAACCACTCTAATTCAGTAAGTTGTAAATGTAGAATCCATCCAACAACCAAATACTGAAACACCCATAAACATCTAATCCTGTATCCTGGTGCTGCCACTCTGGGCTTTCATGCATAAATGCACTTTAAAATTTCATATTTTTTTTCAAGTAATTTGATTTTTCTTTTATATTGTCGGCGCTGGTCATTCATACAAGTCCTGGAAGAAAACTCAAATTTGTAAGTAAGTAGATCACGTAGCTCAATAAAGCAAAATAAATTAGGTCCTGTAAGTTTCACACCAAAATAAATACTATATTCTCTTATGTAGTGTTTTGAGAACACCTTTTTTTACACTTTTATCACTGCTGAGCTAAAATCCTACAACTAACGTCCATGTTGTTGGGCCCGGAGTGCCCTCGTAGATTTGGTTACACAATACCACTTCTTGCGACCGCTCTAAAAACAGACTTGCGGGTGCAATGTCGAATGCCATAAAAGACTTAATTGAAACCCTTCCTACCACCAATTGATTTTAAGAGAGATGGTGGAAAAGCGGTCCGACAGATGTGAATGGCGCTGAAGAGGTAGATCAGTTACTTATAGTACGATTAGATCAACTTCGAACTAACGTCAATTCAATAAGTGGCAAAGCATCACAAGCTTGAATTCAGAACATACAGCAAAAGATCTAAACCTTACACGCGTGAAAAAACCTAGAAATGAAGATCGTGAGTGGCACGGAGATGACGGGTGAAACTCACCCGCTGTCGCCGAGGATTATAACCTTTAGAAGCGTTCTTCTTCGGGAAGGCATCGTAAGTAAGGGCGCGAATTGGAAAGGAACCGGATCAAGAGAGAGAGAGAGGAAATGTGAAGCAGAGTGCAGCAGTCTGAACTCTGAACTAGTACTCCTACTATCTACCCTACCCTACGAGCACGACGGAGTTGGGCTGTAGTAACCCCCTGTTGGGTTGCGCCACGTTTTCCCTTTGTTCAACCATTAGTCGATGATCACCTTAATGATTAGGAACTCGGCTACGAACACAATTGTGTCCGAGATTGTATTTTTTAAAATGGAATTTCTAAACTTGTTGCTGATGATTCTTCGGTATTTTTGTGGTATATTATATCTTTGACTATCATGAATTTTTTGACGCGTTCGATGTTTTTGACGAATCTTAAGAAATGATAAATAAACATAAACTCATAAGCAAATGAAACGCCAATATAGTTAGCACAACTCTTTGACCCCATGCGTGAGGTGTGCGGTTGGAGTCACACCCTCTTCTCACCCCCTTTCTCTCCCCTTAATACAAGTAACTTCTAACCACTAAACTCATCTTCGATATCCTCATCTTCAATAACTCTTGAACCTAAGGACAATTTTGGATTAAACCATATATTTTTATTGATTGGAAATTGGGGGTAGAGGGGGAAAAAAAAAATGGGTTCAAATAGAATCACTTTGACCACAAATAGCTTTAACAAGACAGTTCAATTTCTCTCAGTTAAATAACTTGTAGAAATTATGTGTTCTACCCTCTGTAATGCTCTAGGATTTCTAATTTTTTGGATCTTTTTCGTCGTCTTATATAAAACTTTTTTCAACTTTGTTCTATGTTTTTACGCTTTTCCGGTCTGATTTCTCTCATTGAGACAAAAAAAAAATATGATGTAAAATTTTTACTCAAATGTAAAGATTAAGGGAGAAAAATCAAAAGACCGTGATAAAAAGACCCAAATGTTAGGCAAAAAAGCCCGTAGTTGTCCTTAACATACTTCTTGACTTACGATAATGCTCACACTAATATGTGTTATGTGAGCCGTATATAATTAAATTGAAACAAATTCACAAATATATGTATATTTTTTTGGTTATTTTTCAGCATATTCACTACTACTATATTTGGTTGTGAAAATCTGTGGTTTGTATTTGTAGTAGTTGTTCAAGAGCGGCAAAGGTGGAGATCAATGACATTTGTTTGGCCCATTAGCCCATGAACCATTGACTAACTAACTCCAACGTGCCCAAAGACCAATTAACCTGATTAATTTCTCAGTACTCCGGAGCACCGATACATGGTGCCGGACCACTACAAAACCACATATTTATATGCGGCTCATACAGTCATGGACCCTACAAAAATGAAAAGTAATGGAATAATTCGGAGCACTTCTTGATGGTGCTCCCGGACTACTAAATAACTTCACCCTCTTTCCAAATTCTTTGTCCAACCAATCATTGCTTTCCACAAATGTTTAGAAATCCCTAGTTCAATTACAAGCATACCCTTTAAACTCTTATAAAATGACATGCATGCCCTTGCATGAAAGGTGTACCACAACACAGCCAAAGAAAAAAAATACGGAGTATAAAGAAAGGAAAAAGGGCTTTGCTTGAAAATTGGGGATTTAGGGAACGGGTACTGCCACGTGGTAACTGTTCGGTACCAAAAATTTCTCGAAATTTAGAAAGCTAAAAACATCCTTGTTTGTAGGAGGTGAATGGGCAAGGAAGGACGGCTCGCGGTTTCTTTGTTTTCAGCCTATTACCATGCACATCTCTCTTTTCTCTCCTTTCTTTGAGAATCCACCCTGCCCTTCTCCTTCAGGTAACTGCCCCCCCCTCTCTCTCTCCCCCCTCCCCTCCTCCTCCTCCTCGCTCCCTCTTTCTCTCTCTACAACACCCAAATAATACATTGTTGCATGTATAGATCAATGCAACATTAACGAGTAAACGATATGATGGATGGCTGTATATCTTTCATGGCTAGCTAGCTAATGAGATATATATATGTCATTAACTGCACTAGGGTTATGTTTGTTTTGGTTGTTTTTATTTATTTATTTTGACTATTTATTTCTTGAACCTTGATTAGGGTCATACATTG
This sequence comes from Rhododendron molle, assembly GCA_025413875.1. Lineage (NCBI taxonomy): Eukaryota > Viridiplantae > Streptophyta > Magnoliopsida > Ericales > Ericaceae > Rhododendron > Rhododendron molle. The sequence continues at coordinate 52,110,208 of CM046398.1, forward strand.
GAGGAGGGGCGGGGTTTGCTAACGTGTTTTGACCCCGATTATTGCAAACAAGAGACTTTGTTAAAATGTCTACGTCAAAAAAGGATGATGAAAGTGCGGATTCTCCGTCTCCGCCTCCCCCACCACCATCATCGTCACCACCACCTTCATCTTCATCATCCTCATCCCCGCCGCCACCACCATCATCATCATCACCGCCACCATCCTCATCAGAATCACCACCACCGCCCCCAGCCTCCTCACCACCACCAGATGACGACAACTCCTCACAATCACCACCACCACCACCATCGAAGAACTCGAATTCTCCTCCCTCCAAGGGCTCATCACCGCCCCCACCAAAGTCTAATAACAACGGCGATTCTCCTCCGCCTCCTCCTCCACCTCCGCCACCGCCGCCACCTCCGCCACCACCACCTCCACCTGGTTCTTGGCAAAATACCCCGCCGCCACCTGTCTCCCACAAGGGTTCATCTTCGTCTTCGAGCAGCAGCTCTTCAACCAATCAGAAGGCGATCATAGCCGGAGTTGCCGCCGGAGCGGGGCTGTTGCTCATTATCATGATAGTCCTCTTGGTGTCTTGTTGCAGAAAGAAGAAGAGAAAGCCACATGATCAGATGAACTACTACAGGGACAATTCGCATGGACACAAAAGTATGTGTGTTATTCCACCTCCAATTTACTACATTTTACAGAAAGAAGAAGAGAGCCGCAAAATTTAATTATTGCAAATGCATTTTATTATTCCTCATGTATATGCGCTAAATTATCTAGAATACATTGCATGGAAATGAAATTTATGATTAACCCTTATGATTGCTTATTAGTCCTAAAAAGATTATTTTGTTTCTTTATTAAAAAACGCTTCTTTTTAGTTTTGCGTTTATTTTTAAGGTTATTAATTCGTCTCGAGAGAAATCAGAAAAATAAAAAATTACAAGTAAAAAAATTTGAATAAAGACTAAAATAATTTTAAAAAATCAGCCGAAATTCCATATACATGAGGAATAATAAAATGCATAAAAGGGCCCACCATGCCCAAGGGATCGAAAAATTGTTCTTCGTTTGCATATTCAAGCCAAAATGACATGCTTGGCGAGATTTTACCGCAAAGAAATCACCAAGCTGACCAAAGAAGCTCTTCTATGATGAGAGAAGGGATTTTTAGCACTCAAATTAGCATTGGATTTCTTGTATTCTGAATTCTAATTCATGGCAGTGAAGGTACTGTCATTTCTACATTATTATTATTTTTTTTTGGGCCAATCGGAAGATAATTGGTCTTCATTTTGGGTCATTTCTACATTATAGGCGTTGTCTTAAAAGACTTTTGCGTTGTTGTTCTTGTTTAATTTTGTGGGTTTTGGGGTTGAGCTGCTTGAGCTATTCTTGTGCATTTTAGGTGAGTTGGTAATGGCTTGTGCGTTGCGGTTCTTGATTGATCTGTGGGTTTTGGGGGGTGGAGCCATTTTCATGGATTTTAGGTGTTTGTTCAATGTCCTCAAAGAAACAGTGATTTTCATGTTTTTTCTTATGCATTTTACTTACTTCTAAAAATTGGTTTTTGAGTTCTAAATTTTTTGTTTCACTTGTGGGATGCCTCGTCTTCATGTGCTTTATGCGGTTAATTAGTTGGTGTCACCGGCATTTTCCTTTAAAGGAAAATTCTTATTATCACCCAATGCGATGGACAATACATCCTAGCCCAATACAGATTTACTCAAGAGATACGGAAGAAACTAACTAACAAACGGAAGACTATTCAGGAGATTAACACTCAATTCTTGTTTTCGGCAAGACTATACAGAGTAAACACGGGTTGCCAACTAGCCCTTGTAAAAGAATTTGAGACTGTGAATTGAGCTTCCAACTACAGTGGGCATGTTGATAACGTGATTTTATTATAAATTATAATCACTACTGTGCGTATGAGTTAGTTTGCTTGTGAAAATATTAGTGTTTGCTTGCAGTTCAGATGCTTTGACTAAATATTGTAGCTTTAACATGATCATAGGCATTGAATTGCAGTGGTTTCTTTTACTAACCAAAGTTTCCACTGCAGGTAGCGAGTATTACAACAGTGGCCAACATGGACAACGCTGGAACGCTGCCACCAGTGGGGAGCACGCCGTTAAGATACCCCCACCACCCGGTTCAATTAGTTCCGAACAGTGGCCAGCGATGGCTCCCCCACCACCGCCACCAATGATGAGCAGCAGTGAGATGAGTTCTACCGGTTTCTCCGGTCCGCGCCAGGCACCACTGCCGCCACCCCACCCCTCCCTTGCTCTCGGGTTTAACAAGAGCACTTTCACCTATGAAGAGCTAGCGGCAGCGACTGGTGGCTTTGCCAAGGGTAATCTGTTGGGACAAGGTGGGTTTGGGTATGTTCACAAAGGGGTGTTGCCTAATGGCAAGGAGATAGCAGTGAAGAGTCTTAAATCTGGTAGTGGGCAAGGGGAGAGAGAGTTCCAGGCCGAGGTTGACATTATTAGTCGCGTCCATCACCGCCATCTTGTGTCACTTGTGGGGTATTGCATGGCAGATACTCAAAGGATGTTGGTTTATGAATTCGTTCCCAATAACTCGCTTGAATATCACCTCCACGGTATGTTTCATTCTGCCAATTATATTCACTGACCTTATTCTAGCACAGGCTCCTCTGTGTCCAGTATATCAGTTCCTCTATTCCAATGTGTTGACAGTTACACCATAAATTCGTGCATACTGAAATTCACTTGCATCTTGTGCCTGTTCATGCATGATGCATGGGGACACATGAACAAAGATATTAGGGACATAGTGATGTGATATTTGGAGATAGAAGATCCCTACTCCCTCATTCTTGGTAATCATTACCAGGGGACTGGGATCATCTTGCACAAAAATAATTCTATCCCCTGCACCAATGCATTATCTTTGACACGATTGTATTGTCCTTTGAATTAAGATTAATAGCAAATCAAATGATGTCACTTTGCAGGAAAGGATCACCCAAACATGGATTTTCAAGCTAGGCTCAAAATTGCATTGGGATCAGCCAAAGGATTTGCTTACCTTCATGAGGACTGTAAGTGATTCGTATTCTCTCTCTCTCTCTCTCTCTCTCTCTCTCTCTCTGAAAAATATGTTTTCTACGTGCAGGCCACCCTCGCATAATCCACCGTGATATCAAAGCTGCTAATATCCTCCTTGACTACAACTATGAAGCCAAGGTACTTGCATCTCTTAAATTTCTACCTAAACAATAAAAATCATAGATGCAAATTTCATAGGATGGAGTTGAAGTGATTTTAGGATAAGACTCTTGCAAAGATGACTTTTAACTTCGAAAATGTTGTTTGACTACTTGTATTCATTTACAGTTTTGAAATACCACTTGTTCAGGTGGCAGATTTTGGATTGGCTAAACTTTCCAATGACACCAACACCCATGTGTCAACGCGTATTATGGGGACCTTTGGGTAAACGGACTTTTCATTTTGTTTTACTCTTCTTCTTTTTTTTTCTTTTTCTTTTTATCTAAACCAAGCAGAATAGATGAAGTGTTGAAAATTTTAATATGTAATTTGGTTTTGGGATTTCCCATAAAAACTGTGAATGCAGGTACTTGGCACCTGAGTATGCATCAAGTGGCAAGCTAACTGACAAGTCTGATGTCTATTCATATGGCATTGTGCTCTTGGAACTGATCACTGGGCGACGCCCAGTGGACATCAGCAGCGACGAAGACAGCTTAGTAGACTGGGTTAGAGCCCTACTTTGACAAACATTTGCTCTCTTGCTTTTCCATTTTTGTTTTGTTTCTACACATCTCATATGAATGGTGAAAATTGCATCACTTCTGTCTCTTTCCAATTCTGTAACCCATAAAAAGGAAGTCTTGTAAGCGGCAAGATTTGAACCCTTTTCCAAATGAGGTGGAAGGGATCTGGGGCTTTTGGCCGATTGAACTAGCCCCGGTTTGTTGGTTTATATTTTGCAATGAAGTTTTTATAATTTTATTGTATTTGCTTTGTTGTGTGAACAGGCTAGGCCAATTCTAATGCGTGTGACTGAAGGTGGAAGCTATGAAGAGTTGGTGGATCCATGCTTGGGAAATGACTACAATCCCCAGGAGATGTTGCGCATGGTAGCGTGCGCTGCTGCTTGCATTAGGCATTCTGCAAGGAGGCGCCCAAAGATGAGCCAGGTATGAATTGGAATAGTTCTAGTGATTGAATATATAAGCTATTTTCAACAGAAACTAGTCACAAATTCGACATCATTTGGGAATCTTCAACCAATTTGTAGACTATACTCAAAGTTAAGCAGTAAAATAAATGAGATACATGACAAAAACGAATTCTAATCCTTTGTCTCAACTCTCTGTCCCATCTATACATAGCATGGTGATATCTTTCGCCAGTGCATTACAGTGGGGTCCGAGAGTTTGGCATCATAGAGGATTCGAAGTATCTAAGTGAACTGATAAGCAAAGAAACGAGGATCAGTTTTTACATAATGCGACTATGCAAGAGGTGCCAACATGTGGAGAATGAGACAGAGCTGGGGAAGAAACAAAGATTGCATGCAAAACCACATAGGCTTTCTGGCATTAATGAAAGATCAGTTGTTTCTATTTCTCCATATACTATTTGGAAAGTACAATTCGTATAAAAGTTCCATACAAGAAAACACATTCCAAATGAGGTGGCAGTGCCCTTTTAGCTATTTCAAGTCACGCAGATGGACTTTGATTTATGTCTAGTTTGTGGATGTATGTACAGGTAACATGGTTTACTATGAATTTTATGCTTATCTCATTAACACATACCAAATGAGGTGGAAGTACCGTATTATCTTTGTCAACTGACATTGATGTACTTTTTGGTTCCAATTAGTGGGTAATATCATTCTTTGTGAAGTTTATGTGTGTATTCTGTTTGTCTATCATTACTTCGTTACAAGATTAGAAGGAAGCTGAACAAACTGAACTGTATTTGAAACAGATTGTACGTGCTTTGGAAGGTGATGTGTCACTGGAGGACTTGAACGAAGGGGTGAAACCAGGCCACAGTGCAATGTTTGGCTCCAGCGGCAGTTCTGAGTATGACAGTTCGTACCATGCTGATGTGAAGAGGTTCAGGAAAGGGGCAATGTCAAGCCAGGAGTTCACCAGCAGCGAGCATGGAGTCACAGGTGAGTTCCCAGTCCACCATTCCCCTTCCAGTGGCGGCGAATCACGAGAAATGCCATACAACGGTAGCCGCAGCAGGCACAGCCCTTGATCAACACCCTCCTTCCAATTGCACCATAGAAGAAAGATGATGGAAAACTTTTTTTTTGGTCTTTTTGGCTAACTCACTGTCCAGTAACGCAGAACAGATGGTGGTGATTGAAGTTTCTTGTGATTTCTTACAATGTTCATAATGGAGTCTTTTTCATCTGTTGGGTTTGGGGTTAAATCTATTTGGATCTGTATAATTTCGTATATACTTTTCAATATATGTGGAGACATGAGTAGTTTATATACTTTCTGATTGTTTGAGGCTTTTGTCGCTTGGGATACCGGGCAGCAAAAATTTTGATTCATTTTAAAGCTCAAGAGTTGCAACGAAATTGATCTCGGGACACTTCTGGCAATTTCCTGGCCTGTTCCTTATTTGGTTTCACTGATAAAGGAAGGGTAGAATTCACTAATGCAACCTTGATGTTGTGTGTGCATGATTGGTATAGTCAGGTTTGGTGCTCTTTCATGCTTGCTTGCTCAACACTAATTGAATGGCTCTTTTTGTTGCAACTAACTTCAATGTACAAATTACATTATCGCTATGTTTAACTGGACAAAGCTCAATGGAAATATATAATTTATGTAGCCGACCCCAATTGATTAGGACACAATGCTCGGTTTGATTTAGTTTGGTTTTGATAGGTTGCTTTGGATCTGATTCCAGTTTTTGGCAAATTATAGTTTTTAGCTTGTTTAAATTGTTTTCGAGAAATGCATACACTATCTGCTAGTGGTTGATATGCTCAATGGCTTTACTGAAATGAGTCATGACGTTGAGGTCATTCTTTATGATATTAGGCAGTTGGGTAGAGGTTTTCAGTGAGTGATTTTTTCTTTTATTCGCCGAACGTATAATTCAGTTACCCACTCTCTTGCTGGGAATGGTTTGATTGGTATGGAGTATAGTCTTTGGACTGAGTCTTCGCCATCTTGGTTATTTGGTGGACGAGTCATCATCTTGATGCATTGGTTTGATGAGTTACTAATATCACCAATTATCGTTTTGACAAAAACAAAAAAAATCGTTTTCGAGAAATGCAGAACACTTTTTCCCCAAAAATGTTACAGTAGTACTTAAAACTCTTGTAATGACTTCAATTAAAAATCATGAAAAATATGCAAAACTGTGAAAGAATATTATTGTCCCAACTAATCTCTTGAGTACACAAGATTGACACTTGCGGATTCTTATTTGAAGTGATTACTTGAGCTGCAAAATGGCATTTTTTATTTTATATATGGATGGTTCATTTTCGTCCTCAAGCTTTTTGGTGTTAGAGGAAAATCTTTTTGAATCTTATTTGAGAAAATAGAGAAATGGATTTGGAGATAGAAACAGACTCATATTTATTTTACAAAGCAAAATTTTTTAAAATTAAAAATAGCACAACATAGTGATGGTTTTTTTTTTTTTCAATCTTTGTTTTTGTTATTTCTAAGTAACAAAATACCAAACCAAATAAAGAAAATGTTCCACTAACTAAAATAAGTACTTATTTTTTAAATAAATACTTTTTAAAAATTAAATGTGATATATTATGAGAGAATGAATCTGTCTCGAAAAATGAAAAAATAAGAATTTTTGTGGAACGGTGCATCAAACCAAAAAATTCACCATGATGTCCAAAAAAAAAAATCATAATAACAATTAAACAACGAAATTACGTTACAAAAATTGACGTGGCCAGTTGTTATTGGTGGAGTGATGTAATCAGGATTACGACGTCGTTTTCCGGCTTCATAGGATCTTGTTCCGCCCCTTTTATAGTCTCCATATCATAACCCCCTCCTCTCTCAAGCTTTCACCGCTCCGTTTTGGAGATCTGCAATTCTCTCTCTTAGACTTCACTTCTCTGTGACTACGCTTTTAGAGAGAGAAAATCTACATTTGCTCATTCCCTCTCTCAAATCAACCTTGTATTTTCTGTTAAATCGTTCGGTACCTCACAGATCTCTGCAGCCCCGTCGATCTCTCAATGGCCCAACCTCTCGTGAAGAAGGACGACGACCGAGACGACGAGGGTAAGTCTACGAAATTCGATAGCTTCAATTGATTCAATGTACTTAGCATCAATTATTTGTTCAATTTCCCCAATTTGCGGTGATTTGCGTGATCCTGCATCTGGTCTTGTTGACGTTAGGTTTAGATCTCCTGTTCAACCTTTCAGTGTACTTTTTTCAACATAAATCCAATTTAGTTGATCGTTAATAATACTTAGATCTGTCATTTTTGTGTGAAATATGCGTATTTGCTTTAAGTTGTTTTGTTGGTGCAATTAGTAGATCAGTGAATTTGTTTAAGATTAAGATCTAGGTATACTTATGCTATATGTTCTGATTGTATGTTCGTTGCCGTAATACATTGTCATGTTTCCCTGCCTGAATCTTATAATATCTCGGCGGAGTCCTCTCCTTTTAATTGATCCCTTGCCATTGAAGTTCTTTTCTTCCAAATTAGTTATTGATACGTGTATCGTGTGTTCTTGTACGTAATTACGTGTTTGTATTGATAGGAATTAGCAAGTTATGGTTGATATGTTGGTTCAGTTCTTGATCAGTGATTTTGATCTATTTGTTCGTAGCTATTTTATTCGGATCATAGTGTTAATTTTGTTGAATGTTGAGGTGGGATATGATTTTTAATTGTTTATTGCCGAAATCTTATGATTTCGCAGCCGAGTACTCTCCATTTCTCGGGATCGAGAAGGGCGCTGTCCTTCAAGAAGCTAGGGTTTTCAATGATCCTCAACTTGAACCGAGGCGATGCTCGCAGGTGCTTTGCCTTTCTGCCACCTAATTCTAATGATGCATTGACTTGGATTTCTTCACCAGAGATTGATCTGTATGGGTCTTGTTTCTGTTGTTTGTTCATGTTCAGGTCATTACGAAGCTTCTGTACCTTCTGAATCAAGGAGAATCATTTACAAAGGTCAGCTTTACTATACCACAGGCATTTTCCATGCACATATACTGGCATGTATTCACATGCTTGATATATGCCTATGTGTAGATAAACTTTACAAACTCATTTGGTCATTTTACGCACCCAGGTTTTTTGTTTGTAATATTGGTGCTTAGTTGGATATATTTTGTTGTTCTCCTGTGCCATTGATTGTTTACTTGTGCCATTGATTGTTTACTTGAACTGGTAAATTTTAGTTGGAGATTTTCTAGCGAAATGAGTTGTTTTTGTTCCAAAACTTTTAGGTTGAAGCTACAGAAGTATTCTTCGCAACAACAAAGCTTTTTCAATCAAGAGATATTGGATTGAGGAGAATGGTTTATTTGATGATAAAGGAGCTCTCTCCCTCTGCTGATGAGGTTATATTCACATTGGTTTCTTTCATTATTTTTAAGTACGACTCTGAGGTGTAAAAGCCAAGACAGTGACATTTTACAATCTGCAATGAAGGTTATTATTGTCACAAGTTCACTTATGAAGGACATGAATAGCAAGACTGATATGTATCGGGCAAATGCTATACGTGTCCTTTGTCGTATCACGGATGGAACGCTTCTAACACAAATCGAGAGATACTTGAAGCAAGCCATTGTTGACAAAAATCCTGTGGTTGCTAGTGCAGCCCTGGTTAGCGGAATCCATTTACTCCAGGTACTGTTGAGTCTTACTTAAGAAGTGGTAATATGTGGATTTCTATTGCAATATTCTAATATAAGTGACTTATTTGACAGACAAATCCAGAGATTGTGAAAAGGTGGAGTAACGAGGTAACAGAAGCTGTTCAATCAAGGTCAGCACTTGTGCAGTTCCATGCCCTTGCTTTGCTTCACCAGGTATGATCCATAATCTGTTATTGAGGTGTTTTTGATGGACCCCATTGTGTGAATCTCACCTAGGCTAATTCATCTACATTGGTTATACATTGACATTCATTCACTTGTGGGTGCTTTTAGAATTGGTCTTTCCACGTTGAGCTATATGGGAATCTCTTTGTTATGTTAGGAAGTTGCTTATGAATGCCACACGCTAGGAAAGATATGTATGACTAAATGGTGGTGATTTACATTGACATGCTTGAACATTTTGACTGCCGAATTTGCAGATCCGGCAAAATGACAGATTAGCTGTAAGCAAGCTAGTTTCCAGCTTAACTAAAGGCACTGTTCGTTCACCTTTGGCTCAGTGTCTGTTAATTCGTTACACTAGTCAGGTGCATTTCTTCCCTTGAAGTGTCTTCTATCTTTCTTTTTCCCGAGTTATGAGTTAACATTTGTATACCAAAATTTGTTCAGGTTATCAGGGAATCTATGGCGAACAACCAGGCTGGGGACCGTCCATTTTATGAGTTTCTTGAGAATTGTCTTCGACACAAAGCTGATATGGTTATTTTTGAGGCAGCTAGAGCAATCACGGAATTCAGTGGTGTGACAACTAGAGAACTGACCCCAGCAATTACGGTTCTACAACTCTTCTTAAGTTCTTCCAAGCCTGTGCTTCGCTTTGCTGCAGTTCGTATTTTGAACAAGGTTACTACTTTTAGGCTTTTACTGTCATCCTTTTATAGGGAATAGAATTGGAGGAACTCCACGAAATGGAATGGAGGGGAAAAAGTTTTAAATAAGGACTTATAAGTCTTATCTTGTGGATTTGTAGTTGATTAGTCATTTTGCTTGTCAAATAAGGATATATAGCTTGAAATCTATCTCAAGTTCTGAACAATCTTGATTTTTTTTACTTCTTTCTTTCCTGATGGAAAGTTCTGTGGCTTCGAATCTAGCCGTGCCAGTTTATTGCACTGCCTGTGAGGTGAATGAGAATTTTGCATTTTAATTTATTTGTGAATTGCAATTTTCTGCAGGTGGCAATGACCCATCCAATGGCTGTAACAAATTGCAATATAGATATGGAGAGCTTGATTTCGGATCAAAATAGAAGCATAGCTACTCTAGCCATCACCACTCTGCTGAAAACTGGCAATGAGTCAAGTGTAGACCGCTTGATGAAACAAATTACCAATTTTATGTCTGACATTGCTGATGAATTTAAGATTGTTGTAGTGGAAGCCATCAGATCTCTGTGTTTGAAATTCCCACTCAAGTATAGATCCCTGTAAGTGTGCTAGAATCTTTCATAGAAAGTGGAGATTTATACATGACATTTGTGCTTCATTTTATTTGTGAAAGTTTGACTTTCATTTTTCCTTCTTGATATTTGTTACGCATGCTTATTTATTTTCTTTTCCTTCTTTAAGGATGAATTTCTTGAGCAATATTTTGAGGGAAGAAGGTGGTTTTGATTACAAGAAAGCGATCGTGGATTCTATTGTTATCTTAATAAGAGACATCCCAGATGCAAAAGAAAGTGGTTTGCTTCACCTATGTGAATTTATTGAGGATTGTGAATTCACCTATCTTTCTACACAGGTTGGTTTTGCTTCATCATTTGTATTGAGGTTCTGGAGTTTGTTCATTTACATTATCTTTTGTTACCATTTATCGGCTGGTGAACTAAATTCAGTTCATGTTATGTTGTTAGATTCTCCATTTCCTTGGAATTGAGGGGCCAAAGACATCAGATCCCAGCAAATATATTCGGTACATTTACAATCGAGTAATCCTCGAGAATGCAACTGTTCGGGCCAGTGCTGTCAGCACATTAGCTAAGTTTGGTTGCATAGTTGATTCCTTGAAAGTAAGATTTCTTGACTTCGTTTCATCATAATCCATTTTTGGTGAGTTTGGAGTTAGTGACATGTAGCAACCTTTCTTTGTTGTGTTGCAGCCTCGTATATTTGTTTTGTTGAGACGCTGTCTCTTTGACAGTGATGATGAGGTGAGTTTCTGTATTATATTGCAGTTTTTGAAAGTTAATTGTTTATTCTTGATGAATATGTTCAAGTGATTTCTTGATTTATCAGAAAGGTTTTGAAGCTTTGTGCTCTTTGCTTACCATTTCATCACTGAATCTTTTCTTTGCTCTTTGAAGCACATCTTATCTTTGTGTCCAAATGAGGAGAGTGCAATTACGTACAAAAACTTCGCAAATACCTCGGCTCAAGAGCCATTTACCCCTTTATTCTGTACAGTTCGGTGCAGGGAAAGGTGTCCCCCCCCCCTCTGGTTTCTTATGTGGGTTTCGTAGATTCCCTACTCTCTCGTCCGGCCTTTTTTTAGTGGCCCTTCTTTTTGGTTGAATGGTTATAGCGTCTTTTGTACAAGAGTAGCATCCTCTCGACGCTTTGTCAATAATACATTGGATCTTTTTGTCTTTTAGTTGATAGGTAGCATATCAATGACACCTATACAGTTACTTATCAGAAAAATGTTCTATTTTCCTATTCTTTGCTTGTAAAATTGGATGAAAGTACTTGTTTCAATGGATTGTTATCTGATAGTACTGTTGCCCTTGTTATTTTTGCTATTTTGCTACTGTTGCCCACTTGCCCTTGTTATTTTACTATTTTATTGTCGCCTTTGTTATCTGATAGCACTACTGCCTTTGTTTTTCCTACTCTACCACTTAAGAACCATGCATTGGCATGCCGTCTGAGTGTGTCCATATTCCCCTTGGGTTGTAAGACAGTTTTTTCATCTTTGGTGCCCTTGGGTTGATTTTCTAACTTTTGTGGCCTCAAGAGAAGTATCTCAGATGAAAAAGAGCAAATTCTTCTGCTCTATAATTGTTTTAGTGTAGGATTAGGCAGTATCTAACACTTTGTGTTTGCATTGTACTTCCAATGAAACTTGTGCTTGACAATATGTATGCAGGTTCGTGATAGGGCTACACTATATCTGAATATGCTTGGGGGTGAGGGTGCAGTTGTTGAAGCTGATCAAGATGTGAAGGACTTCCTCTTTGGGTCATTGGATGTGCCGCTGGTCAACCTTGAGACAAGTTTGAAGAATTATGTGAGTGTTATTGTAGAATTACATTTCTCTGTATGCTTCATGCACAGTTACTCATTATCTTCTCTTGTGTTTTTTCAACACAGGTTCAGGAGCCTTCAGAAGAGCCTTTTGATATTGATTCTGTACCTAAGGAGGTTAAATCTCAGCCACTTGCTGAGAAGAAAGCCCCTGGTAAAAAGCCAACTGGCTTAGGTGCTGCTCCAGCTGGCCCCACGTCAACTATTGATACTTATGAGAAGATGCTCTCTTCTATCCCAGAGTTCTCAAGCTTTGGGAAGCTTTTCAAGGTTGTTTCACTCAGATGCTTCCTCCTTTAGACATTCTGGTTTTCATTGTTGTTGACAGGCTGCTGATTCAGGTTTTTTCATATGTTGTGTTTCTTGAACCAGTCTTCACCACCCGTGGAGCTTACAGAGGCTGAAACAGAATATGCAGTCAATGTTGTTAAGCACATTTTTGATAGGCATGTGGTGTTCCAGTACAACTGCACAAATACAATTCCTGAGCAATTACTGGAAAATGTAATGACCATCTTAACTAAACGGTAGTTTCCTTTATTCTACGGTTACCTTGCGACAATCTCTCAATTCTTTTGTGCACTGTGACAGGTTTCTGTGATAGTGGATGCCTCTGAAGCGGAGGAATTTTCTGAAGTATCAACAAAGCCTTTAAGATCTCTTCCATATGATTCACCAGGACAGACATTTGTAGCATTTGAGAAGCCAGATGGAGTCCCTGCTGTTGGAAAGTTTTCTAACACATTGAAGTTTGTGGTGAAAGAGGTACTGTTTCTCTTCCTGAAGATGCCTGGGTTATTGCTATTATTTTGGCTTATTAGATGTCTGCGTTCATTTTGTGGTGGCGTGCTTCTTTAGGTTATTGAGTGAAGTGGTCCCCCCATTGATAGGAATGGAAGTCCGGGTTAGGTTTCGTACTCTGACGGAAGTTATCGCCTGATCACTTATATTACCCCAAACAGCCCTAGACTCCTAGGAAGATACAACCCAAGTGCTTGACACTATCAAACCAGAACTGGATTGTTTGCTGGTTCCTTTCAATTGTCTGGATCACTTGGTCAATACTTGGAGTGTTTACTTCATTAGATTGTTTGCTTCTACACCGTATGCAATTAGATATGACCTGGATAGTTTGCTGGTTCCTTTCAGTTGTCTGGATCACTTGGTCAATACTTGGAGTGTTTACTTCATTAGATTGTTTGCTTCTACACCGTATGCAATTAGATACGACCTATTAATGAACCCTATCACTCTCTTACTTATTGGTGGGTATTGCCAGGTTGATCCAACCACGGGCGACGCTGAGGACGATGGTGTGGATGATGAATACCAGCTGGAGGACCTTGAGGTTGTTGCAGCAGATTATGTATTAAAAGTCGGGGTCTCTAATTTCAGGAATGCTTGGGAAAGCATGGGCCCAGATTATGAGCGGGTGGATGAATATGGTCTTGGTGCAAGGGAAAGCTTGGCAGAAGCCGTCAATACGGTCATAGGCCTTCTTGGCATGCAGCCCTGTGAGGTAAGTTTCTTTCTCATTAAGGTTACAAATGGTCCAAATAATTCTTGTCCTTGAATTAGTTCAGAAGTTAAAGATGGTTGGGCCTTGAAATAATACGAAGCCAAAGGGGATTCAAGATTTTTATGAGGAAAATGCAATGATATTTGGTGTTTATCCCATTTTATCACATTGGAGTTTTGATCCTGCATTGTCCTTTCCTTTCTCCCACTGTCTTTCTTTCTACAGTAACATAGCTTTGTTTTTTTTTTTTTTTTTTTTTTTTTTGTCTATTTTCGTACATTGTTCTCCTTCCTTTCCGGTCAGGGGTTGTAATCATTAGTTCCCCTTCCGTGGTGAAGGGCAAAATTATGTTCTGAAGTTTTAAATTTATATTTAAACACAAGATAGAAAAACCCAAGGGCAGCACTCAGACTTGGCGGGAATTGAAAATGAAAAAGTTGCATAGTGAGTAGGAACTAGGAACAATGGCAGTATTGTTATATACTACTTCTTTGTGTCTAAAACTGAATAAATCTCTCCTGTTCGTTGTTGGTGTCTTTCAGGGCACAGAGGTGGTCCCACCAAACTCGAGATCGCACACTTGCTTATTGTCTGGTGTTTACATGGGCAACTTAAAGGTTCTAGTTCGGCTGTCGTTCGGCATTGACGGGCCAAAAGAAGTTGCAATGAAACTTGCCGTTAGATCCGAGGATGAATCTGTCAGCGACGCTATTCACGAAATTGTAGCAAGCGGCTAGTTGGATACTTGGGAGGGTTTTTTTTTTTCAGTCAACTATACCGTGTTTCCTTATTTTTTCTTTTGTGGATGGGATCGGAAATTTATGTGTGGCAAAAGTCCCACCGGCTATGAGATGAATATGCCATAGCAAGTCTTGACTTGGGAGTTTTGCTTGGTGCGAGGATATTCCTCTACTATGTAGTTTTTATTTTCTGGAGAGATTTGTTTGTAGATTGTATCAAGCATAGCCTGATTTACTACTGTTTCCTGTTCTGCGAAATGAATTTTTGAAGCACCATTACCGACGGTCTTAGAATCTTTTGATGTTGTGTATTATTCATTGTACACATTCTGAACTCCCAAAATAAATTCACCACTCATTCTTGTTTGATACTAATGCGGCGGGCCGGGATTGTGAATCAAGTGGTTTGCAGTGTTTTATATTTAGTCGCTTGCAAAGCTTGAAGCTCGGTTGTAATTTCGGTTTTTACCATAAGGAAACAGAGAAGCCCAGGGAGCAAATTTTAGGGGAGCAGCAGAACTATGAAATGGCACCAGCTGAAGAACGTAAAAACCCTTTCGGATGGTGAGAAATTGTGCAATAAGAAAGGGGAGCCAGTTCTTACCAAATCTTTGGTGAGATTTGGTGAGAAAAGGAAAGAGCCAGTCAAAAAAATTCGACCTCGTACTTTTCTTTCAATTTTTCACCAAAATACTCATTCTAAATGAGTGATGTTGGCTAGAAACCGTAACCCCTTATTTTCTTTTCTTACGAAAATCCCTCTCTCCGCGTGTTTTGTTCGACGGAATTTGGTAAAGGATAATTGCCCTTCTCTTAACAAAATTCTGTTGTATTTGGATTTTTTTTTTTTTTTTTGTGTGATTAGATTCTCGATCGATCAAGGAGATCGAACTCCCCTGATGATCGATTAGTGCAACCAAAGCTTTGGCGAAGACATCCAACCATTAATGGGCTACCGGAGTACAAAACGGTCTACCTCACACTCAAACATTTTTCTGTATGTATTTTCTTTTCGTTATTTTTTTCCCCCCCGAGAGAACTAAACATATCAGATATAGAAACCGGAAGAGATTACACGGCGGCTTAACCGAAATACCACAGAAGCAACAAAGAAAAACAAAAATGCTACATGCACTACACACTTTCACTACACCATCCACTACATTCTTTATAGGACTCCTTTCGGGTCCAACAAAAAATACAGAAAAATATTCATAAATTTTAAAATAATATTTTAGGGGGCCCTGTAAAAAATTAACTCTAACGGATATCGGTAAGTATTATTTCTGAGTTCGTATGTTCGAAACTACACAGTTGAGCATTTTTGCTCCTACAAATCTAGAAATAATACTTACCAATATCCGTTAGAGTTGATTTTTTACAGGGCCCCCTAAAATATTATTTTAAAATTTATGATATTTTTCTGTATTTTTTGTTGGACCCGAAATGAGTCCTATAAAGAATGTAGTGGATGGTCAAAAAGAACAAAAACAAGAAACAAAAAGCCGCTAAAAAACCAGCAACAATAGGGAAAAAACCAACAAGTCTACTAAAGATTGAGTTTTGTGTAGGTTGATCCGCTTCAAGCGGATAATTAATGTATGTTTTTTCTTGTGCACAAAGTTTTCACTGCCTCAATGACAAGGCTGGCCGGACTACTAAAAATTCAAACTGGGGCCAACATAATTAATGTGTGGACCCCACGGGAAAGAGCTTAGATAAAAATATTCGGACGGACATAGATACTGTTACAAATGTGTCTACAATCGTACGATGTGTGTTAATTTCACGTACGCGCATCGTGTAGAGTTCACATGCATCAAACGGATCTGAACATATCTGTGTCTGGACATCTGTGTTCTGAGTACAGTTATTGATAATTTGGAGAGCACGGGATTTGAGTTGTTTGTTCAGTTAATTGAAATGCCAAAGTTGAATCATATAGAATCCACCATTTTTTTTTTTGTTTCACGGGGTAAATGAAATTAAAAGGCACCCAGCATTTTTGGGAAGAAGGAAACGGAGATAAGCACACAAAGGATTTCTGACCAACTAACATTGAATCGATTAATTCGAAGAAAGGTTCATTACAATGAAGAACTGATTAACCACTTTAACCCTCGATTGCGGAGTAGAAAAGGTTGAAAATGCGGAGCCCAGAAATTAACCACTCTAATAACCTCCGTTTTATTTCTATCACGACAATGAAAAGGGAGTCTTTAACTTGGTTCCCAAAATGGTATCGCCTAGGGTTAAAACCTAAGTATATAGAATTCTGTTGAGAAATTATAGTAACTAGGTTTTATCGTTGCCGACAAGGATAAAACTTAGTTCTCGATAACGATAAAATTTACTTGCTTTCCTCAGCAGAATTCTATATATATAAGTTTAACCCTAGGTGATAATATTTTGGGAACCAAGTTAAAAGACTCCTTTTTCATTGTTATTATAGAAGCAAAACGGAGGTTATTAGAGTGGTTAATTTCTGGGCTTGGCATTTTCAACCTTTCCTACTCAGCAATCGAAGGTTAAGGTGGTTAATTAGTTCTTCATTGTAATGAACCTTTCTTCGAATTAATCGACTCTATCTCTGCCTTAGAGTCTGAAGCTAATCAACGCCCTGAAGAAGAAGCAGATTCTGCACCGCTAACCATCAGAAAGCCAGCAGGAAGAGTGCCGGCTAGAATCACGTCAGGATAATTGCCTCCAAGTCGGGTGTGGGTGCATGCTAGGGTCAGATCTACTCCGAATCGGTGGACTCCAAACCCAAGATTGACATTGTAACCCTCGATAGCAAGAGCATTGTTGTTATCGCCGTCTTTGTCTTCATCATCACCGTCGTTGTTGAGAGTGACGACCCTGCGGCCGAAGTTGAACGATCCAAAGGCAATTGCAGCAGCGCCTAAGCAAGTGACGAGTAGCATAGAAGGCCACCAAGATGATGATGATGAAGAAGAAGATTGAACTGACAATGATTGAGCCATTTGTGGGTTTTTTTGGGGAAGTTGTGGCTTAATCGGTGTGTCTATTGAACAATGTACTCAATGACTGGTGTAGAACAAAAGAGAGCAGAGAAGATGGCATTTATAGTAGTTGCAAGTCTTGGAGGTCAAGCTATCAACATCATCAAACTAAATGCCATGGGACCCACTCCTAATTTGTTTCACCTGGATATCTTTTGAATAATTGGTGAAGTTGTGGGTCCACGCTAAATTCATGCCAGTTTGAAGTAGTAATTTACTTGTCATCTTCTTAATCTTAAAACTTGGTCATCAAGCCAGGCGATACACATGTCTCCACACCCACACAAATTCATTAAATTCTAATCGATAAATTACGATTCTGCTCTCGTTCGTAGACTCTTAACAGGCTTTTGCAGACACTTGTGCCGGGCAAAATTATATATCAACAGATACTAAAGGAACCACTTCAAAAGTATCATTCTTTTTTGGGTAAGGGGAAAAGAAAGAAAAAAAACTACATACTTAGCCGTGTACTCTAAAAACTTGTGGTTTTGGCCTTCTCTATCTGTTTTTTCAATCTCTCGCCATGAAAATCAATTTAACAGTCACTCTATATATATGTGCAACGCAGTAGCGGCACCAGCTAGCTTGAGTTAAAAAAAACGGTTATCAATTGGATTTGCAGTAGGAAACGAGAGTTAGTACTCGATATTGTGGATACCGCTCAATCATATTGAATTCAAGTATTGTTTTCAACAAGATATATAAGTGAGTTTCCACGTTAAACCGATATATCGTCGTTAAATGTCAAGTAAATGAGAGAGAATTTTGGGGAACTCACTCACACTGGCCAACCTTATAGACATCTCGTCCGCATTAACGCCTTTCGGATTTTAAAACGGAACTTTGTTAATAGGTCGTTATTTATCTCTCCTTTAGCCCCCTTTTTCCCTAATCGATTGGCCTCTCGATCTTTAGCCCTTTTCATCTAAGTAACTAACATTTTTTTTTCTCTCTCTCTCTCTTAAAATCGTTTTACATTAATTTCGTGTATTTTCATCTGTAGGATTTATACACGAATCTCATCATATAAATAAGGATTTATACATCTGTACGATTTATATATGAAACATGTAGCACAATAAGTTCACTGTTCCCGTTTTATGGCTTAAACTCAAGTGTAGCGAACAAGACACATTGACCATGTGGGACCCAGTATAAGTGAGAAATTGCAATATCTGTGTTATTAGTGGATGTGGATTTGGGTCATAATAGCTTTATCTCACATGAAAGTCTTACTTTTCTCACGTAGTTAGAGTGGCACAAATGATAGAGAAACATTACAACAGTGATACCTACACAAAACCCAGTCTTGTGAAAGGGAGATTCTTATGAAAGTGAGAATCGTGAGGAATGGAGAAGTTTTTGGGTGCCGGGCGGGTACCACACACGTGGTACCTGTCAGCGATCCCAGCCGTGATTTGGATTTTAGAAAGGGGAGAGAGAGTGGTCAGGTGAAGGGAGAGAGAATGAATAAATCTGGGCCATCCAAAAGTGTTTTGGACGACTGAAAATCGCCGACGGATACCATCACGTGGTACCTGCTTGGCACATTAAAATTTCTCTGTGTCATATCCAGCCCCAAAGGCGCACCTGGCCCTTCTGGTGTGGCACGTTTGATGAAGATCATACGGTACTGTCCGAAGAACCATTGCCAGATTAGTATGATTCTGCTTCCCCTTAACGTACTACCAAAAATTAGATTCTTGCAAGCCTGGCTTTCTTTTGTCTGAAGAAAGCTTCGGATGCATTAGATCACAACCTATCGTGGTAGTTATACATGAAAAAATTACCAATCTAATTAAACAGTAACTTCGGAAAGGCAATTTTTTATTCGAAAAAAAGGTGAAAGAATGTGAAAGCAGAAAGCTTAATGTGAAAGAATGTCAGAAAGCAAAATGCATACAGGGAACAATGCAATTAATAGAATTGAACCCAAGACCTCGAGGACATTAAATCTTTGACACCTTGTTAAGTCACCAATTGAAAGCAGAAAGCTTAAGTTCCAATATTGTATTTCAAGCTATCCAACAGTTACCATATGAGCTTAGGACTTAACATGGTTTAAAACACTATGCCTTAAAACAAGTAAAAAGCTACAAGACAGAATTACCAATACCAAGTAGAAGACAGGAAAAGGCTCTACAACCAATTGGGAAATAAGAGTCACTCCTTCCAACAGTCTAAAAAAACCAAGTTATGCCACACAATCATCTAAGGTTTTTTGAGCAGTCAATGTTCGCCTTGTTTTAAAGCGGGGAACCCTGTGTTTGATTTTTTCAACAGGTCCCTAACCACCGGGATACATGCATACAATTTTCTAATGAATCAGACAAGCATAGAGATCATCACTAATATTTTCCATAAGAATCTCCCTCCATGATTATGGTATAACGCTTCTACCTTCCACATCTATTTCACCACTAATATTTTCCATAAGAATCTCCCTCCATGATTATGGTATAACGCTTCTACCTTCCACATCTATTTCACCAATTTCGGCAGTCTCTTTGCCATCAGCAACTTTATCACCTTCATCACTTTTCTCACCATTTCCCTCAGCTTCCTCACCCGCATAGTCTTCATCATTTTTCTCACCATTTTCCTCAGCTTCCTCACCCGCATAGTCTTCATCATTTTCAGCAGCAGCTGCTGCAGCATTTTTAGCAGCTTTTTTTTTCAGCTTCTACATCCTTCCAAACTGCTACTAAAAGCCAATCACCAGCTTCCTAGGTAACAATAATTAAAAAAAACAGAAAAAATAGGGAGACGTCACTATTTATGTCGAAGACAGTAAGAATATGACAAAGATTATGTCGAAGTCACTTTCACCGACTACAACAATGACTAGGATGAAAATCCGAATCACAAACAAAGATATTACAGTTGATAATGTAATATTATGAGATAGATAGATATATCTAGCCCTTATACGCATTAGCTGACGTAATCTTTTCATTTGATACATTACAAAAATTGATGGTGGATAAAAAAACATAATGAAAATTGATGTGTAAAGGAACAACATAATTCTTGCTTGCTTGATAATTCTCCCTGCAACTGTGGTCAAGTATGGTTGGATCAAATACACAACAAATAAAATTTGGGCAAATGTGACCCCCTGTATACGAAACCATGCACACAATTGAGGTCCTTAAAATGGTCTGATTAGCCATGCAAGGATTCCCATTTTCTCCTCCCTTAAACCTCAATTCCAAAGCAAAAGTTGATAAACAAATTCCTATCCATATAAGGAAATTAGGGAGACTTAGCTTGAACCAATACCTTTGATGAGTACTCTTCTAGTCTCCACCAAGTGCTACTTGGATGTTCATTCGTCCCGGTCCAAAATTTCAGTGTTCGTTTTGATCCTAAATAGTTGTCTTCCTCCCTAACTTCTTTAGGTTTAATAAATTGTCTCCAGTACCCCCAGCTGATACCTTTTCATCTGAGCAACCCAAAGGGTATTTTGGAAGACGCTTAGTCAAAAAATACCAGCGACTAAAGGAGGGATGCCGGTCATATGTATCTGCAGCAAACAGAAAAAAAACAAGAAAACTGAACTTTCCAAACACCACTAAAGAACAGAATTCTTAACTGCAGAAATCGCAGGAAAATCTTTATCTTGGAGAAAAGTCAAGAGTACAGTAGCAAATCGCCAATTTGAATGGCTTGGCATATTTCCCCCCATGGTTTTTGTTAGTGCTTAATCATGCTCTGTTTTTCTGTTGTGTCATCTTCCACTTGAGGTCTGGTTGTTGGTTGTGAGATTGGGTCCTGTCTCCTAGTTGTGATAGTTTGGTTTTCGTTTAGTTGAGATCTCTTGTTTCAGGCTTTAGTCTGCTAGTTTGAATGTTTTGTTTCCTCAAGGGTATGCCCCGGTGGGTTTGTATCATCGTTTTTTCGTTCTACAAAAGCTTAACTCACCCAAAAAAAACTAAATAGCCAAATTTAGATGTTCACAAAAAACTAGAAATAAATCGAGGATACGGCCATAACAAGCTAACCCTAGCGGGAGAGAGAGGCCATTTACTTCCACTATGCTAGGGGCGATTTGGGTGATCTCCGATTGGTCGCTTGATTCTTCTCTCGTTTTCTGCTTCTCCTAGATCTGCTCCGTGGAGGTTAGTTCGTTTTCCTTTCCTTCGCTTCAAGAGGTGTTTCCTAGTAGTTGTTCTCCAGTTGCTAGAGTTTCTGCTGCTTCGTCTATGGGGGTTAAGCCGGCTGGGAATTGGGCGGTTGTTGCGCCTGTTGAGAGGCCTGTGTCGCTTGGTCTGCCTGATTTCTCTATGGTTCCTTCTATGGCTGATAAAATTGTGTCTAATGAGTTGTTTGAATTACTTGATGAGATGACTAAAACTAGATTCTCGCACTTACTAATCTCCGAGTCTGATGATGTCTATGTGAAACAAATTAAATCTCTATCCACTGAGATTCTTTTGCTACGATCACAGGTGGAAGATAAGATGGTTCAGAAATCTGGTAGTTCCAATTCTGGTGTGGACCCTAGGGTTTCAGATGTGGGTAAGGAACCTAGGATTTCTGCAAGTTCTTACTCGTCATGGAAAAATGTTGTCAACCTTGTCAAGGAGGTGCAGCACTTAAAATTGAAATTCGTTCCCCCCACTATGTTGAATGATAGGGTTTTGGTTTCTCCTCCTGCTACTTTAGGGGTGGAAGGTGCAGAAAGATGGCAGAGGTGTATGGTGGGTTATTTTTTAGACAAGAAGCTTTCATTTAAGGCTGTTGAATCTATTGCTTCTAAGATTTGGGGTCCATTGGGACTCCAGGAGGTTCTCTCAAATGATAAGGGTTTTTTTCTTTTTTATGTTCAAATCTAGGGAGGATTTTTTAAGAATCATTGACTTGGGACCCTGGCACTTTGGCGGCAAACTGTTGCTGTTGAAGAAGTGGGAGCCTGGCATGGTTTTTGAGAAAGAACAGTTATCCAAAATCCCTATTTGGGTGCAATTCTACAAAATCCCCTTTGAATATTGGTCTGGTGAAGGCTTGAACTATGTCGCTAGGGAATATTGGTCTGGTGAAGGCTTGAGCTATGTCGCTAGGGAATCCTCTATATGCAGATTCTATGACTGAGATGGTTTTCTTCCTGATGTAAATGAAGAGCACTCAGTGGTGTGGGTTCCTTCTAAAAATGGTCTCTTCAGTATTAAAACTGCTTGGTCTGCTACTCATGTCTTGTGTTCTCTTGGCAATGTAGAAAGTCACAACCACCTATTTTTTGAATGTCCACACTCCAACTCTGTTTGGCTGGATTTGTTGACAAGGAATCAGGTAACTAGGTATCCCATGAAATGGTGTGATGAAGTTGATTGGTTTACTGCACAGTCTAAAGGGGAGAGTTTCAAGAAGTGTGTTCTCAAACTTTCCCTCTCTGCTACTTCTATAATCTCTGGATTGAGTGTAATGTTAGAATTTTTCAACGGAGTCTTGATTCTTGCTCCCTCTCTGCCAAAACCCACAACTCAATTCGGGAAGCTTTGTTGTCTTGGCGAAATGTGAAGAACAAGCCAGGTAATAGAGAGATATGCCAGTGTTGGAATATTCATTATGGAATCCTTGAATCCCCTCGTTTGTGATTGTTGTACATAGATAGGGCTTTTATAGTCAGTTTTGTTTCGGCTTTGGTCTTGCATGACCTGGTAGTTTAGGGTTTCCTTTGTGGATGTGTTTTATATTCATTGTTTGGTCGTTCAATGAAGAGTACAGTTAGCGGAAAAAAAAAAAAACCATAACCCTAGCAATGTTCTAAAAGTCGGTAGTCAGGCGTTAGCACTAAACCTCCTAGGCCAGACGAACTTCTAATGAATGGCGCATACCTGCCATTTTCTCGGGGTTGAGAGCAAAGAATCCAAGAAACGTCAGCATGGGAAAGGGAAGAGGCAGCGAATTTGCATTCTTCGTCAGATAATCGGATATCAGCTCGGCATCCGTCGGGGTAAACCGAAGCCCGACGGTGCCATCTCCAAAAATTCACACCACGCGTCTCCTTCCAGAGCTCCGAACATTGCAGTTCCTGTTTCAAATAGAGTTCGTCAATTCCAAATGAGAACAGATAAATTTAGGCATAGCTGCACTTTGGTAAATTTAATTTTTAGTACAAAAAATGTACTCAGCTTGTGCCAAAATGTTTGCCTAATTTTATTTTACAAAATCATAGACTAAAAGGCTGTGATATTTCATTCTTGCCCCTTGTCTTTGGAATTGAAGCAACAGCTCTCAAAAGTTGAAGGGTAAGTAATTTTTGAGAAGTTCTAGATTCATAATTTTAATGATTGTTGTTGGAAGATGGTTAATTAGTATCTGTACGTCAGATGTTCTTTGGCCCTAGTAATCCGAATTGTTTATTAATTATTAATTTTAAGATAGTTATTCGAATGTTAGCAAGTGCTCAATCCGATGTTTCAATTTTCGTTCACATAAACTGAAACGTTGGATCAAGGACTTCCAGTTCCCCGATTAGGCTATTTTTTTTCAAAGCTACTTAACTACAGGATTTATTGGAAAACTAATGAACGGCTAATATTTTTCTTGTAGGGCCCGTAAGTGGGCTCCACGGACCGATGTACGCGTGGGAACGGGGTCCATGTGGAAACGGAGTCCTGTAGGGAGGCTTTCTATGGTGAGACATCCGTCCGTTTCTACAATCCATCATTCAGATATGTCGATTGCGGAAACAGATGGTCAGATGCCTCACACTGGCTAACTACAGGGGCCTCATGCAATTATGCGTACACACCCATGACCCCGGGTTCCATCTACGCGTATCCATAGAATCACTTCAAAACAGAACAGCACACGATGAGTGACGGAGAGAGAGAGAGAGGCGCTTACGAGTCTGTGATGGTGATGAGAGAGAGCAAGCCATATCTGTAGATACAGAAATCAGGCTGTTAGTTGTTAGGTCACGACGACTTCATACGTCGGTGTATATGCGTGTGCGAGGGTGAATTTCAATGGGAGTACAGTAGGAACAAAAACTGAAAATGCAGAGGAGTGTGTGTGTGTGTGTGTGTGTGAGAGAGAGAGAGAGAGAGGCTTACTCGACGACTAGGGAGGTGTGACGATCAGAGGGAGCAAGCAATATCTTCAGAGAGAAGGTTGGTGCGTGGGGGGTGTTTTATGTGTGAATTTGGAATTTGGAAAACAACTCGGGTGGTAAGACAGTACGAACAAAACAGAAAATGCAGAGGGAAGAGAGAGAGAGAGTGGGGCCTACTCGGGTTGTGTCACGATGAGGGAGAGGGCAAGCAATTCCTGCACAGGGCTAGATTAGAAGGTTGTTATCCTCGATTCGGGTGGTGGTGGCGGTGATGGGTAGTCACCGTTCATGTTAGCTCTGGGGGCCAAGCTGGTGGTATTGTGCGCCAGCTAGCCAGGTTGGGGGAAATGATCCTCTCTATTCGTACTTATAGACGGGAGAAAGACATTCTACGTTGCTATTGTTCATTTGAATAATCAGTGATTCGGATTTGTTCAAAACTTTTTTAGGAAAGAAAAATTTTTGATCAAATCTCAATCATTCATTGTAGCAAATGGACGGTCTGAATGTGAACTGTCCTCTCAAGTCCAAAAGGACGACGGGAGACTATCCATTTTCTTTTGATTTTTATGTCTTACATTTGAAGACTATCACGATCAGCTTTATTTTCATCTCATTATGCAGTAATTATTTCAGATACGACATGGTTCTTTGCTATCTTAGCTTAATCAAATGTAGAAGGTGAAATTAATTTAGAGGGAAATGAATGTTAATCGATCGGGAGTTGAATGGGGACTAAAGTCCAAATTTGTTGTGTGTGGACTATGAGTAAAATTCTGAAAAATTACAAACTTGTGGAAGAAATGACAGGGTTGGTCTAGTTGCCAACCTAAGGTCGGTACTGATCGGTTATTTTTGGATTTGGATTAAAATGATTATCAACTTGAATTTTCTTATCATATTTTGATTAAATTGGATCGATTTAGATCGGATTCGAATTGAATCCGGTCCATTATTGACATGCTTGTGTCCAACTGCCTAACAAACCTGATACATTTTTCAAATGCCCCGTTTGATTAATGATTGAATTTTAAAAAATCGCAGGTCAATACCAACTTTCAGCATATACCTTCAGAAAAATAGGGAAAAAAACTTTAGCATACAAAAACACACATCTAGCATGCAAAACCATCAACCCACGTGTCAAACAAGCAATGTCATCATCTCAATCGTCTTTCTCCTCTCCTCCGGCAACCTCAGGCGGCTCGCCACCATCAAACCTCCCGAGAGAGAGAGAGAGAGGAGTTCACTCTTCAACTGGAGCTAAACTTGAAATGATTTTTTTCTTGAGAAACTTGATCTTCTACACTTTGCTTTTCTTCTTGTTTCTTGAAACCCCAACATTGTTACAACTTACTACTATACTACAAAGAAAAATGAAAAGGCTAGTAGAAATTTAGTCCTACTATACATTATGCCGATGTTTATAAATGCAAAAAGGTGGACGGTTCTGAGTCTTCACATCTCTCTCTCTCAATTTGAACCAGATTGAACTTATGGACGAACTGTACTATGAAACTGCATTGTTGCCAATGTACGGTTGATCGTCTTGAACTATTTCATCGACAGAATTCTGTTTAGCCCACACAGCTGCATCTGAATATCCATCCTCACATAGCTTATCAAGAATATAATCCTCTGCTGGCTCTAGCGCCCAATTGAAAAGCTTATCAAGAATATAATCCATGCGCAAGAAATCCGTTGTCTTATTCTTTCTTTCTGCCCTTCGGAATTCGGAAAAAAGGTACCAGTTCCATAAAACAGAAAATAAGCAACTGCAAAAACAAACGTTTTAAAGAGTTAATTGTAGGTAAGACGACTCTGCCAAATTGTTTTTTAAATTGAACCTAGGATAGTTAAAATTCAAAGGTTGTTAGACAATAGTGTTCGAAGGGAAGGATAACAAAATCACGTACAAATGCTCCTCAGTTAAACCAGTTCAGCTGCTTCAGCATATTCAATCTGAAGAGAAGTGAACATACAATCGAATTAAGCATCCAGGAGTATTAGATTGTTTAACTTATCAGATTCTGAAGAGATTATAGGTAAGAAAGAAAACAGGGATTCTAACCTTTTTGTATGAGGAATCGTCGGATAGAGTTCCAATTTGGTTGGGTTATACACAAACACACCACCCAAAAAATAAAAACATCAAAGGGATCTCCCTGACGGTTGGGAGTGGAAAAAGACAGGCTCAAGTTATAGTAATAGAAGCTCTCTAGTTCAATACAACGATAGGTCCCATAGATAGACTTTTTCATCAAAGCTAACACCTGGTGGTTAGAAGCTGACATCAAGAAGAAAGCTATGCAACATATGGTTCATCTCCACGGCAAATCAGCAACGACCATAAGACATCTTCGCAACTCATTCATAAAGTATTTAAGTTATTTTCTCTTAAGAATCATTGCACAAGATAAAACTCAGAGATACCGTCTGAGTAGCAGACGTGGGTAGCATAAACAATGTCAAATCCCCATCAACGCAAAGTCTATTCCGAAACATTGTTGCTGGTCTCGGAGCAAGATATCTGCATTGAGTTACATGTTCAGTTCAACTTCATCAGTTGAACCAATCTTTTATGGGAGGACAGAGAATTTTGAAAACAGGTACCCTGGGATGAAGGATGAAGTAAACAACGCGCTAACAAAATCTTCTTTCGAGTCAAACTTATCAATCAACAAACCTCTAGGCCTCCAAAGTATCTGTGTTACAGCAACTGTGAACCAAAGAAACTACAGTTTCAACTGTCACAACTTCTGTCGGTAATGGAGACTAGTTCACATATTTGGGAGGGGGGAGTGAGGGAAGAAGGATGGTTCTTGAAAATGGCTTACGGAAAACATTTTGCTTCATCACAGGTCCTGTCCAGAATTTATAAAGTTTGTCATAATATACGAATCCAAATACGCAGGTACTTCAAAAACACTAAACATATGCATACACAAAGAAATAGATCAACTATCATCCTGCAAATCAACAAGCGAGGCCACATACCAGAGGAATCTACAACCCGTTCGCTTTGAGGGATTTTTTCATAAATGATGAGGAATGGAGGGAAAAGGGAAAACCACTCTTGTTTGGGTTGTGACTTGTGAGAAATGGTGAGAAATCATATATGCATAAAACACTTCTACCAAATGTGGTGAGATTTGGCAAGAAATATTGAAATACCAAAAACACTTATTTTATTTTCACACCTCCATTCCAAATGGACCTTCAAGGTCACATGCGAATCAGATAGTTTTCAAGTTCAAACTTAATTCTACAACACTGATTTCCCTTTTTTGTGCATAGCACACACATTCTCAACTCGCTAGGGTAACCCACTCTGATCACTTGAAGAAAGCATTTTGTATCAGTGGTTTCAATCTCGTAGTACCCAACTAGAAACGGTCACGATTATGCTGATATTGCAAATTTGTCTATTCTCATTTTCTGTTGAAATGTTCTTGACTCTTTGCAGTTTTAAGCTGGCCAATCTCAAAATTCAATGTTACCCAGTCCGTCCACATTTGTTTGTCCTTTTTTGACCCTTTGATCAGGTCAAAAAATAATTTCTTTTGTGGATTATTGGGCAATATTTGTATGGGATAATGGTTGCTTCCTCTCATATGTGTTTTTTCTACGATATTTCACCATTGTTTTTCATCATCTTATTATTATTGTATTCCGAGATTCAGAATTTTTTTCTGTATAAATTGATGGAGATCTCAATTGTCTGTGTGTGTGTGTGTGTTGATCTTGTTGAAGGGAAATGGTTGATCTTTATGCTCAGATTTTTTAAGTGTTACTAGATTTCTATAAAACCTGATTTTGAAATGGTTGAAATTAGATACTTTAACTATGACAAAGTTATCTGTTGTCTCTATTTCCTTCAGTTGGTTTTTGGACCTGTAAAGCTATGCCAAGGCTAGATCCTGTTGTGTTTGTGGTTTGTTTGCTTTAATAAGATCTCAGTTTACCAGAATGGAAAACTAGGACAAAGTATTGCAACATGATCCCAAGGAAAAGCAATAACCTAAGCCATGTCTAAATCATTTCAATCTTCTCACTTCCACCAAAAAGAATACCAATGTTCCTCAAAGTTTGAAGCACACAAAATAAACATGAATTTCAATTCTACAATTTCCAATACTCATTTCCTATCAACCAAAACATAGAATTCCATTTTAAGGCGATAAGTCATAAATAAATAAAAAAAGAAAAGAAACTGGCATTACATATAATGCAATCAAGAACTTACATCAATAATGCATCAGTAGTTGCCTAAAATGAAGGGTCATCTATGATCCATGTTTTGAAAATTTCAAAACTTTCATATGCCTATTCCTTCAACTTTTCGAAAGTGTAATAAAAGAATCAAGTGCAATCCCATCATTTTTAAGCATTTGAAAGGTATAGGCATATGAAACCACAAGTTTCTCAGTAGTTTACGATGGTTTTTCCAAATTATGACAAAATTCAATAAACATGAGCAAAAACAAAAAAAAACACTTAGTTGTTTGTTTCATTAAGACAGAATATATCAATGAGTGATGAAAAACAGTGAAACAAAAAAACTAGGACTCTACGTAAAGTTGGCAAAGTGTTGTCAAAGATAATAAAACATCCAATTTTACCTTAACAATCTGAGGCATACATTCTTACATAGAGAGCAACAAAAGTTCTTAGCAGGAGTAACATCAGGTAACTTAAAGAACAACTATTTTATTTTGAGGAAAAACATGTTACATGACTTGAACAAGAACCACATTTCATACAAAGCAACACACCTTTGAAAAGGGACAACACACATTGTTTCTTTTTGCTGTACTGTGCCTTGCACATTGTTAGGCTTACAAAGTTCCAGATTTGTTTCATCAGTTACAACGAATTATGGTGCTAGGACATTGTCAATGGAAAAATTACTAGAGTGAAGGCCCTCAAAATGGTTTGTTTGTGTTGTTTTCACGTCACTGTACAAAAGAGAAAACTTAATGTATGAAATAAAGAATAGAGCATATCTATATAAAAAGTGTGGGTACACCTCGTTGGTTTGGGCCATGTGTGGGTACACCCCCTGTGGTTCAAAAGTGTGCACATAACCCCTTATGGTTTTAAAAATGTGCCGATTAACCTCATGTCGTCATGTTTTCCATCCATATTAATAGAGGTGTATCTCACACGCCTCTAGAATCTAATCTGAGTCGTTCATAATGTATGAAATAAAGAATAGAGCATCTCTATAAAAAAATCATATCGATCAGACATCAATAATCCGGTGATATAATTCTTAGTAAATTCAAATTTGAAATTTTAATTTCACAATAAATTCGATTCGGCCGTGAGGTTTTTCATTTTTTTGATCGACTTAAATTTTGGCATGGATATAGTACTCGTCAAACTCTACAATGTCAACGGTTCGGATCTAATTGTTGGTATAGGGGATGGATTGGTTAGATTTAAGAAAGAAGAAGAATCAAGGGAGAGGATGAGGGCTTGTTGGTCTTTTAATGTTGTGTCCATTAATATGGATGAAAAATATGACGGCAAGGGGTCTATCCGCACATTTTCAAAACCACTTGAACTATGTGCACACTTGTGAACCAAAAGGAATGTATCCACACAAGACCCTAAAAACAATACTTTCATCTCAAAAGGGATCAAATTACTATTTCATTTTTCACCCCCAACGTTGAATGATAAGCTGAGTTTTCAAATTTAATTGTCAAATGCTCCACCTTTTTCAGCCTAAGCTTTCATCTCGAAAGGCCAAAATGTTGCATAGAATCGTCTTCCAAACAAAGACAAGTGGAGAGTGCATATCATTGATCACCCAAACACTATTCTAATGAAACACATAATTGCTTGATTACAGAAACTCTACTCCACCATTACCCTTATTAATTACTCCATCCGTCCCGGTTTGTTTGTCCCCCTTTTGACTTTTTGAAAGCGTTCGACCTCTCAAAGAATTGTCTATAATTTTCAATTCGTAATGTTACTAATATGCAATATGGATCTTGTTTGATAGATCTCAATTAGTTTTTATTATACAAAATCTTCAAAATCATAAAACACATTATAAAATGTAAGATATAAGTATATTTTTGAAATGCACGAATTTCGACAATTGAACAAACAAATTGAGATGGAGGGAGTACGACAATAATAGCCAAACTACCATCTCACTTTTCTCTTTGTCATAATCAGGCATAGCAATTCACAATACGGCAATGATCGGAGATCTAAAAGAACAACCGTAATGTAAGAGAATCTTCACTCCTTATTCAAATTTGAACTCAAATTCAAATTACCCAAAACACCACTCCACTCATTACTCAAACTCATATCAGATTCGAGTTTTACTCAAATTTCTCATCAAATTTTGTTTAAACCAAATCCTTACTCAAATTTTGAAAACAATTCTCTTCTCCTAATTTTTACAACTATGCCATTAATAAAATCTTTACTTAAATTTATGCCTAGATGCATTTGTCCATTGAATTGCTTCATATCAAATGAAGCATTTACTCTAATAAGGGGTGGAGATGCTCTAATACAAACGAAGCAAAAAAGTAGTATACAATCAGACAAAAAGCCCTTTTTCCTTATTTGTTTTAGGTTCATTCGGTATCTTTAATCCGGACCGTCGGTTACATTTTGGACGGCCCGGGTGTGTGCTACTGCATCGGATACCAGATGTCTAACCAAGAATTTCTCATCCTTTGATGGTCTTTCATGTCCCTCAAGCTAATAGTGGGCTTTTTAGCCGCCGGTCCAACTCAGTAGCCCTTACTCCTGCAAACTCCAGCCCAAAGTCAAAATACACCAAAAGGGATTCTACCAACTTTCACCCGAAAATACCCCTCCTCGTCCACAACTATCATCAAAACTCACACCAAGATTTTGCTATATTTGTATTTTCTAAATAGTTAATGTTTACTATATATGTTTGTATATTTTCTAAATATCTCACGGTCTGGTCGCGGTCCGGTTCGAGGAATGTTTTGAAATGAGAATCCAATTATAATCCGTATCTCACGGTCCGGTTTGATTAGCTTATAAACTAGTTAAAAAAAGTTAGATATTTACTATATATAAATATATATATTTGTATTTTTTAAAGATCTCACGGTCCAATTCTGTTCAGTTAATGTTTTAAAATGAAAATTTAATTACAATTCGTATCTCATAGTTTTTTAATTTTCGAATCTATCTGAACAATTAATATACAGACAAAATACAAAAGATACGTATCAATTCGGTTCAAATTAATTTGACGATTCACCATTTTTTTTTTACAACACTAACAATCTCATTACTATTATGTTTTCTGTTTAATCTAGGTAATATCTAGTTTTCCTATTATGTTTTCTGTTTAATCTGGGTAATATTCAGGTTTCCTAGTTTAACTTAGTTTCCTTCTTACGATGTTTTCCTTGTTTGTTTAGACTTTAGATTTATCGGTCACCAAAAAGTCTTGCAGCGCTTATAAAGACACGTTGGATATGGGTTATGGTATCACCACGTGGTACCCGCTCGGCATATAACAATTACTCTGAGGGTTGTCATATCCAGCCCCAAAGGCGCACCTGGCACTTCTTGTGTGGCACGTTTGATCAAGATCACACGGTATTGTCCGAAGAACCGTTGCCCGGTATGATTCTGCTTTCCCCTTAACGTACTACCAAAAAATGAGATTCTTGACTGGCTTTCTTTTCTTTTGGCTGAAGAAAGCTTCGGATGCATTACATCACAACCTATGGTGGTAGTTATTCATCAAAAAATTACCCAACTAATTAAACAGTAACTTCGGAAAGACAATTTTTTATTCGAAAAAAAAGTGAAAGAATGTGACCTTACCAAAGGGGTGGAGATGCCCTAATACGAATGAAGCGGAAAAGTAGTATACAATCAGGCAAAGAGCCCTTTTTTCTTAATTTTTTTAAGGTTCATTCGGTATTTTTAATTCGAACCGTCGGTTACATTTTTAGACGACCCGGTGTGTGCTACTGCATCGGGTACCAGATGTCTAACCAAGAATTTCTCCTCCCTTGATTGTCTTTCATGCCCCTCAAGCTAATAGTGGGCTTAGATCGAACCATTAGCTCCTTGAGATACTTCACTTGACGGTGGGGCCTTTTTAATCCCAGCGCAAGCCCAACTAGAAGGAAAAAGGGCTTTTTACCGGCCGGTCCAACTTTTAGTAGCCCTTACTCCTGCAAACTCCAGCCCAAAGTCAAAATACACCAAAAGGGATTCTACCCAACTTTCACCCGAAAATACCCCTCCTCGTCCGCAACTATCATCAAAACTCACACCAAGATGTTACTGTATTTGTATTTTCTAAATAGTTAATGTTTACTATATATATTTGTATATTTTCTAATCTCACGGTCCGGTCGTGGTCCGGTTCGGGGAATGTATTGAAATGAAAATTTAATTATAATCCGTATCTCACAGCCTGGTTCGGTTCGCTTATAAACTAGTTAAAAATAGTTAGATATTTACTATATATATTTGTATTTTTTAAATATCTCACGGTCCGATTTCGGTTCGGTTAATGTTTTGAAATGAAAATTCAATTATAATTCGTATCTCATAGTTTTCTAATTTTCGAATCTATCAAATCAATTAATATACGAACAAAATACAAAAGATGCGTATCAATTTTGTTCAAATTGATTTCACTATTCATCATTTTTTTTTACAACTCTTTACGATCTCATTATTATGTTTTTTTTTTTTTTAATTTAGGTAATATCCAATTTTCCTAGTTTAACTTAGTTTCCTACATACGACGTTTTCCTTGTTTGTTTAGACTTTGGATTTATCGGTCACCCAAAAATATATTGTTCATTACCCTTAAAATCTTTATTTTCTTTACACTTTCTCTTCCAACCAAACAATGGAAAGAAAATTTTTTTTATTTTCCTTTCCTTTCCTTTCCTTTCCTTTCCATGGGTTCCAAACAGACCCTTAGTTTCCTACATAGGACGTTTTCCTTTGTTTGTTTAGACTTTGGATTTATCGGTCACCCAAAAAGTCTTGTACCCGCTTATAAAGAGGCATGTTGGGACATGGGTTATGATTTTACCCCCCTATAGAACATGAATGATAGATAGATCGATTTCCCTCGATCAAATCAAATTATAGAAAGGTTGCAGGGGATCGCAATTTCCCAACAGGAATTATCATTTCCCATTTGTAGGTATATTTTGTACACCCCAAACAAGATCAATTTCTAGAAAATTTCTTCTCGATCGTCTTGAATTTTATCTGCGGAGATGATGGTGCGGAGATGCTCAAAGAAACCGGCACGGTGCTCATCACCAGATTGGGCTTCCCTGCCGGAGGAGCTGCTGGTGTTGGTCCTCCGCCGCCTGATCCTACTCTCCGACTACATCCGCTTCGGCGCCGTCTGCAAGCCATGGCACTCCGCCGCGGACCACCAGAAGGACCATCGGCGCAGAGAATTAGTCCACAAACCGGAAGTACCGATGTTATTGATACCGCCACCAGCCGAGACGGCGAACTACCACCGCCGGAGACTGTACAGCGTCACCCGGAGAAAGGTCCTCAATTTGGAGCTGCGAGTTCCTTATCCCCGGAAGTGCTGCGGTCCTTCTCACGGATGGTTAGCCACCGAGAACGAGGCGGACGCGGGCATTACACTCCTTAACCCCTTCTCCGGCAAGTCCTTTCGCTTCCCTAAGGTGAGTCTTCAACCAGCTATCAAACCCACCATGAGACATAAATTTTGTTACGAGAATCATATCCTTAAGGTTGTTTTGTCGCATGATCCTTCCCTGATGCCCAATAATGACTTCGTTGTCGCGGCAATTTTTGATATGCATAGGAGTTTAGCGTACAT
This sequence comes from Rhododendron molle, assembly GCA_025413875.1. NCBI lineage: Eukaryota > Viridiplantae > Streptophyta > Magnoliopsida > Ericales > Ericaceae > Rhododendron > Rhododendron molle. The sequence continues at coordinate 52,144,571 of CM046398.1, forward strand.
CAAACCAGGCGACAATAAGTGGACTTACATACCGCCGATAATTATGTCCTCCTTAACGGATGCCATATATCATCTCGGAAAATTTTATGTCGTTGATGTCTATTCTGGGATATTCTCTGTGGATATTAGCAGTTTTAGCAAACCACGAGTGGAAGTGGTGGCTCCTCGTACTCCCACAAAAGCTAACAAGGCATATATTGTCAAATCACGTGGGGAAGACTTGTTGCTGGTTCAGAGGTTTCTCGAATGGAGAGGCAATCCAAGACGATGGTTGACCTCGTGCTTTAAGATCTTTAAGGTGCTGGGCTTAGGAGGCGGTAGTAGTGGCACCGGCAGTTCTGCTGCTGCAAGTGATGGACAGATTGTTGAGAGGGTTGAAATCCATAGTCTAGGCGATGACACCCTCTTCTTGGGGGATAATTATTCTCTATCTGTGTCTGCTTCAGACTATCCAGGGTGCCGTCCAAATTGCATATACTACACTGATGATTGCATCGACGACAATGCTTTTGGCTCTCGAGACAAAGGTATCTACTGCTTACTGGATAGAAGATTTGCGCCACATTACCGAGTCAAAACAGAAGAGAAGCATTTGCACATGCCTCATCCAATCTGGATAGTGCCAACGCTGCTGCCGTGACACTCCCTAGCAAGTGTGGTATTTATTTTAGAAACAAAAAATCAGGGTTGTTTCGTGGGTGCTATTTGTTTATTGAAGTTTGCTATTTTGAATATCAGTTTCATTTATTTTGCTAGCTTATTTATTTATTTTGAGTATCAGGTTTTCTTCACTAAGCTAGCTCCATTACTGAACAAGGGAGACCGAACGGGAGATTATTAGACTGTGAAACCGAAATAAAAGAAGACATAAAAGAAGACATGGTAAATAGTCCCATATTTTCAATAGAGTGGGTTTTGTACCAGTGCCATGCGTTCAGGGGGGCATAAATAATATGATTGCAGATTCAAGAATAATGATGTTTGGTTGTTCGTATATGAAACTTGAATATGCTTTGTTCTCATTGTTCCAAAAAGAAAAGATTGTTCTTCAATACAAACAAAAATGTAATCATGACATTACTCACAGCTCTAAAAATGTGATTAGTGAATTTCTGTTGCAACAGTTGAAGCACGAAATAAGCCATTAGAAAGCCTCTTTGGCTTCAACCGTGTTTGAATCTTGCACTGGAAGAAAAATACAAACAGATTAAGCGACACTTCTCCTTCGAAATCAAGGTAACAACCTTTTTGAAACCCTGGAAGGCTGAAACTTTCTTCTATATGTTGGAACAGGAAACCTAGAGTCTTCCATAACTGATACCCACCCTAAGTTTCCTAAAGCTGTCCTCTTTAACCTCTTTCACCTCAAAGACAAAATAGACAAATTGTGTGTATCAAACAATTTGTCTTCGTGATGGCTTGCAAAGACAGTTTTTTTATTAACTTAGTACTCCTTTGATGGAACATGTGATGATGAGAAAGACGAGTACGATTCTTCAAATAAGCAGCCGTGAGATGCTGATAGATATTTTCATGAACTGATAGTCTTGATAGCAACACCTCAAACACGGAAAGAATAATGTTTAAAACAGCAAGATCATAATATGTACAAATGACATCTAAATTTCATTTGCCTTTGTATTTTCAATCGACCAAATTAAAGTTTAGTCAATATTAGGGCGTGAAAGGTGTTTATCAGCATTGGTTGAAGAGGGGGATACAAAATGATCTATGAATATGTTGCACCTGTTCAAGGAAAAGAGAACTGTATTGCTCTTTGTTACTGATCAAGGAAAAGAGAACTGTATCTGCTTTCCATTTGGCTCTTTTCAATGAAGATTGAGCCAGTATTTGGTAGCAATAGGTCGGGGGCTAGTTTGATTGGATAGAAGCATGTATATACTCAAATGGCCCATTAGCTCACCACCTGACATGCTGATTACAAATATCAATGTCCACAACATTCATTCTCAGTCAATGTAGCTTTTTTCAAAAAGTATGTTTATGGGGTGGAAGAGGGTAATTGTACTCCATATATAAAGGCATATACCTGCACTGTGTTTGAGTAAGTTATGTGAAGAAACCTATTTGCCAATATATACCAACTTTTGGAGATGTGTTTTTCGTAATTATAAAAACAATGGCCGCGGTGATGGAATCTGGGATGGAGGGATTTAGCGTCTTCGCGTAGAGAGAGGACTTTCGGGTGAACGAACGATTTCAAACGTCCTGACCCGCGTCCAAAGTTGCTGCTGCGTCTTGTAAAAACGGATACTTATTAGAAATGTTAGTAACATTAGTAGCAGGCTTAACATAATTGGTACACTTTAATTACTTTAGTGCAAAACCTGCTGCCAATATATTTTATTCTTGTGGAGATAAAATGCGTTTTTCATCAGTGGACAAGTTTTTGTAGAGGAGATCAACACTGGTCTTGCTGGAAAATATTAGTGATGACCTCTATACGTGTCTGAATCATTAGAAAATTGTGCGCGGCCATTCCTTTTGGTATTGCTTGATTCGATATATCGAATACAACTTGTTACACCATTGTTCTAGTTTTAACTGACACAAAATCATGACGATGTTGGCAACTGATTATTCTGAAAGCTTAAGCCGATAATGAGTATCTGCAATTAGTTTTTATAATCTATCTCCCCCCTCTTGATTTGCCGCACTCCATAATGGTCCAAGCAGGCAAGCATATGCTTGTATCCCGGTGGTTGGGGACCTGTTTAAAATCAAATACAGGGTTCCCCCCACTTTAAAACAAGGCTAACATTGACTGCTCAAAAAACCTTAGATGATTGTGTGGCATAACTTGGTTTTTTTAGACTGTTGGAAGGAGTGACTCTTATTTCCCAATTGGTTGTAGAGCCTTTTCCTGTTTTCTACTTGGTATTGGTAATTCTGTCTTGTAGCTTTTTCCTTGTTTAAGGCATAGTGTTTTAAACCATGTTAAGTCCTAAGCTCATATGGTAACTGTCCGGATAGCTTGATATACAATATTGGAACTTAAGCTTTTTGCTTTCAATTGGTGACTTAACATGTTGTCAAAGATTTAATGTCCTAGAGGTCTTGGGTTCAAATCTATTAATTGCATTGTTCCCTGTTTGCATTCTGCTCCTCCAGAGATTGGGATGTTTACATCTCCAGTTCGAGAGGGGTTTACATGTGAAGAGGGTTTTGGATAGATATGCGTTCTGGGCCCATTTCCTGATAGCATAAGCTTTTGGGACAATTGGTGACTTAACAACTACAAGGTCTGGTTTTTTGGTAGCTTTCCTATCATGCAATGCAATAGGTTATATTGCTTGATGTAGCTAAAGTCAAGTTATATTTCTTGTTATTTTGCAGTTTTCATAAAAAAAAAATTCTTATCTCCTTGCCACTTCCTTTTTTTAATCTGCTGTGGCCACTTGGGGAATCTTGAGAAACAGATAGTAGGAGTTTGACACTATGTCCAGCTCTGCAAAAGCTTTCGAACCTGCATAGCAGGGAGCTGGTCAGAGAGTGTTACTTGAAGAACTGTGAATGATGATTAGATAGTTTCTTTTGGATGCTAATAAGAAAGAAGAAGAAAAAAAATAACGGTGCAGTGTTTTGTGGTTGTGGGTTTTTGTGTGTGTTGCGGATATTAGAAGTTTACTTCAATTGCCAAGAAAAAAATCTAAATTATTCTGCCTTGTGTGTGTGTCTGTGTTTCTAGTGTTTCCCAAGGGGATGGCGCATCGCTTAATGAATTGATGTCATCTAAGGTTAATATATTTTCTGCCAATAAGAAAGAAAGATTTCTGTTTTTCCTTGTGCATGCATGTGTGGGTGGTTGGGTGCACTAACTTTGTTAAATGCCAAGGATGCCTCGATTGCACTTTCACTTTGGAACATACTTGACACTTCGTAGAAGGACTGAAATTTGGAGTATCGAGAACTTCCAGCCTGTTACTTTGGCAAAATCCGACTGAGGTAAATTATACTCAGGTGATTCATACGACATGCTGAATTAACATTTTTCCCTTTCACTTTGGTTGTAATTATACATGTTCACTGTTTACTAGTTTTTATATGTAAATTTCAGAACAAAAATACTGGTCCCCCATGAAGGGACAGATGCTCTGTAGCACCGCGTCTTGTATATTTCACAAATTTTACAGACAACTCTGGGAAAAGTCGCTTATTTGTTTGACATACACTTACGGCTTGGGAAAGCTAGGGATGCTTTATCTTGTGTTTGGATGAGATTTTGAGAAATTTTTTATAAGAGTAATGATTGGAAGTGGGGGTAATCAGTGGAGAGAGATAGAGAGAGAAATGAGAATAATGATTGGAAATAGGGGTAATGAGTGGAGAGTAATGATTGGAAGTAGGGGTAATGAGTGTTTTTCCAAATCTTGATCCAAACAAGGCACTAGGCTTTCTGTGTCCCCATTTATGTATTTTTTCCCTTAAGATTATTTACTCTTTTTAGTTATGACTTTGTAACCAGATGAAGCTGGAACTGCGGTGCCATGCTCTGAAGGTTACTGAGTGATGTGGTCCACCCATTGATAGGATTGGAAGCCTGGGTTAGGTTTCGTACTCTGACAGAAGTTATTGCCTGATCACTTACTGCCCCAACCATCGCCCTAGACTCATAGGAAAATACAATCCAAGTGCTTGACACTATCAAACCAGAACTGTATAGGTTGCTGGTTCCTTTCAATTGTCTGGATTACTTGGTCAATATTTGGAGGAGTTGAGTTTTGTTCACCCTCCACTTAAGAGGGTGAACATTACCCTCCTTCCTATTGGTTGAAATGATGTGGATCCCACCACAAAGTGATGTCATGCGTACAAAAAAGTGTATTGCATGATAAGCATGACATCACTTTGTGGTGGGATCCACACCATTTCAACCAATAAGAGGGAGGGTAATGTTCACCCTCTTTTAAGGAGGGCGAACAAAATTGCACTCATTGGAGTGTTTACTTTATTAGATTGTTTGCTTCTACACGGTATGCAATTACATATGACCTATTAATGAACCCTATCACTCTCTTACTTATTGGTGGGTATTGCCAGGTTGATCCAACCACAAGCGACACTGAGGACGATGGTGTGGATGATGAATACCAGCTTGAGGACCTTGAGGTTGTTGCAGCGGATTATGTATTAAAAGTCGGGGTCTCTAATTTCAGGAATGCTTGGGAAAGCATGGGCCCAGATTATGAGCGGGTAGATGAATATGGTCTTGGTGCAAGGGAAAGCTTGGCAGAAGCTGTCAATACGGTAATAGGCCTTCTTGGCATGCAGCCCTGTGAGGTGAGTTTCTCATTAAGGTCACTTATGGTCCAAATGATTCTTGTCCTTGAATTAGTTCACAAGTTAATGATGCTAGGGCCTTGAAATAATACGAAGTTAAAGGGGATTCCAGATTTTTATGAAGAAAATGCAATGATATTTGGTGTTTATCCCATTTTATCTCATTGGAGTTTTGATCCAGCGTTGTCCTTTCCTTTCTCGAACTGTTTTTCTTTCTACAGTAACATAGCTTCGTTTTTTTGTCTATTTTCGAACATTGTTCTCCTTCCTTTTCCGTCAGGGGTTGTAGTCTTTAGTTCCCCTTCCGTAATGAAGAGCAAAATTATGTTCTGAAAGTTTTAAATTTAATGTTAAAAACAAGATAGAAAAACCCAAGGGCAGCAGGCAGACTTGACGGGAATTGAAAATGAAAATGAAAAAGTTGCATAGTGAGTAGGAACTAGGAACAATACTTCTTTGTGTCTAAAACTGAAAAAATCTCTCCTGTTCGTTGATGGTGTCTTTCAGGGCACAGAGGTGGTCCCACCAAACTCGAGATCGCACACTTGTTTATTGTCTGGTTTTTAGATGGGCAACTAAAGGTTCTCCTTCGATTGTCGTTTGGCATTGACGGGCCAAAAGAAGTTGCAATGAAACTTGCCGTTAGATCCAAGGATGAATCTGTCAGCGATGCTGTTCACGAAATCGTAGCAAGCGGCTAGTTGGATACTTGGAGGGTTTTTTTTTCAGTCAACTATACTGTGTTTCCTTCTTTTTTCTTTTTGTGAATGGGATCGGAAATTTATGGCTGCCAAAAGACCCGCTGGCTATTAGATGAAAGTGCATAGCAGTCGTGACGTGGGAGTTTTGCTGGGTGCGAGGATATTCCTCTACTATGTAGTTCTTATTTTGTGGAGAGATTTATTTGTAGATTGTTGTATCAAGCATGCCTGATTTACTGTTCCCTGTTCTGCGAAATGAATTTTTGAAACACCATTCCGACGGTCTTAGAATCGTTAATGTTGTGTATTATTCATTGTACACATTCTGAACTTCCCAAATAAATTCACCTCTTCCTTTTTTTGATACTTTTGCGGCAGGCCGGGATTGTGAATCAAGTGGTTTTGCAGTGTTTTATACTCGTTGCTTCCAAAGTTTGAAGCTCACTTGTAATTTCGGTTTGTACTGCAAGGAAACAGAGAAACCCAGGGGGCAAATTTTAGGGAGCAGCAGTACTATGAAACGTTATCACCGGAAGAATGTAACCACCCGTTTGGAATGGTGAGATTTGGTGAGAAAAGGGGAAGAGTCAATCAAAAAAATTCATCATTGTACTTTTCTCTTCATTTCTCACCAAAATGCTTATTCTAAATGAGTGATTTGGCTAGAAATCATTACCCTTTCTTTTCTTTTCTTATGATATGAAATCCCTCCCTCAAAAAAGGGGCTGTAACTGTGGGTAGAAAAGATGCAGAGACGTCGACTTGGCTCTCAGGGTGTTTTGTTTGATGGAATTTGGTGAATGATAATTGGCCTTTTGTTAACAAAATTCTGTTGTATACGTATAAAAGCAGTATATTTTTTTGTGATTAGATTGTTAATCAAGGAGATCGAACTCCCCTGATAATCAATTAGTGCAACCAAGCTTTGGCGATTTGGCGAAGGCATCCAACCATTAATGGGCTACCAGAGTACAAAAGATGCAGAGATTTTTGTGATTAGATTCTTTATGTTTTTTCTTCGAGAAAACTAAACATATCATATATAGAAACTAGAACAGATTACCGTTAAAAAATTCGCAACAATAGTGAAAAATCAATATCTGTGTGGGACCCAGATATTTTTTTTCACTGTTTACGTTTTACACTCAAGTATAGTGAACGAGACACATTGACCATGTGGGACCCAGTATAATTAGTGAGAGAAATTGCAATATCTGTGTTTTTAGTGGATGTGGACGTGAATTTAGGTCATAATAGCTTTTATTTCACATGAAAGTCTTACTTTTCTTACGTAGTTTTTTTTTTTTAATTTTTATGAAAAGCTTTTTCTTACGTAGTTTAGAGTAGCACAGATGAAAGAAAAAAATACAGTAATACCTTACTGGACCCCAGGATGCTGTAAAGCAAGGCGCATCAGAACCGTCCATATCGACAATCAATAGTCCGGATTAAAAACAAACTTATTTTTAATTCAGTTCGCTGAAAGCACACCTGGAAGATCCGGATGCTCCTGCAGGGCTCTACAAGAAGCTGCTTTGCATCATCCCGGATCCATACCTACGCAAAACCCAGTCTTGTGAAAGGGAGAATCGTGAGGAATGTGTCATATCCAGCCCCAAAGACGCACCTGGCACTTCTTGCGTGGCACGTTTGATGAAGATCACACGGTATTGTCCGAAGAACCATTGCCAGATATGATCCCTTAACGTACTACCAAAAAATTGAGATTCTTGCCTGGCTTTCTTTTGGCTGAAGAAAGCTTTGGATGCATTTAGATCACAACGTATGGGGGTAGTTATACATGAAAAAAAAAAATTAAGGCAGCTGCTAATGCCACGAAAGAAACTTTTAATGCCACGACGTTTTTTACGAAGAGACTACTATGCCCTCGTCTCTTCTCAAGCTTAATTTCAATCGTCATAATTGCCGTCCACCCACCCCACCGACAAAGTCATGGATCCATCTTTCCTTGGATCCTTTCCCTTCAGCCATCACAAAACCCACCGCTTTCAACTCAAATCGAAACGATCAGATAAGAGAATCGATTGTTGGGTCCAAATCAGGTACGTTATTCAGCTCTTCAAAAGAAAAACAGAAGCACCAACGAACATCAGGAAGAGGAGAGAAACATAAAATTAGAGCAGGGTCCCTTCTTTCTTTCTTCGCGTTTTGCTCGATTATTGCAGATCCTTAGAGATAAGTGATAGGATTTGGCATGATACAAGATTCAGAGGCTACAAATTACAAGCAAATCTGGTTGTGTCTTGTGCTCAGTGAGGTTGGGTGCGGATCCGATTATTTGAGAGAAATCTAAATAGGTGATCGCAAAATCATGTACGTTTACACAGAACAACATGATTGTGGGTCTGTTGAGAAGAGAGATTGGAGAGGTCGGAGAGAGATTCCCGGACAAAAAAGTTGAGGGTAAAGTTGTCACACTAAAATCAGTGTCGTGGCATTAAAAGAATGTTCCGTGGCATTAACGCCATCCAAAATTAAATAGTAACTTCGAAAAGGCAATTTTTTTATTTGAAAAAAAGGAGAAAGAATATGACCTCACCAAAGGGTGCAAATTCAAATGAAAGCTTATCAAGCATCCCAGAAAAGCTGCAAATCTTCACCTCTCTAGTTCTTTATTTTTCCTGGTTTCAATCATATTGGCTCTACCGTACGTTTTGCGACTACTTCGTTGCGCCCAAAAAAAAAACTTGTTACTTCGTTACACTCGCCCTTTCATTCATCGAGGAACTTCCGTTCCCCTCTCATTTTCGCAAAATCTACTATCCACACACATCAATATAGCTTTAACAGATACGAATGCCTAAAAGTAAGTAATACGAGATTGTTAGCTGAGATAAACAGATGACGAATAATAACCGTGGAAATTGAGAGTAAAAAGTTGAAAAGAAACAAAAGGCTTATCTAATTTAAATTCCCAAAGACTATACATGGTAGTGCAAGAACAAACAGTAGGGGACTAAAGATTTTTTGAAACAAAGTACCGCTGCCATAGTCCAGTAATGTGAAGACATCCCGGCTCGGATGAACTACATATCCCAACTACTCAGACCACTTTTCGATGCCCGCCAAAGGCCCAAATCTGCAAGCGGAAACAGAATTTGTAGGAGTTGGAAAGGAAAAAAGGACTGTAATTTTCTAGCAATGAAACACAGCACAGGGAGGTATGCAGACCTGGAACGATAAAACAAGCAGCAAGTTATAATAGGCCATGGTAGGAACCAGGCTCACCTTCAGATTTGTATCCCAACTTCCTGTACACAAGGCACTCCCATCAGATGACAAGCCCAAACAGCTGATCCGACCCTCGTGTGAGTTTTGAAGAGATCCCAAGTTCAACACCACCTATAGCAGGAAAGACAAGGTAAGAAAGTTAAAGAAAGAACATCCAAATTAGTAACGTGAGGGTTCACTATTTATTAAATACTACTTTCCATTCATTCTTAATTTTTCATAAATAGAAATTCATAAACCTTTAGAGCCAAGGTGACTCGAAAAAACGAAAAAACAAAGCTCTGGTCCCTCTACATGTAAAGGCCAACTTTGCCAGAAAGGCATCACCAGATGCATCCATTTTCCAGACACAACCATTACCGTTAAACTAGGGTTATGGAAATTCAAGATATACTTATTTCAACTTTATAGGTCCTTCATTTTGTTTTCTAGAAAAACAAGAAGTCTGTGATACCAAGGACTAATTATGTACACTCTTACACAGACGAAGCAAGAATCCATAAGAATCTCCCTCCATGATTATGGTATAACTAAAGATACTCAAATGGAAGAAATATCTACCTTTGCCAGTAAAGTGTCCCATACATAGCAATCTCCATTAGAGTACCCAGCAAAGAGAAGCCTTCCTGATGTGGAGAAAGCAATGGAAGTGACATGCCGGTCATCGTTATCACCATTCTGTTGAGAGTAGATTTGGAGCTGGTGCCCAGTCCTAATATCAAATAACCTGCAAGTCCCATCCTCTGAACCAGTTCCGAATCTATTCCCATCTGGGAAGAACTTCACGGCATTGACATCTCCTTCATGACCATGAAATGTCCGGACCGCTCGACTAGCAACACGAGTGTCCCACAATCGGGCAGTTGCATCACACGAACTAGACAGAAACGTTCTTGAGTTTGATCCACTAACCGAGACACTGAGAAAATAAGGTGATGGAATCAAAAGAAAGCATCGGTAAGTACAGGATAAAAGACCATCAACATTAAGTTTATAGAGCAGGGAAGTAACTACCAAATCACAATCTTATTCACGAAAAGAATTATTACGAGGAAAGTCCACTTTCACCCCCTGTGGTTATCGCCATGTGCGGATACACCCCTTGTGGTTTAAAAGTGTGCACATAACCCCCTGTGGTTTTCAAATTGTGCGGATAGACCCCCTGCCGTCATGTTTTCCATCCATTTTAACGGAGGTGTATCTCACACACCTCTAGAATGTAATCTGAGTCGTTCATAATGTATTAAATAAAGAATAGAGTATCTCCGTAAAAAATCACCTCGATCAGGCATCAATAACCCAGTGATCTAATTTGTAGTAAATTCAAATTTGAAATTTTAATTTCATAACAAAATCGATTTGACCATAAACTTTTCATTTTTTGATTGACTTGAATTTTGGCATAGACGTAGTACTCGTCAAAATTTATAATATCAACGGTTTGGATTCAATTTTTGGTATGCGGGATGATGTGGTTAGATTTAAACAAGAAGAAGAATCAAGGGACGTGGTGGGGGGTATAACGGTCTTTTAATGTTGTTTCCGTTAAAATGGATGGAAAATACGACGGCAAGGGGTCTATCCGCACAATTTGAAAACCACAGGGGGTTATGTGCACACTTTTAAACCACAAGGAGTGTATCCGCACATGACGATAACCACAGGGAGTGAAAGTGGACTTTCCTCCATTATTAAGATCTACATAGATTCTATTATTGGAAAGATCGAAACTTTATGTGGGGGCCCTTCCTCTACTCTCAGGCAACGTAGACTGATAGTCACAAAACTTGCTGTTAGTTCACGATATCACTCAAAGTCCTTGAGCATAAAACTAGCAGAAAACGTTTAGAGGTCATCATTGGTGGTGGAATAGTTGGGAACATATGTATGGTTGTGGCAGATATCCAAGTGATAAGTTTTTAAGACCTTTAAAACTTTAACTTCAGAAGAACTTCCACAACTGTCAATCGAAGGAAAGCAGAAAATTGTTTGCATTAGCATCAACTCCAAAAATTGATTGTTCAATTTTATCTAGTACCATATCGTTTCCAAATGAATTACAGCCAACAAAATTTGGAAAAGGAGTAAATTAGATTGAAAGCAGTATATTAGATTGGATTTGTGAGTCAACTACGCATGCACTTATTTCTGCCTTCAACCAGTACAACTATCGCTATAAAAAAGAATAACAAAATTAGGCACACTAATTTGGAATCCAGAGAGTACCTCAGCACATCAGCAGTGTGTCCACACTGGAATTCACCTCCAAAAACAGAAGTTCTCTGGCCCGTAGTTATGTCCCATAAAACACAAGTCCGATCACCTGAACTTGTTATTAGGTGAGTCTCTTCATCCCGAACATACCGGCAACAAGAAACATAACCCTTATGCCCACTAAGCGTTCTTGATACAGGTATATTCCCGTCTCTGTCAGTCGGAGAATTCAGGTTGAAGATGGAGCATACGCTGTCAAGCCCACCACATGCAACAGATTGACCAGTTGGAGAGAAGGCACATGTCATGACCCAAGCACAAGGTAACTTTATGGCGTGAGTTTTCTGGCTTGTGAGAGCATTCCACACTATTAGCCTCCCATCTTGAGATGCACTGACAACGTGATTCTTTTCCAGAGTCCAGTCTAGCGAGTAAACCTGCAAAATGTCTCACGGATTAAAATCCTGCCTCACACCGACGTCAATATAATGTTGCCATTTTAAATACTTACAGTAGTAACATGCCTATACATTTGTTGGGTATAATATTAACGCATTAGCACAACAATAACATTACCCATTTAATCCCCAATCGATGGGGGTAAAGGTGGGAGAAGATTGGAGATACACGTAACCTTTGACAATATATACACAAAGTGGCCGCTCTAAGAAAGTTTTACCACTAAAATAGCAACCCCCTATACCTCCAAGCACTAACATGACATTAGTCACCTAATAAATTTCTTAACACTAGTTTTAGTTCAACAAATACATAATGCTCTCAAAAAGTTTCTCCCCAATTTTCCTAATTTGATTCCACTCTCCCAGATTGTCTGGAGGCAATTCCGAAAACAATGGGAGAAGGAAAACCACTACCGGTTTTGATTGCATAGCATCACCTTAGTCCATTTCCTAGGTCACATTCAAAACCAGAAGTTAAGAGTTCACTTTCTTCTACTTACGTGTAGCAACATTCTTACAAATGGGAAAGATTGAACTGAAACAGGGTAGAAACTTCCACACAATTCACCTCTTTTCAGCTTCCAACCAAAAAAAATCAACAGAAGCGAACAATTCCACTAAAACACTAACGTAGATACACTCGTATACAGGGATGGAGCCAGGGAGGGGCCAGTAGGGGCGGTCGCCCCTGCAAGAAAAAAAAAACCTCTATTTATTATATATAAAATAAAAATTTCCTATGAAAGTATAGAGGCTCGCCCCCCTCTAGTACTTTTGAGGAAAAAAAATCAAATGATAGTAAGTAGTTAGTAACCTCTGAAGTACAAGATACCAACGTTAATTTCTAAACATTACGGGTTAAATATAACAAAACATAAAATTTGAGGGTTAACATAGTGAGTACTCAATTATTTAATTCCCAGTTTTTACCCACAAAAATCTCCAATCGTTAAAAGGATTTTACACGTTTTCTTCTCTCTGCCTAAAAATTTTACACGTTTTCTTCTCTCTGCCTAAAAAATCTCCATGGCACACCAGACCCCTCTCTCTCTCAGCACAAAAATCCCACATCGTCAAGACTTCAAAGGCAGTTCGAGAAAATAAGAACACTAGGAGAAGAGATTTGGAAAACTCTAAGTAATCTTGGTGAAATCTAAGTTGTAACTATGAAATGTGTAAATATTAGACACCGCAACATGATGGGGGATAAACTTTTAGCATGTTTCTAAATCACTTACATAGAGAAAGATATTGCGAAAAGGTTTGATGTTGATTCTATCATCGATGCTTTTAATGACATGAAAGAGCGTGAGTGCAATTGAAGATGCCTGGTTTTACTAAATAGATTGAGGTAAGTCGTTAATGCTTTTGCAATATGTTAATTTATGAAAAATATAATTAAGTATGGAGTGTTGCTATTTTGTACATTTTTTAATTTTAATGTATTCACGTTGTTATGCACGTTTCTTTTTATTTTTTTGTCTCGCGTACATGATCGCTCCTGTGTAGTGAAATTCCTGGCTCCGTCCCTGCTCGTATATATGTATAGATAAGAAATTTGTCACAATTGTTAACCTTACCTTACCGGTATGACCCTGCAGCGTCCTACAACAGACCAGATCCGTCGGGCCGAAACAGACGGGAGTCCTCCCTTGGGACCTCGCGTACCCCGCCACTGCAAATTTTATCACCGAAAACCAAACAGATCTGAGCAAAACTAACACGTGCTGCAATCAACGATGTCAAAGAACACAAAAGGAAAACTAGAAAAGAAACAGAGCAGAAAAATGAGCTAGAGAGAGAGAGAGATATGTTGAACCATCTGTGTCGAGAAGAAGAAGACGCTTCTGCTTCAAGCGTTCTCCGAGGGAATTTACGGTCTCCGTAGCAGCCACGAGGCGCTCTTTCAGCTCCGTAACTGACATATTGGGGGGGGGAAGATTTCAACGGGTTACTGCCATTTTGAAGCTTTGGTTTGAAACCTTATCTATATCCTAGTCAATTGGCAACTGAGGACTCATGAGAGAGAGAGAGAGAGGGGAGGCTTGCGCAGTTGCGTGTGTGAGGGGGTGGGGGAGGTTCCGACCAGTTTTCAGAGGGAAGGGTGACGTGTCGTGCTGACGAGTGGATGAGTAGGTGATGGCGTCACATGATGTTCTGTGGGTCCCAAAAATGATACAGTTGACTATTAAATGACAACCAAGTGGTGTCTGCTCTTGCAATGTCAAATTATAGAATATAACTTCATTTTTCCTTTTCATTTTTCCATAATCAGGTGTTTGGGCCAATTGACACACATTTTAAATAATTTTGAGACTCTGAAGTTGAAGATTGGACAAACATCTAATAGATCTAAAAGAGTTGATACAACCCAAAACATTTTGAAATTGAGACTTTAGGAGAAAGCAAATTTGTCTTAAGCGTTGAGTGTTGACCACCGGCCAGGCCAACCTTTTTGAGGCTAAAAATTCTTTTTCTCCTAAAAGAAATAGAAAGAAGGGAAAAATTAGAACGTTTTTGGGAAGCCGAATTCTCCATTCTCATTATCCATTTTCCAGGTTTCTCTATTTGGGAGATGAATTGTGTAAATGCATTATCTCACTATGCATTTTCAAAACTACAGTTTAGAGGCACAATTTAAGAAGAGATAAAATTCTTTCCACCTCTGGTGGAAAACTTGGGTTTTCCACCACAGCCCGTAACGGGCCCCACAATGCATCTTTTGTTATAATCTGAATCGTCTATTTTGTAGGGTCTGTTGAATAGTATATCCACGCAAAAAATGAGATTTATTGGACGTCAATAGGTCTATTAAAAATCTACTTTCGATTTATGAAATGGACAGTCATAGATAATTTAACTTCAAAATCTATGATCGTCCATTTTATAAACTAAAAATCAAATTTTGATATAGCTATCGGTATCCAATCAAGATGATTTTTTTAATGGATATACTAATCTATGTACCTTACAAAATGAACGGTTCAGATTAGAACAAAAAAAATCTTATGGAGTTCACACACGGTGGTGGAAACCCCATGGTTTCCACCACAGGCGGAGGGAACATACTCTCATTTAAGAATCATCCTGCAAGAAAGTTTTCATTCTCATTTTGAATTATCAATTTCTGGTGAGAACAAAAAGACCCAACTACCCCTGATCTTTTACAATAATTCTGAAAGTGATGATAGGGATATGGACTTTGTGAGGACTGCAATTTGGGATTTCATTTTCGTGCGCAACAACATACGTTAGATACTTTTGCAAGGTTTTGTCATACGGTGGTAAATTATTTTATGGACTATAATGTCTGAATTATACAACACCTCCAAACCTCAAATTCTATAGATTTCATAGAAATCGCTAACAAAATGAAAATGACAAAGTACATATTACCTCCTCATGATTTGGCCTTTTGACACTGTGGTTATTTACATGTAATCAGATTTATGTTCTTACAAGTAACAAGTAACTGATGTTGATGACTATTTGGAGAGGACGAGCTTGAGCCCAGCTTCAATCAGAGCCGGACATCTAATGGGTGGTGAGATGGAGGAAGCGTGAAGATTTTTAGATCCTAGCAAGAAATTAATTAGAAAATCCTTTTGGTGAGTGAACCAAACAATAGACATTGATGGTCTACACTTAAATTTGGTCTACGGAGGTTTGGGGAGAGAGAGAGCGCAAGAACACTATGAACAAGAGAAAGCTGTCAAGAGTACAGAAACCTAAGCCAAATACCTAAAGCAAAAAGCGACTACCAAAAAGCTACTATATCATATGACAATAAGAATAAAGGCTTCATTTGTTTCGATGTAAAATGTTCCATGTAAAATATTTTTTTAGAAAATAAATTTTAAATTTTTTTATTTTTCGGTATTTGGTTGGCACTTGAAAAATATTTATAGAAATTGACGAAATAGTGTAGAGAGGGGGCTTAAACGGTGGAGAGATATGAGAATATTGTAATTAAACGTGGGTCAAGACTGAAAATTGAGAAAATTGAGCAATGAGAATTGCAGTAAAAGACAGCGGATTCATTTCAGAAAATAACTTACGAAAGATTTAAGGGTAAGTTATTTTCATCTAATTAATGAAAAATGTTTTACATGTAAATTGTTTTCTTCATTTTTACACAACCAAACACCGGAAAATAGGTAAAACATTTTACGCCCAAACAAACTGAGTCTAAATGAAAATGATTTTGTAATAGAGTTTTCCATAAAAAATGCTAGGAACAAATGAAAATGATTTTGTAATAGAGTTTTCCATAAAAAATGCTAGGAACACAACCGTTTACATATATGTGGGGTCCACACGCACTAGTATATGTGGACCCCACATGCCTATGCACGTGAGATGTTATATTTGGTATTGCATTTGAAGTATTGTGTATGTATTTTTGCTAAACATAATCTTCAGATATGCTGGTTGTACAACCAAAGCCATGTCCACCCTGTTAGATATCTTCCCAGTCCCAAGTAAAGACGTACATCATCGCCGATGTCGCAAACTAAGGAAAATAAAGGTACAAAATAATCCCGTTCGGCTAAATAAGTCAATTGGCTTACTTTTTTGTCCTTATTCAATTTTTTTTTTATTTGTTAGTTTTTCGTCAATTTTTTGGGGATTATTGCATCGTCATGATAAGAGAAATCTAAAAAGTAAAAAATTACGATCGAAACCTAATTTTTTTGAATAAAGACAAAAATAAGCCAATAAGCCAATTTTTTGGTCTTCATTAAAAAAAATTGGATTTCGATCACAATTTTTTACTTTTTAGATTCCTCTCGTCATGACAATGCAATAATTTTCAAAAAATTGACGAAAAACTAAAAAATACAAAAAAAAAATTGAATAAGAACAAAAAAAACAAAGTAGTTCGCTTATTTAGCCGAACGGAGCAAGTTTCTGGTTAAAGTCCATACCAATTGGCACCCTATTTTAATGTCCTAATCCAAGTAGCAAACACCCATGCGCGCAGGGGCACACACGCAAACATATTCATAGTTTATAAGGAAAAAAATGTAAAACCTGTTCTTATATTAAAAAGAGAGAGTGGAAACACTCTGATGTTGTAGAGCCAGTGATCCATCAAAAGAAGTGATATATCAAAAATGGGAGCATCAATTTAGAGTAAAAAAAGGGAGCTGATTTTGCCACACCCTAAATTGTTAACGCCACACCCCCTGCAGTATATTTTTGCACCAAAAAATACACTGCAGGGGTGTGGCGTTAACAATTTAGGGTGTGGCAATATCATTTCCCCAAAAAAATAACAAACTACATAAATTACAATTGACAATCATAGTCGTTAAAACCTTACGATACATGATATGTATCCTACGATTTGTACCGTTTACTCTGGAGAACGATACGTATCCCACCTTGTATTCTTTTTGCATAGAAATCCTACGATACGATCGCTTATTCTACGATTTATACTCGTATCCTAATTCGGTACATATCCTACGATTACTTATTGAGAAAAAGTTGGACAATATTATAGGAAGCAAAAATATCCTAAATGCATTTGTCTAACCTGTTTGATTTAATTATGGTATCTTTCAAACCATTTGATAGAAATTCAACCTCAATGCAGGGGTTGTATAGAAGAAAGTATCATACTTTAATTGTGTTTTGCTTGACTTTTCTTTCTTTTACAAAGGGAATAGAAAGCCTTAATATAATAGGCTCCAGTTGAGAGACTTGAAATTTTGCATCTTAAAAACTTTTTTTTGAAAGTAAGCATAGTTGGTTGGTGTTATTAGGTGTATCTACTTTGTGATTGTATATTAATTATGATTAACGTTGTTGAAGTATAAACTAAATTTAGTATTATTGCACAGGAAAGTTAAGTCTAAACAACTCCTCTTCTCCCTTCCCCTCCCCCTTGGGTTCCATACCTGTGTACAGCAGCGGGAGGGGAAGACTATGCTACTATTCTAATTATGTTTTTTTATTTTTTCCTTTTTTTCTTCCGTCTATCCAAATCAACGACTTGTCCGTCTGAGTTTTGTCTCTTGTTTTATGAGAGTTGTTAGTTTTGTCTTTGGATGAATTTTGTCTACGGATCGGATTCTCTCAATCGAAATTGCTTCACAACGATATCTGTGCTTCAACATTTTATCCCTACATGATGTCTTTGGTGGGGCAACTTGTCGTAGCTTGGCAGATCTGTAGTTCTTGGGAGTTCATTGGTGCGTTCATATTTGGTTGTAGAGCATCTGATCATCTTAGTATTTGGTGTCTTTTGTCCTTTGCATTTTTTCTCGTTTGAGACTCCTAATTAGATGTTAGACAGTTTAAAAGTGTCGCTGTTGCATGAGACCATGCCTGAGTTAGGATTAACGATATCGATTGCCTTGTGATTTACTCGTTTTGTATTTGTTAGACGATAAGATTGACTTTTTCCAAATTATTTGTAATAATCTCTATTTTGTAAGTGTTGCAGGGAGAGGTCCAATTCTCAAAATCCAAAACGGAAGATTTTATTGAAGAAGATATAATATCTAGTTTTTAAAAACTCTAAAATATCTAACTTCTGAAGCTCTAGAATATTCTTGTGAAACATTAGAGTTTTTTTGTGAAAGCATTTTTTTACTAGAGCCTTCCATAGAGTAGTATATTTAGAGATAGTTAGTAGCCATTTTGTACCAAGCTGGAAAAAAGTTTGAGTGGTGTAATACAAATACTCTCATTTTTCATTCTTGTTCTCCCTCTTTCAAAAATCTTATCCAACTAAACAATAGAAAATTCTCACTCTTCCAACAAACATATCTTAGGATGGGTGATACATATCTCGACACAATTTAAATAATTAAAAAAATGATACACGATACGTATTTCGATTTGAATACACTGCTGACAATACGACCTCCTGGTCCAAAACTACATAATTTTCCATATGTATACTATGGAATTCAACTAGTTACCTGTGCCCCTCCCCACTCTCTCTCTCTCTCCTAAATTACTCTGAACTTTTCGACTCAATTTTCCTTTTCTCTCTCCAAATCTCTCCCACAAAATGCTACTGTTTGTTTGTTCAGTAGAATCAGTACTACTGAACAAACATATGCTGCCACGACACAACACACGGATTGCCCCCATCTCCACAAAAATCCAAAATCCACCACAGTAATAATAATGAAACAAATCAAACCAACCCCCTCCCGTCTCTCACTCCTCCCTCTTCCCCTCTCTCACTGCTAAAAATATCTTTTTTTTGAATGACTAGATGGAAAGTTTACAGCTTTACGTGGTGGAGTTCTTAAATAAATGAGTTGATTTTGCAACTCCCCTTTTCTCTAACGCCACTTCCTTCTCTCACAAAACACATTAACTAATAGAGATATAAAAGGGGAGTAACAAAATCACTCCCCTTAAATAAGTTGGGTTATGCTGTGTAGAGGGAGAAATTGGAAATGTGGTTGACGTGGACCGTTGGTTTTTTGTTGGGCAAGCCACAAAATGGACAATTGAAACTGAGGGGGAGCCGACCCTGGAGTAACCACCCCCTCTCTCTCTCCACTTGCTCACTCTAATCTTCTCTCTCTCAGTCGAACACACCAATGGAAGGAGACGCTTGGCTTGAATTTCTGGGGATGGCACCGTCGGGCTTCCGGTTTAACCCGACGGATAGCGAGTTGATCTGCGATTATCTGAAGAAGACCGCACCGTCGGGCTTCCGGTTTAGCCTGACGGATAGCGAGTTGATTTGCGATTATCTGAAGAGGACTGCAAATTTGTTGCCTCTGCCCTTTCCTATGCAGAAGGTTACTGACTTATTCGAGCTCAATCCCGAGGTCATGGCCGGTATGCGCTAGCCTTACCAATAACGGTATTTGTTGTTATAACAAGTGCTTAAAATTCTCATAATTTGTATAGTTATTAATATCTAAGGATATAGCTTCACGAATCATTTATCTATGTGGAACGCCGTTCATTTCTGGTTATCTATTGTTCATTTTTCGGGTATCTGAATCATATGATTGTGAATTCTATGTGTAAGAAGTTCGTCGCCTTCCTAGGGTTCAGTGTTCTTAAATAAAGAATTAATCGCCGATTAGCCGCTGGCGGTGCCTATGCGACTAATTGCTATGCTCCGATTAATCACAGATGGGCCGATTACTAGGTTTCGAAGCTCGAAGGTGGCCTAACGCCTGACTATCGCCAAGCGACTTTTAGAACATTGCTTGGGTTAGCTTGTTATGGCAGTATTAGAATTATCTCATTCATTGTCAAAAGGAACAACTAAATAATCGGGGGATTTATTTCTGGTTTTTTTGTGAACATCTAAATTTGGCTCCATGATCACTATGTAACTAGCCTCCAACTTGCATGGTAATTTTCATGGATCTCTGATTCTTTTCTTCTTGCTATGGATTTGGATAAAGATTTTGCTGCGATTTATGCGGCTAAGAATTCTATTCCTTCGCCTTTTTTTTTTTTCTGAAATCCCAGCTCTGAGAAGATGAGCATGCCACTTGATTCTTTGAATTTAATTGACCAATTGGAGCAAGTAACTGTTGATTCCACTGAACATCTTGTTTCTCCTGATGATGGCCCTACGGCCCGACAGATTAAAGGATTAAAAGCTGAAAGTAGGGCTCTTAAACTTGAACTGGAGAAAACTAAGCTCTCTCCTAAATCTCTGCAAGAACCTTCCATGGATAAGCCTAAATGGTCAACAGCGATCTCAGATCTTGGACTGGATAAGCATATGTCTCTTACGTTTCAACCTCGGGAGTGAAGTATGGAGAAATTATGGTTTGTCCTCCTACATGTGTGGTGGATAATGGTTCTGATATATGGGCAGACTGTGTTGTTGTTGGGTATTTTCTTGATAAAAGGACAACTTGACTGTGAAAACGGAGAACATCGTAGGTACTTCTCTTGACAACTATAAGATTATAAACACGCAACTATAGGATTATAAACACGCCTGGAAAGTTCAATTTTTTTTAATTTTTTTTGTTGCAGATACATACGATCAGCATCCCTCCTTGAGCTGCCAGTATTTCTTCAGTATTAACAAATGTTCTCAACATGTCCTTAACGGGTATTAATTATCTAAACACGTCCTGAGCCGCCATTTTTCCTAAGGTTTTGACTCTTCTGCAGGAATGTCTTGGGCCAAGGCCTACTTGAACCTCAGTCAAACCAACCCAATCTAAACTGTAATTAAACTCTTCCTCCTCAGATTTATTAATTAAATCCTGATGCAACACCACCCTCTAATGGTATAATACATGCCTTGAAGAAGATAGACATTTGTCAGACTCATGGCCTAGGAGTTCTCCGTTGTACTGCACGCCCACCAAGAATTGCATCGAGGTCGACAGTTTTAGTGGCCGCAGTTCCAGCTTCATCCTGTTACAAAATTATAACTAAAAACAGTAAACAATCTTAAGGGAAAAAATGCATAAATAAGGACACAGAAAGCCTAAAGCATCCCTGGCTTGTATCTTTCCCAAGCCAGAAGTGTATGTCAAACAAATAAGCGACTTTTCCGGGAGTTGTCCGTAAAATTCGTGAAATATACAAGACGCGGTGCTACAGAGCATCTGTCCCTTCATGGGGGACCAGAATTTTTGTTCTGAAATTTACATATAAAAACTAGTAGAACAGTGAACATGTATAATTACCACCAAAGTGAAAGGGAAAAATGTTACTCCGTAATTCAGCACGCACATGCAAGACAATGTATGAATCGCCTGTGTAGAATTTACCTCAGTCCATTTTGGCAAAGTAACTGGCTGGAAGATGTCGATACTCCAAATTGCAGTCCCTCTACGAAGTGTCAAGTATGTTCCATAAGTGCAATCGTGGCAACCTTGGCATTTAACAAAGTTAGTGCACCCAACCACCCACACAGGCATGCACAAGGCAAAACAGAAATCTTTCTTTCTTGTTAGCAGTAAACATATTAAACGTAGATGACATCAATTCATTAAACGATGCGCCACCCCCTTGGGTAACTCTAGAAACACAGACACACACAAGGCAGAATAATATAGATTTTTTTCTTGGCAATTGAAGTAAACTTGTATTATCGACAACACACACACACACAAAAACCCACAAACGCAAAACACTGCACCGTTATTTTTTCTTATTAGCATCCGAAAGAAACTATCAAATCAGCATTGACTGTTCTTCAAGTAACACTCTCTGACCAGCTCCCTGCTATGCAGGTTTGAAAGCTTTTCCAGAGCTGGACATATTGTCAAACTCCTATTATCTGTTTCTCAATATTAATTCCCCAAGTGGCCACAGCAGATTAAAAAAGGGAAGTGGCAAGGAGAAAAGAATTTTTTTTTATGGAAACTGCAAAATAACAAGAAAAATAAATTGACTTTAGCTACATCAAGCAATATAACCTATTCCATCGCATGATAGGAAAGCTACCAAAAAACCAAACCTTGTAGTTGTTAAGTCACCAATTGTCCCAAAAGCTTACGCTATCAGGCCCAGAACTAATATGATCAACCTATCCAAAACCCTCTTTCACATGTAAACCCCTCTCGAACTGGAGATGTAAACATCCCAATCTCTGGAGGAACAGAATGCAAACAGGTAACAATGCAATTGATAGATTTGAATCCAAGACCTCTAGGACATTAAGAGCTTGTTCGTTTCGAGCTCCACTCAAAATCCAAATACCAAAACGAACAAGCTCTAAATCTTTGACCCCATGTTATTATGTTAAGTCACCAATTGAAAGCTTAAGTCCAATATTGTATACCAAGCTATCCAACAGTTACCATATGAGCTTAGGATTTAACATGGTTTAAAACACTAAGCATTAAACAAGTAAAAAGCTACAAGATAGTTGCTGTTTCAAAAAAAAAAAACAAAAAAAGCTACAAGACAGAATTACCAAGTGAAGACAGGAAAAGGCTCTACAACCAAATGGGAAATAGGAGTCATCCTCCGACAGTCCAAAAAAACCAAGTTATGCCACACAAGCATCCAAGGTTTTTTGAGCAGTCAATGTTAGCCTAGCTTTACAGTGGGTAACTCTGTATTTGATTTTCAACAGTTCCCTAACCACCGGGATGCATGCACATGCTTGCCTGCTTGGACCATTATGAGGAATGCAGCCAATCAAGAGGGGGGGAGATTGATTATAAAAACTAAATTGCAGATACTCATTATCGGCTTAAGCTTTCAGAATAATCAGTTGCCAACATCGTCATGATTTTGTGTCAGTTAAAACTTGAACAATGGTGTAACAAGTTGTATTCGATATAACAAATCAAGCAATACCAAAAGGAATAGCCGCGCACAATTTTCTAATTTATCAGACTCGTATAAAGATCATCACTAATATTTTCCAGCAAGTAAGACCAGCGTTGATCTCCTCTACAAAAACTTGCCCACTGGCAAAAAACACATTTTATCTCCACATGAATGAGATATATTGGCAGCAGGTTTTGCACTTAAGTAATTAAAGTGTACCAATTATGTTAAGCCAGCTACCAATCCGTTTTCACAAGACACAGCAGCGACTTTGGACGCGGGTCAGGATGTCTGAAATCGTTTCTTCACCCTAAAGTCCTCTCTCTACACTAAAAGGTGGTATATATTGGCAAATAGGTTTCTTAACATAACTTACTAAAGGGAGCCGGCTTAATAGTTATATATTTTTTTATCAAAACGTATACTTATTATATCAAAAAGTGCTTGCTTTCCAACACATTAAATTTGTACATTGAAATAATTTTAGCCTAATATAGTTAAAGTATACCAATCATTTTATTTTTTTCTTTAGGCTATTTCAACAGTCATGTGTTTATTTTTTATTTATAAAAATTTGAGAAATGAGAATGTAAAATAACCGAATTTTTTATCAAATCAAACCATAATTATTAAGATTATAAGTACCTATACATGAATAATTATCGATAATATTCAAAATCAGGTACATAAAAAATAAAAAATTTAAAAGTATGGGTCGGGGCCCCCCCAGGCCCCTACATAGCTCAGCTCCTGAATTTTAGAAACTTTAAAATATCTAGCTCTGGAAGCTCTAGAATATTCTTGTGAAATATTAGATTTTTTTTGTGAGAATTAGTCACATGTATAATTCTAGAATGATCTCAAAGTTTATCTTGTTCAAAAATATATTTGTACTAGAGGTTTCCATAAAGTAGTATAAATAGGGATAGGTTCTAGCCATTTTGTACCAAGCCAAAAAAAAAATTGAGTTTAGATGTAATACAAATACTCTCCTTCCCCACTATTGTCTTTAGTATTCTCCCTCCAAAAATCTTCAATGTATTTTATACACGATATGTATCCGATATGATTTATACGAAGCAAAAAAAAATCGAAGGAGGCCAGAGTAGAATCAATTCCTGGTTCCGCCCTTGGAAATGATTGTCCACTAACAATACAATTACCAATATATGATAACTGAATGCAATTCGAGTTTTGATTTGAGCTCGGTAGGAGATTTCAAACATCCATATCCGACAAAAGGTTAGGAGCCACATCATTTGAGCTCAGTAGGAAATGGTGTAATGAGAATTCAAACCTGGTAAACCTTCCGGTTTGGTCATGAAGAATTGAGGCTGATACTCGATCGAAAAAGGAGCAGGCAGATAGTGTTCCACCTTCTCACTGTCTGTTGGGTTGAAGCAGAAGCCAAGTCAAAAATCCATACAATGAAATTAGGTTGAACAAATTAGGGAGACTCTGGTTGAAGAAATTACCTCTGATGAGTACTCTTCTAATCGCTACCATGTACTACTTGGATATTCGTTTGTCCCAGTCCAAAATTTCAACGTTCTTTTCGATCCCAAATAGTTGGCTTCCTTCTCAACTTCTTTAGGTTTATTAAGTTGCTTCCGGTATTTGGCTAAGCGCTGAGGATTAAATCGATTCTTTTGCAAGTGACAAGATTGATTATTTTACACAGTGACTGATTGTTTTGTAATATGGGACACGACTGTTCCGTTAACGATCCTAAGTGTCTGGTTGGTTTTGTGTGTTGAAAGGAACAGGTTGTGTAGACTATAGAGAACCGGCCGTTTCATAATTGGTGCTTGATCAAGGTTGTTATGGTTATGAGTATCAAGAACTTTGTCTTTAGTTTTGGTTGTTAATTACATCCATCATTTCAATTGCATGGTTTCCAACCGTTTCGATTTTTAATCAACGGTTATTTGGGAATGGGTGCTTTGGCACTTGTTTGTTGCATATGTGTTTTCTATTGCAATTGATGCCATATATGTTCCCCATTTTTATCAATAATCTTTGTGATTTTTTGAGAATATGGCAAGTGGCCGAGGCTTCTGATGGTGCGTATGGCCAGATGCTCGTGGTCAGAATCTCGTACTTTAATGACCATTTTTTCTCCCAATTATTGCAGCCGGAAAAATGGTGAGTATTGAAATCTTGTGAAGAGACACATTTCTTCGATAGGAAGTGTCCTTTGAGAAATGACACATCCATATCCTTTGGTAAAGTCATGACTTTTATTCACGAACCACATCGTTCTTTTGGAAAAGAAGAACCATTTCATTATGGTCGTGACTATTCAAGAGTATGGATCAGTTAGCATAATTCTAGTTTTTACCCGTTTTGCATTATTGCATGTTTAAGTCATGCATGGTTGGTTCTCTATTCTATTATGAACGGCTTGTCTAGCGTGCATTGTGTTTTGGTAAATTATTCAAGCATATTACGTGCAAGGTCAATCACAGTGAAGGAGAAATACTAATGTGATTGGTGGGAACTGTGACAACTGTGATTTTCTATTCAGGTGTGAAGAATTAGTTTACGCAATTATGAAATGATTGTGGTGGTGGAATGTTATCCATCACAAAAGATGAATCTACGTGTTCATTCAAAAGAGGGTTTGAGTAAGTGTGACACCCTCTAATATGTCACATTGCTCTATATGTGAAGGTGTGTGACCCTTGGGATTCAACTAAAATGTGTGACCTCTTGCAGTTAAACCAAAAGGTGTGACCTTTGGGTTTACATCAAGAGACATGACTATTAGATTTAAACCAAGAGATGCGACCATTGCGTTTACACCAAGAGACGTGACCCTTGGTGAATAAGTCACGTGACTATTGGTGAATAAGCCACATATTTTTTGACTTTATGAGTAGTCACTTGGGTCAAATCTATTGGAAACACCAAACGTATAAATTCAGGTTTTGGATTTTTTGAAATTTATTTTCAATAGACATAACGGATTGGGTCACTACGTTTGATTTTGCATGGAGAGCTTTGGAATATTAAAGTTTCCACAATCTTGAGTGTTTGATAGTTATCAAACAACTACATTAAGATACTTTTGAATAAACTGAAATTGGTTTTTATGCTATAAAGAGTATATATTGAATCGGTAAAGATACTTAGAATGCAAGGTGCAGTTAACATAAAATCATCTTAATTTGAGTGTAGAGTTATTCGATATTGGGTGAGGCACTCAATGTGGGGGCTGTTTCTTGCTTATGTGTCTTAAAACACGAGAGATAAAGAGAAGTTATGACATTGTTTGTGCCATGTCATAAACTACGGAAATTATTTTGTTGAATTCTGAATTAATTTCAGAATTGTGGGGGAAACAATATTTATAATTTCCACAATATATACATGTTGCACTATGGGAGATGTTCAACTATACTTAAAGAATAAAGTATGGTGATATGTGTATCCAATTTAAAGTTTTAGAATCCGAAGGTGGATTTAATTATACAATTGGAGTGCAACAATGATTTGGAAATCCTTATGCGTGTATAACAAGGTCTACGATGGAGTCTGATCAACTCATTGTATTAGACAAGTGGATGATAAGCGGATGGCTGTGCCATCTCTTAGAGGATGTTCCAATAGGGTCCAATTCTATGTCAGGAGTATAATATGATGGCCACCAGCAGTTGAAAAAAAGGCATAGAAGACCCCGTGTAACGGGAAGTCTCGATAGTGTAGACATGGTACCGTTAAACATTTGTTCTCACTAAAGAATGAAACATCAAAAGAATTTAGAACGGATCCGTCGAGTTGAGTTTTGACTAGAGAACAAATGATCATCGAGGGGAATGAGATTAAAGCCTATTATTTAAAAGTCTCTACAACGGCAACCCAACCTAGTTGACTGGAGATCCCAAGATCTAGGTTCAACGGGACAACCGAGTTGTATGAGACTTAGGAGTATCACTGAGGAGAAATCTCTCCAACTCATTCCTATGGTGAAACAGTGATGCCTGTAGCGTTTTAGGTTAAGTTTAACTTTTAATGATTCTTATACCTTGGTAAATCCAAGTGGGGTATAACAGGATACCCTTAATAAGAGATCACCTATGTGAGTGTGAAGGGGCCGCTTCTGTGAGAATTTTCTAAGGCTGAATTCTCTAAAATACACTCTGAAACCAGTCGGTGTTCTAGAGCCAAAATGGGCACAACCGTAAGAACCAATTGTGTTTGGAGAGATTCTGTGTGAATTCTATTGTCTTGGTTTACACAAAGCGCTGAATAGTTCAAGGCATCGCGTCCACTGATTAGCAAGTAAATCCGATAGTCTTTCACAAGGGAAGGTTCAAAGCCAAAAGCTACCTATCCTATGAAAAAAACTTCCACTTGTACTCTCTCTGTCATTTACATTGGTTATCGAGTCAATTTCATTCATGTGGGGGATTATTGAAAAATATTATAGGATATAATATTTTATTTTAAATGTGAATGAAAATTGATTTATTTTAGAGTTGCATCTTTTCATTGGCACTTGTTCGCCGTGGACGGATGTGCCTCTTTCTTTGGTGACTTTTCATAGAGTTACGAGTTGGCCTATAAATATTATTTTCCTCATTCATTTTCAGGAGTTGATTTTTCCTTCATTCAAGTCCATTTATATGAGAGAGTTACAAACACAAGATGGTTCGCCAGGCCCACCAATTGAAGTGCTGCTTTGAGGGGATTCCGATCAAGTAGTGCTGGAAGACAGTCGTCCAATGCAAACCGTGAGCACCGTAGCGGGGGCGAAATCTGTCTTAAGTACAAAGTGTCACACACAAACACTCGCCTTGATCACTAATTTGTTTCCATCAAATTCCAGGTTTTGAGTGTCAATTTTATTGCACTCATGTTACTGGTTTTATCACAAACAGTAAGCATATTTTTCCAACAGGAACTTGTACTGGGAATCAAAGAGTGAGAATATTCTCTTGGTGGCCAAGAATTCAATCCCGTTAATGGGAAGTTTATAGAGTTAGAATTGAGAAAGAACGATTCTCATTGGCAGGCCTTTGACCTCTTTGATATTTGGTTCCCCCCGTTTTTTCTCTTGAGGAATTAGGGTTTGGGACTCTCGGTTGATGAAAATTTCTGAAGATTCCTTGAATTTCAATAATGTGCTCGTCGTGCCCTGGCCAAAATTGGAGGGAAAAAAAAGAAGAAGAACAAACAATGGTACGTGCGGCTCCATGCCTGAAAATGTTGGAGATCAACCAAAAATTGAAGGATGTGGAGCACAAGTAGTGTAGCAGATTGTTATTTATCCGTTGTGATCCTATGGGCGATAATGCATTTCCTCCGGAGGCAAATTTCTCCTTAAAAGAATGCAATCTGCAGTAACATTTCCCTAAAGCTGCAGGTCCAATTGTGAGTTTTGATCTTCTTGTCAGTTTCTCTTGCTCTGCTGATGTGTTTTAGCTCAAGTGAGTGACTAGTTATTAGATATCTCTTGGTTTCATGAGTATCGGTTATGAGTGACTTGTATTGCAAGGCTATTCTGGTGATCGCTAATTGAACATGTCACAAATTCTAATTTCTAAGCTTTGTTCTGGTCATGTCATTCATTTTGGAGTTGGATGCCTTTGACAAACACATTTGTTTGGATCCTGCATCAGATATATGCAATCTTTCGAGTCCCTTGGCATCTTTAATCCGCTTGCAGCATGCTCGATGAATTTTCCGGAGACAAGGTTTCTGATATGCTTCACTACCAAAAATCTGAGTTGAACTTGGAGATGTAACTCTCTGCTCCAGTTTGATCGATTAGAAATCTGAAACACTGCGAGCACGCTTAAATCGAACGCGGGGGCGGTGTGCACAGCAAAGTGCTTTGCAATTTCAACCGTCCAAAAGTATTTTGTATGGTTCGGGTTTTTAAAAAAAAAACTTTTCGAGACCATTGATTGCCAAGAAAATGGTCTAGATGGTGCACAACACATGTAGTCCCCGCGTCTGCTTAAATCACCCCGTTTCAAATGTGATGTCAAGAAATCGAAGTCCAAGTAATGTGATGGAGATCCTTTTTCTACGGTAATATTTCAAATTTGAGCGAAGTGGGGAAATAATGAAAAGTAATAAAGAGCCAAATGATTCAATTAAGGATCCCGTGTTTCCTAATCTTCATTCTTGGGGGGAGCTTTCTGAATACTATTATGTGTTATATATGGGTTTTTTTTTTTTTTTTAAATCGAAAATCCGTTCTTGTTTATGATCGAAAATCCCTTTTTTTACTCTGTTTGATCGAAAATCTTTACTCTGTTTGATCAAAAATCTATTTTTTTTTCAAATTCAGATATTTGAAATCCCCGATCGGATCTCCGTTCTCCGTTCGGGGCGGGGATGGAAGACCGAAAATATATTCGATCAAGGATTGGGGTGGATTCGGAGGACGGGTGGAGGGTTCGGATTCAGATATGTCAATATCCGCCTCCGATCTGCCCCGTTGCCATCCCTATATACAATCAGGCAAAAAGCCCTTTTTTTTTTACTCCCTCCATCCCTGAATAAATGTCCAATTTCACTTTTTCCAAGTTTTTTTTAAATTAGTTATATCTTTTAATTTATATCATTTTTCATAATTTTCAAAATTTTGTATAATAGAACCAATTCAAATCTATCAAACAAAATCCATATTGTATATAAAAAATAATATATTTTGGAAGATATAAATGATTTTTTAAAATTTCCAGAATAGTAACATGGACATTTATTTAGGGACGGATGAAATATTTTTTTTAAGTTTGTTCGGTATCTTCAATCTGAACCGTCGGTTGCAATTTTGTAACCAAGGATTTCTCCTCCCATGATTGTCTTTCATGCCCCTCAAGCTAATAGTGGGCTTAGATCGAACCATTAGCTCCTTGAGATACTTCACTTGACGGTGGGGCCTTTATTAATCCCAGCGCAAGCCCAACTAGAAGAAAAAAGGGCTTTTTACCGGCCAGTCCAACTTAGTAGCCCTTACTGCTGCAAACTCCAGCCCAAAGTCAAAATACACCAAAAGGGATTCTACCCAACTTTCACCCGAAAATACCCCTCCTCGTCCACAACTATCATCAAAACTCACACCAAGATTTTACTACTATATTTGTATTTTCTAAATAGTTAATGTTTACTATATATATTTGTATATTTTCTAAATATCTCACGGTCCGGTTCGAGAAATGTTTTGAAATGAAAATCCAATTATAATCCGTATCTCACGGTCCGGTTCGGTTCGCTTATAATCTAGTTAAAAATAGTTAGCTATTTACTATATACATTTATATTTTTAAAATATCTCACGGTCCGATTCGATTAGGTTAATGTTTTGAAATGAAAATTCAATTATAATTCGTATCTCATAGTTTTCTAATTTTCGAATATATCAGAACTCTTAATATACGGACAAAATACAAAAGATACGTATCAATTCGGTTCAAATTGATTTCACGATTCACCATTTTTTTTTTACAACTATAACAATCTCATTATTATGTTTTCGGTTTAGGAAAATTCTAAAATCAGCCTAATGGGGTGACAATAATAAGTATATGAATGTGAATTAAATGGTATAAAAATTTCACAGAAATACGTATTTTCTTGTCTTTTAATGTGCTTATTATCGGTACAATGGACAGACAATAGCAAAATCGTTCTGCGTAATCTAGGTAATATCCAGTTTTCCTAGTTTAACTTAGGCTCTGTTTGGAACCCAGGGAAAAGAAAGGAAAAGAAAGGAAAATTAAAAGATTTTCCCTCCCATTATTTGGTTAGAAGAAAAAGTGAGAAGAAAATAAAGATTTTGAGTGTAATGAATAATACATTTTCCCTCCTATTTTCCTCTCATTTTCCTTCGCTTTTTCTTTCCTTTCCTTTCCTTTCTCCAGGTTCCAAACAGAGTCCGTTTTCCTTGTTTGTTTTAGACTTTGGATTTATCGGTCACCCAAAAAGTCTTGTAGCGCTTATAGAGGCGCGTTGGACATGGGTTATGATTTACCCCTATAGAACATGAATGATAGATCGATTTCCTAACAGGAATTATCATTTCCCATTTGTAGGTATATTTTGTACACCCCAAACAAGATCAATTTCTAGAAATTTTCTTCTCCTCCTCCTCGATCGTCTCGAATTTTATCTGCGGAGATGATGGGGCGGAGATGCTCAAAGAAACTGGCACGGTGCTCATCACCAGATTGGGCTTCCCTGCCGGAGGAGCTGCTGGTGTTGGTCCTCCGCCGCCTGATCCAACTCTCCGACTACATCCGCTTCGGCGCCGTCTGCAAGCCATGGCACGCCGCCGCGGACCACCAGAAGGACCATCGACGCAGCGAATTAGTCCACAAACAGGAAGTACCGATGTTATTGATACCGCCACCAGCCGAGACGGCGGAGGAGGCGAACTACCACCGCCGGAGACTGTATAGCGTCACTCGGAGAAAGGTCCTCAATTTGGAGCTGCGAGTTCCTTATCCCCGGAGGTGCTGCGGTTCTTCTCACGGATGGTTAGCCACCGAGAACGAGGCGGACGCGGGCATTACACTCCTTAACCCCTTCTCTGGTAAGTCCTTCCGCTTCCCTAAGGTGAGTCTTGACCAATATATCAAACCCACCATGAGACATAAATTTAGTTACGAACTTCATATCCTTAAGGTTGTTTTGTCCCATGATCCTGCCCTGATGCCCAGTAATGACTTTGTTGTCGCGGCACTTTTTGATATGCCGAGGAGTTTAGCGTACATCAAACCAGGCGACAATAAGTGGACTTACATACCGCGGATAAAAATGTCCTCTTTGACGGATGCCATATATCATCTCGGAAAATTTTATGTCGTTGATGGCTATTCTGGGATATACTCTGTGGATATTAGCAAAAGTTTTAGCAAACCCCGAGTGGAAGTGGTGGCTCCTCGTACTCCCACAAAAGCTAACAAGGTATATATTGTCAAATCACATGAGGGAGACTTGTTGCTGGTTCAGAGGTTTCTCGAATGGAGAGGTAATCCAAGACGATGGGCAACATCGTGTTTTAAGATCTTTAAGGTGCTGGGCTTAGGCGGTTGTA
Source organism: Rhododendron molle (assembly GCA_025413875.1). Lineage (NCBI taxonomy): Eukaryota > Viridiplantae > Streptophyta > Magnoliopsida > Ericales > Ericaceae > Rhododendron > Rhododendron molle. Next base: position 52,176,796 of record CM046398.1, read on the forward strand.
GTAGTGGCGCCGGAAGTTCTGCTGCTGGCAGCTATGGACAGATTGTTGAGAGGGTTGAAATCCATAGTCTAGGCGATGAGACCCTCTTCTTGGGGGATAATTATTCTCTGTCTGTGTCTGCTTCAGATTATCCCGGGTGCCGGCCAAATTGCATATACTACACTGATGATACCGTCGGCTACAACATGCCATATTATCCTTATGGCTCTCGAGACACAGGTATCTACTACTTACTGGATAGAAGCTTTGCGCCACATTACCGAGTCAAAACGAAACAGACGCGCAGGCCCATACCTCCTCCAGTCTGGATAGTGCCAACGCTGTTGCCGTGACACTCCCTAACAAGTGTGCTATGTATGTTAGAAACACAAAATAAGGGTTGTTTCGTGGGTGCTATTTGTTTATTGCAATGTTCTAAAACTAGGTATTCCTCGCCGAGTACTCGCTCCAAAGGTGCTGGGCCGAGGGGACTATTCCCCTGCTCGGTGAGCATTACTCACTAAGTACTCGCCGACTAACGCCGAGTATTCTCTCCAAGGTGCCTGGTCAAGCGAGTACCGAGTTGCAAGTTTTAGAACACTGGTTTATTGGGGTTCGTGTCACATTACCCAGTCAAAACATAACAGAAGCACGTGCCCATACCTCCTGCAGTCTGGATAGTGCCAACGCAGCTGCCGTGACACTCCCTAGCAAGTGTGGTATTTATTTTAGAAACACAAAATCAGGGTTGTTTCGTGGATGCTATTTGTTTATTGAAGTTTGCTATTTTGAATATCAGTTTCATTTATTTTGCTAGCTTTTTTATTTTGATTATCAGTTTTTCTTCACTAAGCTAGCTCCATTACTGAATAAGGGAGACGGAATGAGAGAATATTAGACTGTGAAACCGAAATTAAAATAAGACATGGTAAATAGTCCCGATTTTTCAGTTGACTGGGTTTTGTACCAGTGCCATGCGTTTAGTGGGCATAAATAATATGATTGCAGTTTCAAGAATAATGATGCTCGGTCGTTCAAGTATGAAACTTTAATATGCTTTGTTCTCATTGTTCCGAAAAAGCAGATTGTTCTTTGATACAAACACAAACACTTATGTAGCATGGATACGGATATGGACACGGGACACGGCAATTCTAAAAAAATTGGGATACGGATACGGCAGGAGACACGCCTCGTGTATAAATAAATAAACATATATATAAATACATATATACATATATTTTTTCTTTTCTTCCATGTTTGTTGATGAAGACATGTCCTATATGAATGTATAAGATTACCATGGTCCAAGTAAAGGCATAATTATAGTTTAACCCAAATATTTTTGAATAATTTCATATTAACCCCTCAAAATTAAAAATATATATTACATTTTGACTCCTAGCCGTGTCCCTGGCGTGTCCCCCACGTGTCCCCTATCAAAAAATAATAAAAATTATTGGACAAGCCACGTCCCCGGCGTGTCCCCCACGTGTCCCCTATCAAAAAATAATAAAAATTATTGGACAAGCCACGTACGTATTTGGGCGTGTCCCCGCCATGTCTCCGTGTCCAATACGTGGACACGACGCCCTTTTGGAGTGTTGGCGCTACATAGACAAACACAAATACAATCACTCAACATTATTCAGAGCTCTAAAAATGTGATTAGTGAATTTCTGTTGCAACAATTGAAGCTACAAACGTAAACGCTTGTTCTTTGTTAGTGGAGCTTTACATGGCCATCATGGTCACACGTATCTCACTGAAGCAAGCTCCGGTTTCAATTACAACCTTCACAGATCAGACTATAAGGCATGATTACTGCGGGGCTGATTAAAAATTTAGTTAAATATATCAGACTTCATACTAGCTATAACTTGCCCTTCTGTCTAAGTCAGTTTTCTCACTCACATGCATGTGTTCAAATTTCTCCATATGCATGTGTATGTACCATGTACGTCTTGTTCATAAGTTATTAGATCTTAAAAGAAAGATAAAATTGATGTATTTTGTTATTCTCAATTCTATCTCTAGAAGATTTTTGAAGAAATAACAAAGAAGGAAATAAGCCATTTAGTGAGCGTCTTTGGCTTCAACAGTGTTTGAATCTCGCCCTGGAAGAAAAATACTTACAGATTAAGCAACACTTCTTATTCTAAATCAAGGTAACAGCCTTTTTGAAACCCTGAAAGGCTGAAACTTTCTTTTATATGTTGGAACAGCAAACCTAGAATATTCCATAACCAATACCCACCAAAAAGCAACTCCATGTTGCTATATCCTAAGTTTCCTAAAGCTGTCGTTTTTCACCTCAATGACAAAATTGCCTGATCTGCAGCACCTTTCTGTACACTACTAATCAATGGGTATGAACAATTTGAAGTACAATTTATCTTCGTGATGGCTTGCAAGGACAGTCTTTTTATTAAGTTAGTACTCCTTTGATGGAACATGTGACGATGAGAAAGACGAATACGATTCTTAAAATAAGCAGCTGTGAGATGCTGATAGATATTTTCATGAACTTGATTGTCTTGATAGCAACAACACCTTGAACACTGAAAGAATAATGTTCAAAACAGCAAGATCATTTCAAAACAGCAAGATCATAATATGTACAAATTACATCTAAATTTCATTTGCCTTTGTATTTTCAATCGACCAAATTAAAGTTGAGTCAATATTAGGACGTGAAAGGTGTTTATCAGCATTGGTTGAAGTGGGGGGATACAAAATGTTCTACGAATATGTTGCACCTGCTCTACTACCATGTGGAGCAAAATATTGCTCTTTGTCACTGATCAAGGAAAAAAGAACTGTATCTGCCTTCCATTTGACTCTTGTCAATGAAAATTGAGCCAATATTGGGTAGCAATAGGTTGGGGGCTAGTTTGATTGGATAGAAACATATGTATACTCAAATGGCCCATTAGCTCACCACCTGACATGCTGATTACAAAGATTAGTGTCCACAACATTCATTCTCAGTCCATGTAGCTTTTTTCAAAAAAGTTAGTTTATGGGGTGGAAGAGGGTACTTGTAATCCATATATAAAGGTATATACCTGCTGTGCTTGTGTAAGTTATGTGAAGAAACCTATTTGCCATTATATACCACCTTTTGGAGATGTGTTTTTCTTAATTATAAAAACATGGCTGCGGTGATGGAATCTGGGATGGAGGGAGTTGGTGTTTTAGCGTAGAGAGAGGACTTTCGGGTGAAGAAACGATTTCAGACGTCCTGACCCGCATCCAAAGTCGCTGCTGGGTCTTGTGAAATTTGATCCTTATTAGAAATGTTAGTAATATTAGTAGCAGGCTTAACATAATTGGTACACTTGAATTACTTTAGTGCAAAACCTGCTGCCAATATATCTCATTCTTGTGGAGATAAAATGCGTTTTTCGTCAGTGGACTAGTTTTTGTGGAGGAGATCGACACCGGTCTTACTTGCTGGAAAATATTAGTGATGATCTTTATATGAGTCTGATTAATTAGAAAATTGTGCGCGGCTATTCCTTTTGGTATTGCTTGATTTGTTATATCAAATAAAACTTGTTACACCATTGTTCAAGTTTTAACTGACAAAAAATCATGACGATGTTGGCAACTGATTATTCTGAAAGCTTAAGCCGATAATGAGTATCAGGCTAACATTGACTGCTCAAAAAAACCTTGGATGATTGTGTGCCATAACTTGGTTTTTTTAGACTGTTGGAAGGAGTGACTCCTATTTCCCATTTGGTTGTAGAGCCTTTTCCTGTCTTTCACTTGGTAATTCTGTCATGTAGCTTTTTACTTGTTTAATGCATAGTGTTACAGGGTAGTGATAATGCCAAAACTGTTTTTGTTGGTGCCAAAACTCCAATGCATAAAAGCCTTGTACATTGCACGTGGTACAAGCCTTTTGTGCACTAGAGTTTTGGCACCAACAAAAACAGTTTTGGCATTATCATTTGCCGTGTTTTAAACCATGTTAAATCCTAAGCTCATTTGGTAATTGTTGGATAGCTTGATATACAATATTGGAACTTAAGTTTTCAATTGGTGACTTAACATGGTGTTAAAGATTTAATGTCCTAGAGGTCTTGGATTCAAATCTATTGATTGCATTGTTCCCTGTTTGCATTCTGTGCCTCCAGAGATTGGGATGTTTACCTCTCCAGTTCAAGAGGGGTTTACATGTGAATAGGGTTTTGGATAGATTGACATGCGTTCTGGGCCCATTTCCTGATGACATAAGCTTTTGGGACAATTGGTGACTTAACAACTACAAGGTCTGGTTTTTTGGTAGCTTTCCTATCATGTGATGCAATGGGTTATATTGCTTGATGTAGCTAAAGTCAAGTTATTTTTCTTGTTATTTTGCAGTTTCCATAAAAATAAAAATAAAAATCTTATCTCCTTGCCACTTCTTCCCTTTTTTAATCTGATGTGGCGGCTTGTGGAATCTTGAGACAGATAGTAGGAGTTTGACAATATGTCCAGCTCGAGTTTGACAATATGTCCAGCTCGAGTTTGACAATATGTCCAGCTCTGGAAAAGCTTTCGAATCTGCATAGCAGGGAGCTGGTCAGAGAGTGTTGCTTGAAGAACTGTGAATGATGATTAGATAGTTTCTTTTGGATGCTAATAAGAAAGAAGAAAAAATAACGGTGCAGTGTTTTGCGTTTGTGGATTTTTGTGTGTGTTGTGGGGATTATAAGTTTACTTCAATTGCCAAGAAAAAAATCTATATTATTCTGCCTTGTGTGTGTCATTGTTTCTAGTGTTTCCCAAGGGGGTGGCGCATCACTTAATGAATTGATGTCATCTACATTTAATATATTTTCCGCCAATAAGAAAGAAAGATTTCTGTTTTTCCTTGTGCATGCATTTGTGGGTGGTTGGGTGCACTAACTCTGTTAAATGCCAAGGATGCCTCGATTGCACTTTCACTTCGGAACATACTTAACACTTCGTAGAAGGACTGAAATTTGGAGTATCAAGGACTTCCAGCCAGTTACTTTGCCAAAATCCGACTGAGGTAAATTATACTCAGGCGATTCATACGTCATGCTGAATCAACATTTTTCCCTTTCACTTTGGTTGTAATTATACATGTTCACTGTTTACTAGTTTTTATATGTAAATTTCAGAACAAAAATACTGGTCCCCCATGAAGGGACAGATGCTCTGTAGCACCGCGTCTTGTATATTTCACAAATTTTACAGAAAAAAGTCGCTTATTTGTTTGACATACACTTCTGGCTTGGGAAAGATACAAGCCAGGGATGCTTTAGGTTTGCCGTGTCCCCATTTATGTATTTTTCCCCTTAAGATTACTCTTTTTAGTTATAACTTTGTAACAAGATAAAGCTGGAACTGCGGCCACTAAAACTGTCGACCTCAATGCAATTCTTGGTGGGCGTCCAGTACAACAGAGAACTCCTAGGCCATGAGTCTGACAAATGTCTATCTTCTTCTAGGCATGTATCATACCATTAGAGGGTGGTGTTGCATCAGGATTTAAAAAATCTGAGGAGGAAGAGTTTGAAATAAAGTCGAGGTCTGTAAAGAGGAAACGAGTAGTCACATTGTAGCAGGTTTGACAGTCTCCAGATACGAACTTTATGAGCTTATTTTGTAACCCTGTTGTGGGTGAATCTGCTATAGATTAACGAACGGAATGATGTTTGTTATCCAGGTTCCTTTCTGTCGTTCCTCGCTGAATCATGATGATGTTTTTATCCTGGACACAAAAAAGTAGATTTTTCAAGTCAATGGTGCAAACTCCAATATCCAGGAAAGGGCTAAGGCGTTGGAAGTAATTAAGCTTTTAAAGGCCAAGGACCATGAGGGGAAGTCTGATGTTGCCATCTTGGTAAGGTCACATGCATTTAAACTTTGGTGATGTCTTCACCTACGTACTTCAATATATGTGCCTTCCACCTTAGTTTGTTGGCTTGTCTTTTCTTCCTTTCTTTGCGCCCGTCCCCCGCCCCCTTTTTTTTCCTTTTCTCTTTCCTTCTTTCTTCTTCCTTCTTTCTTCTTCTTCCAGGGGTGGGGGAGCGGTTTTTTATCCAAGCATCTGTCAGCATAAATTTGGAGACTCTTGGATTTTTTGTAGTAGGGTTCTTGTGTGAAGTTCTGAACCCATAACCTACACTGTAGAAAGGCCGTGTCCTTGCCAACTGTTCTAACCCTTGGAACCAGATGATGGAAAGCTAGATACTGAGCCAGATTCAGGTGGATTCTGGGGGCGCGGGTTTCCAATTAGCGAAATGGTTGCTAGTGAAGATGATGTTATTCTGGAGAGACTCCTCCAAAGCTTTATAGGTATTCTTGTCCTGGGTAGTTTTTTGGGTATTAAAGGGGGCCGAAGCCCAACAGAAGAAGATTGCATCAAATCACTACTGGGAAATCACGTGTTCATGGTTTCCTGAGTCAAAACAGCCTGCATAAACCCCGCGGGTCTCTCAGATCATGAGCACCCTGACCAAGTATTAGGGCTCTTTTGGTGAGGAGGTCCATGCTTTGTCCTCACTGGTTTTGCTTGTACTCGAGATGTGTCAGGAAAGTAATTTTGCAATGGCTAAAGGGGATAACAATGGAAGTACTTTCTCAGTAAATATGAATATATTGCTTTCTGCAAATACACAGTAAATGCAATTTAACCCATGATTGCTTCAAATTGGGAATATCAAATAACGAGCACTGTCAACTTGTTAGACTATTTAGCTATAATAATTGCAGCAGTAAGAACTCAAGGTGGAAAAATCCCCCATCTCTTCTAGGTTGGTTGTGTCACGTTCCTAATACACAAGTTGATGTTTTCTTTGCCTTATTGTTGGATCGGTATAGTTCTTTTCTTGGTGTTACCTTTTTTTCTAAGTTGAAGATTTCTCTAGTTTTAGAACCCCTCCTTTTTCTCTTTTTTGGTTATGAATGCATTAGGAATCAAGGAAACAAAAGGACCAAAGAGCATACCCTTGAAAAAGCCTAACAACACAACTTAGGGTAACTACCACACCCTACTACACCCTACTGAATCACTGAAAAACATGCAGCTACGTCATGGATGAGAATCTACAAAGAGGACACACCCTACGGACCAAAAATCTTGTGAGACTTTTGCCAAGAGGAGCACAACATCTGATTTTCAGTGCACATTGGAACTCTTCTCCAAAAAACAATGCAAGATCTCAATCTTGATTAACCTCCCTCAAAATCCCATCAGGGTCCAACCTTTTGTGCTGAAAGATGTTAGATTTCTTTCCCTCAAATAGAATAAACCACAGCAGAAAATGACAATCTAACCGCAGCAGCTCTTAAAGATCTTCTAGTTCCCATTGCAGTACAGCTGCCACGTTAATAGGGACTCTCTGAAACCCACACTTCTGGAGAATGGAGCTCCAAACTTGCCCTGCAAAACTAAACTCAAAGAACAAATGATCATGGGTTTCCCTTCTTCCAGAGCACAGCACAGACTGCTCAGTCTCAAGAATTATGACTAGCTTAAACAGCTAAATATTGCATTGTAGACATAAATTTTGAATCGTAGAATATACCCACAATTCGAAATCTATATCTCAAATATCCACTGTTCAAGCGAACAGTGTTGATTATTTATATGTAGGCTCCTATTTCCGATTTGGATTTCAAATCATTAATTACATACTATAAAAGTAAAATCTCCAATTAATGAAGAATAAAGAACAAGAAATAGACTATAATAATTTAATTTCATTGATGATTGGGGTTTAAAACCCTTGTTTACATCAAAACAGAGAATACTTGATACATTTAGAGGGATTGGAACCCTTTACCTATCACTTGATATGCTTACTCTTACTGATCTTCGAAATTTGCTGAAGATTGCAGGTTGTAGCGAGCGAGTAGGTTGCTTGGTGGTTGTAGATGGTAGTGGTTAAGCTTGAATGGAGTATATCTTCTCCCTCACTGTATATTTTCTACGTTGAGGGAAAAGAGATGTGTATGGCTTCTGTGTTTGGGCGGAGAGTGTAATGGTGAAGAGTTGAGAATTGAGGTTTGAGGTCTTGAGATTTTAGATCTGAGATCTTGAGGTAGATGAGATCTAGATGAGTGATAGATGAGAGTTCGATCAGAGATAGATGTAGAGAGAGCGCCCCAACCTTTGATGATGGACCTCATATTTATAGGGGCTTCCTTCATCAAATACTTGGCCGCCAAATAATTCGTTTGAATTTGAATAGTTGTTGCCAGAGGATAGGATGATAGCATATCTTCTCTGTCTCTTTAAATTTCGAATATTGGTTGCATCAGATGACATCCATCTTGGAATATTCTTCTGCTTCCACAGAAGTATTTCTTGGGCTCTACGTACCAATTTAAGACTACGTGAACCCGTATTTGGTTTGTAGGGCCTGCAGGCCTACATGGTTCAACTGAATATTTGATTTGTAGGTCCTGCGAGATATGGGCTTACATGGTTCAACTGATTTGTAGTCCTGCTACTTCTTCCGCAAGCTCATATACTCGCTAGGCTTGTCAGGCCCACATGTATTTGTTGATTCGCGGGCTCGCTGGGTCAACAAGCCTCATATACTTGCTAGGCTTATCGGGCCAACATGTATTTGTTGATTCACGGGCTCGCTGGGTCAACATGTTTTTAGGCTCTTTATATGCCTTTAGTTCGCAGGCCCAACATATGATGCATTAATAATATTCACCAATCCTTGGTTGAAATTTACGTGCCAACATGCATTTTGCTAGTCTCTTACATGTTCAAATTTTACTCATTGCCCGCAAAAGAGTCCTTTCTTCATCTGCATAGTTGACCCGACCCATAATCCTTCAACCAGTTTCCTCCTTCACAGCAAAACTAGTCGCAATTGAAAGCCAAACCCCACCCACAGACATTCACATGCCAGCCGAGCCTCATTTTATGAAATTAGAACAATCGAGAGCTCCATCAGCTTTGAACCTTCAACGACCACAACCAGTGACACTCACCCATTTGACATCTACTTCTCCTTCACCTTCGTCCCTTCTCGTTTAATTGCACAATTAAGCTCTCTAAAAATAGTTGTTTCTACCCCGAGCCAATTTATGCTCATGAACAAACTCTTTTCCCTATCTTGAGCGATTCAAGACCATGAAGAAATCGCTTCGCTTCAACCTTAGAATACTTTAGTTCCAAAATTGCAAGGTTGAGCTTGATTGTATATACTTAGATATACACATGACAATACTCTTGATGTGTGCTTTATATTCAATACAATAGCAACAACAGAACCCATGTAGTTCCCAATCATTGGGGGTATGAGCAGAAGAAGATTGGAGACAGACCTAACCCTTGGCAATATGCACAAATTGACTGCTCTTGGAATACCATTGAAACAATGGCCCCCTATACCTATTTTGCTGCGCTTTTGGCATAGCGGGCCCACAGTGGGGGGCTCGAAGCATACCCCAAATCAAAGCCAAAATGGCATCAGAGAGGGTAGGCCTAGAGACCCAATTCAATTTCTATGCATATTACCATGCTTCCTTCATTGATAGTCCAGACTCCAGAGCATCGTTATGCGCAATTGTGCTTTATATTCAATGCGTAATAAAAATGGTTTGATTATGGTATGATATGGTAACTTTACAACAACAACAGCACAACAATAATAACAGAACCCATGTAGTCCCCAATCATTGGGGGTATGGGTGAGGGAGGATTGGAGACAGATCTAACATTTGGCAATTTGCACAAAGTGACTGTTCTCAGAATACCACTGAAACAGTGGCCCCCTTATACCTGTTTTGCTGCAGAGCCATGCCCCAAAATTAAAGCCAAATGGCATTAGAGAGAGCAAGCCTAGAGACCCAATTCAATTTATGTGCACATTACCATTCTTCCTTCATTGATAGTCCAGAGCATCGGTATACACAATTATGATAACTTTAAGTTAAAGAATTTGAACAAGTTCAATGGGTAAGATACATTAGGCCATGTGTTTATTTTTACCTCCGTTAGTGAAGTAAAGTAAGATATAGGGAAGTTTACATTGTTGCTAAATTATTTGTTAAAAAAAAAAACCATTGTCGCTAAATTAGAAGTCTTGGGATTTGAGATGAAAAAGGTAGAAGTATGGAGAGTACTTTGAGACACGGATCAATTTCAAGGTTTTTTATGTAATTTTTATGAGATATTTATTTGCTTGTACGGTTGTACCCCTAAGTAATCAGAACCAGCACAAAATTTTGAATCAAACAGGTACCCTCTCTCTCTCTCTCTCTCTCTCTCTCTCTCTCTCTCTCTCTCTCTCTCTATGTGCTTTTGTTTTTTCCCCTTTCACTATGGGTAGTTGCGATTAATGCCTTGCTTGGATCAAGATTTAGAAGAAAAAAAAAATTTTCAATTCAAAAAATACTCATTACCCGTACTTCCAATCATTACTCTCCACTCATTACCCCATCTCCAATCATTATTCTCATTTTTCTCTCTATCTCTCCCCTCATTACCCCTACTTCCAATCATTACTCTCGTAAAAAATTTCTCAAAAACTCATTCAAACACAAGCATAAATAGAATAGGTTTGGGGATGTTCGATCCACACAACCTGGAGTGAATCCATTGAAGATTCAGCTAAGATGTAGGACAATTAGCCATTTAAGGGCTTTTCTGTTTTAGCTATTAAGCGCTGGCTTTCTAGGCTTCTGACCAGGGCCAGCCCTGCCTATATGATCACTTCTCTATTTTTCTTGCTGAACTGTCAATCTGAGTTCAATCAGCTCCCCTGGGTTTTGTTTATCAAATGGCAAAACAATTTACCCGTGTTACGTGTGTGTCTGTTCTTGCCTAAGACACAGGAGGGATGGAGAGAGAGAGCCCAATTTGCTTGTTGATTGTAATTTAATATTTTGCAGAGTTTAAATTTGGTAGAATATCCGGAGAGAAGCATGTATGGATTTGGAACCAGCTATACAGCTAGATTAGAGTGCATGTTTTATGGTTGTGGCAATGGTAATTTTGGGTATTCCGTTGGTGGTGACTTGGCCAGAGCACTTGGAGAAGGCGGCATGTAGAAGGGGTTTTCTATTTACCTTGTATTATTTTTCATGCTTCTATATTTACTCTCCCTTTGCAAAATAAATATGTGATGATAATGATGCTATGCTTGGTAACCTAACAGCTAACAGTGAACTTATTGTGAACTCTTGGTTGCCGGCTATAGAAACATCCCAAGTGGATGCTGGCAGAGAATCCTGCATTCTTTTATGCTTTTCAGGGTGATAATATTAACATATTTTGGGCTGATGAAACTTCCAGGATGAACTATAATTACTTTGGAGATACTGTTAAGTTGGACATGTTCTACATGAACAACTACAAGGTACCATTTGCAGCATTCACAGGCCTAAATCATCACAGGCAACAGGTCTTGTTTGGCTGTGCTTTACTTCTAAATGAGTCTGATTCCACTTTTGTTCGGCTAATCCAGACTTGGCTTCATGTAATGTCTGGACGCTTCCCCATCTCCATTACAGTACCCTGATTGGCTCATGGCTGTTGCACAAGTCTTTGCCTAGAACCCGTCACCGTTTTTGTAAGCGAAGCATATTCCTAGAAACTCAGGAGAAACTGGCTCTCATATATCAGACACATCCCATTCGAAATGGAGTTCAAGAAGTGCATTATGAGACCGAGACAGTCAGATGAATTTGAGTCATGCTGGGAATCACTCCTAGAGAGATACTACCTCTTGGATAATGAATGGCTTCAGTCACTCTACAAGGCTCGTAGTGGGTCCCAGTTTACATTCGAGATACATTTTTGGGAGAGTTGTATAGGACGAACACCGGATTGACTCTGCAAACTTGGTTTTTGATGGCTATGTGAATGCAACAACCACTCTACAGTTCCTAATTAAACAGTATGGGAAAGCTGTAGCAGGTTGGCATGAAAAGGAATTGAAGGCTGACTATGATACTACTAGCAGGTACGCCTGTTTTGAAGACACCATCACCCATGGAAAACAAGCCGCAGACATTTACACGAAATTCCAAGAGAAACTAGTACAAACCCTAGCTAATCCTGCTACAAAAATTGAAGAATCTGGAACAATTACTTCATATTGAGTGGCCTAGCATGGGGAGGAGGTCAAAGCTCATACTGTAAGGTTCAATGCCTTTGAGATGAAACCTAACTCAGCTGCCAAATGTTTGAATTTTCTGGTATTATTGTAGGCACATATTAGCAGTTTCAGATCAAAAAATGTTCTTACACTTCCTTCTGAATATCTGTTGAAATGGTGGCAAGAAATGCCAAGAGTGGAGGTGCCGTTGATGAACAGGCTCCTGAATTTCCGGGAAATAATCAAGAGCCTTTGACTGTTAGATATAACAATCTACAGCATGAAACAATTAGATTCGTTGAAGAAGGAGCAAAGTCTAATACATTTTTATAACATCGCTATCGATGCTCTGCAAGAGGCTGCAAAAAGGTTGCTGCTGCAAAGAAGCAAAGCTCTGGAGCCACACAGGGAAGCACTCTGGCCAATGGAGCTAGCCAAGGAACGCATACGGATGAAAAAAATCAAATGATGCCACATAAATCTGCGGTAAGTAGAATGTGATCTAAATTTGAGTTGTTGGCATTAATTTTGCATCGTCCAGGACGATAATGGTGCTCAATATTTCTTTTCTTTATATCTTTTGTTTCCCCCCCTTTTGTTGAGGAATGGGAATGTGCTGCATGGGCAGTACTTCAATCTTTAGAACCTGAAACTAAGTTTTTCTTTAGATAGTTTGAGAACAAGGAACATAGTTGGTGAACACTTATTAAAAAAATAGTTGGTGAATAACTGTTGTATAATTATGTTGGCTAGTGGAGAGGTTGACTTTCATTTTTTCTAAAAAATCCCATTTACCTTGTGCACACTCTTGTTCTAGTGTTATAGTCGTACCCGTATGCTACTCCAAATCAATCATCTACTCAACTCTAGTAAATATGAGATCCATTCCTTCTGGTTGATGCTGTCCGGAAACATCCCACTATTTTCTCTATCCGATCATCATGGTGAATCACTTGATTCGCAGCCTCTCCTCGTTCAACTTTCCTCTCTGTCACACTCACGACCCATCCTACTTGTTTGTACAACTGGTAACACTTATTCAATTTTCTGTCTCCCCAAGCCAATTCGCCCATGTAGGGTGTTGAACCACGTATCATTGAGCGAATCAGGGAATAGGGATTGGATTTGTAAGAAATTAATAATCATGTGGACGATCTACATCAGTTCGTGTGTTTAGTCAAGTCAGTTCGAGAAATCAAATTATCTCGCGCTGCTTCAAGTAATGTTGGTGTGGTTACAAGACAAACCCTTCTAGATGTTGGCTAATTGTCTCACGCTTCTATCTGTGTCTCTCTATTCGTCCTTGTATCTGTGCTTGCTTAGGGGGCTAGTGTGATGTTTAGAGGAAGGAGGTGATCTTTAGTTGTGACTTGTGAGAGTTGATTGTCGGTAGTTGTGATTTCCATATAGGAGAAGATTGAACGCAAACAGCTATATCCAGGATTTTTCTCTCTCCCCTCTTTGACCCTACAGTAATTTTATTTTAGCCGGAAAGGGTATATATAAATAAAACTGGAGATATCTTCATACATACGGAAATTACTTTTGTGACACTAATTTACAAATCTATTCGCACCAAAAGCCCTTCTCCATTTCATATTTAGAATAGATGATTGGGTCCTCTTTAATACACCTTTTGCAGGATAAGAAGGGAAAGAAAATTCGCAAATTGGCTGCCGAGTTGGAGAGCACAAATGCACGAATGTGAAGTTTATCGTGCAAATCTGCTTGCGGTTCTGAGAGATATGTAGGATCAGAAGTGAAAACTGTCGCCGAAAGTTCAAAAAGCAAGGCTTAGCTTGAAAGATTGAACTTGAAAAAAAATTGAGCCAAAACATGTCCATTCTTCTCTGTTACAACCATTTTCTTTTTACATCCACAGGGAATCAATGTCAAGAAAGAGTACTATGTATATGGAAATGATTTCCCAAAGCAACTTTGATAACTGCAGAAAGAATAAGCTTATACATTTTACATGCTATAGAAATCAGTATATATATTTACAAGGTTTATGTCAAAGGCCATAACATCTCATTTATTAAACAAGAGAAACCTTTGTTCAAACACAAGTACTGTAGTCCCTCCTCCATACATCGATAAAATCTCGAAACGATCAATTTGAACCCAACAAAATTATTACTATACCGTTCCGTGCTGCAGAAAATGATCATCTCCGTTTTGATCTTTGCACATCACCACCCACTGTCTCCTTTAATGCATTCGGAAATTTACTGGTGACAGCCTCGTGGGATCGGAGAGGAGCTGTGTCTTTGTTTGTACGCGGTTCCTGCATAATTTGAATCAATTTTAGTTTGATGAGATGGGCAAAGCTCTGATTAGGGGTGTGATTAAACCATTCGTATTCTGTGTCTGAAAATTTGTTTGTACTTGTGTTTCGGTGGAATTTTGGCCATTGGATCAAATGAGAATCATCAGAACATTCCCAAGTGATTCAACAACGAGAATGTGACCAGAAATGGCATCGGGAAGTAGCCCCAACAAATATTGGAAAACAACAGTATTGCTCGAATATGGCATCGGTAAAGGGCTTACAGATCGGAAAGGAAACTCATCTGCCTCCAGCATATGCACAATTTGCCCCATTTTCGGCCGCTTTTCGGTATCCAAATCTATACACCTAAGGCAAACCAACAACGCCCGCTTCAAAGCTCTAGGAGAGGGCTGTACTTGGATCCGGGGGTCCAACGCCTCTTCCCCACGCCGACTTGAAACCATTCCTTTAAACCAATCAACCAAGTTCATCTGAAGCCCATTCAATGAAACGGAGAGTATAAAAAAAAAAGGCGCAAAATCAAGGACCAAATTGATAAGGGAAAGGAAGGGCAGAGAAAGCTTGAATTCACCTCTCCAGGTGGTCTAGAGTAATCAACTGGACTCTTTCCGGTAATTAGTTCCATGAGTAGGATTCCAAAGCTGTACACATCACTCCCCTCGTTGAGCATACCTGTATTGGCATACTCTGGGGATACATATCTACAGCACGAAAGCGAGAATAAGCTAGTAAACTTTGGAGCGTAGAAAGCGCCCATTCACTTTAATAGACTCTTCAATGTGCTAAGGAAAGATAATTTCAAGAAAAGAACAAACCCGAATGTTCCCATCACTCGTGTAGTCACGTAGGTACTTTCGGGTCCCAAGAGCTTGGCAAGTCCAAAATCGGATACTTTTGCATTCCATTTCCTATCCAGAAGAATGTTACTAGATTTGACATCGCGGTGTACAACTTTCGGTTCTAAGCCTTCATGCAAGTAGGCTAATCTGTTTACAGAAATAACCAAGAGAAAACAGAAGTGAAATCTAAAAGGAAAAAAAAATTACTTGAAAGAGCTAAAAGGTAAAATCTACTCGTAAAGAAGTATGAAAAAAGGCAAACAGAACAGAAGGCAAGGCAAGGCAAGAATTGCTGCCAATTGAGAAGTGGAATAGATCAAGAAACATCAATTAGGACACACATGGAATGAAAACGAAAGAATTAAGACAGGCGTGGATGAAAAATGAAGCGAGAGTATCTCACCCTTTCGCGGTTCCAATAGCAATCTTCAATCGAACATCCCAGGTTAGAGGGCTACAAGGGCCTACATCACCGTGTAACCATTGCTCCAAATTGCCATTTTCTACATACTCGTACACGAGCAACCTGTTTGGGAAGCAGAAGTTGCAGCGTTCAGTTTAGGACAGTAACGAGGATTTCTCTTGTTATTCCCTTAAAAAAGCCAACCGAAACAAGAAAATTACTCACCTTTTAGCACCTTCTGCGCAATACCCAATTAGACCCACGAGGTTCTTATGCCTAACTTTTCCAATTGCTTCTACTTCCACCTTGAACTCCTTCTCAGCTTGACCCCTTCATAAAAGGTGATCAAAGAATGTGAAAAGCACCCAGAAACTCTTTGTTAGAAGTAAAACGTTAACGGTTAGGACTTAGTTGAGACTTTGCGCGGAGGGAAGCTTCTTTGTTACTCTATCTTGGACTAATTTTTGTAGTTATAGAGCTTCATCACAGCATACGTACGCAACGAAAGCTTTTTCTGAATCTTTGAAAGTACTGTTCCATAGCTCATTAAGTTTCTAAAATGAAGGAAAAAAATTAGCTATGCGACACTTCATTTACACTTCCAAGAAAGGATGCATTAGTAAGGATTCAGAAGAACATTCCTAGTTTCAGTGTTCATCTGCCCCACTATTGCACCAGATAAACATTTCAGGGCACTCTACGACTCCATAACGTCCTTCCTCAATTTTTGGAGGTATACAGGTAGGGCTGTAAACGAACCGAATCGAGCCGAACCCTGTTAAGTTCGGCTCGAGTTCGTTAAGGTAGTAGTTCGGCTCGAATTCGGCTCGAGTTCGATTCGAGCCCAAACAACTCGGCTCGAGTTCGGCTCGTTAAAATTTTTCAAGGCTCGGGTTCGGCTCGGTTAGGTTCGTTAAGGTACTAGTTTGGCTCGAGTTTGGCTCGAGTTCGGCTCGGATTCGGCTCAGGTTCGATTCGAACTTGAACATCTTGGCTCGAGTTTGGCTCGTTAAACTCAAACGAATGGAGTCGAGCTGAATCTAAAGCTCGAATGAGCTCGTCAAGACTTGGGTTTGGTTCCGCTCGGCTCATTAAACTCAAGCGAACCCAAACTCTCTCATTGATCATATAGAATTTGAGAGAAAAATAAGTATTGAATTATGTATACAACCTTAAAAAAATTTATATTTACAAACAAACTCCTATTGAATTATTAATTAAATTTAAGAATAGGTTGGCGAGCCTAACCGAGCCAAATACCGTTAGGCTCAGGTTCGGCTCATTTACGGAACGAGCCTAGAATTGAGGTTCAAGTTCAGTTCGTTTAACATACGAATCAAACTCGAACGAGTTCTTGCCGAACCGAACCTCAAACAGTTCGCGAACGGCTCAATTCATTTACAACCCTATATACAGGGGGCGCTATTTCGGTGGTAAAACTTTCCGAGATCAATGACTTGGTGCATGTATTGCTGGAGGTTGATTAGGCTTTTCTTCAATCGTTCCCCATTGATAGGGAATTAATTACATGGGTATCATTACCCATGACTCTATCTCTACTTCAGGTGATCCACATGAAAAACTTAAAGGTAGAGTACTGGAATTGTGTCCCCCTCATTTATTTTTCAGTTAAAAAAAAAAAAGAAGAAGAACTAATCTGTAGTATGACACCAATCAAAATGATATCTTGTTTGACAGTGTTTCCAATAAACACTTGTTTGTTTTGGAAATCAAAACCTCTGCGCACGGTCCCGATAAATTTTCTCCATCTATTCCTCTCCATTCATTACTCTAAAAAAAAAAATCTCCCTAAAAACCCAAACCGAACGGGATCTTTTTCCCACTAAAGTCTAAACTTCCTAGACTTATATTCCAATCTAGAGGAAGATCTTTTTATGGGTAGGTAATAAATTTCCAAGTTGTTTTTTAGATGAAATACTAATAGAACTTTCGTATTAAAATGGGGAAAATGGCATAAAGTCCATCCACCCCAATAAAAGAAAAGGCACAAAAAACAAAAGCGAACCAATCTCCACCGCAGAGCAGAGCAATTATTAAGGAAAAACTAGTTAAAGTGGAAGAGTGAATAAACCCTTAGTCAAATAAGAAAAAGAAGAACAATGAAGAATAAAGAAACAAAGGGACCCCTGTTTTTTGCATTCCGGCACCGACACCGACATGATATTATTGATCTATGTAGCTATGATAGTTACTCATTGAAGACCTCTCCAAGAATACCAACATCGCTTTCGGTTGATCCCTTGTACAGCCAAAAATGATGATCCCCGAGAAAATCAGATTTCGGAATTCAAGTTTTCCGGCAGGTCGAGCGGTAGGCGATATGTACCCTCGTGCATTAAACTTGAATTCAAACCTCACTAACTGCGGACTTTTGCTGAGGATTTTTTTTTTTTTTTTTCAAATTTTCCAAAACTACAATTTGAAATACAGTAGGCAGTTGTTTTGAAATAGTGAATTTTGGGTATCCAGAGCAATTCTCAAAGTTCTTTTATCTCTGTTCTTTAGGAGAGAAATTAGATGAAATTAACCGAAATTTGAAGAAAATAGAGCTGTTGCTAGATAAAATGTGAAAAACCCAAAACATGATAAACACTTAGAAATGGATTTTGCATGAACAATTCAGAAAATAACAATGCTCTGTTTTGTTGTATATTTGTCACCTTCCTCCCAACGAAAGCGTCCCCATTTACGTAATCCTAGATGTTCGGGTCAATTTACACGAATAACGGTACTTGAATTTACGTGACTCACTTGTTGTTAAGAAGACTTTTCACAGCGACCACGGACCCGTCCAGCAAAACTCCTCTGTACACGATCCCGTAACCACCTTCACCCACCACATTCTCGTCGGAAAATCCACCGGTCGCCGTCTCCAGTTCCTTGAAGCTGTACCACCTCCCCCACCCGATGTTCCCCCCGTCCACCGACGACACAGCCGAGGACGACGTCGTCGTCGTCTCGCTCTGGCTCCCGCCGGAAAACTCACTCTGATCAGAACTTCCCTTTTTGCCCCCGCTCTCCACCTTAATCTCCGTTCGGTCCGAGCCGTTGACTTCGGAGATCTCCTTGGAAACTAGAGGCAACAAGCCTGAGCCCTGCTTCAGAATGGTTCGACGCCGTTTCGACCTTCGCTTGGAGAAGTAACAGAGGAAGATAAAGAGCAAGGACGCGATGACGAATGCGGAGCATATTCCGACGACAATGTAGAGTTTGAGGCCGAGAAATGGAGATTTTTTGGAGCTGTGGGTTCCCACGGAATCTGCCATTGAAACAGGGGAGGTGAGAATTGAGGGGTGTGATTTTGATGTGGGGGGGGGGGGGGACAACGGAGTAGTCTCCCTTAGAGTGAGAAAATTGGGAGGAGAGAGAGAGAGAGGGGGCCGGTTGAGTAGCGGAGAAGCTGAGTGTGCAGTGGGTTGGGGAAAAAATCGGATTGTTGAAATCTTTTCGGGGTTGGAAAAGCAGAGTGTGTTTGGGGATATTTTGGTGGGGACTCTGTTCAAACGGATACGAAGAAAAAGTGAAGAAAAAGAAAGCGAGATGACTTGCTGGTGGTTTTTAACGGGTTGGAATGTCAAGAGGATGTTGTTACAAGCAACAATGTTATCACCGCACACGAATACGCAAAGCGAAAAACTTTTTTTACGGAGGTTCCGTAGAGAGGGTTTTTACGGAGGCAAACAATTTTATCCATTCAAAAAGTATTTTGGGCAGTTCAGATTTTAAATAAATTATTCGCGTGAATAGTAAGGGTAAGCATGGTCCGATTTGGTTCAATTTAATAGTAAATCAAGAACCAAACCAATACTTACGGATTATGAATTTGGAGAACCAAACCAACCCATAAATTCCATTGAACCAAACCAATCCAAACCATTAACATACGGTTTGGTTTCGGTTTTAAACCACGGTTTACTTTGAACTAAGCTTTCATCTTTAAAAAAAAAATTAAATACATAAAATTAAGAAGATAAATTAAAAGAAAACTTAAAATCAATTCCATTCAAATTACCAAAACACACTAATATCAACCAACTTATTAAGAGTAGAATACCAACAATTGTTTCAAGTCTTAAACTCAGAAAATGAAATAGTGGTAATTCACAAAAATGAACCAACTAAGAATACCAACTATTAAACATCTTAGCAAGGAAGGAAAACTAAATATTGCGGTAGATTAGTAGGATCAATAAATAAATTAGAAAAGTAGTTGAGTAAAGCTCCCATAATTAAATTATATATATATATATATATATATAATTATAAATATATATGTATGTATGTATTGTGCGGTTTGAATCGGTTTGGAACCATAACCATAAATGTGAATCCACAAACCGAACCATACAATACGGTTTCTAATTTTTTTAAACCATGACCAAACCATACTACTAAAAAACCGAACCAAACATTTCGGTTTGGATTGGATTGGTTTGGACTGGATTCACGGTTTTACGGATTTTTTGCTCACCCCTAGTGAATAGTTTAAATTGTTAAACTATTTAAAACCAGGACCGTCGATGGGACGGCGCGAAAACCTCTTTAACGTACCCTTTGTGAATAAGACAACCTCAATACACAAACACTTGCACACACATTCGCAACGGGAGTGGTCATATGCTGCTTGTCGTTACAAGAAGGCCATTTGTTCGGGACTCAGGTCCTGTTGTCCCGTATCCCTCCCGTCCAGTCACGTCCAGTTTGATTTTTGAAGGTCATAGTGCACCAAGAAAGTCTACACACACAGCAGATCTGTGCACAATGTGCACAGATTTTATTGTGTGGCTCATCACGGGTTCCACACAAATCATTCGAGCCATTCATTAAATGTAAAATATTTTTTCAAGAATTTCCGTAAAAAATAAGCTCAATCCGATACCTATAGATGCTCGATTCAACTATATAACTTTTCATTGTTCGAAAATCTGAATGAAAAGTTAGATGGTTGGATGAAGCATCTATAGGTATCGGATTGAGCTTATTTTTTACGGGGACCCTTGAAAAAATATTTTATATTTAATGAATGGCTCAGATGATTTTTATGAGACCCGTGATGGGCTCCACATCAAAATATATGCACAATCTGCTGTGTGTAGCAGAACTCTAGTGCACCTTGGTAAGTTCTTTCGAAATCCTATTCTCATCATGACATCATCCGAATTGGCCCTGCTATAGAATTCACTTAACACAAGTTCAAAAAATAATATATAAGTCTGACACTAATATCTACATAATTATCTCAGGGTGCATTCTATGAATCATACTACCGGAGGCGGGTGGCCTGCTCCCCTTTCCTGGTCCCCTTCCTGCTCCGTTCGGAGCGGGGCCCACTCCGGATCTCGCTCAGATGATCGGGATCGTTCATTTTGTAGAGCTCGTTGAGTAGAACAACCAAGCAAAAAATCAGCTTAATTGGATATCATTAAGTGCTTGATCGAAACCCATATAACTCTCGGTAACTCTCGGTCCATGGGTTCAAGTGGATTTGATCCAGTGTTTCGGATCCATTCTTTTCAAGATAAAAAGGTTCCGATCAGGCACTTAATGATATCCAATTAAGCTGATTTTTCGTATGGTTGTTCTACTCGACGAGCTCTACAAATTGAACGATCCCGATCATCTGAGCGAGACCCGGAGTGGACCCCACTCCGGGCGGAGCAGGAAGGGGGGAAGCTGGCCCCCCGCCTCCCATACTAACCATTTATGTTGTTGAAATGAACTTTGTCTAATTATGTTGTTATTTTTTTTAATTCTATTTTTCCTCTCACATTAGATTGAGAGAACCGAAAAGCCTTTTCCTAAGAATTTATTTTCTCTGTCTATGTTTGCAAAAATGGATGTATTTGCGTGCACATGGATATATTCCTCCTCAAGTGATTCAGAGTGGCTTTTTTTTTTCATGGTAGAGTCCTTAATTAGTTGTTGGGTTTGCCTAATCGTGTACATGCTTATTCGTTTGGCAGTCTTAAAACTTCTGTGCACGGTCTCAAATAAATTTTCTGTATCTATCTCTCTTCACTTATTACTCTTAAAATCCAAACCAAACGGGATTGAGTTCAAGTGGGGTGGAGGTCTTGGGTGATGGGTGGTGACGACTATGGGTGGCGGTAGGAAGTGATGGCATGACATGATAGGGACGAGGGGAGAGATAGAATGAAGAAAGACGAGAAGAAAATTGAAAACTAAATTGATAGACACTGCACAGAGTTTCCTGACGCGGGGTGCAAGCGTGATTCCAATGAAGAAAGCGGTATACAATTAGATTTCATTGAAATATAGGGGGTGTTAGTGATATTTCCCGAAAATTTAGTCAATTGAAAATATGACATTAAAGAGATGTTTTACTTAACAAAAACTATCAGAAAATCGAGGGGGTGTTAAGTGAAATCTACGCAAGATTATGTCAAAGAAAATATGATTACACAAAAATAAGGATGTTACTCAACAAACCAATAAGACGATGAGACGTGTCAAATACTATCTATAATGAAATGCAATAGAATTATTAATACGAGCATAGGGTTGTAAGATGTTCAATCAGTTGTCAATGAACATATGATAATTAGAGACGTTACTTAACAAACCTATGAGACGCATTGGAGATTACCTATTACGAATCTTAATCGAGTCAATACAAACAGAGCTCGAATCAGTTGATTTTTCTAAACACTAGTCACTTTGTTTGGTTGAAAGATAAATAGATAGAGAAACTTGTTGAGAATCGTGTAGACAGTAAAAAAAAATTCTCAAAGCGTAAAAGAACAAAGTGGGTATGTGTTTATCTAGTTGGGCTGTAAATTAATTTTTCAAATTTTAACAAAGTTTTTAATTGTGCTCTATCTTGCTGTTATTTGAAAAGTTGTTAATTATTTCAATATGAGTCAAATGGAAATGTCCCCATATGAGGGTGTAGTTGAGTTGGGTTTATAGGGATTGTGGTGTCTTTGATAGGCTTATTTATCCTGTTGGTTCAGTTGTTGGGTTTGATTATATCGTGGACTCTCATACAATGGATGTAGTGTCTCATGATTTGTACTTTGTACTTCATACATAATGTAATGATCTCTCCTAGAGAAGTTTTTCAGTGCCGAGCGGGTATTGCCGACGTGGCACCCGCTCGGTGCATTTGAGCCGTCCGATTCACTTTTGGACGGCTCGGATTAAAACCCTCTCTCCCCTCTCACCCCAACACTTTCTCTCTCCTTTTGCTCTGTCTAAATGTGAGCCGTTCAAACACGAAATGGACGCTTCGGATGCACGAGCGGGCACCACGTGGTACCCGCTCCGCGCTGAAAATTTTTCCCGATTAGAATATGTCGTTGACAGAAATTCATTGATTTACCATGAAGTAACCGGTAAGATGCTAAAATCTCCGGATTAAAATAAATCATGAGACGACCTTTGACTTTCGTGACCAGTTACATCAAATTAGCCAAATGCATATATAAGAATTTACTATTTTTATTTCATTAAAATGACAAAAAAATAAATTGAAGTAGGTGAGAGGCCATTTTAGTCGATTACAACTTACGGACTGGATTGATGCAATATTAGAAGAAATACCAGAAGGATCGATAGTGATTGTCAAACGCTTGCATATACCCCGCGAGGGGAAGTCCATAAATATTTATGCTTTTTATAGGGAATACGTGTTTATCCGAACTTAGAAATTCCGTTTTTAAAGTCAAACGACACTTACAAAGCTACAACGATTTTTTTTTTTTTGTTTTTTTTTTTAAAGTACTACGGAAAATGCCTAAGCATCCAATGACCATTTCAATCGTAAGTACGAATTACTCCTTGTAAAACTAGGTGGATGGAAATGTTTTACGAGGTTATTCATGTAATTTTCAACTATCTTTTAGCTTTGGATTTTGCTTTAAAAAAAAAAAAAAAGAGAGCTAAAACTCTAAATAAAAGTCTTAACTTTTTTCGGTGGGACTAGATTTCTGTTAACAACGCACACTTGTATTAAAATGCTCGGGAAAGTAAGCAAAACTATTCCAAAACTTGGAGCCACTAGAAGATATGCTCGTTTGTTAACTTCAGAGCCCCAGAATTAATTAACGTGCGCATAAGCTGACTCGGACATCCTTTCATAAAAACAAAAGGAAAGTAAAAAGGGAAAGATGATTTATCCAAAAGCCTACCATTAATGAGTTTAGAGAGTGGAATTCAAACGAATCAAACCTAGACATTTTTTTGGTGAAACGGTCGTTGTAGGCCACCAATCTAGAGTATCTTTTAGACTTGCAAAAAATAACAGTATGAACCTTTTAGTCACATAGCAAGGAGTACTATAATTCCGTATTTCCGTTTGACCAAAAAAAAAAAAAGTAGTATAATTCCTCAAAAAGGCGTTCGCTTTTGTTCTTAATTCTCGCACTCGCGTATTTTAGTTGTTTAAGAGATTTCTAAAAGACGATTTCACGTTCGTGCTTTCACACCTGCATTACGTGACTTTTAGGTCTGGACTCTCAACGCTACGACACGGGGGTTGGTTGTAAATTCTGGGGGGAAGGAGGTGTGATCTGGTATTAACTTTTTGCACGCAATAAGACGGAGTGCCAAAGGGTGCGTGATTGAAATTTCGAAGGCATTTCCGATTTTGGATTTTTACTAGCTCCTGGGAGCGTCGTGGGAGGCAAGCGCCACGCCTTGTGGGGTCGGGATTTTGTCGGCCGACGTTATTACGTTGTTCAAAATTTGGTGTTGCAACGGTTGGGATCGAGGTGTGTGGATTAAGGGAAAGGGACTGGAGCTTAAACTGTGTTCAGTTTTGGATTCGAAAAACTTTTGCTCTTTCGTCACGATTTTTTTTTTTTTTTTAAAAAAAAAGGTCTCACCTATTACTCTCATGTCTCTCCGCTTTTGAATCCTAAAACCTCTCTCTAAAACCTCTTTCGAACAAAGCTGCTTGCGTGAGCCGGAGATCAAATGTGCAAGACTTTTTTTTTTCGAAACATCTAAAATCATTAGGATTGACGAAAGTGGGAATCGAGGAAGGGCGCGCGGAAGGAGAACTAAGAGAAAGAGCGTATAGCGATAATTGAGGATGGAAGCGTAATGTCCAACTCGAGGATTACGTGAACAAGGACCGTGCTACCATCAAAAGACAATAGAAGAAAATAAGCTGAGCAAACGACCACATGCACTGATAGGAGTATAATTTCTATCCGTGGGTGGTGGTGAAAACCGTGAGGTCTCCCACCTCCATTGGGCCTCGTCGTGAGTTTATTGTTGTAATTTAAATAATTTATTCTGTAGAGCTCGCCAAGTAATATATCCGTGCGAAAAATATTTTTTGATCCATAAGGCATCAAGTTAAAATAATTACTACTTCTTTTTTTTTTTTTAAACTTCGGATTGCCTGTTAATCATTTTTTAAACTACTCCACTACTATATTTTTTGTGAAACTGGCACCTACTCATGACAAGTGTTTGGATCGGGTTGGTGCTGTGTAGCGTGTTACGCACCTCCGAACCGCCGGATCATGTATTCGACGGTTCGGATCTCATATCGGCAATCAACGATTGAGAGCCATTCATTACCGATATGAGATCCGAGCCATCGGATGTAGAATCTGACTGTTTAAAGGTGCGCAATACGGTGCTGTGCACACCACGGTGGAGCACCATTCCCAATTCGGATGATTGTGTCCCACCCTTGCATCATGCCATTGTTTCCGTTACTCTTGACATGGATCAAGTGCTTTTACGACACGACATGTAAAGAAGATAAATTACGCTTCTTGGTCTTGGTGAGATTGGGCAACGAGATAAATCATGAAAGTCTCTTAAGAATGTTTGCATCACCGCATGAGTGTTGCCTCCGCTCAGGATAAACCAAGGTCATGTGTTACGAGAAAAATTCATGTGTTTTTCTTTTTTTATTCAAAAACTATCTAAATTTACCCATTGTAGCCCTCTTCGTGTTCAATTGTGACTTCAAAGCCTTCAGCTATGAGGTGATATCCGTAACGCCTAGACCACGGGCGGATTTAAGGAGAGCGCAAGTGGGTCACGTGACTCACCTAAAATTGTTGAAATTATGTTTTTTTAACCGAGAAAATAAGTAATATATATAAAATTACGCAAATTAAAGCAAAGGTCACTGATTCAAACCCTGGCAGCTTCCTCCAACTTTTCTTTTTATTTTTGATGCTCAAACGGCTGAAAAACAAAAAAAAAACCTTGCAGTTTCAAATTAAAAAAAAAAACATTTTTTTACATTTTTTTATTACACCGAATTAAAATACTCATTGAATACTTTAATTTAATGTAAGAAAATAAAATAATAATAATATGCAAAAATATGTTTTTTTGAGTTCAAAATTACACGAATTTCTGTATTTGGGACGGAGGGAGTATTTCATTTATTTTTTCTTAATGTTCTTCACTATCTATTGTTTGATCAAGGCTATGATTGAGAAGTGACCCATCTGTATACAATTTTTGGATCTGCCACTGGCCCGGACTATTCTAGTATCTCGATATTCATGCCACGGGAAATGTAATATCATTTTGGGCAATTTACCTCTAGGTCCAGAAAATAGAAAGTAATTCCCACCAAGTCTCCTATAATTAACGAAACACTAAAACCCTATGAAAGTGCCTAAAACCCCAAATATTGAAAGTGCCTAACCCCTAGGGCACCCTATGAAAGTGCCTAAACCTCAGGGTACCCTATAAAAGTGCCTAAAACTCTATGAATCCCTATAATAGGAAAGTGCACCCTAAAACTTCTATGAAAGTGCCTAAACCTAAGCCCTAGGGCTCTATGAAAACACCTAAACCTAAACTTTAGGGTACCTTAAACCCTAGGGTATCCTAAAATCTAAAATCTTAAAGTACCCTAAAACCCTAGGGTACCCTAAAACCCTAAAATCCTAGGGTAACATTTTAGGGTACCCAAGGGTACCCATTAGGGTACCCTAAAACCCTAGCATACCCTAAAACCCTAGGGTGACACTTCTATTAATTATAAATGTATTTTTGTAAAAGTGGACTTAGTGGTAATTAAGTACTTCATCTCTCCTTAATGGGAATTAAGTGTCACTTTTCTGTACTTAGAGGTAATTAACTCTATCATTTTATTCGTTGGCAATCAACGTTAATTAGGAGCAATTCGCCAAGCCTGGCAGCAAGAAGATGTCATCTATCTATCTATTTATCAATATATTATAGAAATGTAGTTGAAGCTTTACAAGCGCTTCCAAATCCTTACACCTAATTTCTTAGATTTTTGGCTTTTTAAAAATGAAAAATCCCCCACCTTTGTCCCACGCACATGGCAAACGGCCGGAAAAAAAAAAAAAAAACTGCCTCTTCTCCCATGCACGCGTATGCCAGTTAACATCCACATCTCCGTTCTTTTCAACTTAACTTAAATTTGAAAATTTTGTCCTTATTTGAATATTTTTTTTTGCAATTGTTAGTTTTGCACTAAACTTTTGTGTGTTATTGATTCGTCTCGACGAGAGGAATCGAAAAAGTAATTTTTTTTTTTCACTTTTAGCCAAACATTTTGAGAAATAACCAATTTTTTTAAGCAAAAAAATGACTAACGTTAAAAAATGATTATTTCTCAAAATACTAGGGTAAAAGTAAAAAAAAAAAAAAATCCCGATTCCTCTCGTCGAATCAATAACCCACAAAAGTTTGGCGCAAAACTAAAAAATGCAAAAAAATATTCAAATAATTACAAAATTTTCAAGTTTTAAGTTAAGTTCAAAAGAACGCAGCCCGCTACCTCTCACCGTCCCACGTTATCTTCTGCCACTATTTCCCTCCACCTACCATTTTAAAACTCTCCTCATACACCATTCCGTACACATCAAACCAAAAAAAAAAAAACCATCCAAACAAAAGAGCAATTCATGATCAAAAAAAAACCAAAAGAGCAATTGATTGGCGTCCAATTTTTTCCCCCAGTATCTGTCCCAACTCGACCAAACCTCTCCCCTAATTAATGGTGTTTCTACTTTTTTGTTCTCTATATTTTGATTAAAGGAAGGTGTGTTCACCAACTACAAGAACGTACTACACATACTACACAGAACTAAGTGACTGTTCAATTCATTACAATATTTGGTTTCAAGCTCATCAACTACTCAAAGGTTACTTATAATATAAATTGCGTCCCCATATCATTATGTTATGTCTGCATAATATGATCTTATTTATGTATTTCATGTAGAAAAGGATAACTGTTTGATGGATCGGATCTGTATGAGCGGTAACGTCCACGTATTGGTGTTTCCATTTTTTTATCTTTAGATTTTGATTAATAATACGTGATCACTAACGTTTGGTTTCAGTGCTCATCCATTATTCAAAGGTCAGTCTTGTGAATTCTCTTCCTCTGTTTCTACCCATCAAATTGTGAGCGAAACAAAATTCGACCCATGTTTCGCCCTACGAATCTAAAAGTAATACTTACCAATATCTATTGGACCTGATTTTTTACAGTGCCCCATAAATAATATTCAAAAATTTATGGATATTTTTTCTAGATTTTTGTGAGACTCGGAATGGGCCCAAACGCATTTTTCCTTGCGTAGTTCCCTGCAAATCTTCCTTGCGATTAAAATTTCCGATAGAAAATTTTGTTAAGCGAAAAATAGAGGCATGTCAAGCCTTGCAAAAGCTTGGAGAAATTATAAGTGAACAATACCATATGGAAAAAATAATAGAATTATAGAGTTAAACTCCTTAAGATCATCTTTTATGGTTTCTTCATCGTAAATTAGTAAGTTTCATTTCAAAGTGATTAAGCAATGTAAGTGGGTATAGGTATACGATCAAACTAGCGTTGTGCCCGTTCGATGTACATTAACGAGAAAATAAAACATGTAGAGACCCGGAAATTTCTTTTAAATTTTAATGTTTTATAGGTGGACTAATAATGGTTTGACGTGGAAATTATAGTTGTGGGTTAATGTGCAAGGCTTGAAAGTTGTGGGTGTTAGTGTAAATAGTGCATGTGTGTATATGGGTGTGTGGCAGGGGAAAACTTTCCCATTTTCCCCCTTTCCATCTCTCGGTCTCTCACCCTCTCCCCCTCGGCTCTCTCCATCTCTCTCACTCTCTCACCCAAAAACTCACCCAAATCATTCAAGACCCACAACAATCAATCTCAACTCCATCGTTTACTTGTATATTCAAGCTCGTATCGCGTTGGAGATAGCTCGGGTTGGCGTATTTTCGTTCAGTTTGGATTTCAGGAGCTAGGGCTTGCTCAATCTCTTTATTTTCGGCTTGGATACTCGAGGTAGGGAATTCTACCTCTCTTTATATGTTATTTGAGTGTTTGTATGTCTTACTCGAGATCGTATTGGTTGTTATTGAGTTTGGATCGAAATCTGATGTTCCTGTTAAAAATTGTCTGTAAAATACTCTTTCTACCGGTAGAAACTTTTAATCTACCGGTAGAGTAAGTTTTAGAAACCAGCTCAAACGTATAGCAGCAGCTCAAAAGCTGCTCAATAAGCTGCTGAACGTATTCATCTTCTACCGGTAGGAATTCTAATCTACCGGTAGGTCGGGCAAGAGTTCGTTCCAATGTTCATCTTCTACCGGTAGGAATACTAATCTTCTACCGGTAGGAATTCTAATCTACCGGTAGGTCGGGCAAGAGTTCGTTCCAATGTTCATCTTCTACCGGTAGGAATACTAATCTACCGGTAGGAATTCTAATCTACCGGTAGATCGGGCAAGAGTTCGTTCCAATGTTCATCTTCTACCGGTAGGAATACTAATCTTCTACCGGTAGGAATTCTAATCTACCGGTAGGTCGGGCAAGAGTTCGTTCCAATGTTCATCTTCGACCGGTAGGAATACTAATCTACCGGTAGGTCCAGTGTTCATTCCAAAGTTGGCCTGTCTGTTCACAATTTCTATCGGTAGAATCTGTAACCTACCGGTAGGTCAAGTTGTTTGTTCCCCGTTTCTACCGGTAGAATTTCTAATCTACCGGTAGGTTAAGTTCTTTCAGCTACTTGATTGAGGTGTTTTCAGCTGCTTGATTGAGCTGCTGCAGTATCTTTCAGCTACTTTCCTATATCTTCCAAATCATATTTTGAAATTTCTCATCGACTCTAATGGGTTTGTTGCACATTCTTTCGAGTGTTTTGAAGAGTGTCATTTGTCTCATACGTAGAGAGGTATCCGGTAGACTTAAATGAGCTTATTGGGTTAAGTGTTAGGAAAACTTAAATCAACGGAATGACGTGAACGGACTATGGATACAATGGGATACATTATCGCATAAAATGAATCGAAGACCGCGGTGAGCAGTTGATGTGTGGGGTATGGGTTTAACTTGACGGTTTATATATGGACAAAGATCAAGACAACAATCGTGAGCTCTTTAGTACTTGATTGAAGCGTGGCGACACGACGCGTAAGTGCATGGTGATGTCTAGCGGCAAATTATTAACAAGGA
Organism: Rhododendron molle; assembly: GCA_025413875.1. NCBI lineage: Eukaryota > Viridiplantae > Streptophyta > Magnoliopsida > Ericales > Ericaceae > Rhododendron > Rhododendron molle. Next base: position 52,206,869 of record CM046398.1, read on the forward strand.
TGACATAAAGGGTAGCCATTCGCTGAAATGAGAAACATGTGGGATAAAAGTTGATACCATCTGAACTTGAAGTTGGAAACCGGATGTATGAATCAGATATACGGGGTCTTGCGTACCCGGAATATGAATCGGATATACGGGGTCCCGAGTACCCGGAACATCAATCGGATATACGGGGTCATGATCACCCGGAATGAGAATCGGATATACGGGGTCCTGAGAACCCGGAATGAGAATTGGGCGTACGGGGTCATGATCACCCGGAACGTAGATTGGGTATACGGGTCCTAATGCCCGAAATGTCCCTAGGTCTATCACGCGGTGTGACATGGATGAAAAGTTTCTAGTGTGCCTATCTAAGATCCATGGGGAACACATGGGATACGAAGCTGTTAGATTGTAAACCGCTTATGGTGGACGTGAGTAGATAGGGATTTGAGTGGAAGAGAATTCAAAGGACAATAATAGGTTGATTGGCAAATGTGAAGTGCTTGTTTAAGTTCTTAAATTCTGATGAAGTGCTCGTGTCTTATCTATGCTCCTTCGTTATTCGAAAGTCTGTGTTTCCTCGGCATCTCTCATCTCAATTGCATATAGAGTTTGCGTAGACTTTTCTACTGGGCTAGTGTAGCTCAAACTTTACATCATTTTCAGGTACAAATTCGGAACAGTAGCTTGCATGCTTGGAGTGCTTGGAGTGTGGTCATTTCTTTGAAGGCTAACCAAAGGAGTTACTCATTCATCTTTGTAAATTCCTTTTGAAAGAGGCATTTGTAACTAAAATTGTAGTTCTTTTGATTTGAAATGTTATAACCCTTAATCTTCTTTCAAAACTTGATACTTATGTTGAATTGGGGCCGTTGAGCCGATGTTGTAATAGTTCAGAACCTTATGGACTTGGAAGTGTTATCATGGGAATGGAAAATACAGTGATCTTTTGGGTAACGTATGGAATATCATGAGAATTTATTTATGAAAAACCTATTATAATTTTGTTAAAAAAAATTCAGGGCGTGACAAAACATGAACTTTTTTTTTGGCCCCGTGTATCCACGGGCAAACCGCTAGTAAATATCCTATGCAAATGTCATTGAAGCCAAATGTCTTTCAACCCTCAATTATAAATGGCCTGGCGTGGAATGTGGGTGGAGAGAGAGAGGGAGAGATAGATGTGGGGGTTGAATATGGAGGAAAAATGATTCTATGTTTCAAAGACACTGTCACGTGATACTCTAAATTCATTTTTTCAACATATGTCTTTCAATGCATAGAACGAGACCAATGCTAAGGTACATCGAACATGGGACCAAAAAAGAATATTAAATTATTTTTTAAGCAATTAGCGTTGTATCCATTCAATACACGGGGTTAAAATGATTCTTTTATCCCGAGCATCGAACGTCAAAAATGCTAGTAATATTTGAAAAAGATTGCACGTAGTAAGAAATTTTGAGAATGGTACCATTAATTAACATCTAAATTTTGAAAGGACCAAGTTGTGCTGAACCAGGCCGGCCCCCAGTAGATTCTAAAGGGAGAGAGAGGGAGAGGGAGATAGGTAGGCCTGCCCGCAGAGCTACCCCGCACATGCTGGGCTTTGACAGCCAATTAAAAGCAGATAAATGACTGGGCCAGCAGAACTTGGCCCAGTGGACCTCGCATTTTTATCATTTCTAACTGTTCCAACTGTCCAAGCATATGTGGTTTCTACTTTCCTATGGTATATGCTTGCTTTAATTTTGTCTCTATTGGATTATCATTTATCATTGTGCTTTATCTCTAATCCAAAAGAGGGAAAATATTTTCAGTGCCGGATAGGTACCACGTGGTGCCCGCTCCGAGCAGTCCATTGCGTTTTTTGACGGCTCGGATTTGGAGAAAGAAAAATGAGAGAGAAAGTGTTGGGATGAAAGGAGATAAAGGATTTCAATCCGAGCCTTCCAAAAATATATTGGACAGTATAAATGTACTGAGCGGATACCACGATCAAATCTGGAGTTTTGAACCTCATCCATTGAACCTACGTAAAGTAGAGCCCTTCAACTTAGCCATCACTCATATACATCACTCATATACACACTCCATTATCTTGAATTTATGGCCCAATCAGGTCCGTTCAGTTAAGATTCGTATTTTTGAAGAATTTATTTTTTTTGTTTTATGATTATGAGACAGATAATTCTTTCATACTTTATGAGACGGACTATTCTCTCACAATAAATTACATTTTAATTTTCAGAACGTGGTCTCACTTTATTCTTACACGAGAAATTTGTCGGTTTGAGCTGAGTCTACCCTAGAAAATGAGCTTAATTTCTATTCACCAAAAATAATTTACGTTTTCAGTGGGAATTTGTCCGTTATTGTGTTTGAGATCTTAGATTCATTGAATGACACTTAATGAAAGAGGGGAAAAAAAGAAGAAGAAGAAGAAGAAGGTAAAATGATAATGTGAAAGAAACATAAAGTATTTTACAAAAATAATACGACGAAATTAGTAACTTTTCTAAAATAATAGCAATGATCGTACAAGTCCGTTCTTTTTTGAAAATTGATTTACACACTCTTTTTTATTGATGCACACGCTCTTTTTTTTTGTCCTTTAGTAAGTGAATTTACCAAATAGTTCTAGAAATTTATGAAAAGTGTATTCTTTCAAGAACATGTTTGATAAATTCACATGCTAAAGGACTATTTGATAAATTCACGTGTAAAGAACTATTTAATCTTAATGGGAACATCTTAATATAGTTTTTCTTTTAAATAATAATTTTGATAACAAAATTTAAAATTTCGCTGAATAAAAATTGGTAATTCACAAATAACCATAAAAATCAAACTATTTGGTCATCATTGCCTGGAAAAATAATTATTTCCTAAAAAATTGCTTCCAAAGAGGGTGACAAATCCAGTGTACCCCCCGCAGGGGCATACAACAAAGAAACTCGCGCGCATTTATCCCAGAGCTCAGCCGGTCCCAATCTCACAAGAGTCGACACATTTCTTCTGGATAAATCTTGATAAAAGTTTACGACAAGACAATTGCGGCCGTTCAAAAGTATTTTAGACGATTCAGATTAAAAATAAAGTGTTAATGGTAATAGATATTTATTATCGATAAAAAATTAAAAATATATCTTAACCGTTAATCGTCGAAACAAACGGATAAAATTACGTGTTTTCCGTGAACAACTTATTCACGGCTACCTAAAAAATAAAACCCGACCTTTATTCGAATTACTAATAAAATTCCTTCTTCCTCTTTCTACAATCTTCTCCTTATCCAAATCCAGGAAAAAACGATGATGGGAAACCACACCGGCGGCCCGAAGAAACGCCAACGCGTCAACAGCAGCAGCCGCCTCTCCTCCACCGCCGCCGTCATCGACTCCTCCCGCCCCGAGATAACCCTAACCGAAGCCTCCCACAAGCCAGCCCCCGCCACCCTCCGCCGCTCCGCCTCTCACTCCTCCCTCCCCACCCCCTCCTCCTCCACCTCACGTGGCGGATTCAACGACGCCGCCACCGCCGACGTCATCCTCCGCCTCTACCTCGAAAAAACCCCCTCCCCCTTTGACTCCTCCCCCGACGACTCCGAGTCCATCTCCGCCGTCGATTCCGTCGACAAGCCCGACGTCCAGGTGTACCTCCACTCGCACGTCCTTGCCAGATCCAAATACTTCGCCGCGCTCTTATCGGATCGATGGCAGAGTTACGACAGCAACACCAACACCAACACCGAAGCCGATTGCGAGAGCAGTGACAAGAAGATTCACCGCTTCAACTTTGGAGTTGCCGCGGTGACTGGGTCGATCGACAACCACTTGACCGTTCTTCAGCTCCTTTACACCAACGATTTCTCAAACGCGATCGATAGTGTATCGACGGCTTTGTATATACTTCCTGTGGCGCTCGAGCTTTTGTTCGAAGATTGTGTTAGGTCGTGCGTGAGGTTTTTGGAAGCCGTGCCGTGGACCGAGGAGGAAGAGAGGAGAGTTGTGAGCTTAATTCCGTTTCTCAGCGAGGAAGAGTCTAAGGAGCTTCTGTCTAGGGTTTCGCCGTTGAGGAACGAGTTGGGTGAAGAAATGCTTTACGGATTGATTCTCACAGCGATTCACAACTACAACCAGCTGAACATGGCGTTCGCCAAGGCTTTCGTGGCGAAGCTCCTGAGGGACTTCTCGTCGAAGGTGTAACATCTTAGACTCCAAAGGCTGAGTTCTTCCTAAATTATTAGTTTTTGAAATTTCTTATTCAGCCTTACGTCATAGACCAGTGGAAGTGGAAGATAAAAATGTGGTCCGAAATTGAATGAGGTTCAGATAAGATGACACTAAGGACGAACATGACAGTTGCTAGTGAATTTCTTTTGGTCGTAATCTTTTACTTTGGTTTGCATATTGTTGTTAGAATTGTGAATTTATTTGCTTATTTGATCTTTCTTGTTCTTTAAAATGCTTTGTGTTGTATCGTGTCATGCTGGCCTAATATAAATTATGTGCATCATATCTAAAATACTCAGGAATCTGCAAGGAGAGTGTTGGATCGGGCGTTCGAGATGAGTTTGAAGGTCGTGAAGGAGTCGTTGGAGGAGTACTCGAGTCCGGAATTTCGAGGGGACCATAAGGAGACCGAGGCGATTCAGAGGTTGAATTTGCATACGGCAATGACCAATGGGAGGCATTTGGTGTGGCTGGTGGAAAGGATGATTGAGTTGAGAGTGGCGGATATGGCTGTGAAGGAGTGGAGCGAGCTGTCTGCGTTCACAGCGGATTTACAGAGGGCGTTTCGAGATGATGCTTGGAGGAATATTGTGCCGGCGCTTCCTGCTGTTGTGATGCGAACCACTTCTAAGCTTGCCAATGCTATTGTTGCTGGACACATTTTGGCTCCTAGACAGGTTCTGCTTCCAACTAGCTAGATTTGAGATGTATTTCTATTTACTACGCAGAGATCATTGGCATCACTGGGTTTCCCTGAGATTGATGACTGTTATGTGAACTGAACTCCCTCTTACTGCAATGTGCTTGTTATGTGAGATTTATGACTGTTATGTGAGCTGAATTTATCTCTCTTAGTGCAATGTGCTTGTTATGGTTTATAGTGTGAGGTGGTTATGTGTATCCCTCTCAATTCAAGGTTTTATTTCTGCTTCATCTTTGCCTTAATTTGTAGTTACGTAGGTAGTGGTGGCTAGCAACTTGTGTTGCTTAGACAATATTCTTTTCTGGGCAAGTTGGAAGGCGTCAGATTTTGAGTTTTGAGTTTGGTGCATCTATCATTCAAGAAGGAATACTTAAAAGTATCTCTCTTAGTCCTAGGTTAAATTCCTGCTTCTTCTTTACCCTAATGTTGTATTGACGGAGTCAAGTTGACCCAACACTAAACTAAGAAGTCCAGCATTGATTACCCAAGCTTAGCTAAACTAAATAGAACTCGCCTGAGTTTGCCCCTCGCCTACAAGAGTTATGGATTGATTGAGAGTCACGAGTCTCACGACTAACTTTCTAAGGGGATTTGATATCCGGTGGTGGAGTGTTCAGAGAGGAGACTTGCCCTTTCCTTTTGGAATAAGTGATAGTCGTTTATCCCTACTTGGAAAACTCACTGTTATCCATTAAGGCATAGCCTTGAGTGATACATTTGGTATTATCCCAATTTCCTGTAATATAGTTGAAAGTCCTTTATTGTGTTTTAACAAGTACTAGAAGCATCCTAGCAATGCTTCAAACTACAAATTTGGGATGTTAGTTTTCATATTAGGAAGCTAGTCATCTCTTGCTTTTGTGTCCAATGTTTATGGGTTCCATTTGAGCCCCTCTTCCAATCTGTAAGTGCACATATGTTGAGAGGCTTCGATGATAGCAGCATAGAACCGAACACTGTGTTGATTGGGCCCTAATCCAACCTTGGTGACTTCAAGCATTAGGTTATTGGTGTTGGCTAGGATATGTACTTTGTTTATCGCTTATGTTCTTATTTTGTTTTTTCCCATGAGGTAACTATATTTAATTTTGAAAAAGAAGCTACTATAAAAACTTGAGAAGGAAAATGGTGACGCTATTCGCTATAGCCATGAATGTGGTGGTCTTTCTTGTTTTTTTGCTGTTTATTTCCTCATTTTTGTTCTTTAGTTTTGGATGCAAGAAAGATGTTCAGATATAACCAATTGAAGAAAATGGGTCTGTGTAGCTATCCCAGGTATTTGGGACAGAGACATGTTGAGATGAGTTTGGTGCAAGAAAGGTCTTTAATAGATTGGTAACATAAGAAAAGGAAGACCGATTGAAAAGAGGAAAAGATTATTACTTTGGTGAAACATCTTTGTCCTAATTTGTACACTACACCTAAAAATGTGTCAATGTGTCATAGAAAGTGTGGTTCGGTTTTTACTTAAGCCAGTGACTAGTAATTTTTCTTATTCATAGGTTTCATAAGATGATTCAAAGGATCAGAATATGAACTCTAATAGGTCCGTTTTAAGACAGTTAAATGAATTCTCACCATCATTGAATGGGTTTTAACACCATGAGATGCATGCCATCTTTGGGGATCCTAAGACGAGGAACAAACTGATGAGACGAGGAACAAACTGATGATCCTAGACGAGGAACAAACTGATGATACTCTCATTCAAAAGAATGTTTTATATGTGCAGTTGATCTCTTCAATGGGGCCCATTGCGTACCCCATTATCAATGTGTTTAAATAAGCTTCATTTCTGGTTGCAGAGTATAGTATGTCCAGTTGCAATTCATACTTCCATATAGTACATACGTTTTAAATTGCTTTTCACCCTTTCTTCCCCTAGCTTATTACATGACTATTCGTATCTATGGTTGACCCTATTCTATTCTATTGCACCTCACAAACATAACTCAACTCAACAAGCCTTCGCAACAAGTTGGGTCAGCTACATTGGTCCATTGCCCGTGGGTTGACTCCAATAAAGTCATATCATTGCTTGAGTTTATGGCAGCTGTTAAGCCGGTTAAAACCAAAAGATTTGTGTACTTGAATGATCGAAGAGATCGATTCTTTTTCGAATTTTTGAGGGTTGCCTCTTTTGTTAGTTGTACAATAAATGTAATTGTCAGGCAGTTTGTTCATGGAGAGGAGCCATTTCTTCTGTAACTTGATGTGCATACTTTAGATGGCTTACATTCTATGCTAATTCTTTTGCACAGGTTAGGATGAAGCTAGTTAAAGATTGGCTTCCGGTGCTGATTGTGTGCAAGGAAAATGTTTCACCCATCATGCCAAATCAAAAATTGCTGTATGTGGAGCTTGAAGAATCATTTCTGAAAATTATATCCACTCTGCCCATGTTGGATGCACAGGAGCTGCTGCAGCAGTGTCTCAGCTTCTCGACTCGAAATGTTGATGACTGCCCTCATTTAGTAAATGCATTCAACACCTGGTTCCGGCGGGCAAATCGTCCCCAACATTCTGAAAACCCTGGTGACTAGGATGTCGAACTTGTGCTGACAGTTAGAAACACCATGTCCGTTTGCTCTACCACAGTTCTATGCCTTTCTTGTTAAATACTTGTGCAGTTGAAAATGGTTACTTTGTACATACCTGGGTCTGGTTGTGGCCTGTGCGGTGAAAGTAAATTGTTTAGATATCTTGCATCGGCTGCAGTTAACTTCTTGTACTTCGAGAAGCAAATCTTTGTTGCTGCTTTTCTAGTTTATTTGATAGGTTTTACTTTTGAGTACTATATTTTTTAGTTTTTCCAAGGTTCCTGAATCTATTTGTAATGCTCACTTGAGCAATAAGGTGCACATTAGGATTATGGTGTGATATAGTCCTTGATGGAATGAATTATGATTGGTATGTAATGAGGGATGAGAATCTGCCATCCCAGCCAATGTATGAGAGAGAGAGAGAGAGGTAATTGATTTTAAGATTATTTTCTTAAGAGTTTATTTGACGGGATAAGAGCCTTAAATAAGGACCGAGGATCCCCTGTCCGAGTGAAATCCGGACAGATTTGGTACTTAAGCGTCGATTGAAATTTTTACCATGGAATTGAGCATTTATCGAATATATGGTCAACAGAAAGTGTGGAATATACAATATCATGACGCTATAGTATTATTATTCACATCACTATTAGTCAAATTGAGTTACATATGAGATTATATCGCTTCACTTTAAGTCGGTTAAATATCAATAACCACTACTACTAGAAAAAGTCTAAACAGTAACTTAGTTCTGCTCATGTACGCCAAGAATAGACACATTTTCAGCACATTCAAATCTGTTTCCATTACCAGAACTTATTGCTATTGACAACTTCATGAAACAAAAACCCGAAAGAAAAACAGAACTCCTCAGGGATTAGACCTCAGTCTGCTACATACATAACACTTCAAAGCTGCACGAAGAGGGTCTTGTCACGCTTACAGGCTATTTCCTACAACACCAGGTGAAGAACATGCCAGGGAAATTCCTGTTGATGGAACTTATTTAGGAACAAAAATGCCACTTTTATTTAGGATCAAAGCCTCACCCATTGCAAGCTACTAAACTCGGAAAGCCGAGATTCATGCATAGCCTGCACTTGGTCAAGGAAAATGAATCCTTCGGCATTATTCTTTTTCGTTTTCTTTTTTGTCTCTGGAAAGATGTTAGATTAGCCAAGATGATCTCAGGTTAGAAGAGAAATACGGATGGTAGAGGTTATTATAGTAGTCGTCTTCTGAAGTTTCTGGTGGTTCCCTGGTAGGTTCGAACCAGCAATCCCACTCCTATTCCAATTCCGACACAAACACCAAGGCCAATTCCAACACCAACCCTAACTCCAGCATTGAACCATGAGAGCTCTCCATCTTCACCTTCTAAGTATTCAGCCCCTGTATAAAGGTATTTGTAGTCTGCGTTCTCTGGTTTATAATTTGGGCTATCGGATGGCTGCATATGACCAAAGCCCATGTTATAGTAAAACACATAACCAAAAGATTTCATGCGAAGACATCCAATACTGAAAGTTATAAAATTTTTAGAAACTGCAAATCCATTCAACTTCAAACCTCAGTGACAGACTTGAAATTTAAAAGCGCCTGGCGTGCATAATGTGGTCCCTTTTGCCTAAAGAATGTATTACCCAAAAACAAAAAACGTTTCGAAATTCACTCAGTAAACTTCCTCAAAATTGTATGGCACGTGCATACGAAAATAGACATGTACTTGTTTGTGTGTGTGTGAAGGTGGTTTGTCGGGTTGGCCCCATAATTAGTCAAGGTGCAATGGAGTGGATAGAACAAACAAAACTCAACAATGGCATATAGAAATGGTGTTAAATATCTAAACCATACAGGAATATGACATAGTATCAAAATAATGTCACAAAAAACAAAAAGGACAATATTGAAACATGTGCCAGCCCCATGCTCTACTGACCCTCCTAAGATAAGATTTCATGTGCTAGTCACAGCCTCAACCCCCTTCCTGCAGTGAAGAGATTGCTGCAACAGAATGAAGCTTTTCGGAAACAAGTAAAGAATATGAATTCAATATGGTCAACTTCCAAAAAACATCCTTTAATAGAAAAAGTAAAAACTCACTCACTTCTGTTGGTATGGTTTTAAGTATTCTGTTTTGTGTTTGCATCATCCGGAGAACACAAAAAACTTGCTTGGCGAACGGTTACCAGCAAGTGTTATCGTGATTTTAATAGGAAAACTACCCACTTTAAAGAGTACATCAGCTAGAGATATCGAAAAATTGTTTTGGTGCAAATATGAAAATGAGAGAATTTTGGAACTTTTCATCCATCCTTTCTCTTTCTGAAAACACGAAAACAATATACGAAGAAAACAAAGAAGATATCAAACATAATTAAATTGAATAAGAAAGTCTTACCTGAAGATTAAGAAGCTCGGCTGGAATATCTTTTTGGTTCTCAGCTGCCTCATATTCTGGTATCGAATCCAAGCTATTCCTCATTTGCTTCTTTCGGAGACTAAGCTGCACAGTTTTTGTTAAGATAATAGGATTACCACCAGCGAAGCAACCAGCAACAAAAACTTCAATTCTTGGTTTTCCCTTCAAAAACCCCATGCCCGGAACCATATCCGATTCACAATTCACCCTCCATTTCTGGCCATAGGTCTCTACTTCCCCAACACATCCATTACTAGTACACAACTCTAGTACCCCAGAAAGCAATAGAACATCTTTATCAAAAACCTCGAATTTTACGCTCCCACTCACTCTTATACTCTCAGTGGACACAAATGTTACCTCTTCGAATTTCTTGTCCAGCCGATCCCTTCTCAGAAGGGAAGAAACACCATCAGAATACATGCTAGTTCTTGCACTGTTTACTTCTAGAAGGGTGTCCCGATCTAGTGGAATATGGTTTAGCGTAAGGTACTCTGGAGTTGAAGCATCTATCTCACATTTGGTAATTCTCACGTAAAAGACTTTCAAATCAAGCCAAGATAAGGATGCCTTAGAGTGCCTCATCTTGTTGTGGCATCCATTTCCATTTTCCGATTCGAGAGAATTATCCATGGCAATCAAGAAGCTAACTGCTTACGTCACCAAAACCTATGAGCACTAATTGAGACGATGAATTGGGAAGACCCAAAACAAGTAGGACTCATATGCGCATAGGGAACCTGAAAAAATGTCAACATCCATATCAAAGCAATTCTGAAAAAGTGATTGAGACATCAAAAAACCAAGAACAAAAGAAACCACAGATTAGATACAATAGAGAAGAAAACTTTAATATGGAATAGCAAAAAGAGGAGTCCAACTACTGTGAGTCAAGATGAAGCTACAGGAAAGGTCTGTTCAGTTACAAAACTATAAGAGAAACCCATTTGAGAGAAAAGGTAACCCTCAACAGAATAATGTGGGAAGAAAGGGAAGCAGCCCATCAAACAATGGACTTGTGTAGAAGAATAGGACCTTTTTGTTGCAACTTTTTGCCTTAATTTCTGGTTGAGAGGGAGCAACAGACAAACAAACAGAAATTAATTGACCACAAGACAACCACCATCTGAACAAAGAAAGAAACAGTAAGTCCAAAATAAGAGAAAGCAGGCATGAGAGGTGAAGCAATAATTCCACCCAAGAGAAATACTAAAAGAAATATGAAGTAATATTGCGCAAGAAAACTACAAAATCAACAAGTTGCCACCCAACAACAGTTCACAGCTAAACAGCTAAACAAGATGGTCTCTCTGTCGACACTGATTGATAACCCAATTTTCTAGTGAAAAGAAAACATACACTTGTAAATCACAGAGCAAAAATTGACAACAATGAAACAGTTCGACAGCATCAGAAATGAGGTCAAATATTCTGCACCGAAAAAGTGCATATACCATCTATTCTCGTGCAATTTCAACGGCACTCTTTACGAGAACAGAGTTACATGCATTTTGGTACAGGTGACCTGAGGTGCTCCGAAAACCCAACATAGAGGAGTATATTTTTTGGAATCCATTAGAAGAGTGATGAGTGATTACAAAGAACAAGAAAACAAAACTAAACACCCACAGAATGCAATTAAATTGCGGGCAATACCCGACAAATTAGGCACGTCATAGAAAACAAACAAAAAAACAGCCAGTTTTCTCTGTACTCACACTAGTAGAAATCAAAACGAAATAACAAAACTCCTCCTCTCTTTTTTTTTTTTGTATTCCGCACATTCAATTACACTTCATCGATCATCACTGAATGGTAGTTCCAAAAAATAATGTCCAGAAATGAATTTTGTAAATCAGGAACACAAAAAACAGATCCAATTTGTTTAGTACTGATTACTACACAGACACTCACATTGATAAGTTTCTTCCAAACCGATTGTCCGCCTCTGAACGAATTGGGTTTACCAGAAAATAGCAAAACGAACCCAAATCCTCAAATCCCACGAGCAGAAGCGGGTTCCTTCCGTTTTCGATTAAAAAACTGAGAAGTTTCTTGCCGTGCCGCCTGCCTTTATATCTGGTTCAATGTATAGATATTAATTTATTGATATAAGTAATGTACAAGTACGAATAAAATATAGATTTAGGTAGTGTGGTGGAAAGTAGTAGGGTCGCTGGAAATCTGATATTCCTCAGACCTTATCCTGGCAAGAGAGAGAGAGATCACAAGGCCGACGATGTATTGGAATTGAAAGGGGTATAGTAGGAGAAGCATTTAAAAGCATTTTTGTTTATTGTATTCTTGTGACCTGCACTCACACATCATACCGACGCACTGGGGGAGGGCCGGAGGGGACATCATGCTCGTTGGCTTATTCAGGTCATTCATGTTCGGTGATCAACGGTTCAGATTTTATCTCGACAATAAATAATTAATATTGATTCGGACAAAATAAAATTTGAACTATTTATCGCTGAGCATAAATGGTCCATGACCCTTCATTTCGACTCGGACCGGAACTCGTTCTTTCTTCCACGGACCAAAAATAGTGGGCAACAAGTGCCAAGAGAAAAGGGGTTTTTTTTTTTTTTTTTTTAAATCCTAGAGAAAAGGGGTGTTTGAAAGTAAATACTTTTGCCTTTCAAAAAAAAAAAAAAAAGAAAGCAAATACTTTTGAAAATTATAAGTTTAGAATTATAATCAGAACCGTTAAAGTGTTTGAAAAAATATGTAAAAAACAACTCCATGGCGGAGTAATACACAAAAGTATAATCTAACTAACAGGGAGAATCAAGATTATCTTCTAACAATTTTTTCCGATGACAGGGAGAGGGCCCCTATACATCATCGGGTGGCCAAGTGGATTCCTCCCCCCTCAATTGTTGTTAAAATGAACTGTGATGGAGCTTACCATTCCTCCGGCAGCAAGGCTGCGTTTGGCGTCATTGCCAGAGATAGCGGTGGACATGCTCTTTGGTGGCGAGTTGGTAGAATTACGGGGTCTTCAGGTATTTCTATTGAGGCGTGGGCATTACGTATAGCATGCTCTGCGGCACAAGAACTGAACCTAACAGAGGTAATCTTTGAATCAGATTGTAAAACTCTAATTGATTGCATCAATGGCCTGTCTCCTCATTGTCCGTGGGAGATTTATGCTATTGTGGAGGATATCAAAGGTTGGGCAGCAGCTACAAATTGGTCTTTTGTTTGGTGCTCTAGGAATTTAAACTTGGTGGCCCACTGGCTAGCATCCAACTGCCTTAATAGGAAAGTTTTGTCTTTACCTGGTTGTATTCCGCCTGGACTTCATGATTTGCTTGTAAGGGATCTCCCTAGTTAGTTGGCTGTTTTGTTCTTATGATCATGTCAAAAAAAAAAAAAAATCTAACTAAAGTTAATGAATCAGATAACTAAGCAAAATTGAGTTCATGATTACTAGTAATTCACAATGATGTAATTTGAAGAGGCAAGAGGTTAGAGAGTTTTGGACAATACTCTTTTTTTTTATATTTGACAGTAAGGTTAGTCGAAGTTTCAACCGCTTATAGAAAAGAGGAAAAGTCTTTTTTTTTTTTCAAAAGTTTTATGTGCTTAATGTTTGAGGATTCATATGAAAGTGTATAAGTTATTTTTGAGGTGATTTCGAATTCCGCCTCCTAGCAATTGTTTTGGAGAACCAATTTTAGAACGTACGAGTAGTATTTTACAATTAACGCCAAAAAAATTGTAAAAAGGAAATGAAAAATGCTAAAAGGAGGTGATGAAACACTCAGAGAGAGAGAGAGAGAGAGAGGGGCAATGCGGTATAGGTGTTTGCAATGGTTTTCTCAAGTAATGGCTCTAAATGGCAAACACTTTTTAAGTCATGTGGTTTGTGTTGTATTGTTTCTGTTTCTACTTCTGAATGGAAAAAACATTTTCTTGACTTGCCTAAAAATTAATTTTGAGTAGCACTAATTATAACGCTTTCGAATTTTGCCTAACCCCTGCAGATGTATAACGTGTGGCAAAAAAAAAAAAATTTTCTGATTGTCAAAAGAAAATAATTTTTGCAACTATTTTTAAAAAAATACACTCTCAAATTTATCATTTGGTGTGTTTGAAAATATTAGTGTACGCCATTTTAATCACCAAAAGAACAAATTTGCACATTTCTAAGACAGTAAATGCGAAAATCATTTCCCGGTTTTAAAAACCCGGGATTCATGCTGTCCCTTGGGCATATCTGGGCAGGGCCGGCTCTGAGATTTTGAAGGTCTAAGACGATCTTCGAAAGTGACGCCTTTAATAATTGTAAACAAAAATCAAATAAAAAATTGATCACACTGAATACTTTTGATTCTAATGTAGCATTTGTTTGCAATAAGAAGTACCGGAGTAGTAGTGTTTAAGGGGAAAAAAAGATACATCCACCACACTAAATAATTTTGAAGGGCCTTAAGATTTTTGGCGATCCTGTGACATTTTACTCGTCCTTTTTGTTTTTGTTTTTTTTTGTTTTTTCATGCATTCTGTGTTCCATTTTTCTAGGCCATTGGGGCTTAACTGCTTAAGTATAAAATGTCTTCGTGAATTCAAAATTGGGCCCTAAAACAACACATATATACTAGGTCCTAAATATAAGTGGAGGCCCTATTATTGACATTTTTGGGGGGCCTAAGGCCCACGCCTCTTGGGCCTAAGCCCAGAGCAGGCAGTGTATCTGGGCCGTCCGTGCTTGGTAATGAACGGCTCAAATTTTATCATTTCAGCCGTTGGCCGAGATGAAATCTGAACCGTCCATTACCAAGCACGGCCTGCCCAGATGGGCCCAACACGCATGCTGTCACAGCACGCTCCCCCAGTTTGTCAAGATGTACCCCAGTTGTTACTGGAATGTTTTTTCTACTCCCATCCCATGTCTCTTCGTAACGAATTTATTTCGTCGTTTTGGAAATCCTGCTGACAAGAGAACACGTGATAGCAGACTGCCATGTCATCCTTTTTCACGTGCTATTCCCATGGTCTCAAGACACGTACTCCGTAAATACGACTCCTACGAATATGCTTGAAAAATGTAGACACGGAGAGAATTTGTTGTGCCCCTTGCGGCACCGCCAGGTGGTGCTCTGTTTTCTCCGCACAAGAATGGTAACGACCGAAGAGCACTCATAACATGCTTTATATTAAGACACGACAAATGTAATGTCCAACGAAACGAGAGACATTCGAGATTGGTTTGAAAATTTAACCAGCTTAAATAAACAAAAAATGTGACCGTGGTCTCTCTCATAACACAGATTTACCCTACATCACACAATCGCAAATAATGCAAATCAATCAAAGTAGTTGAGAAGGTCTCTCAATGCCTAAAGGCTAAAGCTAGTGCCTTTTTTTTTACTGTTTCAGGTCTCATAGTTTTCTTGTTACAAATATTGAACTCCACCCCACACCAAAAACAGAAAGTAAAAATCACACAGATCCAGTGCACTGACCCAAAATAAAAATGTACAAAAAATTTCCAAAACAAAATATTTCATGGAGAAGATGAGCCGAAAGGATGTTATTATTCATCCAATCTCCAACAAACCGTTATGTTTCAAATTTTGAAAAATGCTAATGACAGCCTAATAAGCTGTCAATAAAGCAAAAAAGTTCAATTTTCTATATGTTGAGGTGTCTTGAAAAGTGTTACAATGCGCCGGAAATTGCATTTTTTTTCTTCTGCTCCTTGCCTTACGGACAAGTAGGCTGTCAATAGCATAGCATCGGTCTCATTTAAAGGGATCATGGATATATTTGTAATGGTACCAATTGAACACTAATATCCCTTTACATTCAATCCATCAAACACCTTTCAGTATAAACAGTAGTGATTTTGGAAAGAGAAGAACGATAATAAATATCTTCAGCCAAAAGAAAAGACTTCCTACCATTTAGAATGGAGAGAAACAAAAACAGCTTGAAATCCAAAGCTGCAGCTGTATCAAAGTTCTAATCTATTGCAAAGAAACTAGTTCAATAACTGAAGACTATGCAATAGTTTCTAGCATCGTAAATCAAATAATTTCTAGCATTGTCTGTTGTCTACAGGTTACACCACCATCGCCTTCCGCGATAGATACTCGTGTTCAAAGAAAATAACTGGTAAAGGATTAAAACCAAGAGATTGGGATTCTGGGAACAAGTGAAATGATCGTATAGCAAAAACCAAGAGAATGTAATAATGTATCTAAGCTGTGGTTAACCAAATTACACCAATCAACAACCCTAAATGGAATGAAAAGTTCAGTGGTGGGCGCAACAGAAGAGGCAGAACAGACTGTTCGTATGCAAAGCTCAATTGACTGCAACTTAGAGTCTCCATCACCGAGGAACTGCAAAGCCTACACAATGCCGATGAAGGGATATACCGGAAAAAGAAGAAGAAAGAATCAGCGGAGGACTTGCTTGAGTGGTGAGAAAATGAGAGAAAATGAAAGCAATGTTATAAGATCTGAAAGAATAAAAAGATACATTGCCCGGACTCATAGCAGAGAGAGATAAAAGGAAACAAGTGCACATTTGGGTAAAGTCTCAATAACACCATTAGCTGACTTGAGGCCTGAGAGAATCACAAGTTTAACAAAGGGTTGATCGGACTTTTCCTGTTCCTTCGTTCGCAATGGGGACACCCACTCCCTAGTAAAAGCACATCTAGAATGACAAGAAAACTGTAATACGTTCAGTACAGCTAGATAAATACTGCTGACAGACTTCTGAGCACTGCGTTCATACTTCATACCAGATGCAGCCCAACAAGTTTAACAAGTCATAATAGATGTTTCCTGCTCGTTTGTCCCCAATCGAGCACCCCCGTGACCATTAACTAGAGTCATCCCTCGAGTCTCATTAAAAGATATCCTTACCACATTGATTGAGAGAGAGAGAGAGAGAGATTTCTTGTTTCTTAGACAAGAATCGTAAAGAAATAGAAAATGTTCCATGGTGGGAAGACTGATGCTTAAGCAATGCAGTTGTGCCTTGTGGCAAAGAAAATTATTCTTGACATCGAGAATGTCTCAAAATAGACCTAGCTAAGAAATTGGAAGATCCCCAAAAAAGGAAGCAAGATAAAAAATAAAAAGGAAAAAGATTAAGGTGCATTGCCACCAGAAAGAATGTGACAGAAAATCATTAAGTAGATTCTTCCCCTTCCTAATTGATGGACAATATCTCACTGGGTAATGGCCACTGAACAGTAAATTTTATTACGCCATGTGTCGTAAAGCGTGCCGCACAGGGATAGATCAACATCAAGAGACTGTCGATCCCATGTGAACAGGAGAGAGAGAGAGATTAGACCAATGGTATGGACAGGGTTCAACCAAAAGTGAGCAGTCTTTAACTCTTCACCGAAGTCTTCGACAAAGTTAACCTATATTGTTGTGTGGATTTTTCCACATGTAGCAGTTAATAGTTCATATTCTTCCGTGTTTTTGTTCCAGGATAAACTATTGTCAAGTCGATGATTCCCGGAAGTGGAAACCAACAAGAAAACTTAACACAAAATGTCTAGCTTTCTAAGCAAAACTTCCACAATTTTTCCAAACAAAAACCCCAGGAATTTTTTTTTGTCAGAAAAGCCACATTGCTACTAGCCCAAATTCCCAAATAAAATGTATCTATCAACAAAGCACCCCACAGATTCTGTAATAATCAGTGATGCATTAAAACAGGCAGAAAGTGAAAATCTGACAGAGATATAGACCCCATAGATATCATTTGCAGCAGTTACCCTCATTCACTCCTTCCACAGAAACCACTTCAAAAAGGCAGAGTTATAAGTCCATGAAAGGAGCATAAATGGAGATGCTAACTAAGAGCTGAAGTTAATGGCACAACTTAAAAACTTGAGGTGAACTGTTTACACATACTGCAGAACTCAATGCCAAATTTTTTAAACTTGAAGGACTTCTCCATTGACAAAACGTTATGGAATCAAATACTACTCGCTTATTGCCCCGGATAAATCCTGCAAGCGATGTCACAACGGTGTCGCAAATCCTATATCAAAAGGTAGAAGACCAATGTCAGCATAGACATCACAAAGAAACCAAGAGGTGTGACATTGTCACAACCAGTTATTGCATAAAACAACAAATACTGGTGAGTTGGTAATTGATATTGAAATTACAGGGACCGAACTAAAGAGAGTCAATGGGGGTGCCACATAATTCTCTGACTAAACAATGCTTCTACAAATGTAGCAGCGCTGTTTATTTGATTAACATTGGCAACGCTAGTTGGGTGTTTTGATCCTTTAACATAAAGAAGAAGAATACCATTATTTTCCCTGGTAACAGAATATGATCCCCTGGCCCCACATACCCCATCGTTGTAAAGATTATACTCCCATCCAATTCTTAGCAACAATTGACATACTTGCTTTTGGAAGATACATCCTTCTCACCTTTTGCAGGAAGCTTACAAGTGTTTCAGCAACATATTCATTTCTCTTCTACCAATGAAAACTTTTGCAGGTAGCTAATGAGTGTTTCAGCAACATATTCGTGGACCAGGATAATTTATCGTCCCCCCTTCCTAAAAGATCTTGCTTCCGTCCCAGATAGTGTTTTTCTGTTTCTCTTTTTCAAACGAATGCAGAACACTAGAAGCCCATAACCACACGCAACATCAGCAAGAAGCATTACTCATACCATTCATATCAATGTATCCTACTTATTTGTATATACTAATATACGAACAACCAGTCTACTTTACTAGGCTGCTCTGTTCAAATGAAAACAAGCTAAAACAGAAGTAATTTGACAAAGCAGCAGAAACTAAAAGATAGAAAGGATAACTTTGAATGGAAGAAAAGATATGTGAGAGAAGAGGTACCCTGAGAAAGCAAGCTCCAGCAGGTGGAATCAACAGCGATGCTGGACCTCAGACGAGCAGAAGCAATTACGCTGTGAAGTGGCATCATCGACTCCACGCTTCCCAGCACCGCAGCCATCCTGAAACCCAACAAACCTACTTAGACAAATGCAGAAATACACAAACAAATGCAAATCTATCTATTGATACTCTGTACTAAAAAGTGTATCCAACATGGACATCCTTTTTTCCAAGAAAATGGATAAAATCACACAAAAATCCACATCTCCCCTCTTCCCTCTCCACTTCTCATTTTATTCTCTTCTCCACCCTTCCACTTCCCCACGTCACTCATTTACTGCCCAGACTCCCTTTTCTTCCTCTACCATTTCACCTTCCGAAGTCATTAGCCAATATATCTTTCGAATAATTGGATAATTTTAACTTTTTTTTTCTTATTGGAAACTCCATAATTAATCACTTATCAATATAGCTTTTCTCTACAATTCATGTTATTTACTTTTCACAATCTAATAATTGCGTAAGACAAAATATATTTTTTCCTGCTACGCAGGAACCGCGCTTGTGTATACATATACATCCACATATACATATGTTCGAGTGTTAGGAGTTACCTTGAAGCAGCGGAAGCCCTTGTGGAAGAGGAGAAGGGAGAAGGGGGGCTGGATTTGGGTGATAAGAGGTTTTTGAGAAGTGGCGTTTTTGATCGAGCTGCGACGGACCTTGCTCCCGCCATTACTGCCGATCTGCAGGCCGATGCCATCTCTCTCTCTCTCTCTCTCAGTGAAGAGTGTAGAGGCCAGGAAAATGATGGAGGCAGAGAGTTTCAACACGTTCTCAGAGTCAGCGGGTTAAACCCTAAACCACGGGGGTCGATATGCAAAAATATACGCAAGTTTCGGGATGATATTGTAAAGTACAAAAACTAAAAGCGTGATTTCAGTGAAATTGAGGGCCCGTGAGTGCAAGTTAACTCTGATAAACTTCCCATCTTCAACCTCCGAGGTTAACTCGTGGCCCAGCAACGCGAGTTTATTGAGCACGGGTTATCCTCGCGTCTTCAACCCCACGCAGTCTGCACCATTAAACGTACCGTTCTCCCCGACCGATACCCAAATCGTCTCTCTACGAAATCGAGTCCCCCTTCGTCGCATTGGGCGTGAATCAATCTTCGATGGCGGCCATCTTAGCTCGCAAATCCCTCGTCGCCCTTCGCTCTCGCCAGCTCGTAAGCAATTCCTCTCTCAGACTTACACAAGCACGCTTATACTTGTATTTGTGTACGCAGTTTTTAGAATTTTTGAAAGATGATGATAGTTATTGCATATGAAAACCCATCCGAAGCCCTAAAAATGGAATTTTGGTTCATTTTTCCCGACGGAAGTTTTTGTATTTAGCTGCTCTAGGGTTCCAAAGTTTTCATCGGGGCTGATCTTCCAGCTTCACATGTAGGAGTGTGCTTAAACCATTTAGATAACTCGATACGTTCGTTTCCCTCACTTAATCTAGTATCTTAGTTTCCAATTTTCAAAAACCGAAGAACATCAAGTTGACTTCTTTTTTCTTTTTTTTTTTCGAGGGAGAGGGATTTCAGAACAAGGTCAGATTTTTGTTTGTGGGTATGCCTTGAGCATGTATGTATGCCACATGCCGGTGATGTGGATCTTCTGAAAGTGTCTGGAGCATTGTTTATTGAAGTGTCCAAACGAAGAAGGATGAGAAAAATTGGACACTTTGGATTTGAGTTCCAGACACGTGTCCAGAGTGTGTCGGTGTGAGGCAAGTGTCGTACACCGGTATGTGACCTCCCATGAAGTGTCCATGCTTCATAAGCAAAAAAAAACAGAGTCCCAGGCTCTCGTTTGTGGGTTTGCCTTGAGCATGTAGGTATGCCAGTTTGTGGGTGAGGTCGATTGCACGGGAGTTTGTATGGGGTCATACCATCATAGTTGCTATTTTGAAATACTGCAGAATCAGGTGTTGGCTCAGATTATAGGAACCCCAGGGATGTGGTTGATGCTAGCATAGGAAGTTAGGATATGAATTACATAAGATTGCATGAACTAAGAGCTGAAGAAGAGAAAAGTATGCCCGCATAGAGGTCTAGGGTAATTGTTTAGCTTTTTAACAAAATAACAAGGCACGTGGAGGGAAGAGATTTTGCTCATCCACATGAGTGCTGCTGCCGCTGTTACTTTGACCTCTGTGGTGACTGTAACACTAGCTATATTCATGTCACTAATCTTCACAATTTGATGTTGTATGCTTAACCTGTATTGCATGGATCAATACACAGGCCTTGGCCGGACCAGCATTGGGTGCACGCTCATTTGCCACCAAGCAGTCATTTTCTACTGACAAAGGTTTGCACTTTGCTCTCAAGTTTGTCCAATCTATG
Source organism: Rhododendron molle (assembly GCA_025413875.1). Classification (NCBI taxonomy): domain Eukaryota; kingdom Viridiplantae; phylum Streptophyta; class Magnoliopsida; order Ericales; family Ericaceae; genus Rhododendron; species Rhododendron molle. The sequence goes on from CM046398.1 coordinate 52,228,023, forward strand.
GTCTTCTACATTTACGTACATGTAGTCCTTATAAATATTAGGCAATGAAGTGCTGATGATGCAAAAAAAAGCACTACCTTTGTACGAAACTACGCTGTATTGAGAAAAGGTTTTTGAGACATCTCTGTAATCTACACGAGTAAAAGGGGATTCACAAAAAGGAGAAAAGAATAAAGAAGTAATGACATCTCTGTAATCTACAAGAGTAAATGGGGATTCACAAGAGGAGAAAAGATAAAGAAGTAATGACTCGTAAAGATCACCTCATGACCGATAGTGGCCCTCACATCCTGTGGGGCCTTGAGGGCCTTTTTTATTGAGTATGGGGCGTGAGAGATGGGCTCATGTTGTCACATAAAAGTGGATATTCTTTAAGGGAACAAAAATCATTGTGAAAGCAAATGTGCCTTGTATGGTTACTGGTCTTCATCATGTAACCAGTACTATGCTAGCTATGAATTTTAGTTTCACAGACAAACTTGGCATGTCCTTTTGTAATTACTTGATCATTGCTTGATATCCACGTTGTTGGCTGATTGCATTTGCCTTTAAAGTTAACGTGGATGCCGCTTTTTTTTTTGGCTCAAGGTTAACGGAAAGGACATACTATAGAATGTTCCAATTGTCATATGGTTTTCAAGGGGATGCAGCGATAGCTGTTGGATTTGTTTCCAAAATTTAGGTGTTGCTGACAGAAACTCGAGCAACTTGGTACATACTTGTGGTAGAGCAATAACAATGATTGCTCAAAAAAGTTTGTCTTAGGAAGTTTTATTAACCATATGATTAAGATTCAGGAGAATTTTTGTGGTTTCATTTTTCTCTCACTATCCATTCACCATTGTCATTGCATTTGAAGGGAATGCTTCCTTTCTCTCCTTATATTTTCCATTGTACAGGCATATGCATCAGAGACAACCGGATTCTCTAACTGCATACATATCCTTTACTTAATCTTTTGGTATGTGGAAATGTCTCACAATGTTATCAGTGGACAACTTTTATAACTCACAATTTGTAACGCCGAACAGAACGTGAATAGTCTGATTAACTTAGTGATTCAATAGACCCAATACTCAGGATAAGTGGATCACATTGCAAAGTCGGTGCATTCCGACACCACACTTTGAAATCTGTCCATGTTATTCACTATCACTGACCTCCAAGCAGAAGTTGCAGCTAGGTCTGTCATTACTTCGTCTTACGTTCTTGGTCTGTAGCGTAGCATTATTTTCACCATGACATGTAAGTGTATAAATCAGGCATGTCCTTCCTTTAACGGGTTGTTGAGTGCTCGGTGAGCAGTGAGCCATGATTGGAAGAACTTTATCTGTTTCAGATATTTATTTGACTGTCTGTGATTTTCCTTTTTGTGTGTTTCTCTTACCCATGCCCACAAAACTACAGATGATGAAGAAAGGGAGAAGCTTGCAATGGAGATTTCTAAGGATTGGAGTTCTGGTAATACACTTTTCGGTCACTTCATTTTTTGAAGTTTAGCTCATACCTTTTTTTCATTATCTGGTTAGAGTTCCTAATGCTTGCCTTCTAATTGCAGTGTTTGAACGAAGCATAAATACCTTGTTTCTCACTGAAATGGTTCGTGGTCTGATGCTGACGTTGAAGTACTTCTTTGACCCAAAAGTTACTGTAAGTTTCTTCAATAAATGTGTCCTGCATAAGTTTTTGAGGGCTTAAAATCTAAAACTTTTGTTTTACTGCACAGATCAATTATCCGTTTGAGAAAGGTCCTTTGAGCCCTCGGTTTCGTGGTGAACACGCCCTCCGTCGTTATCCAACTGGGGAGGAGCGGTGCATTGCGTGTAAACTCTGTGAAGCTGTAAGAGTTCTGATTCAATTACCAATCCTTCACTACAAATAGTACGATAACCTAAGTTTGGACCTAATTATGCCACCACCCTCTTTGTGCTTGCTACATTAGGCTTAGTGTTGGTGCAGTACTCAGCTGTTAAATTGAACTTGGTATATTTGTTTGCTTAAATTGTTTTAGCACAAGGTAACATACGTGTGGTCGTTTTACCCCACCAAAGGGACATAAGTTGAAGTATTCATAAATTGCCAATAAAAAATTGTTAAGTAAATTATACACGTGCAGTTCATGTCATTTCTATAAAACGGAATCGCTGGTTGACATTTTCATTTGTATTGTTGCTTGCATGACAGATTTGTCCAGCTCAAGCTATCACAATTGAGGCTGAGGAGCGGGAAGATGGAAGCCGTAGAACTACGAGGTGAAATGACCTTGCTGAATAGCTCTCTCTTTCTCCCTCTCACTCTCTCTCATGGAGTTGTTTCTCGCAGGTACGACATTGACATGACAAAGTGCATCTACTGTGGATTCTGCCAAGAGGCATGCCCTGTTGATGCTATTGTTGAAGGACCCAATTTCGAGTTCGCAACAGAGACTCATGAGGTTTGTGGATGCTTGTTAAGTTGATTGCCATCTCCTATTTTTGTCTTCAAATTTTTAGCTACCCATGTTTACCTCGTTGCTATAGGAGCTTCTATATGATAAAGAGAAGTTGCTCGAGAATGGAGACAGATGGGAAACTGAAATTGCAGAGAATCTAAGATCTGAGAGCCTCTACCGTTGATTACCCGATGACTAAAATACTGGACGATTCCTACTAGCTTTATACTTGAAGAATTTTCTTGGATTCTGAGAAAATTTGGTGAATAATCAGATTTGTCTGTCTGCGGGATTTGTGTTTTGATTATTGGGTTTTTGATGAAAACTCTTGTTATTAAACTTCTCTACCTCATCATTGGAGGATTAATGTGGACAATGTAATGGGAGTACCAAAGCTTATGTTTGTAAAACTAACACCACTGGCAATCTGTCTTTCGTATCTTTGAGATGTGCATGTTCAGTTCTAGGTTTTTCTACCTCAAATGTTACTTCAAATTATGGGGAAAATTATTCCAACCCAGCAGTAGGTTCCAAACTGTCTCGAAAGACAACCAATCAATTGATTTTTGGCCATGTGTGGGTTGGTTGCAACTTGCAAGTTTTAGAAAACAAACCCGTGTCGTTGAAGTGGCTGATCTAGAATTTAATCGGAGGGGCGGATTTAAGATAAATATTTAAATATACTCAACATATTGTATAGCTTTTGTTTTATAGTATTACAGTATATCGTATTTTTTTGATCAGAAGGCATTAACAACAACATTAAAGAAAAATAAGTCTTTGGAATACAATGCAATTGAGCTCACACTACATGGCAATCCATGCCTTAGCCAAAAACAACATCCATAGTAATGCAGGATTGAGCTCACACTACATGGCACTCCATGCCTTAGCCAAAAACAACATCCATAGTGCTAATGCCTAGTTCTATCAAATCAAGATTCAAGAATTACAAGAATTAAAAACCAAGGCTTTCTACGAACAAATTTCAAGAACTAACAACCTGGAGCAATTAAACACATCTTCTCAAGACAATCTAAGACATTAAGGGGGTGTTCCCCTTTCTCAAAAAATTAACTTTTTGAAAAAGAAAACAATTTTAAGCTCAAAAATCATGCATTTACGCAAATAAATTTCCTACCAATATGGATCTTGTTTGATATATCTCATTGAGATCTTTTAAACAGTGCAAAAAAAAATTGAAAAAATTATTTTCCCATTTTCGTTATATTTGAGTTTGAAATTACATTCGTTTTTAAAAAGTTACTTTTTTGAGAAAGGGAAATACCCCTAACAACATTAAAGAAAAATAACTCTGCGAAACTCTAACAAGTCTCCCCATTTTAGCTTACTTCCTAGGTACTGATGAAGGAATATAATGCAGGATTGAACCCATATCTGCAGCGTGGACCAATAATTGGGAAGGAGGCTTCAAAATTCACTCCGAGCACTCCACCGAAACTTCCATCCCGAGGAAGCAGGCGGTAGCCACGCATTCCCAAACTCTCCCCCCACGAGTTTTTGAAATACCAAACTCTTTTCCCTTGGTATATGCCGGCGCCACAAATCATTACAGAATGATACGAAAGTTGACGCTGAAATCAAGTTCCTTATATGATATATGTGACATTGTTTTGTTCTTTGGTCATCCACCGAGGTATCTTGAAAGTGAAGCGGATTCTTTGAGTATGATATCAATCAAAAATTTTGCTCGCCATTTTGAAACTTGTAGCTCCCCATTTGGAACTTTTGAAAAGCTGGAGAAAGGAAAATAAGAACGATTATGAAGGAAAATAAGACAAAAACGAGTTGAAAATTTCGCTATGCATTGAATTCAATTTTGTTATTTTCTCTCCCAAATCAAACAAAGAAAGAGAAGTTCTTTGAACTATCCTTTTTCTTTAGAAGAATTTATAGAAATGATCCTCCTAATTTCACTCAAGTCTCATTTTCGTCCTCTAAGTATCAATTGCAACTCTTTTGACCTTCAAGTTTGGCTTTCGTACCCAGTTAGTCTAATTAATAATGTCTGTCAGTCAAATTGGACGGAAAAAAATCAGATTGAGCGTAGACGTCATCAATTGGATCTACTTGGTATGAACTGTAACATCCAAACTGCATCAATTTGTTTTTTTTTCGTCCAATTTGGCTGACGGAAGTTGTCAATTGGACCAATTTATTACGAAAACCGAACTTAAAGATCAAAAAAATTGTAATTAATATTTAAAAGACGAAAATGAGATTTAGATAAAACTAAGAGAACCATTTATATAAATTTCCCTCTTCTTCGTTGATGATTACGTTAAATTCGGTAATTAATTCGGGTCTGAATTAGGTTCCACCCGAATACGAAAAAATACCCGACCCGAACGGAAAACGGCACACGTGCACTACTAGCCGCCCCAACGCAACCCTAGTCCCGTGGGTTGGAGAAAGAGAGAGAGAGATTGAGAGAGATGGCGGAGGAAGCCGTACTGGGCTTCCTGGAGAAGAATGAAGAGATCTCGGACTCTGGTCAGTTCGCAGCCGACCGTGGAATCGATCACCAAGAACTCACCAACATCATCAAGAGGCTTTCTGGTTTCAGATTCGTCGATGCTCAGGTTTCCGCTTCTCTCACAGTAGTTTTCTCAAACACATATTCGCATACGTTCGTGTAATCTCGTAGTTCATCGCGTATGAACCCGTTTAAATGTTAGTCATAGTAATTGCGGTGGAACGATAATCCGTTCGTTAAAGTTGTGCATTACTGGCTGCATTATAGGGGCGAATTTTTTATTAGGTTTGTATTGAAGTAAATATCGCAATTGGCTGAATTTCAAAAGCGGTAGCTGATTCTATTCTGTCCTCTTGTTAGCTCAATTCGTTCCGCGCTTATGTTCGGAAGCTGGTTAAGTATTCTGGTAAATAGTTGGTGTGGTCGTCAAGGGAAATCAAATGATCAAGGGATAAATCTATTTGAGTGGTTTGGAAGAGTCCAACCCAATATAGAGTAACTCTCAGCGTTTATTTATGTATCTCTTACTAATAATTTTTGGGTGTGAACTGATTTTTCCATGGTGGGTGTAGATGTCCCAGATGATAGGAGCGAGACTTGTGACTTTAATTTTTTTGAAAAGTGCCTTTGGCATGCTGTTTCTACTTTTGGATTAAGCTTATGAGTTATGATTGTAGTTGGATAAATGGGGAAGTATGCACGGTGACTTTAATGCCCCTAAGCCTGCACTTAGGCTGAGTTTTCCTTAAAAAAGCCAACTTGGTCTTTTGTTTTTTCTCTATTCAAATTTTTTTCATGTTTGTTTTGCACCAAACTTTTGTGGATTATTGATTCGTCTAGACGAGAGGAATAGGAAAAGTAAAAAATCATGATCGAAACACTTTTTTATTTTGGAAAAATCCAAGAAAGCCCCAAAAGCCGGTTAATTGGCAATACTCACATCATAGGTTGTAATCTTTACAAGTTTCTTTATTGGGTCATGACTCTTGAGTATTGGTCAGTGAAGAAAATCTCAGTAAAGTATAAGTGATCCTGGAAGGTGAAATGAAAAGTGGAAAAAAACTAGCTGGTGAGTGCGTGCTCAAAGACTATAGCGATCTCCGTACTTCTTTGTGCATCTTTCTTGGGATTATTAAAAACTAATTCAGTCCTATTGCCTATGAGAGCAAGTCTCCTTATTGGCATATCTCACACTTCTAATAATTGTAGATATTACTGAAAATTGTGCAGGACATTAAGAGGGAAAGATGGGTACTTACCGTGGAAGGGAAAACATATGCTGCTGCTGGATCACCTGAGATGCAAGTTTTCTATTCCATACCACCACCGGGCATCTCTCTCGAAGAATTGCAGGTGATAATTCCTAATATTTGGATTCAAGTTAGGTATTGCAGTTCATGAAGTGAGGGATTTCTCATGTAGGCAAAACCATGTGCTATTTTGTCATTGCACTGCATTGCCATTTTTAAGACTTTGGACTTAGGACCCGTGTTTTCAAATCGGATACGTATCCTGTATCATTTTTTCAATTGTATAGATCGTATCGGGATGCGTATCGCTTGTCTTACGATACATTTGTGGGAAGAGTAGGAGTTTCTATTGTTTAGTTGGACAAGATTATTGAAAGAGAGTTCTAAAAGACAATGGTGGGAAAGGAGAGTATTTGTATTGTACTTGAATTCAAAATGGGTAGAACTCATCCCTATTTATACTACTACATGGAATGCTCTAGTACAAAATATTTTCATACAAGATAAACTTTGAGGTAATTCTAGAATTACACATTTGTCTATTTCTCACAAAAAAACTCTAGATATTTCACAAGGATATTCTAGAGCTAGATATTTTAGAGTCTTTAAAAACTAGATATTTATATCTTCTTCAATAATATCTCTTCTTCAATAATATCTTCCATCTTTGGGTTTTGTCAATTGGACTTGTTTGGGGGAAAAAAAATTTGGACTTTTTTAGACTTAACTTTCTTGTGCCAAAATACTAAATTTAGTTTATGCCTCACGTTAATCATAATTAATATACAATTAAAAAGTAGATACACCTAATAACACCAACAAACTATGCTTACATTTTAAAAAGAGTTTTTAAGATGCAAAATTTCAAGTCTCACTCGGGCCTATTACATTAAGCCTTTTTGTTCCCTTTGTTAGGGAAAAAAAAGTTAGGCAAAACACAATCGAAGTATGGTTTTTTCTTATATACAAGCCCCTACATTGAGGTTGAATTTCTATCAAATGGTTTGAAAGATGCCATAATTAGATCATTTAGATTAATGCATTTGGGGTTCCACTTCTTGAATAAGGTCTGACCTTTTCCCAATTAGTAATCGTATGATACATACTAAATTAGGATACGCCTATAAATCAAGGATACGCGATCGTATCTTATGATTTCTATATAAAAATACATGGTGGGATACGTATTGTTTTCCGGAGGAGACGATACAAATCGTAGGATATGTATCATGTATCATAGGTTTTCAACAACTATGCTTAGGACTACTACATTTGGTGGTGGCTGGTAATGTCTACTTCCTATTCCTTGCCCACAAACACAATCTAAGAGACTAGTGTGCATAATTGCAAGATTGTCTTTTGTTTTCTAGAATATTGATTTTATGCTCCAGGGAGATTTATTTTTGTGCGACTTTTATGTCCAGTGATGGGCTGATTAAATTGATCTTTGTGCACGCAGAGGAAATTGGACCCATCGGTTTTCAAAATTGGCTGCTCTCAAGCTAAAAAGAATCAATGGGTGGAGATGGGAAAGCAACTAGTGACTAGAAAGGTAAAAGGAGTACATATTCAGATTACATTCATCTGCAGAGCTTCTTATGTTCGGGATAAAAGTGTCAGCTGTTAGAGTGCTTGTAAATGATTCCACAGCCAAAACTTTTTTTCTTGGGTGTAATATGCTGCAAAGCTGAAGTTATTTGGTTGTCTTTTTGAAGTTTATTGTATATTTCAGTAATGCACGTCCGTGAAGACTGGGGTATGGACATCATCTAGAACTCAGTCAATAATGTCTCTCAAAGTTTGTGTATCCATTCAGATAACCTGTGATGAATAGTGTCCAACTTTACATTTTCCTCTATTCATGTAAGTTTCCATTTAGTATGTGTGATTTGCTGATTCTCGTAATTGGTTCTTGGCTTCAAAATCTTAGATATGTTTCACTTGATTGCCACCTGCTCTGCGCATATGTTGAGAGGGTATATGGTTTTGTTCGCTTTGGGGCCTAGGTTGCTTTTTCGACTCTTGTGTGGTCAATATGTGATGGCACATGCCGCATGTGAAAAGGAATTCTTGGTTGTAAATTGAGTTGTTATTTTCATTTACACATTTATGTTCAAGTTTACCAATGCATTAGTTCTATTCTTTAATACTGGTTAATTGATGTAGGTTGATAATGTGGAAGACAAGGTTAAAGATTTGCTGAATCGGGTACAAGATGGAGAAGTATGTATCTTCTACTTTCTCCTCATTCAGTTCATTATATTTTTGTATAATTAATTTCCTTACCTCTTTCTTTGGCTCTGAGTTGTTGAAAACTGAAATATCCATCTTTTGCCTTTCATCAACAAAACAAAATAGAAACTATTTGTACCTTTGAATTTCAATGTTCTTAGTGAATAGCTAGTTGTTTTACGATCACGGTATTACCTGCTACATAAAAAACCATCCAGAAGTAAAACTTGCTGCTGCTAAGGTAAAGTTACGTTTGCTGTTCCGTATGAGGTACTAATTTGGTTTCTGAGAATGAGATCCACTTTTCTATAGAAGTGTATTTATGCATGAATGACTGTTTGAACATCATAACTATGTCGAAGCATTTTGTTGTGAGTGTTGCATATCTGTGTTTCTGGTAATTTTTCAAAAGAAAAACTATGCACAGCTTGTACAATGTAAGAGAAACTTATTTCCCTCTGGCTTAATGTATCTTCTTGTTATGCCGCAGACCATTGACCCCAAAGAACTTGATGCTCTCAAACGACGAAAGCTCATTGCTCCCCAGTAATCATCTTCCTTTCCTTCAGTTAATTTATGACCTTCATGTAACTTTTTTTCCCAGTTGCAGTTAGTGTTATAAGAAGCGCAACTTAGGCTGATTAAACCAAATCAAGGATAGATTTGGTAAAAGAGAGATCATCCCAAAATGGGATACAAGGAGCAAAAGCTCTCAATATTCTTTAATCAATACATCAAAACCGCCAAATGAAAGAACAAGTCGCCTATTTATAGACTCAAAATCCTACACACACTAGAGGGCACCAAAATGACACAAATGACCCTAGATCCTACTGCATCAGAGGCGCCTAAATGCGAGGCAACTTTCATGAAGTGAGCCTCCTCATTTAAACATCGAAGTCCTATACGCTGGAGTCTGGTCATTTAATTAACCATTAGAATTATTCTACGCCATTGGTTGGAAGTTAGTGCAATACAGATAAAAACATACGATAAATTTCTCGTACTCATTAAAATCAATGCAATATCTATGACATGCACCTCTCTTCAACGAGATTGAGGCCTGTGTCTCGCCTCATGTCTAAGGTTTAGGGAAACTTTGCCTAAATCTCTTGCCTTAAATGACGCTGACTGCAGTGTTAGCAAATCAAAACCTCACTTTTTGATGAGATCTACCATTCTTAATGTGGGTTGTTGCTTGTGACGCTGGAGAAGTTATCTCGTGTTATTATAGCTTGTGGCATGGCTACCATTCTTATTGTTTATCATTTCTTATTTACTTTTCTTCTTAGGACATGGAAGGGATACTCCGTAAGAAAAGGTCCTAATTATGCTCCAAAAAGGAAAATATTTGCCACTGATTTGACTCGAGATAATCTGCTAAGGTAATCCAGATAAGCTTTTGATATTTCTCGTAGACATGTATTTTGCATACAAACAATGGTTAAACATGTTCATTTAATGACATACTTTGGGATGACTTAAGATAATGCTCACTCAGTGTATAACTATGAATCAAAGATATGATTCTGGTTATCGTTTTTTCATATCCCCCACCCACGACCACCACCACCCACGCGTAGTGGATACTGACTTTTTCAATGCTCTTAATGGTCATCTGTCAACCAAAGCTGGTCGGAGTGTGGACTGTGGAATCTTGATCTCTTATCATTCTCTCTGTGTTTGATAGTTTTAACAAAGCTGAATCAATAGCTGTTTCTTTGAGGGGTCCTTCCTGCAAAACAATTATTCCTAATTTTAGTTTTGATTAAGTTAATATTTTCCAATTCCAATTTAATGGCTAAAGGTTATAGGTGGCTCCTGTTCATGAACTAATCTCAATTTTGTTCATTAAGATGAATGCCCTTATATGATGTTTGAAAGTTGAATGCTTAGAATGCTATGGAATTCTCATATGCCCTTTGCCGCCATGATTGTTGTGATGTTAGCCTTGAATATTCATGCAAAGGATCATGTAAACCATTGATTGTGTATCAAGTTCATGTGTTCCCATGAAAGAAGCAGCTTAAATGTTATTGCTTATCTGCTACAGCTTGATGTCAATCCCCTATATATTGAACTTACCACAACTGGTATTCAGAGTTTGCTTTTGTCCACTTTTTTTTTTCTTCTCTTAATTTAAAGGGGTGATTGGAAGGATCTGGAGTTCAAAGAATATAATTTCAGTGCTAAAGGTCAGCCTATTGAAGGTGGCCATCTCCATCCATTGCTCAAGGCAGGGTTATGTATTTTCTTTTCCCTTTCTCTTTCTATTTCTTCCGCATTATATCTTTTTCTCTTGGACTTCTAAATGTGAGTCTCTGTGAAAGGCGAGGCGGAAATTGTCGTAAGGGTTGGCTTGAAGAATATATATGTTCGGAAAAAGTCAGGATATTTGCAACTAAACAGGGCAAGCATTAAATTGAATTTGGAGTCAGCTACATGGATCCTCTTAAAGTTGGTTCCATTTGAAGCCATGTCCTCAATTAAGCCTGAGTCTAGAAATATGTCGCCCTCAATATAACCAAATCAACAAATTTACCTTTTATTACATTATATATGCAAAAGCATGATATGCTGCATCCAGTGTTCTATTCCAACTCACCTGCACTGAGAGTCTAAGAACATCAGGTGCTACTTCAACTAGTGAATAGTTAAGAACTGCAATTAGTTGTCAAGGTGCCCCTGATTGAATGCTTGTTCTTCGAATGGTAATTAAGCATCCAGTTTAACGGCTACAAGGCTATTTTACCAAGAGGAGCCTGGTGGAATGGTTTTGATAGATGATAAGAGTTGCATGAATTACAACTGCTATGATCATAGAAAAATTTATTTCATATTTGTACATGTCTTCATGAGATTACTGTGTCTAAAAATCTGTTCATTTCAGGTACGGCAACAATTCAAGATGATTTTTCTTCAGATGGGGTAAGACCTGATTTTTATCCTGTCATACACATACGACATACATATCTATATGCTTATGTATAAACATTTTTAAATATTGAGTAGAAAATTTGCCCCATTGCCCCTTGGGTAACTTCTAACTTTTTGTATATTTGCTTGAATCCCAGCGCACAACTTCTACATATAACTATACAAGTATTTTGCAGCTTCATACTTAGGTCTAGAGTCTTGAGTATATTGACACTTGGTATTTTGTGAGTTTGTACTTTGTACTGTAGCAGTGGATTCACTTCAGTGTGCATGTGTTTGAGCCTATGGTGTGTGTGTTGTGTAATGAGTTATCTTATCCGAGGATAACTTGCGTGAATTGGCTGGAATCCTTGTGTCTTACCATATTTGAGGGGCATAAGCCGCATACAAGAATTAATATTATGCCAAGACTTGTGAATAAAGTTGTTGAGTTAACAAAGTGCATGTAAGAGGCAATGGTAGACAATCCCTACCATCATTGAATTTGTGCATGTTTATGTATGTAATATGCATCACTAAGTAATTGAGGCTGACAGTTTTCTTGCTCTTGATATGCACTGTGCAGATTTGAGGAGATGCCCACGAACAATTTTGTCGAAAGCAGGTAGATGGTCTCCCTTCATATGATGGTTGGTTAGAGCTTCTGACAACAGAAAAGAAACTTTTTTTTAACTTCGTCTACACACACATATTTGAAGATAATGCATTTAAAGATTAGGATATATGTATGTGGGACGGGCTGCAACAAGTACTAGGTGCTTTCTGCAAATAATCCTGGATAGATAATGACATATGGTTGTCCACTCATTTTTTGGTATGCATCTTTTTTGTTGATAGAGGTATGTTGTTTGTGGAGATAACTTTTCGAATAATGGGGTACCTCCAAATGCTTCCCCAATTGTTTGAGTCCAAACAAAAATGTTTTTGCTGAATGATATATGCTGGAAAATGCATAATAATTTGTCCTTTTGATCTGTTTAGACAGATTACGAGTTTGTTATATGATTTTGTCACCAGGGTTTTTAGGACTTAAGAAGTGGAATCGTTGCAGCAAACTGCTGTTAATCTTTAAGTGTTAATTCATTTTCTCTCGGCTTTGCAGCTTCTGGAATTTTGATGCACTCTTTCAACCTCAACAACACCCTGCTCGTGATTCTCACGATACTTTCTTCTTGCAAGGTTTGGTTGACTTTACTTTAATGTCACTGACTCCATTTAGTTTGTTTTACCTCATTTTTTGTGGTGATTACACCTGTAGTTCCTTCCACCACGAAGACACTGCCTGAAGATTATGTTGAGCGGGTGAAGCGCGTTCATGAATCTGGTGGCTATGGATCTAGGGGGTATGCAACTGGTTTTCTCTTGTAAAATTTTCTCCAGTATTAACAGTATGAGATGAGATCTTTTTTTGTAGTTATGGATATGAGTGGAAAAGAGAAGAGGCAAACAAGAACCTTCTGCGAACTCATACAACTGCTGTTTCTTCAAGGATGCTCTACTTGCTTGGACAGGTTTATCTGCTTTTCTTTTTATGCTTTCCATTTTTTTGTGCTGTTGTACAGCTTCATATTTGGCTACTACATTGTTCTGATGGTAATAACTTGCAAACTTTTCCACACGTGTATTATAGAGGGGTGGGTGGGGTGAAGGGATATTTGACGAGTGCAGATTAGCTGAACTCTGTTAATCACTCCCTTCTTACTTTTTGATGTTCAACACGGAAGAAAAACTTTTGTTTTATGTTGTAATAACTACAAATTGCAACAAGGGATTCAATCTTAGGATTTCGTTATCTTCACTGTTCAACCTCCAATTGTGAAGGGATTCTTAGAAAGTAAATGTCGGCTGCATTATGCTCTATGGAGTATGGTCTGAAGTCTAAATGAGTCTACGGATTCTTTTCGTTTAAGTGGATATAGTTCTTGTGGCTATGGGTTCTGTTTAACTTTTTACCTCACACAATTTCTTTATTGGGCAAAAATTATTCTATGCCCCTGGGGCACCGCCACATGGTGCCTCAGGCCCCTTCTCCACCACACATTGGTTTGGGGCCCAAAAGAAAGTGTATGGACCCCACCATAATGTCTGGTGGAGAATGGGCTTAAATAATTACTCCTTTATTGGAGCTTCTCTTCTTATTCTTCCTCCTCTTCTCAAGTTTCATATATTTTGACAAAATTAGTTTTCTTTCTTGATAAAATTGAGGGACTGTTATTTGCAGCAAAAAAAATTTACTCCCAAAAAGTACTTCTCTATAGATCGCGTGTTCAGAAACGAAGCTGTGGATCGAACTCACCTGGCTGAGTTCCACCAGATAGAAGGTATGTTCCAAACTTCCAATGACTGTAAAAACCGATCTGCTATGTTTGTTCACTCGGGATGTTACTCATTCATGTTAAGTCATTTTGGTATCAATGTTGGCATACAAGGAACTAAAGCAGTGTGGAAAGGCTGCCTGTGTCTTGCCTAGAAATGATATCACTTAAAGGCTGATTTTTTCCCTTCCATGTCCCAATTAGATAGTGAAAATCGTATTACAACATGCAGCATGATGCAGAGGAGTTGAGCTTTTATTGGATAGCTAAGGTGCCATAGTTGATTTTATATGCTTACTTAAGGTTTTAACCTTTATACGATTTCAGGGCTGGTTTGTGATCGAGGGCTTAGTCTTGGTGACTTAATCGGAGTTCTCAATAATTTCTTTCTTCGTCTTGGTAGGTCATGTTCTTTTCTTGTTATGATTATGATGGTATAAAAATTAAGAATTTAATTGGTGCGTTACAGTGGTGCTCGTGCCTAAGGGTGCACTCTTTTAAAAATCCTGTTTTTCAGGGAATGAAGCTTGCCAATTTTGTACTGTGTAAACTATCTAATATCAACATTCATTGTATATTGTATGTAGATAAGATAATTGAATATTTTTATGGATGTGATTTTGGAGAAGGTATGAAACAACCATCAGACTTTCTTAAATCTTTTGGATATTTTTTAGGGATGTCCAAGCTAAAATTCAAGCCTGCTTACAACCCGTACACTGAACCCAGCATGGAAATTTTCAGGTAAATAGATTGTCATTTGTCTGATGAGTCTGTTGCATCTAGTGAAGCCAATTTTAGTGCGCTATTATTTTTGTTGTCATTATTGCTATTGCTATTTTTAATCATATTTCTGCAACTAGATTAATTCTCACTGCATTTGGTCAGTTATCATGAAGGCCTAAAGAAATGGGTAGAAATTGGAAATTCTGGCATGTTTAGACCTGAAATGCTCCGTCCAATGGGACTTCCAGAAGATGTTAGGGTTATTGCGTGGGGTCTTTCCCTCGAAAGGTACGGGAAATAAAGATTATTGTTATTGTCGAGGTAGTTTGGTTATTGTTCTTGTTAATGGATCTTTTAGAAATGATGAGCCGGAATGTCCTGAATCAAAGTGAGGAATAAAATATGCTCAAGTAAATGCAATGGCAATATTGTGAAGTTCGTTCTGTTCTGTTGGATTATATTCTGTAATTGAAATGACAATTTCTTTTGTTCTGTGAATCAGGCCGACGATGATTCTGTATGGGGTTGATAACATCCGGGACCTCTTTGGTCACAAGGTACTTATAAATAAACTTAAACAGATATATCACTTGTTTACAACTGCTACAGAAGCAGCTTGCTTCGTCTAATTTTGGTATGGCAATTGTGATATTTTTGCTGGTCTTTGCAGGTGGATCTCAGTCTCATCAAGAAAAACCCTCTTTGTCAACTTGGAATGGAGTAGAAACTGCGGCGTTTCTTTCATTTTTATACGAAAAGTTTCCTTGTAAATCAGCCCGGTTTTGGGAAAGAATTTCAGATACTAATGACTTGCAAACACCTCTCTTTTGGTCTTCATTTTTCTGTTTTAGCTAGGCTTTTGCTTCCAGATTAGAGCGCTTTTGCCCGCTAAATTTATCTTACAATAGTCTTGCATTTTCCTTCTTGGCAGTGGAATAGACCAGAAAGAACTACTGTAGTGATCGGTGATAATTAGTACTGTAGTTATTAACTTATTACCATGAGGTTTGAGCATTAACTTATTATTGAAGTGATTAATTTTTTTTTTTCCTTCTTTCTCTAAATTTCCAAAGTCTTGCTATGACAATTACATGTTTCAAGTACACCTAATGATCATGTAGGATTTTCTAGGTGGGCTTGTTTTGAAAGAAGCGTGGTGCAGAGGCAAACGATATTTCAAGTGCCCGTCATTATTTTGACATGTTTAATGAAATTTGTGTTTTCTATCACGGAAAAGCTATGAAGTACTGACACGACTAAATGGTTATTGTACTCGAGTCGAACAGCCAACAACACAAACACTCCTAAATGGCTATTCTACTTGAGTCAAATAGCCAACAACACAAACACGTCAAGGACGTGCCAATGTGTGTGCCTGTAACTGGTTCTTCTAATGGTTCATTGAGTAGGTTCGCTACCTCAAATGAATCGAATTTCACATTATAAGCATGGTGATCTGAGTGAACGGACCGGTAGCAGAGGTGAATAATGTTTACTCACTTGAAATAATTGCACTCTTAAGACAAATTACATCCTTGAGACATTTTCGTCATGAGAGCCACAACTGGCTCAAATGAATCGATCTGTTTGTGAATTATTTGAGGCTCAATTCGGTAAAGACTCGTTCGAGTTTAATTCATCTATTAAACGAACCTAACATGAGACTCAGCATTAAGCTCGATTAGGCTTGCAAACTTAAAATATATATGTATAAAAAGAATTTTTTATATAAAACGTTGAATATGTATAAACTTGTACGTGTACATAATGAAAATTTTAAGACTTGTACATGCACAAACTTATATAACGTTGAATATGCATAAACTTGTACGTGTACATAATGAAAATTTTAAGACTTGCACATGCACGAACTTGTAAAAATACCAGTTTATACTTTTATGTTTATATGTTGAGATTAAATTATTTACATTGCGTCACGTTGCCATATTTTATCAATTGGGACAACTATTTTGACAACGTAGTGCAACGTAATTAATTTGGATAAATATTTACACCGCTGGTGTATATAATTTATTCTCTTATATACGTATGAACTTATTTTCATACAAAATAAAAATTTGTGTAGAATTCAAGACTTGTATTAGAGCATAAATAACTTATATTTTGTCTCGTTAAGACTTGTGAACAAGCTCAAGTTTTACTCAAATCTAGACAAGCTCAACTCGTCAAATTTTCTTGAATTCGAGCTCGAATTCACTAAAAACTTGGCAAACGAACCAGCCCTACGTTGGACATCTGGGGCACAGCAGGGTCAACAACTTCAATCTTAGAATTGTCTTTTGGGGCAAGAATGTGATATTTACAAGTTGAGGGGTAAAATTTGTGGAGCTAAGAATATATAGTGACATACACATGTATCAGCCACAAAATTACAGGTACCATTCTGAGGAGAATCAGTACCTCCCCCAAATCTCAAACAGTCAATCGAACGAAGCTCCGGCAGCGATCGGCGGAGCCGAAGACAATCAGCACAGGCACCTCTCTCTCTCTCGCTCTGTGTGTGTGTGTGTGTGTGTTGATTTTCATGGGTTTGATTTGGATCCTTAAACATGGTACTTTTGTACTCACCAGTCACCAGCAATGAAAGAGTTCGAAAACATGTATGGTGTGCCGTTACCGGGAAAAAGAAAGATTTTTTTGGCTAGATAATGGTCAATAGCAAACTGAGGGGGTTGCCGAAAATGATTTATTATTAGTTTTGGTCGTTGAGAAATTACACAAATGCAAGTCCATGAAATCATTTCACGGTAAAATATGCTACATCAAGCAATGTTCTTATCTGAGTTATCTCTTCATGTAGTGAGATTGTGATTTTTCGTGAATGCTAATCAGGATTTATTATTTACGTGATGCATTGGTTCTTTATAATCGCACCAAATGTGTGAATATCCGAATTCCGAAGGTAGACATGAAAGGTGGAAGGCCGGCACATTTGTTGTGCAAGGAACTTTTGAGTGCACTCGAAGTTTACTATCGTTGTTTGTTTTTAAGAGGTTCCTGGTTCTTAAATTTTAGGTTTACCAATTTGACACTTTAAATGTCAGATAAATGTTTGATTCCTGAGACTTTCAGCTTCACTTGCTAGTTATCTTACTTACATTAGCCTTATAAGACTGCTCGTTACCTTCGAGCATTTCTTGGTCTTAGTTGCTAATTGACAGAGGCAAGAGTGTGGTTTCACGATCTGCCCTGTAAAAAGACAGTCGGATCATTTGGCTGAAAAAGAGGGCCCATTTCTAATTCATGACTTGGCTCATTGTTATAGTAGCTCAGTACATGCTGTTAAAATTGAAAAGGTGCAAAATTAGAAGTCCGAGAACTTCAAGGAAAAGTTTCATCACTGAATAATACTGGTTAGACAAGCCTTAAAAAGCTTCAGTTCCATTGCCATGGTTCAAAAATAGGAACATGGGCCCATCAAGCTGGATTTTGTCGATATATTGTCATAAAAAACTTAGCCGTTCTCTGTTGCTTTGGTGTTTCTTTCAGTTTCAATCTCCTTATACCAGAAAACAGAAAGATGAATTTTGTGACGTCACTCTGTAGAAGATTGAACCTTAATGAGCTGGTTACAAACGCTCCAGTCTACAGCTCTGCCAGTGGTAAGTTTTCATTTCGTCGGTAGAAGTTTGAGCTTTTATTATTTCGATAAAGGATTTCTATTTATTTCTGTATCCGTTGCCCTTGCGTTTAGATATCTCTGGAGGAGGATTAAGCTTGACATTCAGACGATGGGCTACAAAAAAGACAGCGGGATCCACAAAGAACGGTCGTGACTCCAATCCAAAGTTTCTCGGAGTGAAGAAGTTTGGTGGAGAGGTTAGTGCAGAGCAGAAAAAGTTTTGAAATCATGTTTTGCCTATGAAAATTAAGATTATATCGTAAGCGTGTACTCATTTTTTTGTAGAGAGTGACTCCTGGGAATATCATTGTTCGTCAAAGAGGAACCCGATTCCATCCGGGAGACTATGTTGGAATTGGAAGGGATCACACCCTTTTTGCTTTGAAAGCAGGTTGTGTCAAATTTGAACGCCATAAGCTGAGCGGAAGGAAGTGGGTGCATGTTGAACCTAAGGAAGGCCATGTCCTCCACCCTGTCTATTCAAATGCTTCATCAGCTCCTAAGATGGAGATCGCCTCCTAGATTTCATCCTTCAGTTTTCATCTAGTGTTCAATACCTGATGCAACTATAAGGAGACTGCTCAGAAGATTTTTGTTTTCAGTTTTTTTGCTCTTGTTTTTTAAGTTTTTAGAAACAGGCAGCTTTATTAGTATTTGATTGGAAATGCTGCCTTTGGTTGATGAATGGGACTCAAGATGCTATCTTGTGCTGTTATCGTGCCAAGATTCAGAGCTAAGGAAATTGTATTATACTTATTTATTTGTTTTTGGCTATTGATTTTTATTTTCAATATACAGAGATGAGTATTGCTTGGGTTTGTCTGCTGTTTTTGGTCTCCCCAGTTTACTAGGACATGAAGCCCGGTTTGGTTTTGTTGTTTGTTTTCAGCTGTGGAGTTCAATGAGGCCACATGGTCCACACCCACTGCAATTGCAGTTAATTTTTGAATTTCTTCTGTATCAGCTACATATGTTTCCAAAAAGAACCCTGAAGCTGTAACTGAGAATTGTACATATGAATCCTATTGTGCATACCTTTGAGGATTCTCGTTTTCTGAATGAGTATCAGAGGAAGGATAGTCATTTACACGTAAATCAACCGACGTCATCTCTATGGGATCATTACATTGAGAATCAGATGAGTAGTTATCGCTTTCTATGGAACCATCAGTTTGAGAATCAGATGAGTTGTCTATGACACCAGATTCAAATCTTTGGCGCCTTTCCACCGCAGCCTGAACCCTCTGGTCAAATTCTTCGTCTGTGCCTGGCAACATGTACCGTAGTTTAAAATTTACCATATTCTCGACCAGAATCTTGTGCCTTGGAATTATTCGTCTGTCAAGGGAGTAACTGAAGAACCTGTAAATAAGAAACAGTAGTATAGCAATTTGGTGAAATGCCCAAACTGAAAATGTTATTCAAACGTTACCTTAGATTGATCAGTGAACTAGTTTTAAATAAGAAGAAAATTCAGGAATAACTCTAGGGGAACAATGAAAATCAGAGTCACCTTGGAAACTCGATGAGATCCTTCAAAGGCCGAACCATAGTCCTCCGCAAATAGCGGTACTTTGGACGGAGGATGTCTATGTTGTACCGGAGTAGCATGGGAAAATCAGCGACCATTTCACCCAATAATCGAACAGGAATGCCGAGTGATAGAAAATACTTCACATTAACTTCCAGCTTATGATGTATACTGCATCCCAAGAGCTCTGGTCCCAAAGCTATTGCCTTTCCAATATCCCTCTTTGCAACCCCAGCTTTCGTCAACAAGAATATGACCTGTACGAAAATACAGTGAAAACTAAGTTGATTTTCTTTGGATATATGAACGCAAGTTCCATAAAAGAAAAATACAAAAAAAAAATGTTGATAGACCACCAGACTGGGCAGCATGTTGGTCAATCGATTTGCTGCCAGATAAGTTTCACACAATCAAAGTAACTCACAGTTTGGAGTTAAACACCTTAATGCTTGAAAAGCAGAAACTAAAGAACATGAAATAATTAACAAGGTTGGATGAAGTGCTATAAGTAGAAATGAAAAGGAAGGAAATTGACGTACCACTGGGCGGATTTTCTTGTAGAGGCTGTAAGTCAGTAATGGAGGAAACTTGACAAGCATGTTGCCTATGGCAGTTTCTCGAACACCAATGTCGCGCAAAAATTGTACCTTCACTACGCAAAACAGATATTTGTAATGAAAGCTTGCGAGTAAAGCTGCATTGTTTCAGCATAGAGAATTTTCCAGTTCTAGACTTTGCAAGCAAACAAGTTAAACTTGAGAGAATTTTTTTTGGTCAGGTGGACCAAGTCTAACTCCAAACTGACAGCAAAAAAATCTACCAAATCATACACATAGACTCTTGAGATATTTTGCCATTTAGAATATAATTCAACACGAGGATGAGTACAACAGGTGAAAGCATACCTTTGGCACAATGTTGCTCTCCAGATCAACACAGAAAACCATTGGTTTGATTGTAAGTATTCTCCTCATACCATCTTTTGAAACCCCTAGGTAATATAGATACTTGACAAGGGGCTTCCATCTTTCCTCAATGCTGCAGCGCATCAACTCAGGCCTGAATGCTAATAGTCGCCCAACATCTTCATAGCTGAGGCCAAATTCCATGAGATAACGTACCTGAATGAATGAAAGTGTAAAAAGGGCATTCCCCAATCTTAGCAGTTACAGAGTCATGTTTGGTGATTGGAATTAGCACAATGAGAGAATACGGGAATTGCTGCATTAAATATCCTTCCTATAACTATGGAAACAATGCCATTAAGGAATTTTTTTTGGCAATATATGTTAAGAGTAATCACGTTACCGATTCTCTAATACTCCAAACATGGGAATTCACTTCATCAAATTTTGAAATTTTCAAATGTACAGACTACAGATCACTTTCTAACCTAATATATGAACCAGAGATTTTTACCTTTTGCTTCATCTCTTCCATTGAGAAGTAGCCTAACACCTGGGGATAATCAAAAACCATTGTTCCAAAATCTTTATCATTCATGCCCATATCCAAGAAAAATTGCACCCGAGATTTCAGTTCTTCTATACTGTAAGACAACAATTGAGGACATTGGCTCATGACATAACCCATCCAATCCCTCCTCACTCCTTGGCTTTCTAGATAACCAACAATCTCATCCAATTCTTCTGGACTGCGTCCCAACATTTTCTCTCCTGATTTCGTCAATGCCACCCCGATAAATCTCCCCTTCACATTAATTGATTTCACCCATTCAGCAACATGCCTTATGGCATAAAGATTCCCTCTTGACATGCATATGAGCTTCGCAATTTGAGGATATGACAGCGAATTGTGTTTCAGCCACCTATACATTTCAGTAACCAAACCAACAAAGAAAAGTTTTAGCATTGAGTCCCTTCCTTCTCATTTCCCAATAGTTGGAATTTGGCCACAAACCAACAATGCTGACAAATTTTGTTGTGTTATGTTCTTGTTAAGAAGATATTCATGATAAACCAGGACTAAGTAAGAAACTACTTCCGGTGTTACATGGACTCTTCTAATTTCCCAACATCACCCATTGTCCAATGACTATGACATGGAATGGTGTGGGATTTGGGTGTAAGGATACGAGATTTGTGCCTTCACCCGTACAAATTAGATACTTGGATCCTCTACTTTTCTACGCTGTTCGAGGAAAATGAAGCTCAAATCAGCTGAAAAGCAACATTTCTCGCCTTCGACATAAATATGCAATAGAATTTCCAAACTTCATAAGCACCCAATTATACCCAAGTCTATCATCATTGTTATGAAGTTTTCCACCCTACTCAGGATGCTACACTGAATATGGACACATACATATGCACACACGAATTCTATGATATGACCGAAAACCTCTATGATAAAAACTGGAAAAACAATCCGAATTTTCTTAGGTGGTTTTGTTATTGTACCTGATAAGTGGGACAACATTAGAATCATCAATGAAGGTCTTCGCACGAAGGTTATACGTCGAATCCGAAAACTCAGGCAATTGCTTCATTTCCGCAGCTCTAATAATCACATAATCAATAAACTCACCTAACCTAGAAACCAAGTTAGTATAATAAGTGATCCCAAACTTGCCCTTTCTCATTGCTTCCTTAAAAATCTCCACCGTCACGCCCCGCCGAATCTCAACTGCCCTCACCAGCATCTCCTGCTCCTCCTCGTCACCACCTCCATCGAATATCTTGCGAAGAGGCGGCAGAGAGGAGTTCACATCGACGTCGCTCGGGGACTGTACGTAGATAGAGCCTGGGAATTGAGGGGTTCTCTTCCGTATTAAAGACATTTCTAGAAGCTTGATTTTGTCCGATGAGGATATGGTGTTGTCTTGTTGAGTTTGGGGGTTGGGTTCCTGTTGTTTTTTCCATGGGCAAAAAAGAAAATTTCATTAACACAAAGATAAAAAATGGAAATCCATACGATAGGAAATAGGAAAAGAAAAGCATAAAGTGAGCTTGGAAGAGTACAGATACTATCCTAATGCTGCTGGTGGCAAAATCTCAACCTGCTCTCAGCCTCTCGATTCTAGTAAGATTGATTTCCAGTGAAGCAGAAAGTCACAATCATAAACTGAGTTCACAAGCAGTTGATAAGCAATCACAACCTCCACGACCATTTTCACAAGAAAAAATCGAAAACCCAATAGCCAACAAAGAAACCCAGTAAAAAATTAACCAAAAACCCAAATGGAAGAGCTCAAACTGGCACCATTTTCTAACAAGGCTAGGTCATAAATCAAAAAATTTACATAGCCTATCAACATTTTCTCAGAAACCAAAGAAAATCAAAGAGTACGGGTTTGTACTGGTTTAGCAAGAAACGCATAGAGAGAGAGCTTCGAAGAGTACAAAGACTATTCTAATGCTGCTACTCGAAGAATTTCAACTCACCTGTGTGCCTCTCGATTTCAATAAGAGTTCCTCTTGTTGTTGGCGGTTTGGGAGGCGGTGGAGGAGGAGGTTTGTGGATTTGGCGTTGTGTTTACGGAGGATTTTGTTTGGGGTGGTTGTAGTGGTGGTGGGTTGTGGGGTTTCTTGGTGGTGGGGTTGAGTGTGAGAAGATGAAGAAGATATAACGAAGAGGCGGGGGTTGGAATTGGGGTTCGAGCGGAAATGGAAGTGGGGGAAAGGATGGATGGAGAGGTGGTGGCGGTGGCGGAGGTTGTGGTGGCGGTGGTGGTGAGGAGGAGGAGGAGACGATAGCATTTTGGAAGTGGAGGGATAAAGAATGACGCGACCTGGAAGGAGTAAATTAACCGGTGAGCAAATAAAAAAAGAGAAAATTACAGGAAGCCCCCTTGATGTGTTGTTGGATTTTAACTTTAGCACCTTTGTCTTTGAATTGGTACATTGTCTACCCTGATTCACTAATTTTGTATCAGTGTGGGCCTTCAGGTTTCTAGACAGCAACGGCCCGACATGTATATGAGATGCAAGCCGACGTGTATATGAGATGCACATGAGTTTAATATCAACCTCCTAGAATACAAGATTTGCGGAGTAATAGGACGGTTTATGCTGTGAGAACAAGAATTTTGACATATTTCTGAAGAAATATAACGGTTTTGATTTA
This sequence comes from Rhododendron molle, assembly GCA_025413875.1. NCBI lineage: Eukaryota > Viridiplantae > Streptophyta > Magnoliopsida > Ericales > Ericaceae > Rhododendron > Rhododendron molle. The sequence continues at coordinate 52,251,671 of CM046398.1, forward strand.
CTAAAAGATTTTTGGAGTTAAAACTTCCATATTGTATGGTTCTTGTACTAAGAGAACCAACATAAGAACAAGAACTAGCATGGGAAGAGAGTATTAGAAGAAAGTTGAAGCAATCAAAGAGTGGGAGTTATGAACAAAAGATACAAGCGGTTGGGATCACGTTTTTTTTTTTTTTACTCGTGTTTACTTGTTAGTCAAAGTGAAAAACAAAGAGACACATATGTACAAAAGTTGGTTAGGTTTGTTCATACGTTTTCCTAGGTTGGGCCACAGGAAGGCATAGTTGGTTTTCACAACTTTTTTTTTTGTTTTAATTTTACCTTCTTCCTTTTTTGTTTCATGTACATGGAACTTACACTAATAAAATACCCCTTTACACATGTAGAATTATTATGCATGATGGTCGAAGAATTCTAGCCACAAAAAAATACCCATTGTGGGCACACGCCCCTGAAAATCCCCGCATCTTCTACTCGTGGAGGGTTTAGGTTTGCACCCTTTTGTTTGAAAGCATGACGAAATGCTGTTTTGAGAGAGTTGCCACCCGGGTTTTGCGGAAAATACCCAAGAAACCGAATTTGAAAACTTTGTTTGATTTGAAAAGGCTGGTAGACTGGGTCGTCGTCACCTTCGATATCTGAGGTTCGGGAGCCAGGTTACGAGAGGGGAAGGGTTTTATGGCACCCCTCTCGCCTAATCCAAAGATCGGTCTCTACTTAGACATTTTATAAAACATTTGCATTTCTCTCTTTTTTAATCATTTATTAGCCATTTAGGGCGGAGAAACAGTTAATGGGGGTTAACAAATGGCAAGTTGTTGTTACATGGCAAAATGTGATGTATGAGTTATGAGCAATATAATAGATTGAGAACAAGCGCTTCTGTGAGCGTTTTAGACATACTGGCACACACTGGCCTAGAAGGGTGCACGCAGGAACAAACCTGTATGCACTGGCCACACCACTGCATACAGAAACAACCTGCGTGCGCCACTCTAGTATTGGCGTGCGCCGGTAAGCCTAAACCTACGCCTTCGAACTCAATCCATCTGACTCGGAATGGACCAAAGGCACACCCAGACAAACCACGCAGCTTTATATAACAAAGATATGTACAAATTTTAATACAACAACAAATCAAACAGAGATAAATGGACCGAAACCCCATAAATAGTGTGGGGATCAAACAGAGGCTGTGGCTAAACTAAGAAGCAGGGCCGCCCATCGAACCTTGGCACAGTGGCGACGCAGTCGTGAATGCCCTGCGGCGCCGCTTGGTCCTTTTGGTCCAGTGTTTGGCTTTGCTTCATCTGGTTCTGAACACGATCGAAGGATCCTGTGGCCTTACTACGCAGCTTAAAACAGATAGCTAGCTGCTACGCTCTAAAGTATGGAAAGTCAGAAATCGTTTTTTTAACATGCTAAAAGATGATCAGAATGAAGAGAAAGCAAAAGGAGGATGATCGGTGACCCCACACCAATCCTGCCATGCAGCCATGACTGGCGCACGGCTAAGAGGGGCTGGCGTGCGCCACCTCTCACGCCACAACTGTGTTTATTTGCTAGTCGTGAGACCAAGCGTGGTATTGATTACCAGCTTGGGCTCGGTTAGCTCCCCTCAGGGGTCGAAACGATTTCCAGAATAAAAGGTGATATACCCTTGGAGAGAAGTTGATGGATGGTTTGAGCTTTGAAATGGATGGATGATGGATGAAAAGGGGATGAAGACAGCAATGTAGGGGAAATGACTGATCTTCCTTGCATTGTCTTTCAATGGATGAAAGAAGACAAGGAGAAACAAGAGAGAGACAAAGGGAGAAAGCTTTGGAGCTTCTTTATGAATGTAACCCCTTGCAAATAAATGCAAGGGGGTATATATAGGCCAAGGGCGGACTGATCAGGCTGGGATCAGTTGAGGCCTTAAGGCTTGTTTGGGTTCCAAGAAGAGGGGAGCCTCCCATGCATTAAATGCATGGGACTAGTTGATGGAGGGTGTAGGAGTGCAGGAAACACTTCTGGACGAAACAATCATCAGCAGAACTGTGGCTCACATCAGGGTGGCACAAAAGTCCCGGGCAAGTGGTTGCCAAAAAGGTGATTTGACTGAGAACAAGTGGCGTGCGCCACTGAAGGACTGGCGTGCGCCACTGGAAACTGTCTCCATGCTTGATGACTGACACGTGGCAATGCACCAGCGTGCGTCAGTTGATAACCAGCGTGCTGAAGCAGGGTTTTGCTGAGGCCATTTGGTTTTGGCTTGAAGGGTTTGAAAAGGGCTTTGAAAGGGTTTGAACGAGATTCGGAACGCTCAGAGCTCAAACACACCACCAACTTTGGATGTTCTCGACCATTAATCATCATGGGGGAAGCAAAGGACGTATATAAACTAGTCTGTACAGCCCAGAATAGGGTGTCTACACCCATAGCTGCAAAGAGTTACCCCCTACCGCAAAGAATTACTTCTGTCCATAAAAAATTACTCATGGCCGAAACAAATTACTTATGGTTGCAAAGAATCACCCATGGCCGAATCATAGCTGCAAAGAATTACTCATGGCCGCAAGGAATTACTCATGGCTGCAAAGAATTACTCATGACCACATTGAATTACCTTTGGCTGCATAGAATTACCTATGGAAGCTAAGAATTCGTCATGGCCGCATTGAATTACCTCTGGCCACATAGAATTACCCATGCTGCTAAGAATTACTCATGGCCGCAAAAAATTACTTATGACCGCATTGAATTACCTTTGGCCACATAGAATTACCCATGAATGCTTAGAATTACTCAATGGCCGCATTGAATTACCCCTAGCCACATAGAACCCCCCATGGCCGCGAAAAGGAGTGAAGTGAGACCGATCCATGTTTGAAAGGGGTTTTCCATAATTACTCCTAAAAGAAAGGACTGTCCAACTAATTTCTAACTGAAACAAAGAGAGAAACTGGAAGTAAATTCTCGGAATCTATAAAACCGTCGTCAGCGAGGCGTCTGAGCTTGTTCAACGAAGACAATCTCAACGAGAAATCCAAATCCGCAACATGATACGTGGGGTGATCGTGATGAACGATCAGGGCAAGCCTCGCCTCGTCAAATTCTACGATTATCAGGTTACTCCTTTCCCCTCCTTATATATATATCCAAGAATGGTTCGTTATTTTTTTTGTTCCAAAAATGAAGTAATTAGGTCTGATCTTTCTATTTCTCCACAACTGTACAGTTAAAAGGTTTATCTATGCTTCATCGGGTTTGTGATGTTGACCGATTGTGGTTTTGAATTGTAAGGTTAGACTGTGGAGAAGCAACAGGAGCTGATCCGGCGCATTTATGGAGGTTTTAGTGGCTTCTCTCTCATCACTTCACGATAATATTGCGTGTTGTGCTCTTCGAAGCTCAATTGCGACGGATTTAGTGTTTGTATTGGTTTGTAAGCAGTAGTGTTATTCTCATATGCTTTTAGATAAGTTGTTGATGTTATAGACCAAGGCATTAAGGGATGCCACCTGTATAGGCAAAGAAGAACAAACCAAAATGCCCTATTCACTCCCATGTGTATCGAAAAAGATCTATCGTGTCAAGAGGTTGATCGAGAAAAAGAGTATAATGTTCAGATTCCCAAGTGTACAAGATACTACCGCAAAAGTATCCTTTCGTAGAGACAGAGGACTTTGGAGACCGTAAAACATGTCTCCGGTTAGGTGGTTCCTCTTTTGCCAGATAAGATACACAAAAACGAGAGGATCGTTCACATATGTTCATAACTGTGGTATCTATCATGGAATAGCGAGTATTTTTTGAGTTGGATATGTTAACTCATTAGTGCATGATTTCATCTTTCGTGATGCAGTTCTATGCAATAGGGCTGAGAACGTGAGCAACTTCATTCAGGCTGATTCAATTTGTGGACCAGTATGTTGTTTCCATCTCTGGACTTTTTTCTAGTTAAATTTCTTCCACGGTCATTGATTAGACCTCATCATGGTTGGCACTAGTGAGTAAATGGGATCTGGTTCACCAAATATGTGGTAGATGGATGTCAAACAAAAAAGGTATTTATGCTTTAAACTAAACCAGGCATTCAATAAGATGAACACAGGCATTCAAAAAAGGTAGTTACTGAGCATGTTGTTGGATTAGGAACGATACAATTGATTGATCGAAACTACTTCTCTGCAAAAGTGAGATTATTTCGCATCTTTTGTTATAATCATGTCATTTGTTGGCTCGTTTCCTTTTCAGTAAAGCTGAGCATTCCTCTATGTCTTCGCAGACCTGAGAATTGAGTGAGAACAATGCCAGCATACCCACAATCATTCGCATCATTCAGCTAATTTTGAGGTCTACAATTATATTCCGTGGGAAAAAAAGAGGCTAAACCTTGACGTAGAGATAGAGTGGCAAATTATAGTAATTCCTTCAAGTTGGACCAGTGTATCATTTGTACCCATTAAGTTTGACCTATTGAATTGCAAATGAATTTTCATTCAAGAACTCAAATGCATCTGTTGAATGTAAATGACAGTTCATTCAGAAGTCAAATTCTGATAAAAACTCCAAACCAAACCCCCCATGATCTTGAGTTGGCATGTGTGTTGATGCATAGCAAGTCGTTACATAAAATTCGTGACCCCTTGGTGTCCAACATGACATGCTTACCATTGTTTCCCTTTTTAAAAGGAAGGAAAATTCACATCTATATTATCCCTTGCTTGCAGGATACACAGCTTGTATACAAGACTTACGCCACGTTATACTTTGTCTTCATATTTGATAGCTCCGAAAATGAGCTAGCAATGCTAGATCTTATGCAAGGTACAAGTAAATCTATATTTTTGAATAGTTGGATCTAATGTTTTTTTTATTATCATTATTATTTTTTTATGATAAGTAGTTGGATCTAATATTGTTGTTTCTCTAGAGGCCAGGCTGTAGTAGGCTCATAAAAGAGATGCGGCAAAGCTAACCTTAATGGAATAGGCAAAAATCATATACCTCTGTTATATCGAGCAACTGAACATCAGAATGGCATAGACAACCATGCAATGAATTGAGAATCAAAATGGTCATTTTCGGAATCATGAATCACTTTTTGATAATGATTTCTAGGATATGTAAATAAATACATTTATGACTTTGGATTAAATAGATACATCATACATGGTAAAGGTAATTAATTTAGGCATAAATCACTAAAAGGGATTGTCGTAAGCAATGGATTGAGAAGTGGTCTAATACGGAAGATGCTTAGCTTGGTATAATGAATCGAGTGACATGATATGAATTGTCAATCTTACGGTTCTGATAACAGAGGCGTAGACAATAAAAAGTAATTATGTCTTTTGGAAAATAATGCAATGCTACGGGAGGGGTAGACCTAAATTGACATTAGATGTTGTGGTTCGCAAAGATTTGAGTATAGTAGGTTTGTGTGAACAAGTGGCCCTCGACAGAGCACAATGGAGAAAAAAGATTCATCTAGCCGACCGTGATTGGGACATAAGGCTCGGATTGGTTTGGTTTGGTTAATAGATAAGGAAATAGACAATGGTGATACTAAACTTGTTATTTTGTGCTAATCAAGCCAACAAGTTCTTCAACATTGATCTTCATAAACTCGACAAACACAAACCTTTGGTTTTGACCAAGTCCAATTAAAACTTATTGAAATTGATTTGAGTAAAGTTCTAAGGTCTTGAAGGCCACTGTGACGGAGGAAAAGTTTCACAATAGCTAATTGTTGCCGTAGGAGTGGTTTTTGTTGCTTTGAGGATCAAAAAATATTTTATGGTTAAGAACAATTTTTAGCCAGGACAGGCAATTGTTTGTTCATCTCTCTGTTATTCATGCCCACATTCCATAAGCACTGCATATTCTGAATACATGAATTCTATGGTGACATTTTTAAGGAGAAAAAGAGCAAGGTCCTAATCGGTTACGAAACATTGGCTGTCATGTAGATCAGTTTGTACCCCCTGATGAAATCATCTTCTTCAGTTTAATGGTCTTTAACTCTTGGGTGGACCCTGTTGGATGATCAGAACCCCCACTATAGACTTGGTAGTTCTAGTAATGAATTTTTTCAGTCTTGTTTTTCACTGGTCCATGCAATTTTGTTCTGGATTAGTAGTTTGTATCATCTACTAATTACTCACTACTCAGCTTTCTTCTTGGTGCCTATAATTTATTTACATCTTGAAAGCACTAAGTAACATACAAAAATATTTGATCTTGGTTGAATTGCTGGATATCTTTAAAGAACTGAAGAACTATTGAATAGTATGTCACATATTTTACTTTTTAGACCACATGCTTTTCTAGTTGGATATCTTCTTTACTTAAACTCTCTGGAGATTGCAGTTTTCGTGGAGACATTGGACAAGTGTTTCAGTAATGTGTGTGAGCTCGACATTGTCTTCAACTTTAACAAGGTTGAGTCTTTACTCTTTAATCCTAGTTTATGTCAAGGTGCACATCTTTATGAAAACTGGAATGGATCAAATGGACAGTATCATTCGGGGTCGCAACTGAATGAGATTTGACAATTAATAGTGTATTATATGGGCTCAGTGTGATTTGTTTTAACAAACAATGGCATCAAATCTATCAGTGTGACTGTTGGCTTTGGTTGGGATTTCCAAAGAGACCAACCTCTGGCATCCATCATCTCATGTAAACATTTGGAAGTTTGAGTATTGAACTTAAATGAGCGTTCTGCCAATTTCTCAGATAAATAAACAGCTCTAGATTATGGATTTTCAAATTGTTCGTTGGAATTTTCATCTTGGTTTCGTGAATCGTGAGTTAGGATGAAGTAACCAACCATAAGCATAAGCAGAAGTCAATGGTGGAAAAGGGCTGTTGGCGTCTTCAACATAGAAAATTTTGCTTCCATTGTTTGCTATTTCATGCCTTTTAAGCTCATTTGAGTCCCATTTGGTCTGAGCTAGGTGCAACTTTACTATTTCATGCCTTTTGAGCTCTCTTGATGGCATAATTTTCCCCGTACTTCAGATATTGTAATCTAGCAGTTATCAACTTCATGTTAGGTCTGTCAACCTTGACTGTGCTGTCCCGGTATAGGTCACCTTTGACTAAACATTTCCATTTTCTTCTCTTTATTCTTAATCATAACAAAACTTTTTCTCTTGTTTTATATCTGCATGCATCCAGTACAATGACAAATGCGTGTATGTATTATCCTATGCATTTCATGTCTTTCATTCAGTATTCAAGTGTCCAGCAACTGATTTGGCAGGTATATACTATTTTAGATGAGATTATCCTGGGAGGTCAAGTTCTTGAGACAAGTTCTGCAGAAGTTGTGAAGGCTGTTGCAGAAATATCGAAGTATTCTCTCTCTCTCTCTCTCTCTCTCTCTACATATGTGTGTGTGTGTTTAGCCCATAAAAACTGTCGATGATACCAGCTTCTGTTTTTGTGCAGGTTGGAGAAAGCTTCAAATACAACAATGCTTGTTCCCAAATCTATTCCTGGCTGGCAGTCTCGATAGCATATGATTTTTCTAGTAAGCTCTTTACTAACTTACAAGGTTTTCTCTCCGATTTTGACAACACTATGAACTTGTGAATCACCTGATCCCTCGTACTTCTGGGTGCCCTTGATCTAGGGAGATTGTGGCTTTGTGATGTGATTCCGTCTTGTTTAAGGCATTAAAATGCATGAGAAGTTTCCGCCTCTCTGAAATGAAACTCCTCTAAAAGAAAATGAACTCCTGACATTATGGATGATACACACAAGCACGCGGCAAAAGTATAGATGTCATCTGGTTAAATTCTAAAACCTTGGTTTCTTAATTTGGTCATTCTACCTTGATTCACTGCGTATGCCTGTATGCTTCTCTTGTATATTTGCTCATAATAGGTTTTGTATGGACAACAGTAGCACTGTGCTTATTGAACCTTCTACTGATTGGGTAGCATTGGTGTCTAAAACGTGTGTGTTTGTTGATGTCTATGATATTAACACTGATTCAGGCCGGTGGATGATGGTAAAAGCCTAAAAGGAATCAAAGGAAGCATGTTGAAGGAGCATGAAAAGGAGCAAGAGGACTTGATTTCCAACATTGAAATCCAGTGTGAAGCTTTAACTGCAATATGGTTGGTCTTGGCACTTTGGTACCTAAAATCATGACAATTTGGACAATGCTTTTATACTTTGAAACTCCTGAAAAGAGTTATGCACCCTTTTCTGAGTTATCACCCAACTGACATAACTTTACTCGGAACTACCCTCTGTGGGTTGCGTTGGTGGCCCTCTTTGATTTCGGTTGATTTATCTCTATTGTCCTGAACTAGTGATAGTTTCTCTTTTTTGGGTGAATACCTTGTGATAGTTCTGGTTGATATTTTTGAGCGAGGGGACGAAGAAAATCTCAACCTCTTTGTAGATGCACTTCTCCAAACTTTGGTGGTTTCCAGATGTAATGGTGGCAGTCATTTCCCTGGGGTAGGGATGTATTTCTTTTGAGTTTGACTTTTTTTTTTTGTTTTTTTGTTTTTTTGTTTTTCCGATTGGGACTTCGACTTAAACTCTTGTCGAAGCTATGAGCAAGGCTTGCCGTTTGCTGTTTTTGTGAATATTTCAGTCCTAAGGTTGTGAAGTTTATCAATGGTGCTTCAAAAGCTCTCAGATTGACCCGTGCTTCCGTATGATAGGTTTTAAATGTGCCCTGAGTGATGTAGCTGTCGTATCATAAATTGGACTTTCCAAGTAATACGCTTCCCTCCAGTTTATTGTTGGAAAAAAATGGATAGTTTAAATTCATAACCGTATTTGTTATCCATCTTTCCGAGACAAATTTGATGAAATTGTGCATGTTTCATGGAATATCTTATCCATTGACACAGTCTATGCAACGAGACCATATAAACGGATGATCTGTATATTTATCCTTGTTTGTTGAGCTCATCGTTTTGATTTTGATAAGGAATGGTTATGAAGAAAATGTCATTAGGGCTCAAGATGGGAGTGACTCAACTGTGTTAATATATTTTGGAAAAACCAAGAACTCTTCTTCGTCAATAGGTCCCATGGTCTAGTGGTCAGGACATTGGACTCTGAATCCAGTAACCCGAGTTCAAGTCTCGGTGGGACCTTTTCATTTTTATGACTCTCACTTTCTTTTCCTTCTCAGTGAGCATTGCAAGTATAGGTAGTACACGTGTACATTTGGGTACTTTTTTTCTTTTATTATAAGGTATCCAATCTCATAGAGTCATAGACCATCTATTTACGGGGATCAATTCTAATTGTCTACTGGCGGAGTCCCAATTCAAGTACCCGAGACAGGCGCGTGAACGAGTCAAACCCGAGACCAGAAATGTTATTTTATTTATTTTTGCTAAAAAGTAGTTATTTCTCAAAATACCTGGGTAAAAGTAAAAAAAATTTACTTTTCAAATTCTTCTTGTCGAGACGAATCAATAACCCACAAAAAGTGTGGCGCAAAACTAACAAATGCGAAAAAAATTCAAATAAGGACAATTTTCATATTTAATTCAAGTTCAAGTTAAATTCAAGAGAACAAGGCCATACTAAAGTCTCTGATTGCTAGGTGATTATGCACCTAAAGGAAATTGATACGAATAAGCTGAACAATTGAATAACTTTCCCTGTGCATTCCTTAAATTCCAAAGGAAAATCGCATCCAATAAGGCAAAGATCGGGTTGTTACAATTTACATTCCATGAGAGACCAGTAAACAAAATTACATATAAAAAATGCAGCTTGTTCCTACCATAAACAAGCCCTCAAACAAATTAAAGAACAAGAACTACCAATGTCACCTCTCTCTCTCTCTCTCTCGTAAACAATTTGACTTTTCTGGTCAAGGGAATCAATCAGGCCTTCAAAATTAAAATACCCATTTCCCTTTGATGGCGCTCTATGCATTCTTTGGACACACCAAAGTGAGAAAAAAATGACAAGAAAAACCCCAGCCCCAATTTGGGGCAACAACAAAAGCAAGGCACGCGAATGGGGAGCCTGCTGTAGTATTATTAACAAAGAATCAACAATAACTAATCTCCCCTTAAACCCTCATTTGGTCTCTCTAAATCTTGCGCATTGGATGGTTCGGGGAATATCTCATTAGAATGCCGCCTAGTCGATGATGAACCATTTTGACCACTTCCCTGGGAAGCTGAAGTTGCCGATTGTTTGAAACTACCTCCAACTTCAGCTTTGCTACCAGAGGCCGCTGGAACAGCCGCTGCATCAGACAAGCTATGCCGCCAGCTACCAAACAGAGCAGCATTCCAAGACCCTCTAGAGGAAGTAGTTCTCAGCCTAGCAGAGCTTGAGTGTTCTTCCCGCACAACCTTCAAGGGGTTTTCCAAAGCTTTTAGGATATATCTCATGAGTGGCCGCCGTGTAGGTTTGGGATTTAGGCATGATCTGGCAACAATTGCCATTGCCCATACTTCTTCTAGTAAATCCTCATCGATTATCAGAGACGGGTCCACAATGTTTGTCACGAGTTCTTTGTCATATATACTTATGTAAGGCAATGTGGATTCCAACCAATCCTTCATCTCAGATTCACTTGATGCGCTCATTCCCAGCTTACCTGTTACCAGCTCTAGCAATACCTTCCCAAAGCAGTAAACATCATAGGCACAATTGGATGTTGGTGAACCTGGAAATTTCCAAACGAAGCAGTGAGAAACAACAGGAAAACTTGAAATAAATGCGGGAAATGACATGACCATCTAGAATTAATCAAGATCGTTGCATTTACGAGACGAACCAAAAAAGGTCACGTGCTTCAAATAGAGCAACATAATGACAGTTTAAGCATCTAGTTTTTTATCAGCATAGATTGACTATTGTATGTAGTAAACAAGGAACTGAACGTGTAGGCAGCAAGTACACAACTCAGTAGGAGGAGGAAAATATTTTAGTTCTTTGCCAGAGTGACAAAATTAGAGGCTGAGAATAATTTTAAAGCTAGAATAAGGTATATCACAAGAAAAAATGATCACAAAAACTTTCTCAAATCCATGAATTGCTATAGAATACATACTCCACAATGGAGAAAGGCTGGAATCTCAACCAAAAGTTTGTAGAAAATACAAATTTGAAAATGGTCGAAATTTGGAAATAGTTAAGTCAAAATTGGAAATAGATAACTTCAAAACAGCAAGTAGAAGAGAGCAGCCCACACATCAACTCTCCCCTGCGTGTGGAGAGGTTGTTCCCATGTTTCAAACCCATGGTGCCAGGTCACAATGGAGCAACCATACTAATGCCCCGCTACTGGGCCAAGGCCTTCCGTTCCAGCATAATTATAGTAATAAGAAAGTAAATGTCAATTTCATATAGCACCAGTGGCAAGGGCCAATGCCACAAGTGTGTCAACAAAAAAATGGACATGAAGTCCTCAACAACATCCAAGAAAAGTAAAACACCGGTGGCAAGAACATTCAATGATGTAGAACTCTGGGTTACATGTTATTCAGGTTTCAAGTGACAATAATTGCCAGGTGCCACATGAAAAATAGTTGGCTGTTTAGTTGTAATGAGTGGATCTCAAAAATTAGCACTTCACTGCTACTCAAGTAGGTAGACATATAAGCAAGCAAGAACCAAAAGGAAATGGGGTGAAATTAAAGATGCCAAATCGCACGTACCTGAAGTGCCTTGATCGGATGTTCTGCACAAAACCGAGAAAACTAATTAGTACAACACAGAATAAAAAATATAACTACACAACATGGCTATTACTTATGTTTGGTAACAAGGTGCCTAGATGTTGAACAAGTAAATATTCAATAGAGCATAAGTATTCACCAAAGCAACATACAGACAAATTGGTGTGTTGATTGTTAACATTAACCAAGGAACATCAAAACCATGTCTGATCAGACTATGAGTTTCAATTATATGGAAACAAAAATACGTTAATACAAACTACTAAAACACGTCTAGCAAGATAAGTAAAAGTGGGACCAATTTTTTAAACGTCCTCATCCTATCCTTTTGTTGTCCTTCAAACTTCACACTTGACCTCATCCTACTAAACTTACAGGCTCACAGTCACAGCCACCTGGTCTATGAACTTCACAAACTACGAACCATTCATATTCCAGTTTCAAAGTTTCTTACATTTGTCACTCTATGCAAACTATGCACAGGAGTTCACATTCTCAAGGGATGAACTGTTTTCTCAATGGTACCAAGCTCTCATGCTTTTTCCGAAAATTAGATACCAGCCTCTTTTCATAATGAGCAATCTTCCAACTGCTCAGTTATCTAATTTTTTGACTGCCTTCATTCTATAAGATAAACGAAAAGTACATTACTCAGATTCCTCAATCATTGGCACATACAATTATTTGATCTCCTGATAACCAATCATCATTACGAGGTATAATATTTGCCTGCGCATGAGAATCACATATGATATAGAAGCAATTTAGTGGTACCAGAGCCAAGAAGCAACAAACCTGGAATAAGATTCTAGGAATGATGTAATCTGCCTGTTTACTTGGTTGTTTCCTTTTCCTATCTCTTTGGACATTATTTTAGGAGGCTCATTTTCAGTTAACCACAATTTTTACTTTCACTGTAAAGATATAGCATCATAATGTAAAATGTCACGAGTAAATTTAGGCATTTAAACTACTTGCACCTACGAAAGAAAACTAAGGATCGCATATAGAATGTAACAGAACTGACAAAGTCCTTTAAGTAGTCACAACGTCTTTAGAGCATGCAATTTAAGAGTCTAAATGCTTTTTTTTAGTCACAAGAGTCTTTATGCTTTCTAGTATCTATATACTTAAATTGGAAGAAAATAAACAAAACGGACGTGAAATATAGAAAAGTTCAAGGGTTGGTTATGGTTTTGAAAATTCTCACAAGAAAATATAAGAATAGAATACTTACGTTGGCAACCGCAACAACCTGGTAATCATGCTCTGATGATTGTCCCCTTCTTGAACACAAACCTCACTCAGGCTCCCTAGCCGTACTTCAAATTTATCATCCAGAAGTATACTGCTGGCTTGAACATCTCTTCAAAAAGCAAACAAATACATGTCATTAAATGTACCACAAGGCATAAATTCTTCAAAGCAAGGTATTTAAGAGTTCACAAATTGCAATGATAAATACATTACAAGTCAAATAGAGGAAATAAAATGACATAACTCAACTGTTTGACGATGAATGTAGTTACTACTTTTATTACACCTCCCTCACTGAGTCCGTCTCTCAAACATAAAGAACAAGGATGACATAGTTAAAGGCAAACGATTAAGTGGAAGCACGCATTTGTACGTGATTTGGAAGTAGAAACACAGACAGAAGAATGAGCACACGAGGGCAATGGGTTATGACATGTTCGAGAAGGTGGAAGAATTGCGCTAGGTCCATAAAGATCACATTATTAGGAAACAACAATATACTATAAAAATCACAGGCATATTCCATTGATAAATTAAACAATCAGAAAACGTAATCCATCAAAAATGCTTTTCTCTTATTAATTTATCAAGCTTATCTCTTATTAAGTTTAGCTATTGATGCATGATTTACTTGCGAAGAAATTCTCATTTCGGTCCACTGTATTCACCGCTTTTACTTCTAAGGAAAAGCACAAAACAAAATTAGTATTCCCTCATATTATCTCTGTATTAGTTTAGAGCAAACTTGTACCATGGTTTCGAAGATTCAAATTTGAAGATAAAAGGTTTAATTTGAAGAATTTCTTTCATTTCTTGTTTGAATCATTTACTGTTTCCACCTCAATGGATTACAACCACTAAATACGGCCTATGCTAATTAAAAGAATATTAATAATTCCCCAAAAAAAAAAAACGCATAAATTCAAATCTTTGCTCCACGCAACATAAGTTTCTATTTTCTAAAGCTTCTCAATGTCCTTTTCCTAACCACTACCATATTTGTCTTCGAATGATTCCACTAAATCCAAATTAGATTGGAGGAAACTTATTGAAGAACTTCAAGAAAAGTAGTCTCAACAACAGAAAAGCTGCAAGGTAATTACCGATCAAAAAAGAAAAGCTGGAAAAACTATGTAAAAAATTCAGGGTCAATAAAAACAATTCTTTGTTAGACTATTGCAGATGATAAACAGCTTCAGCTTCTCTCTCTCACACACATGCACATGATTGTGAAATGAAAATTTGAGGAGTTTTTAAATGAAGCATATTTTTATCCATTTTTCTCTTATTTCCTTGGCATTTTACAAAAATGACCAAAAGTAATTTTAAGTTTTCCACAGGTGTTGAAACAAGTCTAACATATTATATAACTCCCTGACATAGATTGTGCGCTTTCCAAAGCAAGTACTTGACATGGGTGGCAATCAGGATTTCCACCTTATTTTCATCTTACTATATTACATAAACACTACAAAAGAGTAGAACAATCATGCTTGGCATGACCAATATTGTATCTAATACCATAAATCAACTGCGAATCAAAAAGAAAATATGGAAGGCGCATCTGTTTCTTGAAATTTCTTCAGTTGCCTTTCCAAAACTAGCGTGTTATTAAATGATCCTCGAGGGAAAAAATGAGGGACATGGTTAATTCTCGAAGATTATTAAGTTCCCATCCCAAAATGTTTATGATATATCACATGATATTTCAGAAAGGATGTATGCAGCAGCCACGCCTGATGATCTCTTGCACAAGTAAAACTCACATAGCCTAAGATGAACAAGAAGTTTGGTGATGTTGATACTTCCTCCAGGCCTTGATCTCTTAGATTAGGGATTAGATAATTGCTATAGAGGAACTAAATTATGTTTGACAAGCATACAGAATCCAAGTAACACAGGCATTGACAGTCAGGATAAACCATGTCTCTTGGATTTTGCAAGATGTCTAGTACAAAAGCAGTTAAGAATCTTATTGAGACCGAGCCTTAAGTCACAATAATTTGGGGTTGGCTATATAAATCCATTTTCTCCATTGAGCTTTGACAAAGGCATATCATGTTCAGTAAAAAAAAAAAAAAAGCCTAGATCCTTTTGAGCTACCGCCCCTAAAGTTAATTTTGGTCTACCCCTCTCCTTAGTGCTACCATCTACCGTAACCATGTTACTCCTCTTATCTACTACATCAACCAATCTACGATAGACATCTCCATACCACCTTAATCTATTTTCTCTCATCTTATCTTCTATCGGTGCTATTTCTACCATTCCGCAAAAAATATTATTTTAAATTCTATCTTGCAAAGTCTTATTGAAAATAATGTACTTAAAAAAGTTAGGAAGACAGAACAATGAAAAGATTTAAATACCCCCGTTTTTTTGTCTGTGGTGTATCTAGATTCCATTTAAAGCTACGAGACAAAAAGACCAAATCTCTTGAGTTATGTATGTTAAGGTGAAACATCATGTAATTTTTTTTTCCTTCCAAAAACTGCAATCTGGTTATGATTTTCTAAGGAGCGTCACAGATGTCCTTGAGCCTTTCACTTGTCTCTCTTTCCATTTGTTCTGCACATTCATTTCCTTCATTTTAAATCAACTTTCTCTCTGACAGTGTCTTGAATTAACCTATAGAAGGCCAACATCTTTAGTACTCCCTCCATTTGTTAGTCCTTTATAGCATTTTGGGTAAGTATAAATTTGATAATTAACGAAAGTATATCCATTATATGTGACAAGAGACTACAAGTGTTGCAAAGTAGATTAAATATAGGGGCGATGATGAAAATCATACCATTAAATTTAAATTTAAGTTCAATCATTACTTGTCTCCTTTAAAAAGTTGGAACACCCAAAAGGGACCAACATAAGGAACGGAGGGATATTAAACAACAACTATGCTCTCGAACATCTTTAGTAGAATGCATCAAAACCCCAGCACAATTTCCGCCTCATGAATTTCCAGTTTTTCCCTTTCTTCAACTTTAGTTGGCATGATTAATGGTACTATACAGAGAATTGGAAGAAAATAAAAGAGGTTCTGAACGCCATGACCTGCTACTCTCTTATCCTACATGTCGTAGTGGTTGTGAGAAGAAATAAAGTGGGATTATTAAAACATGTGACAAATTGTGTCTGGATTAAGCAGTTGGCACTAGATGAGGTCATCCAGTGATCTACATACTTGGTCATGGATAAGATAAAGCCTAAAGGACTATGTAGTCCTAGAGTTATTTGACAAACATGAGATACAGAGAGACGTAGGAGTAACCATTATAACCTGAAGTATGTCCAAGAAATTAAGTTTACTAGATAACTATTCATAGTCTTATGCATCCAATGATGTTCTACGTCAGTTTGTAAGTACCATTATAACCAGAAAAACAATTTTTAAGTATTTAGAAGTACGACATCTAGTCATATCTTGGCGTTATGGACATGGGATTTAGACAGATCTTACACTAAGACACTTACACTGACAAGCGTACTCAAGTCCGTGTAACATCATAGTGTTGGACAAATAGCCTAGTCCCAAATTTTTTATACCTAGAACCAATGTGACAATACATCCAATACAATTCAAGAAGAAATGTGCACAGTCAAGATTAACAGTAGAGATGCTGACAATGTATCTAGCACGGGATACCCGTGCCAAATGAGTATCATGGATTTTGACATGAAATTCTGAAATAAAAATTACCAATTAATTCAACCCCCCAAAAAGAGAAGAATGGTTAGGTGACTTATGGTAAAACTCTTGGTGACAGAAAATACAGGTGGGTGCATCCTAAGCATAGTCCCAGCATTACACCAGAACAACTGGCTAGCCACCACACGTTGGAATAACCTCACAACGTGGCAGTAATAAGAAGGGCAAGGAGTGTAACACAGGCAAGTCATGTAATACCTGTGGACATGGGGTGGCGAACACTCATGATGTAGATAAGACAGACCCTCAGCAGCTCCTGTTGCAATTTTCAACCTTGTTATCCAATCCAAAGACTGCAGACTTTCATCCTCTGAACTTGTTTTCCTGTATAAAGAACTTGACAAATCGCCATTCGGCATGTATTTGTAAACCAGAAACTTCTCATTCTCGTTCTCCAGGCAATGTCCGAGGAGCGGAACCAATCTGGAATGAGAAACCTTACTGAAAAAGTCTAACTCTGACATGTATGTTTCCTTCTTGACTGCTTGCAAATCAACCTTTTTGATGACTACAGGGACCCCACCTTCCAGAATTCCTCGAAAGAGATCACCTGAATGGCCATGTTTAATGAGGTTAACATCATTGAAATTGTCTGTTGCCAAGAGAAGCTGCTGATATGTAAATCCATCGCCAAGACTTGAAAAGTTTAAAGCCAATCCAGGAGGTTTTGGACTTCCGCCAGCAGGTACAGCCACCACACCAGTCGTCCCTCTCTGGTTCCTTGCACCTTTGTTGCGGCAGCATACAATCAGTACTACCAAACCTACCAAAAGTGCAATAAACAGTATACCACCCAAGACTCCTGCCAATATGATCCAATGTCTGTGACTTTTCTTAGCTGATGCGGATGGAGGGGGCTGAGTGCCATTTGGGAGACCGAAATTATCAAATACAAGGCCTCTTTCAGAATAAAATGATGCACATTCAGTGCCACTCCTCTGACTTGAAAAGTTTGTGAGGCAATTCCCATCAAGGGATGCATTACTACCAATATAGTTCGGAACCCTGCCTTCGAAATAGTTACTGGTAATGTCAATAAAACTGAACCTACTAATTACAGGTGCGAGATCTCCGTAAAACATATTGTGAGAAAGGTTCAATACTGTAGCATTGACACCAGAACCCCCGCTTGTGTTGGGCAGCATCCCAGCGAAGTTGTTGTAGGAGGCATCAAGGTAAAGCAACGCAGGTATTGACCACAATACATCAGGAAGATCACCGGTGAAATTGTTGTTATTTAGAACTATAAACTGCAACTGAGTCAGATTAGGAAACAAGTTACCTGGCAAAGAACCAGCAAGCAAATTTTGCCCAAAAACCATCTTCTGCAAATTCCCTAAACCTCCCAAGTCCGGCGGAACCGACCCAGAAAAAGAATTCAAGCTGAGATCAAGGTCGACCAAACTAGAAAGGTTACCAAGTTGGGCGGGTATCGAAGAAGAAAGACTATTATTGGACAGATTCAAGAACTGGAGCTTGGAAAGAGCCCCAAAGTCCGCAGGAACTATCCCGGACAAGAAATTCGAAGACATGTCGAGCGAAGTGAGATTCCCAAGAGAGGCAAAAGACGGTGGAATAGATCCGGTAAGCGAATTCCTAGACAGATCAAGAACCGAAAGGCGCGACAACTGACCCAAACTAGCTGGAACTACCCCAGTAAGATGATTATCAGCTAAAAACAGACTACCAACATTACTCAAATTACCGAGACTAAACGGAATAGCACCAGAAATAGAACAAAACCGAAGATCAAGAACTTGGAGAGCGGTTAACTGGTTGCCAAACCAGTCGGGAATCGAACCGGGGAGCAAGAACCTAGAAGCATTAAAAGACTCCAACAGGGTCAAATTGGCCAGGGCATCAACTGAAAATTGAGGGTTTTGACTACCAATTCTGGTTCTCCTAAACCCAGAAATATTGATCCCAATAACTGAACCATTCTGGCATTGGATACCCACCCAGTTTAAACAAGGGTCACCTTTTATGGGCCAATCTCTGCTTCTTAACCCTAACGTTGATCTGAGTTGGAGCAAAGTGATTTTCTCGGCAAAAGAACTCAATGGTTGGGATGATTGTTGGAATGTGCAGTGAAACAGCAGGAACAGATTGCATAAGGCAACAGCTAGGCTTCTTCGATCTACCATGACTAATTCGGAGAAATAAAACAATGCCTCAATAATCTTGTTAGTAAAGTTTGCATCTTGATGTGCTCAGTCAGTCATACATGGCATGTTGCTCTGGTATGGGTGAAACAGTAATTGTGCATTGAAAGAAAAAGGGGGGGTTGGGTTGGACACAGGGATACGGGTTTCTCTCTCTTCCTCTAAAACTGTGGATACAGCTCTTACCTTAAAGAAGAAAGAAGGCATTAATTGGGTTTTCTTCAATCTCTGTGCTTCATCTCTTCTGGCAGATTTCGGTCTCTCTCTCTCTCTCTCTCTCTCTCTTAGTGCTGAGAGTCTACGACTTGTTTCAGTTTCTTCGGTTGACGAAAGAGAGAGATGTGGGGAGGGGACAAATAGTAGTAGTAGTAAAAAATTGGTCAAATGTGTAGTTTTAGAGAGAGAGAGAGAGAGAAGATGAATACAGTAGGTGTATCTATGTAGAGAGAGAGAGAAGGGAAAGAAGAGGAGAGAGATTGGCCAAGAAAATTACTCTTTATCTGTCGCTCTCTGATAACAAAAACAAAAACAGCTAAACACCACTACTTGCTCCGAGGAAAAAAGGGCAGAGGCGAAAACGAAAAGCTTCTAGCAGTCGTAAGCCGACTTTTCGGGAATAAACAAAAGTTAAGCCGGATTCTCTTCTTTTGTTTTTGCCTCTACTTTTGCCGCAAATTGACAAAATAACCTTGCTATTTTCGCCACCAATTGGCTGCTAAAATGAGTAGTAAGGCCCCTTTTAATAAGGGAATTGATTTTCGCGCTCCAAGATTTACTGCAGGTGTTTTCTTTTTTTGTTTTTACTCTGTGATGTTGCTGGCAACATCACAGTGTAAAAACAGTATATTTTGTTTTTACACTGTGATATTGCCAGCAACATCACAGTGTAAAAACAAAAAAGGGAGCGCCTACAGTAAATCTTGGAGCGCGAATATCAATTTCCTTTAATAAGCAAGCTCAATTTTATTGTTTTTTTGTTTTGTTTTCTAGTTGTTTTCGTTTAATCTTTACTAAATTCGGGTCCAAACAAGAGGAATCGAGAAAGTATGTAAATTATAAGTCATGCTTGAAAAAAATTCACTGAGGACGAAGAATGTTTGAAAAATATAAAGCAAAATGTCTTTTGTATCTGTAACATCGTTTTATATGAACTCTTTTTCGACTCTGGTTTTTTGTTTATACTTGTTCGATTCCCCTCGTCGAGATCAACAATGTTAAAAATTATGACAGGAAAACTAGGAACAAATAAGTAAAAGATAGATAATGCCAACTGTCTTTTTCAAAAATTAATTTGGTTTGGGTTTTGAGGGAGGTTTTTTAAGTGAAGATAGATAGATAGATAAATGAGAAAAATAATTAGAGAAAAAAAAATTATTAGAGACCCAAAAGCGAACACTGTCAAAGTTTCTCGTTTAATACTTCGGTTTTTAAGATTTTATAGCTACTCGATGCAGCTAGACATATTCTTTCGTATCCTATTGCACGCGATGAGACCTCAGCTTTGTTCTGACTTAAGCGCGGTAAAATCCCCTGCAGATGGTTAGCCAGACAATGCTCAAGATAGATATGTAGATTGTAAAAATAATCTATCTAATACCATAGGCCTTATAAAAAAAAAAAAGGAGAAAAATCTAATACTATAGGAGTATTTATTTGTGTGACCCAAAGGAGTATTTATTTGTGTGACCCAAAATTTTTTTAAAAAAAAAAAAAAGCACTGCTTTTAAGGCTCTTCAATGTGAGGAACCGGTTGCTTTGACCGGTTCGGTGGGGTTGACCTCCGATTCCCATAGTCCCGCATGCTCCAGCTAGGCTTTAAACCACTCTTGCTAATATAATACAGTAATCCCGAATATACTCTTTTTCCTCTTTCTAAATTAACAATGTCTCTAGATCTACAGATATGGACAGGAGAAGAACAGATATGATTGAAGATTCATGAAATATTTTAGCCATTTAAATAGTGATTTTGATTTGGTAGTAGTTCGGTAGACACGTATGAAACTGTTCAACGCATTCGGAATCGTTCGATGCACGTGAATTCCAGTACGTATGATATTCGTGGAATCCATTCACACACGTCGCACATGTTGACATCTGCGTCTGAACCAATTTTTTTTTTAAATTCTATTTCCAATTTGAATTTTTTGTCTTCTTAATTTTCTTTTGTTATCTTGTGAGAAACTACCAGTTCGATACTTATGGCTCCCGGCCGTTTAATGAAAGTTACGAAAGAGCCCTTGTTTGACATTTCCTTTGCCGTGAAGATATTGAAAATAAGTCATTAATAAATTTCCCTAAACGACTTAATGAAGAAGGTTATAATATACGTTCGTATACAGCTCTAGCCCTCTTGGCTGGTTTGTCGAGTGAGAGCACAGCAATACTAAAACTTACCTTTTGCAGAGATGTAGTTTCAATTTCCAATGCACAAAAAAAGAAAAAAAAAAAAAAAAGAAGAAGAAGAAGCCTCTTAGGCTCACCAGTGGTTTTTCGATAGGTAATTTTCAAAATTCCCAAGATTAATTTCGACGAGCATAAGTCATATTTGACATCGAATTATTGAAAAAAAAAAGTCATCAGAAAATAAGGAAGATACGTTCGTGTTCGAGTTTGATTCTTTGTTATTTTTGATTTGTTAATATTTGAGGTTGTATCATGAAACATTGGATCGATCACAGTCATTATCAACCCGTAGGGAAGGAAATCCCTACAATTCACATCAATAATCCAGAATGAGCAACAAATCTTACACATATGGACTAGTTGCAGCAAAGTGAAAGGTATAACACTGACCACGAGCTTAGTCGGCTCAGTACGGTCCTAGTCGGTCCTAGTCAGCTCAGGCTATGGCCTGCTCGGCATAACCCAATTACACCAAAGTTTCAGGATATACATCCCAAATGAGATACTGTAATTCCTAGGCATGAAGGGAGTTCCTGACAATAAAAAAAATTATTAGGAATCGAATTTTGAGTCCCCCACACGAATAAGCCATGGTCCTTATCTCTCTCGGGATAACTCCGAACACTCCAATACCCTCAAAACTCCTAAAGATCTTAGGAGAGCTCAGGCGACTGGGGAAAATGGGTGCCACCCTTATCCACATCCCAACGATCCTCCAAAACTGTCCAACTAGGAATCAACCTCCTAATTACACCAATAAAGCCATGCATTTCCCATGCAACGGAGACAGGTACGCAACTCTCTTGCAACCAAATTCGCTTGAGTTCAATGTACCTCATTTCACAAATAATTTGACTTAGGCATCGGATGGGTGTTGGTTGGCAATCAAAGCTTGCTCGGTCTGCTCGGTCAGTAGTGATTATAGTTTGAACCAGACATTTTTTTCGTCAATGCCGGAACTTATGTAACATTCCAATTTATAATTTGCCTAGGTACTAGATTTTGTCTGGGTTAGGCTTTGATTGTTATCGTATATGCTAGAGTTGAGTTGGATCCCCAGTAAAAATGGCGGTTTTCAACCATGGGCGGCGGCTCCACAACTTAGAATAGGTGGTCAACTGAACATCCTAATTGTAACATCGTACTCCAACATATGAAGCGACCCAAGCTAGCTTTAGGATTTTTAGAATTTCTTTTTCTTTTTAGCTTTACAAAATCTATTAGAATTCGAGAATCTGTTATCTAGAATTTTCGGTAAAACTCTCAAAGCTGATTCTAAAAAAGTAGAATCTCAAAATAAGCAAAAGTAATTTCTCGTAAACACGTTCTACACCGAGGCTAAATTTACACTCTCAACTACATTTAGTTTTAGAATACTTTAAGGGTGTTGCTAATGCGGTCAAAATTATTTTTGTTGGTGCCAAAACTGTAGTGCATAAAAACATTGTACGTTACATAAGGTACAAGGCTTTAAGGCACTCCAATTTTGACACAAACAAAAACAGTTTCGGCATTATCATTTCCTTTTATGTGATCTAAATTTGGCCACATAGAGGTTAGTCCATATGCGGCTACTCGTCGTCTTTATATAGGCCCTCAACTAGTGGACAATGAGATGATCCGTTAATGACAAATCAAGGTGTATGTAAATTGGCCCGGACACCTTGAGATACCAAAAGAAAATGAGAGAAAAGGTGACAGACTTGTAACACTCTCTGATCTTGTGGTCACACTAATACCATATAATCATATGGCCCCATAGTGTTACACCAAATACCTCCTACTGTACATTACTTTCCTGCACATCTCAACGCTAACTAGAACGATCTTATTGAAAGATGACAGTTTAGTTAATGGGGCATCAATGCAATGCAGTATGAACAACCAATTGGTAAGTTTTGTTGATAGTAGGCCAAAAGTAGCATACCATAACTCGAAAGGTTTGGCCAAGTGATTTTGGCTTGAGACTTAGGTGTTTGCTCCATCCTGAGATCTCAAGTTCGATTCTCCTTACTTACAATTCTTGAGGTCACCTCACCCTCACGCGTAAGTGTATGAAACGGCTGTGGGAAGAGCTATAGAGATTAGTTTGAGGTGCGTGCAAGCTGGCTCGAGACACCCCGCATTACAAAAAAAAGAAGAAAAAAGTAGCAGACCATAAATGATAAATAAGAAGCAATTTATAAATTAAATGCGGCATCATTGCACATTATTGTAGTTTCAATGCAGCACAGTGAGGTGGTAACCAATAGAGGTACGGATCAAAGTTTTTGTGGAGAAAAAATGGCAAAGAGAGGAATATATAAGGAAATGAAGTTAAATATAAATGTGTCGAAATTAGTATATATAAAAAAAATTAATTTTGAGATGGTGCCTAGAAAAGTTACTAATATTTAGAGTAAAGGTTTCATTTTCTTTCCTTAATAATTCGATTATTTAAGTAAAAGATAGATGTGATAGTATTCTCCGCTATAAACAAGCTTTGTGTAAACAAGGAATTGGTAACGAATTTGCACTCAAAACCACCGCCGTTGGCGTACATTATGTACAACTTTTATCAATCTATATGCAAAACTTTGTGTCGCTCCTTTATCTATCTATCCATTTTATACTAGTATTATATACTGTAAGAATGTAGTCACCTAAAATAAAAATAAAACTTCTACTTAATTAACTTTCTCAATCTCCTACGTGGAATTTTTTTAAATTTTTTTTACTCTTTTTATTCATTATTCTACACTTTTTTCAAAACATAAAATATATGCCTTATTTTGCTTGAAAATAAAACTAAGTTCAATCAATAAAATAACAAATACTCCTTGAAACCTATATCTTTTCTTCATTTCTTTAGTTTGTTTTTTATATATTGTTGTGGAATTTTTTTTTAATTATTTGCAAGAAAACAGAGTAAATTCCAAGATCCAAACGTGTCGATCCACTGATGCATAGGACAACAGGAAAAAAAATTCCCACTGATATATTTTTTTTCATCCCCATGCATCGAACATGCAAGACTCTAGTATACCTTATATAAATGCTTGATTTAAGTTTTTCATTGCTTGTTCGATGAATTCCGAGTAATATACTTACAATATTGGAAGTGCATATATTCGGACTGAAATGAATTCAAAACCGTTCGATACACGTGAATTCTAGACACATCTGTATCTGACTCTGTGCATGCACTCTTGGTTTGTATCGAAAGCAGTCATGATCATAACCTATGCGGCACTTGTAGTACAATATTGCTAGTGGAGAATCATTATCGATGCATTCTTTAAGACCAAGCTAGAATGGCCCCATATTTGAACTGCAAAGTTCCTACCAAAATTAATGACATAGAAATATCTGGTATATCCATATATATTTGGAGAATTCTGACTTGAGACAATAACCAAACAAAAGAAATGGTCTCTGTGGGGGCCCATCTGGATTGTGCCGTAACCATCACTGTTGTCGTATACTCAAATGACCTATTTAACCAATTAATAGAGAATATGAACAAGAGCTTGCAACTTGTGTTTATTAAGAAAAAAGGCAGTGAAATATTCTCTATTAGACCAGGCCCCTTTCGATTGTCATACTTCTTTATCCCCATGCACTAGCCAGTTAGGTCTTTTTTGGAGTCAAATAGTTATCAAAAAGACGAGAAAATCAACTATATACCATAAGGCATATAGGGCTAATTTTGGCGGCCAGGACCCGAGACAGAGGAATTTGCTTCATCTTAGGTTTCAGGTTTAAAAACTTGTTATATGGAGTGTTCAACTCTTTGGGATCAATCCAGACATTGGCAGATCAAAATTTGTTGTTAGAGGGGGGCCTGATCCAAATGTATTTCTACATAAATAAGAGCAGTATCTTCCTTAAATATATAGTTCTACTTTCTAGATCTTAGTAGGGAGTTTTTTTTTTTTTCCACACAGAGATTGAAATTTTAAGAATCATTTTCAGTCAAGGATGTTGGAGGGGTCAATTCTCCAGAACTTATCTAAATTAACCAGAAAAAACAAGGATAATTAATGAAAAAAATTCGGATTTGTGCAGGGCACCGCCTTGGGTCCGTCATTGTGTCCATACAAGGTTTTTTTTTTCCTTTCCCCTCGGCATAAGTGAACGGTGGGATTGATCTCCTAACAATTAGTCAAAATGTGCCGAGCAAAAAAACAATTAGTCAAAGTGCGTAACTTTTTTTTACTGACCTATTAAAATTAAGGGCTAAAATTTTGTGATAGGTTGGTTCAACATACCTCTGAAGATCAAGATGAGATGGGGGAGAGGGACCTGCAGGGAAGTCAAACACTATCTATGGGTCAAACACTTATCCTGCTTTTCCTATTTTTTTTTTTTCTGAAAATGGTTTATCATGTGCCTCAAACCAAAACCAACAGATGTCTTTCTTCCTTTTTATCTCAGGTTTCAAAACAGCAATAACAACTGCTCCTTATTCTTTCGATAGAGAAGAAGAGGCCAGTACCCTTAATTGCAGTGTTCTTGTTTTGTCTGATTTGAAACTTTTCTGGAAATATTGGGACCTCACTGAAGATCAGAACTGTAGCTGAATCAATTTTCCAAAAAAAAAAATGTGAGGTAATGGAAGTTGATTTTTCACAAGATTTTCTAGAAAAACTAATATCTACAAATGAATGTTTCTGATCATCAAAATGGGATTCTGTACCGTTGGCCAGAAGCATGGTACGTTGGTAATGTCCGGTCCGCCCACTTTTTCGATGAATAGGGTCTTCGCATGTGGACGGTGGAAATTAATCAAATCGTGTAAACTGGCCTGGACACTTGATTATATAGAAAAAGAATTGTGAATTACGTGGCATGCAGGAATTGGAAAGCGTTGATAAATATGGCATGGATGGACACTGATCGATCCAACCAACCTGGCCTTTGATTTATTCCCTAATGAAACAAATGATTAGGTCAGTCAACCACCACATAGTGGTCAGGTGTACCACCCACTTGCTTTGGTTTTATCAGTATCTGCTTATATTATATACAAATGCAATGCATATATATATGAGAAATTTTTCACTGCCGAGCGGGTATATTTCACGAGGTGTCCGTTCGGCACTCCTGAGCCGTTCGATGCACTTTTGGACGGTTCAGATTAAAACTTTCTCTCTCCTCTCACCCCTCTTTCCCTCTAAATTTGAGCCATCCAAAATCGCATCAAACAACTCGGATGTGCAGAGCGGACACCACGTGGTACCCACCCGGCACTGAAAAATTTCTCCATATGCATATGCTACACCCCCTCCCCCCCCATATGCCGCGCACTTCCTTTGCATATTCTTTCACTTTCTTGAGTGTTCACAACATGCTCTGATAAAAGCTGACTGGAGAGAGAGAGAGAGAGAGAGAGAGAGAGAGAGAGAGAGAGAGAGAGAGAGAGAGAGAGAGAGAGAGAGAGAGAGAGAGACTTCTTTAGAATCTCAATAATTAAGTGCTTAATTATTTGGCCTAATTGTCAAAAAAATTAAAATTACAGGTCCTTTTTTGGTCAGAGAAATGTGTTCATCATCAGGGCAGAAAGTTTCTTGTATTATCGATCGAAGATTGCCGCTTACACCCTGGTCTCAGATCGTAAATTTGTAAGGATATAATGTATGTTCGAGTAGGATATTTCATACTGAGATCAATAATAAGATCGATATGGATAGACTGTTGTGTGAGAGCGAGCTAGCGCTATAATCTTCAATTCATTAAAGTGGATTGTTCTTCCTAGCCTACCGATTGACACACTACTCTAATTGCCACCTTTACAAATCACGTACATATTGTGTAATTATATTTTGTGTGTTATTACTTGTCTTGTACTTGCACACCATATGTCAATGTCGTGCTCAATACTTTACCTCCGAAAAAATACGTCTTCCAAACTTATTAAGTTATGTAATAATCCCGGAAATGGGGGGAAAAAAAATAATTTAAAAATCACTTTAGCTGTGTAATGGACAATGGGTTTGAGATCTCAAGCATTTCATCAGCATGTTTGAATAGTGGATTTATTGAGTCATCCACAAAGCGAAAAGAAGAGAGAAAAATATTTAAAATAAAAAAAAAAACACACATTTTCCCTTACTTTTTTGGTCCCCAAAGTATTTCTGGTATGCCATTTTGGTCTCCAATATTTCAATTGCTAATATTTGGTCCCCAAAGTATCAATTTTGTCTTTAAATGGTCCCTGCGGCTCACTCCGTTCCTTCCCTCCGTCAAATTGGAGGGCAAGTTTGGTATATTGGGAACCAAAATGGCACAACAAAAATACTTTGGGAACCAAAATGGCACAACAAAAATACTTTGGGGACCAAAAAAGAAAATAAAGCTATGGAGGAGGGCGGTGAAATACCAAACTTGCCTAGTAAAAAAAAGTGCATAACATTTTCCCTTTCTTTTAAGTTTAATAATTTTATATCCAAAAAAGTCTAGTAAAAAAAAAAATTTCAAAAAGATGTGCAATCACGAGCTACCTACCCACGTACAAAGGTGAAAGAAATATCGATCTAAAGATTCCAAGTATTGTTGATGGCACTGTCAAATGTGTCTTCACATCTATGATTACCCTATCTACTCTTCTTTTTTACCTAATGATAAATTATTCAGGGGTTTATTGTTTATTTAAACTACACGTGAACTCGACTAAGTTACAATGATTAACAAAACTATCTCTAAGTGTGTGGCCACTGGTCACCTGTATGCTGCCACAAAGAGCATGTACTTTAGGGATTGGAGGGCTAGAGCTTAATAATTAAACATATATTCTATGCAAAATATAAATAACTACAACTCACCTAAAATAGACTTCTAAATGATGATGTCATTTTAGTTATTCTTCAACTTAATTAGGTACGCTCAATAAACCAGGATCGAAACCTCTCGGGTGCAATTAACTACCTTGGTTCCAGATCATGCGAAGCTTTGCTCCAGGTTTAATTGGGCTACTCGCAAGTGAGCAGTGATATTGCACGTAAGCTGACCCAAACACCTGAGTTATAAAAATAATAATAAATTTAAAACAAATAAAATGGACACAAATAAAGAAACATGAAGCTAGCTAGTCGATCTATATTAGTAATTTTGTGGGTATAAATTTTTGTCTGTAGGTTTAGTCCTATAATATATTTGTTTCTCAAACAAATTTGTAATGATACCAATACTCAAGTAAATTTGTAGGACAATAGCTATGACTCGAATCGGACATTGAACAGAGGATCGGGAGCCCCTATGATCACGCCCAAGGGGGTTGCTACGCCGGTCGCTCCCTCCTACCCTTTCGTTTATCAAAAAAAAAATTAGTACAAATCTGCTCCTATTAAGTTCCATGTGCTGCCCGGTCAGTATTATTATTAACTACAAATTGTGGTTGGCATGGTTGTAGGTGTGTGAAGCAAATAGTCCAATAGCATAATTAATTGTTAGGTTCATCCTTCATCACCAACAACATTGAACTTTTCCACAGCTTTGAAAATGGATTCTGGTATCAAAGGCACATATATATATATATATGATCATGTAAATTTTCACACGTATGAAAATTGAAATTTTGATGGCACCTCGAATCTAAAACGAATACAAGTTGTTTGGACCCAATCTGTGCACCCAGTTTGAGTCAGGGCCCTTACGACCCTTGGTCTGGAATTCGAATCTCACTTGTGTGTGCTACAAATTCTTAAGTCAGCTAGATCAGTTTACAAAAGACTTTACCCAAACTTTAATTGGGATCCGCTAGTGGACAGTGGGATTTATCCTCCGAATTATTCGGTCTATTGGTCCAAATACCGAGTTCTCAAGAAACATATCCGTGAAATGAACCAATCACCCTAATATTGCAATTGTATTTTAGTTTTTTTTTTTTTAAATTGTTTTGAACTGGATAAAGAAGACAAGAGTTCCAAGGGGGCAACATTCGATCGAGTCAATGAGAAGGAAAAATAGGAATGAAATAACCTTCACGCTTTTTAGTTTTTGACTTGACTAATCAAATTCTTTGTTCTTTTCGGTGGCTAATTAACGTACTTAATTCCAGTCTGACGGAATTAAAAATCTAATTCGATCTCTTGATATATTTAATTCCTACCACCGCATTTCCCCCCTAGCGATAGCGTTAGCATGTACGCATGCTTATAAGCCAAGATTTAATTAGTTCTCTTGATTTATTTAATTAATTAGTAAGTTACATCTAAATTAATGCTGATATTAGCACTCCAAAGCAAAGATCGATTCACATTTGCTTACAAGCAAAGATTCTGCTAACTACTAAAGAATAATTAATCATGTCTTAGTAATAACAAATTAATGGTGGAGGATATGTATGGAAAATTTTAATTAGGGAATAAAAGAAATGGTCAGTTTGGTTATTTTAAAATTCCAAGTCAATGAAAGAAGCCTAATAACTGCATGGAATTAACCCATCACATGCATAAGTTCAAAATAAAGCCTCTATTCTTGACTGTGGATTACAAGTAACTCCCACAATAATTGATTACTAGTTCTAGTTGATTTGATTTCTTGTTTTGTCAAATGTTGAATAGTGAATTTGACTTTGATCATAATATCACATGTGTTCTTGATTTTCACTTTGGCAAAAAATACGCCTTTACGTACAATCTTTTGAGAGAGTGGAAATCAGGTCGATCAATAATCCATATAATAAGTAGGTGAGATTGATTCTTCGTCCACGGTGTCGACTCCAAAATTTATATTTGTTGGGTGATTCACAAATTTTAAATATTAGTTCGGGTCGATGCGGCTTTGCTTGCCTGAATTTCTTGAGCAGAAGTTATAGAAGAGGAACCTTGCATTGTGATCAGAAGTTTTAGACATTTCTACAATATCTAAACTAAACAGAAGAAACACAAACACTAAATTAATATAATAAACATCATAAAAAGTTTTTAAATTGGTGAATAATTGTCATTCAAAACATCAACATTGTATACATCATGTTGAGAATAGAGAAGGCATTTAAGTTCATCTAGTACATAAAAAAATATATATATAGAATTAAGAATAATTGCATGATAAACAGGAGGAGTATCTTTCATTTTTTGTGGGGTCAACTAACCCCAACCATTGCGTGTGGAATCACCCCTATTCAACACGAAAATGATTACCGTACCGACCAAAACGGACAAAAATCGTACCGACGGCATCGGCTGGCCTCCGAAAAAATATGTACACGAAAAATATATATGTACAATATACACGAAAAATAGGGTGCTTGATCCATGCACCTACACGCATCGAATGCCGTTTATTCCCGCGTAGACCCCCTCGGTTTTTTTTTTAGAATTTTTGGACGGCTCGGATCGGCCGTCTGGTGGCCGGAGGCGGCCGGCCGATACTGTCGGTACGATTTCAATTCATTTTTGGTCGGTACGGGTAGTAGTACTCTTCATCAAGTTTTCATAGTCTGGAAAAAGATCAACACTTTCTTTCCTTGGAACTTAATAAAAAGAGTGAAAAAGAAATAAAATTCAAAAAAAAAAAAAAAATCTCCTTCATTGTTGATTCTTGAATACAGAGGGAAGAAAATAGCAAAACAAAAATAGTTTTCTCTTCCACTTTCGTCCTTGAGTATTTTCCAAAAATAGTAATGAACCTTTACTATTTCTTCCATGTATTACCTAGCTAGTTGCAGGCTTTGACTACCAGGCCCGGTGGAGAGATCCATTTAAGTTTGCGTTTCTTGGTCTTCGTCCACTCAGCTAAAGAAAATCATCCAAATTTCCCATTGGTTCATTTCCTTTTTTTGTTTGTCTCAAAATATTTTTTCCTCTGTTTCCAGATTGAACTGATTATGTATATGAGGGAAGGTCAGAAATTGCATAAATAACAAATTACACACGAAGCTAGCTAGACTGCTCACTCTCCTTGAAGACTCGCACAGTATAGCTGAGATGGTTCTGCAACGGGACATTATATTAGTTAGCGAAAAGAATGCGCCTAGCCGCCCTGTAATGTGTTGGTCGGTTGGACTTATCCTAAGCCACTTAATTTGCGTGCACGTACGTGACCGGACGCAACACGAGCGTCAAAGCGTCTTTGAACATATCTCAAACTATTAAAAAAGTCAGCGAGAGAGCGAGAGGATTGAGAGCGCGTATACAGCCGCAGTACGAGATCGAGAGCGGGAGCACATAGCTTTTTGAGGGAGTATGTGACTACGGATTTATCTGTACGTAGCAGCGTATAAAGTGAGCCCAATGTATGGATCAGTTATTTCAAAGCCCATTGTAACGACATCTGGGCTTTGTTTTCAATAGTCAGGATTAAGGATTCAACGACAGGTTAGATGTTTGTTAGGCCCAAAGGGATTTTTTTTTTTCTCTTCTATTTTTCATTTTGGGCCTTGGGGGAGATACAAAAGGGATTGAACCCTTGACAGGATAAGAAAACAAAAAGGGAGAATGACGGCCAAGGACGTATTTTCTGGGTCGTCATTTTCTTAAAAAAAAAAACCCGAACTTGACGACCATTAGTTTACTGAAGAAAGTTTGTTGGGTCCAGCCCCGGCCCAACCGCAAGGCCTAAGAGGCCTGGGCCTTGGGCATTCCAAAAATTTCAATTTTTAGGGACACTTTAATATTTTTATTATTTAGATTTGAGTAGGACTCTTTTTAAGCCTAAAAGAATGAAAAAAAAAAAAGCCCAATTAGAGGTAATTAGTTAGCCCAACACACCATTCTATAAGCCCAAGTGCCGAATCTATCCTCAAAATCAATTCCCCTAAATCACCGAATACCTCCCAAAAATCTTTTCCCCCCAAACCCACCCCAAAAACTTGACGATCTCGTATTTTGTGTTCGTATGTAATGATTAGTAGAAAACTTTATATTGGCTTGACTTTCTTATGTGATAGTTCCTGCAAAAATTGTTTAGTATTAACTCTTTAAGGGCACACTTATTTTTATTAGGCCTTGGGCACTAAAAACCCTTGGGCCAACATGATTTTAAAAAGCTAAGTTCCGATTCCTCTCGTCGAGACGAATCAACAGAGTAAAAAAAAATCGTCGCAAAATGTACAAACGGGAAAAAAAAAAAAATTGAAACGGAAAAGTAATACGACCAAATCGGAGTGGACCGCTTCTAGATTCTATCCTGTGCCTTTTCATGGTATTGAGATGGGGGTTTCCATGTATACTGTCACATTTTTGATTGGCCATGTGGCCGACTTCGCCCTTGTTCGGTTGTGGATTTTGAGTTGTGTTTTTGAATAAAGGTAGAGAGAAAAATGATTGTGGAGATAGGTAAAAAGTAGAAAGAGATAGAGTGAAAAATGAGAGTAATGATTGAAAAGTTAGAGAGAGAAAAAATAAAAAAGTTTTTTCCAAAATTTTGGGTTTGGAGTTCCAAACCGAACAAAGCCGTGATTGGTCTGCGTACGTGTTTCGTCCGTCTAGATGTTGATAGTTTTGACTCCATCTCTGTAACTTGTGATGCAATTTTGTATTGCCTTCATACTTTCGAGATTCTCTCTTGTAGTCTTGTTTTAAAAGGAGAAAAAAATGGGGGTAGTCAAGCACCTTTTTTAAGTCGCTCTCATTCTGTAATGGTACTCCTTCAGTCGATAATAATGGGGCGTCCGGTCTCGCAAAATGATAACTCAAAAAATAAAACATTTCTTTTAAGAAAAAATTCAAAATTTTTTTTTCCCATAAGTTAAAAGAACTCGTCGATATATCTAGTAAATTGTTGATTATTTTTATTTTTTCTTGTAAAAATTGTATTGTTTTTACATCTCTGTTTTGCGGATCGGACAAACATTATGGGACGAAGTATTTATTTTAGAACTCAACCCCATACCAACCCAACCGGCCGGCTGGGAAAAAATATCAATTATTAGATTTTATTTATTAATCGTCTCTATCCACCATGATGAAATGAATAAATATGAAGGCGGCACATGGAAGGCGGCACATGCGAAAGGACCCACCCCTCTAATATTTGATTTTCGCTTTCGTTTTAAATTAATGATCAGATCTTTTAAAATATGTTTCCCTTTTTTTATATTTTTTAAACCAGCACTTTTTCCAAATGCAAAAATTGAAGACTACAGTTTCGTCATACGAGTGGTATTCCTCCATCCGATCCAGTGATTAATTCGTAAGAGAAAGCAACAATGTCGCTACACCAATTTCATCATAGTATTCCGATTTTTACCGAGCGATGAGGGTAGAACACGTGATGGTATGCTCTGCTAGGCATGACTGTTTGGCTCAGCTAAAGAGTGGCCCGTTTGCACGGTTCCATACCCGCTTTTCTGCCTTTCCCTGCACAACTCCAGATCGTGGGAAAAATCCAACTCCCCCACGGCCCTACGATTGTTGGTGCTCCTAGAGCGACTCACTCCATGATGGGCGTGGTGTTTGGGAGAAGGTTTTTATAAATGCCCTGAGCATCATTGATAGAATGTACGCACGTTGTTTTTTCTTGTCAGTGAGCACTTACATAGTAATCCTCATATTCTAATTTGATCGTCGAAGGGTCCACAAATAGAAACACCATCAGTCATTGGGCTTGTCTTGCAAAATTCCTCGAAGGCTCTTGGAGTGATCATCGGATTTCGGGTCACTGACATATTGGTTACTTGTGGTGCACGGGTGGTGTACTACTCCCTCCATCTCAATTTAATAGTCCATCTTGGAGTGATCATCGAATTTCGGGTCACTAACATATTGGTTACTTATGGTGTACTATTCCATCCGTCTCAATTTAACAGTTCATAATTCTATTTATATTTTTAAAAAATTAATTATATTAATAAATTAATAATAATGAATTTTACATTTAATATGAATGATATTTATAATTTGCACCCGCAACCAAACAACACCGAATCTCCGCCCCAATCCAAAAACGGCATGAGCGCAGTGAGCACACGGGATTATAACTTACCCAACCACGGTTAACTAACTCCACCACATCACATCTACTATATATAGCTAGTCCCCGGCGAACTGTTCTCTCGTGCTCTTCCAGTGGGGTCATTCGGTTCCCCCCTCCTTCCTCTCTCTCTCTCTCTCTCTCTCTCTCTCTCTCTGGGGTTTCTGTCTCTCCTATCCATGGCTGACGTGGAATACAGATGCTTCGTCGGCGGCCTCGCCTGGACAACCGACGACCAGGCCCTCGAGCGGGCCTTCTCTCAGTACGGTGAAGTCCTCGAATCGAAGGTCGGTTAGATCCACGTCCATCGGATCCGTCCGTTGACTCGACCGATCTGTGTTCTCTGTTACTACTATCTCTCTCTGGTTTTACTGTTCTCTGTTAACTCACATCATCATCATCATCATATATGTTACTCTACTCACTTTTTTCCCCTTAATCGGTACGTTCATCTCGAGATGAAGATCGATCGATATTTCTTTTTTTACTGCCTCCGTACTAAATTGCTTGTCCTGTACGCTTAGCCGTATAATTTTTGGATCAGAAAATAAAATACTTATCGTACATAAATTAATTTGGCGTTAAGAAATTTTAAAAATTGTGCACGAATATATTCGGGCTCCGTTTCGGAACTTTAAATAAGTCTTTATTTTTTAAGAAGGTAATTTCAAACTCAAAAATAATGTGTTTACGTAAATAATTTTCCTATCAATATGGATCTAGTTTGATAGATTTCATCAAGATCTTTAATACGGTGTAAAAAAAATTAAAAAATTATTTTTTATTTACATTATTTTTTATTTATATTATTTTTTAGTTTGAAAATGTGAAATATGTTATTTATTTTTTAAGAAGTTTTCTAGGACGGAGTCTCTATTTTTCTGATCTAAAAAATTGCTTTTTTTGTGGTGGATAAGCAATTTGGGCCGAAGAGAGTAGATTTATTATTTGTTTAGTGTGTGGATCCGATTAGATCTGATTGATTTGTGGCTGTTATTGTGTTTTTTTAGATCATCAACGACCGAGAGACTGGCAGATCGAGGGGGTTTGGATTCGTGACGTTCAAGGACGAGCAATCGATGAGGGACGCAATCGAGGGGATGAACGGCCAGGACCTCGACGGCCGTAACATCACCGTCAACGAGGCTCAGTCGCGTGGCGGCGGAGGAGGTGGAGGTGGTCGTGGAGGAGGTGGATATGGTGGTGGAGGAGGCGGACGTGGCGGAGGCGGATATGGTGGCCGTGGAGGCGGTGGATACGGAGGTGGAGGTGGTGGATACGGAGGCGGTGGCGGTGGCGGCAGATATGGAGGTGGTGGGGGTGGATACGGAGGCAGTGGCGGCGGCGGTCGTTACGGAGGCGGAGGCGGCGGAAGGTACTCGAGTGGTGGCGGTGATTCGGGTGGAAGCTGGAGGAATTAAGATTGAAGGGGGTTTGGGTTTGGTCATTTGTGGCTTTTTTTCCCTAGTGGTTCTGTTTTGGGTGCTATTCTCTTGTTCCGGGTGTTCTGTCATGGTGTTACTGTTCTCGTTTGGTTGCTTCAGTCACTGTACTGTTTTTGACCGATTGTTTGCTGGTTTTGCACTTTACGTTTCCGATATCAAAAAGAAGTTTCGATGAATGAAAGCAAATGAATTGAGTTGGACTTCAAATGTGGTTTCCTTTCTCAATCCTGCCTGTATACTTCGTGTGTGTTGTGAGATTTGTTTGGATGAATGAAAGCAAATGCATTGAGGGCGAAGGGGGCAGTGCTCGAAGGCGGGGGTGCCCTGATATAAATATACTTGCTATACGCAGCAGCCAATGGAACTTGTAATTAGGGGTGGCAAATTGAACCCAGACCCATTAACAAACCCAGACCCATCAACTAAAAAATAGACCCAATCCAACCCATTTATTAGTTGGGTAAGAATAGGTCCAAACCCAGCTAACCCATTATTAATTGGGTCTTAATTGGGTATCAATTGGGTCAACTTAAATGACCCAATGGGTCATGAAACTAACCCACCAAAATTTCTCCTCAACCAGTCAAGAAATCGAATGTCCATTCTGGCGGAGAATCCGGGGAAATAAGTTTTCCCGTCTATTTTCCAGCAACCCACCCCCTCCCTCCCTCCCTCCCTCCCTCTCTCTCTCTCTCTCTCTCTCTCTCTCTATTCTTTTGTGCTCTTTCTCTCTCTCTCTCTCTCTCTCTCTCTATTCTTTTGTGCTAAATTACACGCGTCTAAAAATGTTTTGAACGGTCCGGATTAAAAACCAATTGTGAAAGGTAATAATTATTTTGACTAGGTAAAATTGAAAACACATCTCATCCATCGATTACGCGAATGAACTGGTGAAATTGCCCTCCGCCGTGAATAAATTTCTCTCATGGTAGTCCCGCATGGGATTTAGATTAAAGAGTTAAGTGACTTATTTTTTTATCCTTATTCAAATTTATTTTGGTTTTGCGTCAAACTTTTGTGACTTATTAATCCTTTTCGACGAGAGGAATCGAAAAAGTAAAAAAAATTGATCGAAACTTATAATTTTTTAAATAAAGACAAAAATAAGTCAATAAGACAAAAATTTACTTATTCTTGTCTTTCTGAAAAAATTTATGAGTTTCGATCATAATTTTTTACTTTTCCGATTTTCCTCGACATGACAGGAGGAATCTAAAAAGTAAAAAATTATGATCGAAACCTAAATTTTTTGAATGAAGACAAAAATAAACCAATTTTTTCGTCTTTATCCAAAAAAAATGAATTTCAATTGTAATTTTTTACTCAAAGAGTTTGACAAAAACAAACACAAATGAAGAGTGCAAACCGAGTTCCGATCAAAATCTGCATTTTTTTTTTAAATTGCTTGAATGGAAAATTTGATATATCCATCTTGTTCGTCTCCTCGAGACGGTTCGGATAATGGTATAATAAGCCTCCGTACGATGTCGGGTTAGATCACATGCATCGATCAAAGTTTTGAATGTGTGAGCTTACCACACTCTATAATTTTTCATTTGGCATGAGATTGAGGATGAGGCGACATCACGGAGAGAGAGATGAACCAGAATCAGCAATTTTTTAGTATGTAGTATTTAATTGGGCTAATGGGCGGGTCGGGTTGGGTTTTAGATAAATGGGTTGGGTTTGGGTATGGGTAATTAGACTAATAATTAATGGGTCTAAATGGGTCAATGACCCATTAAAGACCCAACCCACTAACAACTTGCCCAATTTGACCCAAACCCGCCCGTTTGCCACTCCTACTTGTAATCTTTCTCTCATCCGATACAATACTAGAAACTAGTGTGTGCCTCGAAATGTTCTCTAACAATCTGTCAAGGAACGAAAAAAGTGGAGACAAGGTTTATTGAAAACCATGCACAAGAGAGATAAAAGTTTCTGAGAACCCCAGAGAACAAAACTGTATCTTGCATATTTGTTTTCTGTTCTATTGCACATTGTGTATTCGTTGATTTGGCCGAATTCCCAAGATGGTTTTGTTTGTTTAGCATTTTAGCTTAGTTTAGTTTAGTTTTGGTAGTGGGGGGAAAGAAAAATAGAGTAATAATTGAAGGGAAGGGGTATTGAGTAGAGAGAGATAGAGAAGAATGACAAAATAATAATTGGAGAGATATGGTAATGATTGAAAAAAGAAAGAGAGTAATGATCGAAAAACAAAATTAAAATGGCAACCAAATACTACTTCCGTCCCTTTTTGAGTGTTCTGCTTCATAATTTTAACTTATTAAAAAAATATCATCATTATACCTTTCACATCAATATTTTCCTCAACTTTTTCTACTTACCATAATCATTATACTTTTACTCACCAACTTTTCAAAATAAAATATACTTTTAAGGGCAAAATGGAAAATTCACCAACTTTTATCCACTAACTTTACAAAATGGACACTTATTAAGGAACAGTCCAAAATGAATACCGGACTCTAAAAAAGTTACGGAGGGAGTAGTATTGTAGTACTTATGTTAAAGCGTACAACAGGCTAGATATTCTTTGTACTTAAAATGAGGAGGCAGATCCTCAGCTGTCTTAGAGCATCTCCAACAAACTCAAACTATTTCTAGCCATTTAAGAGCATCCGCATCAGACTCAGCAAATTTTAGACCAAATTACTCCATAAAAAGTCACTTTATTACTTTAACTAGTCACTTTATAAATGCCTACTGCATCAGACTCTCTATTTATATTTATTAGACTCTCTATTTTAATTTAATTTATTTTGTTTGAAACAAATTGGAACTAGCCGTTACCCAACTGTTGGGATTTTTTATCGTTGGATTTTTTATTGCATCCCAACGGTTGGATTTTTTACCGTTGGATTTTGTGGCATCAGAACTCCTCCATATATATTTCTTCTCCTATATACTACTACTTCCACTAATTCTCCATCTATCCACAAGTCAGTTTCCTCACAAACAGCACCTGTTCTTGCATTCCATCAAGGAGAACGATTCTAGCTTCATTTTCTTAACATGGATCTTGAGTCTCTAGATAATATGATTCTATATGATTCCGACTCTGACTCCGACGATGATTTGGAGATCATTACAATAGCTGCCATGGAAGCACAACGGTTGGAAGCCGAGAGTTCATCATCGCGACGAAGTTCTACTCAACCTCGGAATTTCATTCGGCGTGATCATTTGGGGGGACATCAGAGGGTCTTTCTCAACTATTTTAATGATTCACCAGTATTTCCACCCAAGATTTTTCGGAGGAGATTTCGAATGAATCGATCTCTTTTTCTCCGTATTGTATCAGAGGTGGTAGCTCATGAACCATATTTTGTCCAAAAAAGAAATAGTGCTGGAGTGTTGGGTTTGTCTTCCCTCGTGAAGATAACTGCAGCAATTAGATTGCTCGCTTATGGAATAGCTGCAGATGCTATTGATGAATATCTAAGGATCGGAGAAAGCACCGCACTAAAATGTCTCAGAAAATTTGCCAAAGCAATTATTGCAATTTTTTCTGATGAGTCACCAAATAACAATGACATCGCTAGACTACTTGCGATTGGCGAAAGTCGTGGTTTTCCTGGAATGTTGGGTAGTATTGATTGTATGCACTGGACATGGAAGAATTGCCCAACAGCATGGAAAGGTATGTATACTGGACACGCTCATGAACCAACTATTATTTTAGAGGCGGTAGCTTCATCTGATCTTTGGATATGGCATGCCTTTTTTGGGTTACCTGGGTCTAACAATGATATCAATGTACTAGAGAGGTCTTCTGTATTTAGTGAGCTTGCTCAAGGGCGTGCTCCTCCGATTAATTACACTGTTAATGGTAATGACTACACAATGGGATATTACCTCGCTGATGGTATATATACACAGTGGGCAACATTTGTGAAAACAATTCCATGTCCACAAGGAAACAAGAAAAAATATTTTGCCAAGGCCCAAGAGGCAAATAGAAAGGATGTAGAGCGAGCATTTGAGGTACTTCAAGCACGTTTCGCGATTGTGCGTGGACCTGCACGATCTTGGAGTCTCAAGACTATTAAAGATATTATGAAGGCTTGCATAATACTTCATAATATGATTGTCGAGGATGAGCGAGATGAATATGTAGTTCAAGATATGGACTATGAACAAAGTGATAAAGTTCCTCCAATAGAAGTTTTGCAAGAGCAATTGCCTGACGTTATGGAATTCATTCAGCGGCATCGTCGTATTCGAGACAGAGGAGCTCATTCTCAACTCAAAGCGGACCTCATTGAGCACTTGTGCCAATTACATAGCGAATCATAGGAGATTGTAACTAGGGATAGATGGAGCTTGGTGCAATCAGTCATGGAGAGGAGCTGTGGCTTGGGCATCCTTGTCAATTTTGTCTTTTGTTCAAGAGTAGAAAGTCAGAAGAGTGTTTGTAATGTTGCTAAATTTGTGATGTATTAGTGTTTCATATATGTAGTTATGTTTCTGTTTCCTAAAAAAAAAAAAAAAAAGTTACGTAATGGCATGCACTCATATTCTTGTAAGGAACGGAAAAAACAGAGCCCCAATTTGCAATTCCAATGTCATTTTCATACCCACACTAAACGCTGTGATCATAATACATAAAAGCATCTCTAAGTTTTCATACCTATACAAAAAGGTCATGATCATATTACATAAACATCTGATCATAATACATAAGCATCAGGTCTTCATAATACAAAAGCATCCTAGCATTCATACACATATTAGCATCATCCTAATTTCAAAAGTAAGAAGTTCAGGATCCCAAAAACATATGTTCCAAAATAGAGTAACTATCATAATACGCCTTGGTAGTCAGATTTCTCCACTTAACTTTTGTTTTTTCGGCTCTCAACAATTTCCATTTGGCGCTGATGAATATACTCTTGTTGCATTGGAGGCATGCCACTTGTATCCAACATCATGATTCTCGCCTCCTCTTTCAACTGTTCCATTTAAGCTTTTCAGCTTGAAGACCATATGATATCTGAAGCAGTTCAAGCTTCTTCTCATTTGCTGCTTTCTTATCTTCTTTTAGCTCATTCAGAACCTGCACAATTGGAGCAATTGCATGATCATTGGTCTTGTTTTTCTTCCGCTGTTCCTTTGCAATCTTATTACCTATCGGTCTCTCCACTTGGATAATCTCGTCTGCGACATCCTCTTGTGGGTTGACTAGCTCGGCTAACGGTGTTGCACCAGTTCTACCTCTTTTTGGTTTTTTCTTTTCACATTCCTGAAACCATTTTGGTTGATGTTTCAACACATCCCAACAATGCTCGAATTGAAATGCAAAGTGTTTCACATCCAGATCTTGGTACATTTTTTTTGCCTCCCTGATCTGAAGAGTAAAAACCAAAAAATCTATTAGTGAAAGTGTATTCTCAAATGATCAGTTTCTTTTCTATTCTCAGTTTTCGTATTCTATCATAGCAAGTCCATCAACGAAGAAACTAAATCACCTTACACCATTTACCCCTCTTAAATATCGGCATAGTATTTGACACAAATCTTTCCTGGATCAGTTTTCGAACTATAATCATGCGAACCTAGTCTAGTCACAACTGCAGCTTCTGCCTTGTATAACAGTTGCAGATAATAAAATGCTACTGGAAGTGTGGCATTATATGACTTTGGTGGAAGTTTTGGTTGCTACTTGATGATGAGATACCTAAAATTGTATTGAATCACTTCCTGCAGTTGAAATTTATGCCAATGATTAAAGTTTCCTTGCCACTATGGTCCTAAAACTCATGTGAGCTTATTCTATACATAGAATAGACCTTACTCAATCAGATATAATATTGTTCAATGTCAATTACAGTTGAAAAACATGACAGCAGCTGTTGGAGAAAAATCATCCGACCAACTTCAGATTTGGCAGTCTTGTGTTCAACCTCTGTTGATAAAGAAACTAAATCCATTTAAGGCAAGTTAATTGAATGAGCAGTCACAACTAAAAAGCAGTTACAACTAATGGATACCTTGTCTTGCTCAGTCATACCACTTTGATGCGCCGCTTCAATTTGGGCCAAGTACCCACAAAACTTGTTAGTGCTAAGTTGAATTGTTGACCAACGATTCATTAGTGAATTGTCATTGCGTTCACTAGTGAAGGTCTTGTTCTCGTGGAAGAACTCCCAAACCCTTGTCCAAAATGTCTTATGTTTTTGGCCATTTCCCTGAACCGCATCCAAGCTAATATTGAGCCAAGCAGATACAAGCATATTGTCTTCTTCTATGCTAAAGTTACCACCGCGTTTCTTTGCCACTGGTTCTGTTTCGACAGAGATTTGAGACTCTTTTTGTGCCACTTGACCAACTTGGCTCACATACTGAGACTCCATAAACTGATTGCCAAGGTTGGACCCGTCATGGATGAGATTGGAAAAGAAGGGGTCCTGAAGTGAATCCATCCTTGCTACAATAACAGAGTAAAAGAATAAATATGG
This sequence comes from Rhododendron molle, assembly GCA_025413875.1. Taxonomy (NCBI): domain Eukaryota; kingdom Viridiplantae; phylum Streptophyta; class Magnoliopsida; order Ericales; family Ericaceae; genus Rhododendron; species Rhododendron molle. The sequence continues at coordinate 52,293,703 of CM046398.1, forward strand.
CAACTCTTACTCTCCACCTTCACCAAATAAATCACCCACCACCATAAGAACAAGCTGGAGAAAAACGCAGGAATCTATACCATGAAAAACAAGCAGCAAAACCAAAAACAAGCATTAGCAGAACCAAATCAGACCCAAAACGGAACAATGACGTTTGCACTGATTAAATTTCTCTCCCTTAGATTTGTTGTTCAGAGGTAAAAAAAAAAAAAAACTAACTAAATTTCTCCATACGCAACTACAGCAAAGTTACTAATGGCAGAGGCCTAATAATACTTAACCTAGCTTTTTTGCAGTGATTAAACTAATACGTTATTGATTGACCAAAAAAAAAAAACTAATACGTTATTCTTTTCTTTCCCGAGAGTTATTCTATTAGTATCTGATTTGGTATAGGAGTATATATTTTCTTGTTCCAATTCGTGCAGACTTGTGGAAATGAGGCAATAGATCCTGCTGAATGTAGTTAGAGTTAGCAATGGCTGCCATTAGGTTTTCTATTTCGAAATCAGTCTGTTCATCCATTAAACCCTCTTTGAGAATCGCAAAATACAAAGATGGGATTGACTTTAGACCATCATTTACTTTACTATACCCTAACAACTATAGAAAAGAATCTGGGAGCACTTGAAGAGCGGTTTTGGAATGATAGGTTTGGAATCACTTTCTGGTTATCAATATAATAGGACCAATTTCGTTGGTTCCTTTTCGCCCACACCGTCGAATCTGCGTTTGGGAAGCAATGCTTCTCCTGCTGCAATCAGCCCCATGCTGAATTGCAGGTTGTATTCATCGTTCTTCGGTGGAAAAGGGGATAAAGCCAGGGACACGGAAGTTTCAGCTGTCTCGGGTGGAGGTGAGCCTGCTGTTGGTGAAAGTGGGAGTGGTGGTAGTGATATCGTTGATATGGCTAAGGATACTTGGAAGTCGACTGTAGAGACTATCACTTATTTAGGGGAAAGGGCTAAAGATGCCTCTAATGAAGTAACTCCTCGTGTTCAACAGGTGCTTGAATCACATCCCGATCTTAGAGACGTCATTGTTTCGGTTAGTGGTACTTTGACTAGCATCCAGAATAACATGTATACTTAAAAACTTAGGTGCATCGCCTTACGTTAATGAATTTGTTTCCTTGGCTCAATAACTTTTATTAGGACAACACTCGACAATCGAACACAACGGCTAAAAATCCAGTTCAACAAAGCCCAACATGCACTTGTACTATTATAGACATAGACTCCAATCCTATATGAAAGGTACAAGATATTTTGCAGAACTCCACGGAGTAATTGAATACTTGTGAGAAACACTATCAGGGCAACAACCACCGGAGTACCTCTTTGCAGATTACTAGAATTGTTGATAAAAAAAAACGCAAATCAGACTCTTAACCAAATTTTTTATGAACACTGCTAAAACCTAGAAATTCTAGAAAGAAGAAGCTTTGGACACATAACACAATGAGGGGTGAACTCTCACAAATCACTGTTGTACACACCACACATATGTGCCTACTTCATTACCAATATCACAGTGAATACGAAAAAACAAGCTTTAGACTTCTCAGTGAATACCAAAAATCATAAAACCTGGACCTGTAGAAGTGTAGCATTTAGTGGTCCTTTTACTAGAAAAATGTCATTGACACCTTATAACAAATACCTTGTAGGCAGAACACAATCTCTACTGAACCAACCACAAAATCATAGAGGAATTACCCAAAAAAATCATACACAGGGAAGGGTGAATACATGCCTGTTTCATCACCAATTTCACACCGTATATCAAAAGCCAAAAAAAAAAAAAAATCCCGTATAGGGAGATGGAGATAAACAAGAATACCTTCAGTTTGATGAGATTCAAGGATGGAAGAGAGAGAACGAGGGAGAGAGAATAAGGATCAGTTATGGCTATATGTTCCATATTGGCGCCAGATGCTGCTCCAGATTGGGCGGGAGGAAGGATGCGAGTGTACAATCCCTCGGTGAAACACACGAGCCACTGTAGCTCTTGCTACTCCTCAGGCTTCTTCCACGAGGCTGATAACGCAGGATTTTTGGGGGTTTTTTAAGAGATGGCTCGCTACTTTAGTTTAGAAGAGGGAGTAGAGAGGGAGATGTGGATGCCCTAAGCAAGGAATTATCTCAAAAACTGGATTAGCTAGCCACCAAAAGGTTGAGGTCTCCAGCAGCCAAGGCAATTAGGCTATGCAAATTTAAAAAAAAAAAAATTAATACAAAACAAAAAAGAAACAGATTGCCGTCTTCTTCATCTCTTCAACGCCACCACCATCTCTATAGCAGCCACCACCTGCCATACCCACCTCTCTCTCTCTCTCTCTCTGCCACAAATCAACAAACCCAGGGAGAAAATTAAAAACTAATTCAGATCCTGATAAAGTCCAAAAATGAGATCCACACATATTACACACACACACACACGCATATTGTGGTGGACATTGCTCGGTGGATGGACCCGGTTGACACGGCTCGGTGAAGGGGTCCGGTTGTGTGGTGCACGTGGCTCGGTGGGGGACCCTGGTGGAGGCCACTTAACCGCTACAAGCTCGACCCATAGATATGTTGCACTGGTGGGTCGGCGGAGTGAAGTTTGGTGAGTGTGTGCCGAACCGGACCCGCCGAAGAGAAGTGTTCCATTCCAGTAAAGCCGTTGCTCCGTACACAAGTCATGGAATCCGGTTCGGCGACGCACCCCCCAACCAAGTAGCAGTTACCACGAGCTCACGTGTAGCCGGACTGATGGGTTCGGCGGGACTGCCAACCACCGAACCATATCGACTCCCTGACTTATAGAGGAAGTCAGGGGTGGAGTCGGTTGAATAGGAAACGTGTCATTAATCCCACAATGGTAGGAACGGACCGTTAGGGATCATGACGAGTCTAACTTTACGGGATTGGATTTGGATGCCATAGTGGGCGAACCAATCACCGTGCACGTGGTGTAACCGCGTAGTTTGGACTCCACCTTTCCCCGCCTATAAAAGGAGTGGTGATGCTGAGGAATAAGGTACGCAATACTCAAGCTCTCAAACCCTAAAACTCAAACTCAAATACTCTCCTCTCCTGTGACTGACTTGATCGTCGGAGTGGCTATTCCGGACCACCACCACGATCCGGGCTCGGGCACTAACGTGTGCTTTTTCTGTGTAGATATCGACCGAGATAAGCCACCCTAGCCATCTCAACACTCAAGGTTCGATCGGAGAAAGCATAGCACCACACACACACACACACATATATATAAACAAACGGCGGCCAAGAAGGGGTTTTGCTAGGATCTGGCCATAGCCGACAACGGCAACGACGGCCGATGACGGTGACAACCAAAACGACAGCCATATCCGTGAGAGAGAGAGAGAGAGAGAGAGAGAGAGAGAGAGAGAGAGAGAGGAGGGTGACTGTGAGATGAGGGGTTTTGTTTTCGCCAGAATATCTCGAAGTACGGCAACAGATTTTACCTTCGTCGGAGCAAGCAGATCTAGCTCGTCGGAGGCCGTCGCCCATCTGTTTCCGGGGAGAGGGGCTGAAGCGAGCCTTCCGTACTCGCTAGGCTGGGCGAGGCGGTCGAGCGAGGGGCTCAACTGGCGAGTCCCAACTGAGGCTGCTGGAAACGGGAAAATGAGAATTTTCTCGCCAGTTAGAGGTCGCCGGAGCTCCAAGCGATGCTCCTGGAGATGCTCTCACAAAGGTACTGGGGCACCTAGTGATCTTGAGTTCTCATAGCCTATAGGTCACACTTGATGAATCAAACAACTTATACTGTAGATCTTGTTAGTATCACCCTTTTCACATTTGCCAAGGAATATTCAGCATTTTCTTTGGAAATATTGTCGTGAGATTTTGCCGACGGGATTTGCGCTTTATAGAAAGAAGGTTGTATATGACCCAAGCTACCCAGAGTGGGGGAGATTCGGATCCATAGTTCATATGTTCTGTGACTGCCCACTGGCACGACAGGTTTGGATCAATTCATCTGTGAATGTGGATTTTGGGCTCTCTTGTTTTAATTCTTTTGTTGGCTTGTGGGATTTTCTGGTATTGCATTGGCAACATGCGCCAAATAAAGATTGGTTGTTATCGTTAGCAGCATCGTTATTATTGCAGATATGGAAGGGAAGGATAGTGCGTGCATGTTTTGAACAGAAGGTCTGTCTTCCAAGGGTGCTGCTAATCAAGAGAGCTGTTGATGGCCTTCAAGAGTTTTTAACTGCGAACCAACCAGTTGTGACTCCGTTAGCCACGGCTGGTATAGGAACTGGAAACTTAATGGCTACGGCCGCCTCTTGATTCTTTTAAAATTAATAATGTTGATGGTGCATGGAAAAAGGGAACATTGAAAGGGGGGGTTTGGTGTTGTGATGAGGAACAGCCAAGGGGAATTTGCTGCTGCTGAGATGGAGGGTTCTTCACGAGTTTTCAAGCCCACCAGTTGTAGAAGCGTTAGCAATTCGACGAGGAGTGCTTTTGGGATTACAACTTGGCTTATGCTCGGTGGTGTTGGAGAGTGACTCTCAAGCTGTTATCAACATGTTACATGGCCAATCTGTGGAGGGCCATGAGCTAGGAGTCATTCTTCATGATATCAAGGGTTTGGGTTGGCGGTTCCATGTTGTGTCTTTTCTTTTGTTCGCCGAACAGCTAATTTGGTTGCTCATGTGCTGGCAAGTAAGAGTGTAGTTGGTTTGGGATTTAGTCTTTAGACTGATTTCCCGCCGTCATGGTTACTTGGGCTCTTATTAAGGAACGAGTCCTCCGGTTGATGTAATTTGGTCATTTGTTAATAATCTGTTATAGTCTTTGGCACAAAAAAGAAAAAAGTATCATGAATCAAGGTAATAATTACTGTATATTAAGTGAACATCAAAATCACGGAGAGGATTTATCATGAAATGAAATTCCGTCACACTGAAACACAATTACTTGTGCGATCATACATTAATTGATATTTGATCAAGATAAATTTGACATGGTTAATGAGTTCAGTGAATTATAAAGAATCAAGAATTCCGTAGGTCCGAAAAGAGCCCACAAACAATATAAACTGAAAGCTCCAAGTCCATTTTCAGGACAGAGAGGAGCTGCTCTCCCTGACAAATAAGACCCAACCCAAAACGAACTACACCGGTTGGATTGTCGATGACTCACAGTTCGTATCTGGCTATCTGCTATTTCAGGGGATATACGCACCACGTGAGCATGGTCACCCCTGCCACACCTCGCCCCAAAAATATCTGGTTCGACAACCTTTAACTGCAGTTAGTTACCAGTTAAAACATAATCACCTGTTTGGTTGCGAAAATTCGTCTAACGACCAACATGTTTGATTTTGGATAACTTGATAAGAGTGGGGTTATAAGGAGAAATATAGGGTGCCCACATATTTTCAAGTAATGTAGTTTTCAAGTTGGTAAGTTTTCCTGAACTGGGAAGAAGAGTAACAGATGTAGATCTTGTTATTTATGATATAAACAGGTTCTAAGACACATTCATGTAGATTTCCACGTTGGAAAACTAACCTGTAAGCATTCTGCTTTGGCATAGTCTTTAGTACTTTAGTTTCAAAAGTGCTGAACTATTGACTTTTCCTGCAGCACGATACAACAATGGTAGTAAGAGTTTGCAGTGGAGTACTGTCTTTGGCTAACCCGAAAACTCAAAAGTCATACTTCTGGATCTAGATTTGGGTGATCTGTATTTGTTATGCCTTGAGCAAGTCCACCAACTGAATTGAGGATTCTTATAATAATTGACATAAAACAAATTCTATGCATTGTCTTGCTTATGTTGTAATTGCTTTAAAAATGGTATGCCAATTGGTTCAACTAAGACCTCGTAATACACTGACCATCAGAATTCTAGCTTGGAAGTAGCCTGTAGGTAATGTTGCAAAACACAATCGGCAAATTTCACGAATATGTCCTATACAATATTATTGCACTTTCTGAATAACAAAAAAGAAGAATCAGAGTGCACGGAATGTATAGACAGTTTATAGTAGCCAAGCATGCTCAATATTGCAAAATCAGTACTTTATTAACTTTGTCTACTGGTTCATACCACTTCCATTACACAAGGCAAATAGGTCAAGAAACATCTAAAATTTGAATGATAAAATCTCGGATTTGTAACTGGAGATCGAGTTAAGGAAGAGCAAGAGTTGTTCAATCCAAGTTGATCACAAGATCTATCTCCTTATCAGTTCAAGATATTACTCCACATCTGTAATAAATGGCTGTGACACATTACCTTTTCCAAATTGCATCAAATTTATGTAGCTAGTTTATGACAGAAAAATTGGTGAAAATAATATTTACAGAATGAGGAACTAAAGGTTCACAAGACAGATAATCAAGAGTTATATGGAGAAAACCCCCTTCATTTTGCACGCAATGTAAGAATAAGAAAACTTCATAAGATAATCATGCGTGAACATCAACATCAATCAAATACCTTCTGTTTGAGTCAGTCTTCAACAGTGGTGTTTCAATCCTTCCTACACTTCCAACGATCCAACAAAAGTTGAAAACCCTGAGTACGGGAACAGTAGCTGCAATTTTATAGGAATTTTATGGTGAAGATCAATGTCTGTGAAATTACATGTACAAAGAAGGTAAAGGTGAACACATTGTGATGGAATAAGTAAACCAAATTTAAACCTAGTGGGTTAGCTGCTAAAGTTTCGAGAAAAATGCTACTCAATGATCATTCGGCAAGGTATGGAAAGTTATATCAGAAAACAGCTTGTCAAATATGTGTCCCCAAAGGCTAAAACTATTCTGTAAGAGAATGCACCAAAGTGATAAAAGAGAAAAATTGACTACCAGAATGTTCTTCCCTAAGAATAACAACATAACAAAATGATGATAGGAGAATCCAAGACCCACTATATCTTGTGCACCAACCTCTGAATCTTTTGACGTTAACGTATATGAATATAAGTGTAAGCAATGGTCGCTTTAAAACATTTTGATACTTCTAAGAACTTCCCTTTCTTAATTCCTAGCCAACTGTAGTCCAGTAACGAAAAAATGATCTTTCATCAAACATAAATATCTGGAACATTGGCACAGCTGCAAGAAAAGAATGCTGATTCATACATTTGCTGTCCAAGAAATTTACTTTGCATTTCTCGGATGGCTCATCTTCAATTGAATGCAATATCTTACCCAATAAATATAAGCCACCGAGGCATCATCAACTGAGAAAGCATTTGCTTATTAGTTAAGGAAAACTCACGGACAGGCATTACATATTGCCTGTAAAACTTTCCCTTGAGATCCTACATGCGAAGTAGATATAAACAAGTGCCAGAAAAGGAAGCTACTTGTCCATCTTAAGGCTCCGTTCAGCTGTCGGGAATATCGTATGGGTACTTGGTTCCCAGGAAAAGTGAAGTGAGGTGGAGTAAAGAAAAATAAAATTTATTTTCTTGTGTGTGTTCTTTGGACAGAAATCTTGCAGGAAAACAAAAATTCTTTCATTTTGGCAAGACCTATTTTGCAGGAAAGTGTTTCCTAAAGGGAAAGTTGAAGCTATAAATCATACAACTTTCCTGATAACTGAACACACAGAAAACTACAGGAAAGTCGATTTTCCCATCCTTTCCGTGCAACTGAACGGGGCCTAATAGTGGTCGTTTAATACTAGTTAACAGGAACAGAACGCCCTCCTGCTTTTTCCGCACCAATTACAATGAGTTTACCTTTAAACGTAGATTGTATGGTTTCACAAGCAAGTTTAGGGCCAAGTCACCGCTTCCTGCTTTGTTTAGGTTACAATGAGTTTACCTTTAAACGTAGATTGTATGGTTTCACATGCAGGTTCAGGGCCAAGTCACTGCTTCCTGCTTTGTTTATCTGTTGGTTGGTGACTTCAGAGACTGCTTAAATGGGAAGGGGTGGGAAATCATGTTAGGAGGTCCTTAAACCATACCTAATCACTAAAAAACATAACCAAAGGTATAAAAAATTCTCCAACCAACCTATACACATATAAATGGCCTTGGATCATTTAAGAGCCAAAGGTCACCCAACCTCTCCAACATGGATGAAGGACCACCAGCAGGCAGCAGCAGTACTAAAGATCTCTGGGAGAGGGAGGGAGAAGAATACACAAGCTACTTTCTGTATAAGACGTATGGGATGATAAGGATTCCAAGTATCAGAAGGAATGTGTCTCGATTTTTTGGCTTCCCTTCTTATCGTACAAATTCCTGGAATGTTGATGGTGCCACTTTCAACAAATTATCACCACAGCCCCATTAATTGGTAGCCGGAATCCCCATGACATGACTTGTGCAACTTGATTATTGGGGCAACGATTACTATCTATTTTTCCAGTTTCAACCGATAACAAGAATAGTTAAAAGTTAAAACTGGCACAAAATGAGATACTTTTGTGTATAAGCAACAGGTATCCTTGGACATTTTGGTCCAGCAAACACATGTTTTACAGTCCAACTATATGGATTTTAAGTTTAAGTCTTCTCTGCTTCTCTGAGAAAGGAGTTGTGGCAATCCAGTGAACAGTAAATAGCACTTTTAGCATGAATGACAAGATCCACACGACAAAACATAATGAAGATATATAAGAGAATCATCATGGAAATCTTGCTAGATGAGGCTTTTCTAATATTTTCCATTCTTGTCCTTTTTAGCTCCTCATTTTCAAGAGTTTATCCAGCAGATTCTATGAGGAATTGAACTCAAAGGGAGTCTAATTGCAAGATCTTATCTAACATAGGCCCAAAGGTTGCGACTACCCTGGTCCACTTGCAGCTGAAAGCCAACTGGTACTACACTGCCAATTGTGAGAAATCTGATACTGGAACAGATTTCAATAAAATTTGAACATTGATATATTAGGTTCCTCAAAGAGATGGTCATTTCTTCCACTGAGTCCACCAGTGAGAATCTTTTGTTTTGGGGGATATGAATATATTCTCCTCTTTGCGTCATAGACATTTAAGCAGACGACTATGCTTCAGATAGCATGAATTATTGTACAAATTTGTTGCACTGAGTTCACAACACAGTTAGCACTTAGCAGTGATTTGCATATGAATTCAAGACCATCTAAGAAATGAGGGGAAGGAGAACTAACGATCTTCATGGAGTGTGCAGGACTATTGCCATTAAAATTGGCCAATAATTGGTACCAATTGCCAGAATGATAAGGGTGAACATTACCCTCCCTCTCATTAGTCGAAGTGGTGTAGGGACCATATAATTTGGTGTAGGGACAACAGAAATTCTGTTGTCCTTACATCACAAAGTGTAATGATTTGGCGGTTCCTACACCAGACCAATAAGGAGGGTAATGTTCACCCTCTTTTAGGGAAGGTGAACAAAATCATTCTCCATGGTATGTTGATAGTCTTGGGTGAATAATAGAAGTGGCTTCCCACGTAAAACCTAAAGGAGAGAAGAGTAAAAACATCTAATTGGACCAACTGGACTTTTGCTTAGTGCCAAAAAAGATTCTATAGCATTACATCATTACATTTTGGCTGCCCATGACTAACCTGAAGATCTTCATCAAAGAAAGTGGAAAGGGGCACAGCTGTGTGGGCCAGTCCAAGCTCAAACCATATGTTCAGCCAAGAGAAGTAAAAATAAAAACAATTTCACTTTAACTTGAAAAATGACCTTAATTAGCAAATCGATGGCTATACTTTCTATCCTATATTGAGTTAAAATTGAAGAACAAGTTGGACAGTGCCATTGGCCAACATTTCTGGTTTGCACACACGGTCCCAAAGTAACAGCTAAGAACAAACAATGAAAAGAACACAAATCGTCCACAGATATCCTTGTTATATATGGTCAATTGCAGATTGTTTTTCTTGATATGTGCTTTAAATCTGTTTGGCATATTAAAGAACTAAATCCTGTTTGGTACAAGATAACGATTTCTTGTTGCCTATTTACCTAATCCCCATTTGTTACATTTTTTTGTGCCCCATATGCAAGACCCAAATCCATAACATAATTAAGCATGATCACAAAGGCCTACATCCATACAATGCCATGAATCGCTTATTACACGTAATAGATTACAAACATGTAAAAACGATTTTACCGCTCTTTGCAGTTATACAAGAGAATCAACAAGAAAGCGAAATGTAACTACTAAACCAGTTTTTAATAGAGTTCAAACTATTCTAAAATCTGTCAAACAAGCAAAAAGGCTCTGACCCACTTGGATAATATCAGATCTCGTGCAACATCGAGGGCAAAATTTAGTTTCTACTTCTGGAATGACTGTTTAAAGTGTGTTGATCGCAGCAGAGTACTAAAGGATTCCTGAATAATGGAAGGAACAAGAGACTTTTCTAGCCCAAGTGGCCACAGGTACCACTCGGGGGGAAAACAAAGAGCACCTGTTACGACTCCCCTTTGCTAAAAATATATAAGGATTCAGGATAGGGTCCAGCAGATAACACGTGTTGACCTTTCCTTGGACAGAAACATAACATAATCATTGTACGGACTCAGCTGGCCAGCTAGAAAGTTTGGAATTTTGTTCAGGACAAAGTACTGAATACTGATATAAGACGTCCTAATGAAGAACGATTATTCAGCGCTTTTAGAGCACCGCCACATGGCACTCCACGGGTCTCTCCCTACCCAAATGTGTGGCGGAGAAGGCTCCTAGAGCATCATGTGCCAGTGCTCCAAGAGAATTTTTCCCAAATGTTATCCATTTAGTATCCTGCTTTATTAAATAATACCAAGAGACGGGTGGTATTAGCTAGTCCCATTCTCTGTATTATCTCCCTCCTCATCCAGTGGTAAAATAATCTCAATCACCTTTGTCCATCTTTAAGATTATTATTTGAGCTAACTCTTAGAAAGAATATGAGACTGGATGTGGCACACTAGTGAAAGCATTCTGTACCATCATTGGATTCGGCCACACATAATTCCAAGAGATGAAGATAGTCTTTCGAATAAAACAAGGAGGGTAGCCTGAATGACATTCTTTCAGATATTGAGATCTCAACAAAGATATCTCTTTCCCAGTTGTGGCATGCTTATCCACCAAGGGGCGTTTGGCAGCTGGAAAATAGATGGTAATCGTTTGTCCAGTATTTTGTTCTACAACTTAGCAATGGGATAATGTGGGTAACTCATTCTCAGAGGAGTGGGATAGGATAAATGCTTACGCAAAATATCGCATGCGTAAAACCTAATTTGGGATGGAACAGTAAACATCATTTTCCCCGATTCCCCACTATTCTATGAAATAGTTATAATCTTCCCCGTTATGTGGTAAAGATAGCCATTTCCCCTTCAACCATACAAGGTCTAAGACTCTCATCCACTGAGATTACCAAATATCCAGGAGTTAGGCCATCCTGTAAACCAAACCACGTGAACGGGTTTTGATAAGCAGATACACCAAAGAAGGAATAACAAAACCAAAACAAGCATGTGTCCAGGTTTCATTATTATAGCTAATGCTGTTTTTGGAAAAGAGTGGGGCTTCATGGTCTCAATGCCACATGCTTATATATCTTAATGAATAACATGTGTAAACTAGGATACCTAAACAAAAGAATGGAAGGATGGAGCTAAATTTTCACAAAAAAACAGTATGAAGGCAGAGCTGGATTTAAAAGTTGTTGGAGATACTGATGCTTCTACGGTTCTACCTTATTATTCTTTGTCCTCCTCCAATTTTGTGGTTCTTAAGGAGACAAATCAACAAGATTCCACAATTTTTTCAAATTTTACAGGCCAACTTGCAAGGACCCTACCTCAACCCCCTCTACTCCTGGAGCTTATAAAGAGCAGCCGTTGCCACCTCTTTGCACATATCAGCTCTTGACTATCTTTAGTCTTTTCTCTTGAGTACTTCATCTTGTTCACTTCCTCTCAAGCTTTTCCAATTCATTTCCCCTCCTTTCTTCTTCTTTATGTCTTGTTAATTGAAATTCCTCACCTTTTCTTCCAAAACTTCATCAACATTTTGGCTCTTATGTAACCACCATCTACTCTACTTTCCGACTGTAATTTACTTTTCTAAACTTGCATTAAGACCTGAACTAAATACATGGCATCAATGTCCTCCCAAGGCTCTGGCTCTTGGACTGCTAAGCAGAACAAAGCCTTTGAAAAAGCTCTAGCTGTGTATGACAAAGACACCCCTGACCGTTGGAACAATATTGCCAAGGCCGTCGGGGGGAAAACTACAGATGAAGTGAAGAGGCATTATGAGATCCTTGTGGAGGATGTGAAGCACATCGAGGAGGGCCAAATTCCCTTTCCCGACTACAAGACCACCGGGGGGAGTAGCCGAGTAAACACTAGTGAAGAGAAGCAAAGGTAGTACTCAATACAATAGAGGAACCCGTGAAACTAACTTGGCTATCACTTTCTACATTGATTTCATGCTCACCTTCACTTTCTCAACGTACCATATGCTCTTCCTCAACGAAGTCTGTTAATCTTTTATTTTAACTTGTGGAATCACTTCCTGAAGAAAAAAATTTGGATACAAGTAACCATTTTATCTAAACTTTCCTCCTTCTAGAGGCGGGGTGATTATCTAGGATCCTGGGAACACTACGTGGCCTTGTGCCTGCCATACTCACCCCCATTTTACATGGTCTGTTTACAGCATTTTGAGGTCGACTCCTAACTCTTCTAACCATTTCACTCTCTCCTAGTCTTTCAAAGAAAATACAAAATTGACATTCTCCCAATAGCTGTACAGATGGAAAAAAAGAAAATAGTGGTCCACCATAATTTGGTCGTATTGGTATAAGTAGGACTTCCGGCATTGCAACTTTCACTTGAAATTCATGATTTTACCCATTTAATAGTGAAGGCGTTCTTCATCTTATTTTTCTTTAAAAGCAATGCCCATACTCTAACTACTAATTTATAAGCCTTGACCAGGAGTGTTCACAATGTCGTGTACATGACGCATTAACAGTAATCACAGTACTCTAAGTCTTAACTCCTTAATGCATTTCATGATTTTCTGAATAGCTGATGTTTGAAATATGCAGGACGAATAACCAAAAGCTCCGGTGAGCGACAGCCTAAAAATATCGATAACAAATAAAGCATTGCGATGCCGCATTCAATCGTGATTTAAGATTCAACAGTGATCGATGGCTCTCCTTCCTATGGTCATTTCATTTGCGACCTAGTACGTAGTAAATCTATTTAGCTTCTGAAGTGTAATTCCAGGAGGTAAAATAAAGCGATGCTCTGTGGTTGCTTTTGATTATGTTCACTGTAATGGCATCAATGATGTGAAATAAAATGTGCGTTTGAGTTCAGTTGTACAGATTCGAAACTCCAGTTTATTAACCACGGAAAATGAACTAGGAAGTTGCAATCCAGGGCTAAACAAAGAAATGATATATGACGGAATTAAGAGTTCTGACCTTGAAAATTTGAACTCTTTGAATCCTCCTGAATTGCGAGAAGAACACCAAACTTCGCGAGATCGGAGAGCAACATCCCGAAATGTGTTCGTATGATACTATGAGAGAGAGAGAGAGAGAGAGAGAGAGAGAGATGAACAGGGATAAAGCAAATTGAAAAGGCGGGAATTTTTTTTGTTATGGATAGAAAGCGTGACTGGTCTTCGTTTTTTTTTTTTTTTTTCCAATTCCCTTTTGGTATCTTCAACCGAACTTCTAAAATTTTGAGCATGGCAAATTTCCATTAACGTGAATTTCTGAAGTACCAAAAAATAAATATAAGAAATAACATGACATCATAAAAATATCAAATTTGACATCTTCACCCTTTGTGACCCAAGTCAACAATGGTTTATACTGAAATATAAGTGGGAGAGCACACGCGAATGAGAACATGAAATCTTCTAAATATATACTCCATCAATCTGTCCTAGTTTGTTTGTCTAATTTTAATATACGTGTCTTTCAAAAAATTGTTTATATCTTACAATTTATAATGTTTTACAAAATTTCGAAAACATCATATTTTAGACCTATTTGAGATCTATCAAACAAAATTCGTATTGCATATAAAAAAATATATTATAAATTGAAACATATAGACAATTTTGTAGGAGATCCCAAATCGTAAAAAATGACAAGCAAATCGGGACGGGGAGTATTAATTTAATTTGCGAAAGCAAGACTTGATAGCAGGAGTGTAGAGCACGTATTAAGAACCGGAGTGAAGGGTTCCAGTTGCAAGATTATGTGATCTAGATAGTGATAAAGGTTTCCCACGGACAAAAAGAAGGCGTTCATGTAGTGCGCTAATGTACTACACGTACGGCTGTAAATAAGCTGAGCCGTTCGCCAACTATTCGAGCATCGATTCCGCAAAAGCTCGTTCGAGTTCGATTTGTCTGCTAAACGAACTGAACCTGAACCTCAATTCTAGGCTCTTTCCATAAATGAGCCGAACTTGAGCCTAACAGTATTCGGCTCGGTTAGTGTAACGCCCCGACTTTTCGGGTGCAAAATAAAATAATTTCTAAAGAAAATATTGCTAAATACATATAATTTTCCAAAATAAATATTTTGCTAATACAATCTCAAGATAGATTTACGGAATCAAGATACACCAACTTCAGAGCTAACTCTAATCTTGATACGAATCCTAAGCATCATCGATCCTCGTTACTGATATTCGTTCCGTGTCGAACTGCATCATCGTTGAATCTCCTCCATTGAATCCTGCGCCCTCTAGCAAATTGACCGCCGAAGCAATCGATTTGCCAGGATACAGACGTATCCGTGAGTGATAAATCACCCAATAGAATAATCCAACCCAACCACCTCTTACTTTCAACTAGCAAGCAAACAAGATAATCATGATGCGAATAAGTAAAGCAGAGATTTAAGTCAGTTCATTACTATCCATTAGCCTAACGTGTGATCCAAAATCTCCCTACGAGATCTTTCCTCCCCAACCGCTAGCCATGCTCGGTCCCATGAGATCACTTCTTTGTCGTAGATAACATAAGTTACAATACTACAACAAAGCTTATCATGCCCGAATCACAACTAGGGTTCGCCTATCTTATATACCACATCACAATCATCACTGGACACACGCCAATCTATTAATTCACCACTGGACACACGCCAGGACATCAATTTATTCCACTGGACTCTCGCCAGGACATCAATTTATTCCACTAGACTCTCGCCAGGACATCAATTTTTCCACAAAACATCACTGGACCATCCGCCAGGTTTTATCGTCACAAAACATTGCTGGACCTCTCGCCAGGTTTTAACATCACAAAATATCGCTGGGCCACCGCCAGGTTTTAACATCACAAAATATCGCTGGGCCACCGCCAGGTTTTAACATCACAAAATATCATTGGGCTTACTTTGCCAAGTTTTATATCATCACTGGGCTTACTCTGCCAGTCTTAAATCATCTCCGGGCTTACTCTGCCGGTTTTAAATCACATCACAAATCTCATCAGATCTCAAATCACGCCTGCAGGCAATCTCTAAACAGAAAGAAACTTCACAATTTATCTATTACTTAGCATCGTCTAAGTGATTTCTATATCGTACACCACCCCATGACTTTAGGGTCCAATCTAACATTCAAATGAAGCATTAACACCATATCATTCTCAATATTAATTAAAAACGAATAACAGACGGGTCAAAACAATTATTAGGCAATGCAATCATATAACTTTTTATGACTGGGCCGTTGCCCTTAATCTCGTATGGTTACAAAGTCATTAAGAATGAAAGAATTAATTAATTAAGATTTAAAAAATAATTTTCTAGACTTTTGTTAATTAATTATAAGTAATTAAGTCAATTAAACACTAATTAAATACATTAATTAGGTAAAAATATTAGAATAATTATTGTATCTTTAATAAAGGTCCTAACAGTCCTCTATAATAAGTTCGAGTGCTAAAAGTTGGGTTTGGATGCTCACGGAATTATTTTGAATATAAAGATTTAAATTAACAGACAAAACAAGAATAAATAGACAATAAATAATTAAATAATTGAAAATATATTTTTATTTATAGAATATCATTATAGGACTGTAAATAGTCTAAATAAAATTATTCGGAATTTTTTAACATCTTTTATAATATTTTAAAGTATTTCTATTTAGAAACAATGCGTAATTAATAATAATTAGTTACTGAAATAATTAAATTATTATTTTAATAACATATCATCTTTGGGATGTCAGAAGTCAAAAAAAAAAGTTTAGATGTTAAAATCATTAATTATAAGGTCGCAATTATTTTTCGTTTGTATCTTTAATTAAAAATAAAATAAATAGTTAATAACATAAAAAAGTCATGAAATCAACAACTTATGATCTTTAATAAGTTAGGAATTTAAGAAAAATAGTTTGAGGATTTATAGGGTAATTTAAAAGGTCGTAATGAATTTTAGTTTACAAACGATCACACAATTACAAATAAAAATTTAATAAATAGAATATTAAATAAAAAATTTATGAAACTAACAAGGTATGAACTTTAGAATGTGGGTAACCTAGGAAAAATAATTTGGGGTCAAAAACAATGGTTAAAAAGGTCGCAAAATCAATTCGACACGAAAACAAAACAGGCGCGCGTCTGGGCCTAAGAGAGTTCGCGGCCGCGAGGTCCGCGGCTCTGGTGCATGCGGCTGGGCCGCCCGGCTGGGTTCGTTTTTTTTTTATTGTTTTGGATTGGTTTCGATGCATGGGACCCTAAGGGCTATTGGGTTATGTCTAAAAACAATATTTATACGTAGAGGAGGCTTCGGATTGAATTATAGTACCTTGAATTGGATTGAATTTGATTTCGATCGAAACTTGACAAATTGGAACGATAGCTTCGGGTTTCTTGATCGGGGAACCTCGGGGCCGAATTGATTGATGTTTGGTGATGCTCTAGGTTGTAGAAAGAGTTCGGGATGATCGGATTGGATCTTGGTTGGGTCTAGGCACGAAACCCACTTTTCTCTCTCTCTTTTCTCTCTCTAGAACTCCATGGATTGGAGCTTCGATTTCCTTCGGTTTTTCTATCTTTTCTGGACGATTAGGGCGTGAAATATGGTGCGTGCCCTAGGGTCAGAGTAGTGACGTATTTATAAGAGAATTGGATGGGTTTTGATTAATTAGAGTCCTAACTGAATTGGGTTTCGAGATGGACGAACGGAACTCGGTTTTTGGGTTACGGGGAAGATAGAGACTAAGTAGGAGTACGAGATTGAGAGATTGGAAAGGTGTATGCATGCATGCAACTAAGGAAAATAGAATTAGATAATTATAAGTATTTATCTAACAAAATAAATGTTTTTATTAAAAGGATATAATTAGGGAAAATAATGCTATTATTATTTTTAAAGCTATTAATAATATTATTTTTTAAAAAAAATACGGTCGAAAATTCGGGTTGTTACAGTTAGGCTCGCGAACCTATACTTAAATTTAATTAATAATTTAATAGAGGTCTATTTGTAAATAATTTTTTTTAAAGGTTGTATATATTATTTAATACTTATTTTTCTCTCAAATTCAATATGATCAATGAGAGAGTTTGGGTTCGCTTGAGTTTAATGAGCCGAGCTGAATCAAACCCGAGTCTTGAAAAAGCTCAATTCGAGCTTAGATTCGGCTCTGCTCGATTCATTTGAGTTTAATGAGCCAAACTTCGAGCCAAGATGTTCAAGTTCGAATCGAACTCGAGCCAAACTCGAGCAAGACTACTACCTTAACGAACCAAGCCTAGCCAAACCCAAGCCTTGAAAAATTTTAACGAGCCAAATTGTTCAGGCTCGAATCGAACTCGAGCCGAACTTAACAGGGTTCGGCTCGATTCGTTTCGTTTACATTCCTAACTACACCGGTGTAGCATGTCTCAATTTGCAAATTCCCTAAACACTATAGGACGCCCTTTCAGACACAAATGACAACAAGGCTTCTTGCCCAATTAACGCTTGGACCCGACTTCTTTATAGTTGAATCTTGATAGTCCATCTCGATATTTAGTAATATTCAGCGAGGAGGCTTAGTCTTCCAAAAATCTCCAAGCGGAGGATATTTGCTTCGCAGGATTCTCTTACTGATTAGATGATACCATTTGACAAATTTGACCTATTGAAAAAAAACGATTGCGATTTGACTACTGAAGGTACTTTGAAACGATTGTGATATGCATGATGTTACTTGTAGCTCGTTGTTGGGCCATACTCATCCAAGTTATCATTCTGCTGTTAAGCCCCCCATTGGGCTTTAGCTTGAGCCCGTGAGCCCCTCGGTGTGATGGGCCGAAAATTGAAACCCATGACATAGCCACATCACATCCTCGGCTCGGCATACGCCCTTTTTCTATTTCCACATTGTCATCTTAAAAGAAGAAATTTCACTTGCATCCCTCAGATTTCGTCCCATTGCTGACTTAGATGATAGATGCCGAAACTGTGAATGATAAATAGGGAAACGATTTTCACATTCCTCTTTTACGTGAAATTACTAAATTACCCTTACCTCTTGAATCACTTTTTTCATTTGAAGGGCAAATTAGTACTTTCAAGTGAATAAAAACATAAAAAACGAGTACCAATGAATAAAAGAGGAGTGTCGGTAAAAAAAAACTATCTCATAAAAAAAAAAATAGTGCCCCTTGTGTGCTGCATCTCTACAATGGTAAAAAAGGACACTCATGTCACAACTATATGAAACAAAAGGTGCATAATTGGTCATCGGTCGTCGATAACCCAAGAAGGCTTCTTATTTAATTACCAGTGTAGTGAAAAGGGAGAATAGTGTAATTTAAGAAACTACTCAGCCAATGTCGCAATTATCCTCGTGGGGAAGACATGTAGTTAGTGCACCAGAAATGTCAGAAGTGAAAAATGAAAAAAATGAATCCCCAACTTGTTTCTGGCAGATCCGGGGATCCTGTAGTGCCCACTATAGAGTTATAGTGAGCATTTTTATCCGTCCAAAAGTGTTTTCAACGGTCCGGGTTAAAAAAAAAAAAAAAAACTCTTCCAAGGATTCATGGAAGAGAATAACTCTTCACTGAAAAAGTTTATTTTAAATCCGGACCGTTAATTGCTCAGATAGACGACTAAGATGTTCACACTTTGCTCACTATAAGATCTCCGGGTCCGACCCTGACTCGATCCTGTTGGTTTTTGACCTCCAGCATTCCAGCTCACATTTAGAGACCACGGGCCCCAAATTTGTCCTCACTCATCCTGCAAAATCATCCAGGATAACTTATATTGTAATTGAAATTTTTTTTTTTGTTTTGGGTCAAACGGGATTTTTATTTTTAAAGATAAAGAACTTTTTAATTGAATTTTGTCTTCATAAACTACACACGCCTTGCATTGAGATTCGCTCATAGTTTGTAGTTGCTTCTGAAACAAAATCAACACTGCTGTCCTATTACGAGTATCCAGCAATTTCACCCAGAGAAGAAAAATAGACTTCCGCGGTCAATAGCTTATCACTCTAATCAAGCAATAAACAAGAAGAATAATTAACAACCCTTGAGCTAGGGTTAGTCGGGTGCATGATTGGTGCGGGCGCTCTCCCCACAGAATTTTCAGGATTCGATTCTCGAGACCAGAGCACAAAAGACGTAATTTCTTGTGGATTCTCTAGTCTCGGCATGAATAGTCTACTTTTAATCGGACCGAAAAAAGATTAGATGAGATGCGGACAATTATCTGTACCCGAATACCCCAGCACCCATAAAAGAAGAAGCGAATACTCCAAAAGGACCAAAACATTCACTATAGTAATAGTCCAAAAACTAGTGATTTTGATTGGCTCGTGGCTAGTGGGGTAGGAGAAAAATACACGTCAACAATTGCGTGCCGCTAAGAGTAAAAAGAAAGAAAAACATTTTTCAAACTTTTGGGTTTGAGTAAAAAATAGTAAGAATTTCTTTCATAGCACGAGAAGCCAGACTTCCTTTTTCTGCTGTATGAGAACGGCGGGACGTTGACGTTAATTTCTGTCTGGTTTGGCTTGATCCGAGCTATTGGTTACCAGAAGGGATTTGGGGGCCTGCTGCGATGTACAATGCGTCCTCATCTACCGTATCCTTTTTATACACATGGTTCGCGTTACGTTTTTCTACCGTATCCGTTTTGTGCGCATGGTTCACGTTAAGTTTTACTCCTATCACTCCTTTTCACAAAATGATATCAGTTGCTATTTTTGTTTTGAACACGGATGATACCAATTGACTAATGATAAATTAAAGGAGGAGTATAAATGACATGACATATGACATTTCCTCTAAAGATAATACTATTTGACATTATATTTAGCCTCTCGTTGACGCCATGCTCGAGAGTGGAAGTTAGTAACGTTACTAACGTGTGTAAATACTGAGAGAGTGACTCACCCCGTCACCCACAAGTCGAATCAAGAGAGAGTGTGTGTTGCAAAGAAGCTCCAAGACTAGCTAGTTGGTTGCTGGTTTTGCTTCCCATACAACCGCTCTGCGATCTCAGTTATTCAAAAGTATTTTGAATGATTTGAATTTTATAACGACTTTCAGACCGTCGATTGCCGAGACCGACGATCCAGATAGTGCATGCACAGCACCGTGAACAACACGCCCCCGATTCGATCAGGCCGGATAAAAAATGAGTCGAGGTGCGCTAAGGTAAGCCAACCAGGACACCCTAAACCTTAGGGGAGAGAGAGAGAGAGAGAGAGAGAGAGAGAGAGAGAGAGCGTTTTATAAAATCCTCTCATGTCCTTAACCCTTCATAAGAGGAATTCCGTATACAGGCGAATCATATTAAAGTTGGTGATGTAGTTCCATCTACCTCTCCCAAACCACCACCCACCCTCTCTAACTCCGGCCCACATCAGTCCACTGACTCCACTCTCTCTCTCTCTCTGTGATATAAATACTGTTCCGTTCTCCCCTCGCGCACTCCATTCCCGATTTAAACCACCACATCATCACGCACACAAATGGCCACGAGTAGACTGCCCGATTTCCTACAGAGCGTGAATCTCAAGCACGTGAAACTAGGATACCACTACCTCATCACCCACCTGTTGACACTCTCTCTTCTCCCTTTCATCGCCGTCGTTTTCATCCAAGCCTCCCAGATGGACTACAACGACGTTTACCAGCTCTACCTCCACCTCCAATACAACCTTGCCGCCGTCGTCGTTTTCTCCACGGTCCTGGTCTTCGGGTGCACCATGTACGTCCTGACCCGGCCCAGACCCGTGTACCTCGTCGACTACTGCTGTTACCGGCCGCCGGACCACCTCCAGGCACCGTTCCACCGATTCATTGAGCATTCCAAGCTCACCGGTGATTTCGACGAGTCGTCGCTCGAGTTCCAGAGAAAGATCCTGGAGCGGTCTGGCCTTGGTGAGGAGACTTGTGTACCGGCGGCGATGCACTGCGTTCCGCCGCAGCCGTCCATGGCGGCGGCCAGGGAGGAGGCGGAGACGGTTATGTTTGGGGCGCTGGATAATCTGTTCGGTTCCACTAATGTCAAGCCCAAGGACATCGGCATATTAGTCGTCAACTGCAGGTTTTTTTAAAAAAATAATAATCTCTTCCTATTTTTCTTTTGGAAAATGACTTCTCACTTTTTTTTTTGTCTTGAAATTTTTGTGTGTGTTTTTTCCACAGACAAAAAAAAAAAGAAGTACCGTTAACAAAAAAAAAAAAAAAGGTGAAAATATTTCCTTTCCTTTTAGCTACTGATTTTGCCACTCTATTTTTTGTTAACGCCACTCCTCTGTAAGTATACTTTTGATCGAAAATACACTTGCAAAAGAGTGACATTAATAAAAAAAAAAAGAGTGACAAAATCATTTCTCTCCCTTTTATGTGCTAAGTTCCGGAGTGGTCCTTGCAAACAAAATACTCCAAGTCAAATGTGCGTAAGCAAAAACCTGAAAATGTCTTATAAAAATTAAAACTATTTAAAGATATAAAATTGGATGAAGGTCTATATTGAGGCAAGTCACATGAGCTGGCCGGCACCTGCTACTCTATTAAATTTCAATATATTTTTTAACTCATATGTTCAGGCCATATTACACGTATTTCGACTAATTACGAGGGCCAAATTTTACAACCCACTTGTAGGAAAGTAAGATTCCCTACGGACTAGTCCCAAAAGAATTTATAATAGCTGAGAGTTTTTCAACTTGAAACCTAAGTAGAAAACAAATTCATAAATCTCAAATCTTGACCACTAGATCAACCTCTGTGGTTATTAAATTTCAACGTTTATATAGGTTGTACTGTTATATTTAGGAAGTTTTACTTTTAGAGATGACAATTCTATCCGACTCGAAAGTTGATGATGATAGTATTTTTAAAAGATTCAAGATGATGATATAGCTTTTGATTTTTAGTTGAAATTGCAAACCGTATGTACAGTTTAAATAGAAGTTTAGCATTGTTGGTTGAATATTGGAATAGATTTTCTATTAATACTTGGATATAATGGACCTAAATCAATTTTTTTTTTTTACCTTCGTTTACTCACTCCTGGTCTCTTGTTTCTGTCCCCCTTGGATATAGACTTTTCTTTGATTTACTGCCAACAAAATTACATAGATGCCGCTAGAAATTTAAATACTTTTATTTGTCATC
Organism: Rhododendron molle; assembly: GCA_025413875.1. Taxonomy (NCBI): domain Eukaryota; kingdom Viridiplantae; phylum Streptophyta; class Magnoliopsida; order Ericales; family Ericaceae; genus Rhododendron; species Rhododendron molle. The sequence goes on from CM046398.1 coordinate 52,316,310, forward strand.
ACCAAATTTCCGGGGGAAAAGAAGTTAACTTCCCTAGAATTTTGATTTGTTTCGATTTTTCCCCCTCAAGCGTGTTTTATTTTCGCCCCGCCCTTTCAAAAAAAAAAAGAACTTTTCTCAACTTTCAAATAAGAAATTTCTTGATTTGCCGCCATTTTTGCATAAATACACACAAATTTTCAATAGTAGTTTCAATCCTAAATAATTTGCTAACAAAAACTAATACAGATATTAAGGCTGCATTCTTACAAGACAGTATAAAAAATATAAAAATATGAATCGATATTGGAAAAATTTAAATAAGACGACACTTTAAACAAATAAGACAGTTATTTGATAGTATTTTTTTCATCGAGTTAAAGGTAGGTCTGTCAATTTGCAGCTTATTCAACCCGACCCCATCTCTCTCCGCCATGATTGTTAACAAATACAAGCTCCGAGGCAACATCAAAACCTTCAACTTGGGCGGAATGGGTTGCAGCGCAGGAGTGATCTCGCTCGACCTCGCCAAAGACATGCTACAAATCCACCGCAACACCTATGCCGTCGTCGTGAGCACTGAAAACATCACCCAGAACTGGTACTTCGGCAACAAAAAATCCATGCTCATACCCAACTGCCTCTTCCGCGTTGGCGGCGCCGCTGTCCTCTTGTCCAACAAACCCGGTGACCACGGCCGCTCCAAGTACAAGCTCGTCCACGTGGTACGCACCCACCGGGGGTCCGACGACGCCGCTTTCAAATGCGTGTACCAGGAACAGGACGGTATGGGTAAAACAGGGGTTTCGCTGTCGAAAGATTTGATGGCGATCGCGGGACAAGCGTTGAAAGCGAACATAACGACGATGGGCCCGCTTGTGTTGCCAATAAGCGAGCAACTCCTTTTTTTCGCAACGCTTGTCGGGCGGAAGTTGCTAAATCCGAAAATGAAGCCGTATATACCGGATTTTAAGTTGGCGTTTGAGCATTTCTGCATACACGCGGGAGGGAGGGCGGTGATTGACGAACTGGAGAAGAATTTGCAGCTCTCGGAGGAGCACGTGGAGGCGTCTAGAATGACTCTGCATCGGTTTGGGAATACTTCTTCGAGTTCGATTTGGTACGAGTTGGGGTACACGGAGGCGAAAGGGAGGATGAAGAAGGGGAATCGGGTCTGGCAAATCGCGTTCGGGAGCGGGTTTAAGTGCAATAGCGCGGTGTGGGAAGCGTTGAGGAATGTGAAGGCGTCGGGGCATAGCCCGTGGGCGGATTGCATCCATCGGTATCCTGTGAAGATTCTTAATTGAACAAAAGATTGTGATTCGATTCGTCTTGTGTGTGGTTATTTTTCTTGGAAGAACGATAATTGTTAGTTGGAGTTGAGCCCGAGTCTTGTGTACGGGAGTAGTAGAACGTGCCGAACTGGGGAATCGTGCAGTGCAACCACCACGCAACACGGTGCCGTGCGGAATCCGAGCCTTTTGTTCGACAATCCAATGGTCCAAATCTCATCTGGACAATGATGCTCGGATGCTACATGGTGGAGATGAGATTTGAACCATTGGATGACTCGCCTATCCTGAGAAAACCACTTATAATCACTTGCTTGTGTGTGCATACTACTTCTTCTTCTTGTTCTTTTTTTTTTTGGGGGGGGTGAAGAGAGTGTGGTTACTTGTTCATTACCAGTATGATTCTTTAGCTTTATAGGATTATGTCTTGGTGAAATTGGGATAAGGAATAAGGAAAGCATATTGTCTTGTAATCTCCTTGTCATGTTTTCTTTGGCTCTTGTATGCATGCATCTATGGTGTCAATTATTGGAATGTTCTTTTGGGTACTACGATCTCGACAGAATTGTTAAGGTTTTGAAGTGTGGAAATTGAGGAAAGAAGAAAAGAAAGAGAAGAGAAAAGTATAATTGTTTTGTTTTTTTCTTGTTTGTTTGGAGAATAAAAGGGGGGGAATAGGAAAAATAAAGTAATATTGAACAAAGTAAAATATTTCAATACTTTTCTCACATTTTCTCTTCTTGTCCATTCCTTTTCACAACTTCCAAACAAACTGCTAGGTTGCAAATCAATTGATTTTTTTTTTTTTTTTTGTCTATTCTCTTTATCAAGAAAATTTTACATATTCACAAAGAAAGTATCCTGGGAAAGGGGATTCGCGGGCCGAGAATAGTGTTGAATAATATGTACATGGAGAACAAAAAATATTCGAAGTAGACATGCATCTATGTATCACTAAGCAAGAGGATTGCTATATGACATAATTTTGTCATGGCCTATTTATTTTATGCACACGGTAGTAGATTTTTTTTATTTTTTATTTGGGATCCGGCACACGATAGTAGATTATTTCGATTTATTTTTCATTTAAATATTTTTATTCTAAGAGTATAACCAACTATGATAATTTAAATATGTAGTGAAATTGTGGGGGTCAATTTCTATTGAAAGAAAGTTGATATTACTGTTGATGTGTTGGAAAGGAGGGGGGTAGCATAAATTTCTGAGATATAAAATGGGAAGTGATTTTGTCACTCTTCTTTTTGTTAATACCACTCTCCTTTGTGTCTTATTAGATTATTTATTTTGTAAAAGAATGGGAGTGATATTAACAAAAAAAAGGAGTAGCAAAATCAATTCCCTGTAAAATTGGAAGTACTAATTTAATTAATTACTAGCATGAAGTTTAAATGCTTCCTATATTGGGCCAAGCCCAATTTTTGCGGTGACTGATTTATGGGGTGCTTCAGTATGTTAACCCAACCAAGGTCAGCCCAACTGCTGGGATATTGTCTTCCTATTTTTTTGCGCATGCAAATATCTCTACTTTTTTTTTTGGACGGTCAGGGGTGTCGGCCAGGGACGGATTGAGGGGGCACGTGTCCCCACTCGAACACATGTTCTCACTTGAAATTAAAATATTTTATATATGTATATAGTTTGCATAAATTAGCCTAATTATAAAACTATGTTAATATATAAACATACACACTCGGATATATCACGAAACTACACATAAAATTAATTTTATTTCTGAAATTTATCATATGGTGTATTTATATTTGTTGGTTTACGAGCTGTTTGTCTATTTGGAGCTATTCTTTCTTAATTCTTTTTATTTTTAACCGTCTGAGAGAAATATTTTAAAATAAAGTCATTAACAAAACTAACTCGATCATTCTGAAATTTGTCGTTCATTTCAAATATATTTTAAAATTTTTGTTTGAGATTTTGTGCTCATTTTTATCTAATTTAACTTAAAGTACGCATTATAAACTTTTGTAGTTAGTAATGTATGTCTTAATTTTGTACGATTTTATTGTAGTTGACTAAAAAAACTAAACTTTCGTCATTATGACTAATCGGTGCCCCCACTAAGTTATATTTTTGAATCCGCCCATTGGTGTCCGGGCCAGTTTACGTACGTATCAAAGGCAAAGCATCCATGTCAGGACAATGTGATTTACAAGAAATTGTTTTCATATGATTTGACACTAAGAATGGAACCCTAATCGATCAATTGTGTGGAGATCAAATCCATCAACTAACTGGACCAACCCTCAGGTACTTGTGTTTACTCCTTGGTTTTGGTTCACATGCATCACAGCCTTCACAGGTTACATCACAGAGACGATTGGAGGCCACAAGACGTGTTGGACCAACTTGAGAGTTTTTGTGGAAATTAGAGATCGAGAAAATTATCCAACAAGACTTTATCCCATTCATCATCAATTCCACGTTTTGTCAATTTTCCCTTCATTTTGCAATTTTTCTCTTGGGTTGTGCAAAAGGTATCCAAAGGAGAACACCCTTTATGTTGGAATTGGCTTTCTTAATTGGCAAATTCTAAAGGGTGGCCCAGGGCACACACTTGGGAACAAATTTAAGTACATTAATTGCATTTTTGGCATATGTATCCCAAGAATTAAAAACCACTTTGAGAATACAAATTATTCAATCAAAAGAAGTCTGAAAGTATTTTGAATGAAAAAAATGACCATAACTCTTTATCTTACTCTATCTCTTTAAAATAAAAAAAAGCAAAAAGGAGGGAAAATAGGAGAACGTACAAATCCGCCACTTTTATGTTCTCTGATACTTCTACAAGACTTCTTCATGGAGGTTCAAATTCAACCAACCACTACTCTTCATATGCCTGCTATCGAAAGAATCCACCTTTGCCACCAAGCAAATTAACTTCAACTAAGGTATGAATTTTTACGACGTGTTGGGCACAATTTTACGTGTTCAGACAAGAAAAAAATCATCACTGGTTTAAAAAGAGAAGAAAATAACTTCGAGCGACATACAATTGAATGATATATTTTGTGTGAAGTGTTAAAAATTGGAATTTTGATAAATTTTTATTTTTGTTATCTCACCCGATCGAGTTTTGCACAGTTGTTATATAACAATTGAAACTGTTTCTTCCTTTTAGACATTAAAAATTGAAACTCGTGAATTTTATTTAATAGTTTGTAGTAGTATTATCCAATTGTTAATTTTTCATAGTATAAAGATATTGTTATGTTTGGTAATTTTTTACGCCTATATATTGACACTATTGAATCTGTACCCCATTTCAAATGATCCTCTTTCAAACTATATTTATTGGATGATCTTTTTATGTTGTATATTCCGATACATACAGAAAACCTTTTTTTGTTTGGTTTGGAAAACAAGTTACAGGAACAACGGATTAAAAATTATAAATCTTCAAGTTTTATTCATATTGAAACCTTTCACCTACCTAATTTTTAGTATAAGAAACGAGGATAATATTTATGACTGACTGATTTAGAAACTAATGGTAAAAAATGATGCTTTGTGTGTATCCATAAACACAACTTATAGATTTAGGTATATTAATTGTACATAATCTATGGCCCAAGGGTCACCTATTAGGGGACTGGTCCTAATTTACACGTGGACTAGTGTTTACTCGTGCCTACGGCACTATGCACCTCGGTAGTGCCGAGCAATGGGTAAAAAGAACCGTTGATATTTTGTAATATATTTGTAAGAGTGTGAGTGTTTTCTTAAGAGAGTTAGAGAGTACACATTAACTCTTGAATCAAATAAATCTTAATTTTTTTTTAAACTTATTTTTATGTGATCCCCACCATCTTGTGTTTTATTAGGCAGATTTGTCGCATAACGACACAAAGTACTCCATTTGAACAAGAAACTGAAAAGTGGACTTTGATGGCCGAAAAAGTGAAAACCATCTTTTCTTTCTTATCGTCAAAAACCATCTGATTTTTAGTGAGAGAGACAGAAGAGAGCTGTCAAGCTAGTAATGCTGTGTCGGCCAATTGCAATTTTGGAGACATTCTCCCAAAATTTGTAGGGTGGTGATTTTGTCACATTTTTTTTTTTTGATAATATCATACCCATCTTGCAAGTATATTTTCAGGGTGTAAAATTATCAAAAAAGTGTGACAAAATAATTTTCCATTTTTAGTTGGGTCTTTTCCAGGTAATTTTTGCTTTTCGTAAGTTTTTGTTAGTTTTTCGTCGTGATTTTTGGGATTAATTGTTTTATTGCTAAGAAAAGAATTAAAAAAAGTACACAAATATAGACCGAAGTTGAAAAATGTTAATGGGACGACAAAAATACCAAATGTTTGGTATTTTCCATCTTTAGTGAACTTTTTTTTTCTTTTGGTTGTGATTTTTTTTAGACTCTTCTTGTCGTGATGAATGATTAAACTAAAAATAATGTGAATCTAACAAAAATTTTCAAAAAGGACATTTCTCTCCCCCTCTCTCTCCCTAAGTCCTCCACTATTTATGTCCTCCCCTACTTTAGCTTGTCCTATGTTCCGAAAGGTGATTAAAATTGTTAGTGGAAGAGAGTGAAATTTTATGTTTTAAAGACTATGGCAAAAATACTCTCTGGGTGTTTGGGAAAATTATTTTGACAGATTTGTAGGTTCTAACTTCTACCAATCAGTTTAAAATGTTAGCCAAATATTCTGCATTACTGATTTTTAAAATCTGCAGATTTTGAAACCTCAAAAATGAAATAAGTTTTAAAAATATCAAAGCTGGATTTGGGTAACTTTTGCCTTTTGGGATTTTGCAACACAAATTTTCAAAAAAAGATTGAAATTTTTATAATTTTGTACGTAGCTGCACAAACAAGTTTCTCAATTTTTACTAAAATTCGGAATCTAAAATCTACAATTGTATATGAAACTAAAATCTAAAATTTGTATTCACAGTTATCACAAGAAAGCACATAGTGGTAATTATATGCTTGAATTAAGGTACGCCGGGAAAGGGGATTAGAGTATTTCAGACGGGAAATAAATGCTTAAATAGTTTCCATTTCAGGGGCTTGATCAGTATTACTCCACCAACTGGTTATCTCAATTTTTTTTTTTTTTTTTTTACAGATGAGAGGTAGTATTTGATAAGCACCCGATAATGCAATGTAGGGTGCGCTAGTATCTAGATTTGGTTAATTTTATAGCTTAAATTAGTTGTTTTAATGGCTTTCTTGCTCGAGTGGTATTTTGGTTTTATTTTGTAGGAAATCGCCTAATAGCGGAGTCTTGAGGCCCGTTGGTGTGCAATGCCCGAGCAGCGTCAAGGCAGGCCACTAGCAAAGCAAGCCGACGCCAAGGCAACGCCTAGGCGTGGCAAGCAAGCAAAGCAAGCCAAAGCACCCGAAGGCAAAAGCAGTGGCCAAGCAGCGCCAAGGCGTGGCCTAGGCAGGACCCGACGGCTCGCCAAGGCGTGGGCAAGGCAAAGACCAAAAGTCAAAGTTTTGGAGATAACCACATCGGCATCGATGCACTATGATACATTGCATCGATGCCTAAGAGGTTAGCATGAAAAGCAGCTAAGGGGTTCGGCATCGATGGAGGAAAATACATTGCATCGATGCCTAAGCACTTAGAGGGCCGGTCTTAAGCAGCTCGGCATCGATGCACTCTAATTTATTGCATCGATGCCGAAGGCCATAGTCGAGATTTTTTTTGGATTTTTATGGAATATTCCGTGCGCGTGCTTAAGGACTATAAATAGGAATATTCTCACATTGTACAAAGAAGTAATTTTTAGATTTGCTCACGTTTTTAGGATCTAGATCTAGTTTTTGAATTGTTCTTGGTGTTCTTCATTGCTCTTTATTTTCAGCACTTTAAATTTCATTTTCTGCTTTACTTAGTTAGTTTTTGATAATTTCGTCTTCATTAAAGTTGTAGCTCGTACCCCGATCTATCTTTTAATCCAATTTCCTTCTAGTGTTGTTATGTCAAATTTGCTAAGTAGATTTTTGCTTGCTCTTAACTTCATAGTTATGTGTGAGTAGTTTTTCAAGGTTAGGTCATGGGGTGATTAGCACCCCATGGCTCGAGTAAAAATTGCATTTTTCACCAATAAAGTTTGAATCTTTGGTTCGAAAATTGATGTGGGGCTTGGATTTGTTTGTCAAATTGCCGAGGTGTTAACCTCCTTGATCATGTGTAGGTAAGAGCATCGCCTCACTTACCACACATGATGCTTGGAGCTCTGTCGCTCGAGGTGTTTGCTAAATGAATTCTATAGCTAGCTTGACTTTCGAACCATCTTATCTTCCGGATTAGGAGCCTTAGTTGAGCATCTTAAACCGTGTATTTGGGTGAAAAAATGTAATTTAGCTCGAGTCGTGGAGTGTTAGTGATTCCTAGACCTAACAGCTTTTTAATTTAGTTTATTCTCGTTTAATTTAGCCTTTTACTTTCCACCGCAAACGAAAAACTGTTGGCTGTCTAAAGGCCGAAAACTAGTACTTGCATCTACAAATCCAACAAAGCCATATTAATTATTCCATTGGGTACTATCCCGGTCTTCCGGATTATTATGCTTCAATTGGACGCTTATACCCTACGCTTGGGGTGATCTTATTTGATATATCGACGAACGAAGCATTTTTGGCGCCGTTGCCGGGGATTTCTTTATATGGCTTTTCTTGGAGGTTCGACACACCATTGTGAGTATTCCGCCTCTTTCTTTTAGTAGTTTTAGTAGTAGTTTAGTAGTTCATTTGCTTATAGGTCGTACTTAGCTTGGTGGATACCTCTAACCTGGTCTTATGCCAAACCTGAGGTGTAACGAAGCCCGGTTAAGTATTGAGCTATCTAGTTAGTTAGTTAGTATTTCTTGCTTTATTTGATTGCATTGCTGAGCCGAGGCGGTGGCATAACCCCTCGCATATTCTGTTTGTTGAGTTGAGGTGGCGGTCTAGCCCCTCCAGTCTGTTAGTTTGCTGGTAGTTAATTAGTTAGTTGGTAGATTTTGCTTGTGTATGTCTGTTGTGTACCGAAGCCCAATTTCCAATCGGCTTCATCGTTCTTCGTCTCCACCGAGAATCCGTAGCATTGTCAGGGCGTATCCTGCCCACTCTCCGCCTCGCAGATTTAATCGCAATCGCATTCGCAAAGGCCCAATGGCCGACGAAGCTCCAGTTCGTACTCTTCGTGATTATCTGAATCCAGAAAGGGCTCCACAAGTATCTCCTATCGTTATTCCGGTTCCAACTGCTGGGAACACATTTGAATTCAAGGCCGAGTATCTTCGGGTTATTCCAGAGTTTCGGGGGCGAGAATTGGAGGATCCTTATTTGCATATTCGGGAGTTCGAAAACGTCTTGCATTCCTTTGTTACAATTCCGGGGCAACTTGAGCAAGCTCGCTTGAAGTTATTCCCATTTACTCTCAAGGACAAAGCGAAGCAGTGGTTCAATTCTCTCAAACCTCAATCGTTGCGCAACTGGGGAGCAGTTCAGGATGCTTTTACTACGAAGTTCTTTCCAGCCAGCAGGACAAAGTTACTTATCGATCAGATTCAAAGTTTCAAGCAAAGGGATGGGGAGACTTATCACAAGTATTGGGAGCGCTACAAGGATTTGCTTATGTCGGTTCCTCACCAAAACTTCCCGTTGTATCTTCGAGTTAATTATTTCTACACCGGTTGTTCTCAAGAGAGCAAGCAGCTTTTAGATACTATGGGAGGAGGTGACTTTTTGGGAAAGACTCCGGAGGATGCTTGGGATTTCTATGAGACACTAGCTGAGAAGACTCAGACTTGGCAGTTTGCAGACCCAGGGGATAGGGCGATGTTCAATCAGGGACCTTCTGGTTCAGGAAAATTCTCTATAGCGGAGCATACAGCGTTTGAAACCCGTTTGGAGGAGATTGCACGTAAGTTGGATAAGTTGGAACTTAAGAGTGCTCAGTCTCAAGAAGTGAAGGTGGTTCGCCAAGTTGAGGAAGTTTGTGTTATTTGCGAGATGGTGGGGCACACTACTGATGCTTGTCCTAATATTCCAGCTTTGAAGAACGTAATCAATGGGATTGCTCCAGAAGAGGTACAGGCAGTTCAACGTTTTGATCCCTATTCTCAATCTTATAATCAGGGGACACGTCAACATCCAGCCTTCCGTTGGAATCAGTTTAATGAAGGGAGTTCTTCTCAAGTTCAACCTCCCGCTCCTCAATTGCCTTGGAAGCAACCTCAGAATGCTTTCCGTTTCCCTCAAGCTCAAGGTCCACCAGGGTTTGCTCCTCCTGCTCCATTCCCTCATGCAAACCAATTTCAGCAACAACCTGTTCAATTTCAACAACCCTCTCAGTTTCAACAACAACCCCCTAAGTGGGAAGATCAGTTCAGTGCTCTCTTGCAAGGCCAAACTGCTATCAATGAGCAGCAGACTCAGATGATGAATGATATCAGGAATCAGTTGGGTAAATTGACAACAACTGTGGGGATGTTACAACAGGAGAGGGGGAAATTCCCAACACAGACTCAACCTAATCCCCAAACGACTTCCACTCCGACTTCTCAAGGTGTTCACTTTGCTAGCTCTTCGGTGACTTTCCCCGAGCAAGCAAAGGCTATTATTTCTCTTCGAAGTGGGAAGGTTGTGGATAATCAAGTGAAGATGCCTCCGGAGCCTACTTTGTTACCTACTCCTATTGATTGTTCAGTTCCAACACCAATCCTTGGGGAATCTCCCAAGGAGGATACAAGCAAGGAGGATTCAGAAGATAAGGAGAAGGAAAAGGGTAAGAAGAAGGAAAGTGTACCGGATCCTCAAGTTGTTCCAACACCGGCACCTTATCCTCATCGTTTGAAGGCTTTGACGAAACCGAATCTCAATGCGGAGTTGCATGAGCTGTTCAATCAAGTCAAGATCAACATTCCCCTTATGGATGCCATCAAGCAGATTCCGTCTTATGCTAAGTTTCTTAAGGATCTATGCACTCGAAAGCGGAAATTGAATGTCCAAAAGAAGATCTTTCTAACCGAACAAGTGAGTTCCATCATTCAGACAAACATTGCACCGAAGTACAAAGATCCGGGGAGTCCTACTATTTCAATTACCATTGGAGGAAAGCGTATCGAGCAAGCTTTGCTAGATCTTGGTGCAAGTGTCAATCTGCTTCCATTTTCTGTTTATCAAGAGCTTGGGTTGGGAGAAATGAAGCCTACTCGAGTCACTCTTCAATTAGCTGACAGGAGCATTCGCACTCCAAGAGGGGTAGTAGAAGATGTTTTGGTACAAGTGGGTCAATTTATCTATCCAGTGGACTTTGTGATTCTTGATACAAATCCGACTGATTCTTGTGTTGCTTCTACTCCGGTGATCCTTGGGAGACCTTTCTTAGCCACAGCAGATGCAGTTATCAATTGCCGGAATGGAATGCTCAACATGACATTCGGTAACATGAAGATGGAGGTCAATGTATTCAATGTGAGCAGTCAGATAGGAGATGACGAGAATGTGAATGAAGTGAGCTTTATTGACTCTTTGGCGGAGGAACATGTGGATGAGTTGCTTTATAGTGATCCTTTGGAAGTTGCTCTTACAGCCGAAGAGGCTGAATTTCTCGAATCTTCTGAAGTCAGTTATTTACATGCGTTGCTTGATGGGGATGAAGCTTGTGCTATGAACGCTTGGACCCTAAAGTTTGAGGAGCTACCACCGATCGAGAAGAAGGTTTTTCCCTCTCTTGTGGATCCCCCTCTATATGATGATTCGGGGGGAAGATGCCTCACCGCTAAAGTTGTCTCTTTCGATCCCCCGTTTGATCCTTCCCCAGAGGAATTACTTCTTGCTCAAGAGATGAACATGTTTGAAATGTCGGGCATCTACTGTGAAGATCCGTTGGAAAAACCTCTCACCGCTAAGGAAATGGATGCCGAAGTGGATTACTTGTATGCGTTGTTGGCTAAACAAGATGCTTATGGACCAATCTTTGAAGAGTTGGAGCCCATGGAAGCTAAAATTGTCCCTTCGAGTTCTCCGTGCCTCGATCTTCTCACTACTAAGAAAATGGATGGTGAGGTAAATTCTTTATACTCTTTGTTAGAAAAACAAAATGCATGTGGGCCTATTTTTGAGAAGTTTCCAATCATAGAACGAATTGATTTTCTTGGTGTTGATAATTTTCTTGTGGTTTATCATCCTTATATTGTAGATTTTGTCAACAACTTGAAAATTAATTTTGTTTGGGCTATGCACTTAGTGGAACTTAAGTTTTTAAAACGAACTCAGCAATTGCTTTACTCAAAATATCTTATCTTGTGGCATGGTAGAATTCAATTTTTGGCAAAGACTGTAGTTTGGAGTGCTCTGTTTCTTTTAATAATTCTCAATTGCGTGCTAATTATTCGAAACCATCATGGTGCTATTGATGTTATGAATCCAAGTAATGGTAAATCTTTTAAAGTGAATGGACAGAGGCTTAAACCATTTCTCGGCAGTTTCGAGGTTGGAGAGCCGGATGAGGAGCTAGTCGATCCAGTTTACACGGTTGATTAGCTTGTTTCTTTATGTTTGCACGGGGAGCGAAAGCGTAACCCTGAACTTCATTGTTTGTCGGACCCGGCCCCAGGTAGGGGTACCCACCATTGACTTGGGTATATGTAGCTTCGCATACGCCGCTACTAAAAGAAGGATCGTGTGCCCAGCTCCGGTTCGAAGGGCAAAACTTGTAAATATTGTACATACTTGTCTTTCTTTCTTGCTTTATCATGTTTTAGTTAGTTATGCATGTTTAGTTTTGTTTTAGCTTGTTTGTTTGCATGTTTGTGTTGTTTGTTTTTGTTTGTCATGTTTTGAATAAAGTCTTGGAGATGTTTCACATGAAAAGATTTCACCTATGTTAGTGAAAAAAGGGCTTTCATTAGCTTTTCTTGGTAATAGTTTATCGGTAATGATCCATGCTCTCCGAATATGCCCCTATCGGTGGCAACTTAGGTCTGTGGGTGAGGTGTGATATTGCCTGGAGTGCACGCTAGGTTGTATTCTATCTTGCTTTGTTTTGATCGTAGGGGACGCTGGACTTAATTGTTTGGCGAGGTCGAGCGATAAATTTTATTACGGGCGCTAGCATAACACATTTTCAACGGTCTAGTATAGCCACCCATTTCATACCTCACCGGTAAGGAATGGGAAGAAAAGTATGACTCGTTTGATCGCGTGATGATCGGGTGGTGCATTGCATTTCATTCTGTCTTGCATGTTTTACTTGTTCTTTGTTTTTGCTTTTTGTCTTATGTCTTTTACTTTTGTTTTGTTTTGAAACCGGATAACACGGGCCGGTGTTTCTAATGTCATTTGTCTTGTGGAAAGTCGTTCTCTTAAGTCTTCTGCAGGGTTTATGTGCTACCACACCAGCCTTGGTAGTTTGGACCTAAAGCCGGAGTGAGTGAGGCATTCAGGATCCCTAAGCATGGGTGCGGCTATGTGTCATGGTTATTAGTCCAATAAAGCTTTGGATATGGTCCTGTGTGACTAGCTGTGGTTCCGAATTGGCAGAACCGAAGGAATAAGCCCTGGAAGCATCTAATCTGGCTGGAACGAGACATTGACATGAAATCCTCCAACTTGGTCGAGGTATTTAGGGGTTGACATTCCCCTTGGACGGTACATTCGCGCCCTCTTTTCTCTCTTTGCTCTTGTTCTTTATGCTATGAGAGCATAGCATCGCTTTAAGTTGGGGGGAGGGGTTAGCTTATGTGCTATTTGCTTGCTTTTGTGTCATTTTGTGAGAAATTTCAAAATTCAAAAACAATAGAAATTGAAAATCCAAAAAAAAAAAAGAGAAAATAGAAAATTTTAAAAAATAAATAAAGCTTTTTACTTGTAATTCTTTCCTTTTGTCACATTTTTAGTTCTTTTTCATGACTTGTTGCATGCTCAATAAATGTTAGTTGGCAAGAATTCGTAGCAATTCTAAGAAATTTTGTGATTCTCGTTTGCATGCTTAGTTGAAAATTGAACGAGTTAAGTTTTGAGCAAGTTTTTGACCAAGCTTTGGCCCATATCCCCACCTTTCAATAAAATGCTTGTAGTTAGGTGAATAATCGCATGTCCATCTCTAATTGTGTTTAAATGTCGATTTTCAATCATTTTGGAATCCAAAGCGCACTTAGGGGAAGATACAAGGCATTCTTTGCATGATCATACCACAAATGAGTCCCCTTGTCCTATTTTGCATCCCATGATTTTCTCGTTCCTTGCTTAACCTAGGAAACCGGATGTTTGGAGGGTTGTGTGAAAATGATTTTCAATGATTCAAGGAGGTTTGGGAGTGGTGTGAATGTGATAGAAGTGGTTGGAATGCGAAAAGGCAAAGAATTGTTACGTGATTTTTTTTATCTCTTCTCTCCCACTACAAAAGCAAAAGTCCCAAATTTTCAGCTCCCTCTCCAAAAATTCCAAAATTTGGCTCCAATATCTCTCTCATTACAAATCTCACCTCAAATGACCCTATTGTATTGCAAAAAGAAGAAAAGAAAAGAGATCAAAGAAATACTATGAAAAAGAAAAAGTGAATTCGAAAGAGGGTTGAATACTTTGATATGAGAGGATTGTTTTGACATATGGACTAGCATACATTCTGGATGAGAAAGAGTTCAATGAAAAAAGGAGAGCTCGAGACACAATACCATGAGAAGCCGGATGAGGATGAGGACTTGGTGTGATTGAGTTAGTGGTAGTAGCTTTAGTAGGACTTATCTAGTAGTTCTCTCAATTCGTACTTTTGTTTGGCTGGGTTGGCCCTTGACTTGGTTGATCTTTGTGTGTTGGCGGCGGTCATTTGGGTAGATGACCGAGCTAGTATAGACCGTCGCCATTTTTGTGCTAACCTTTTCTTTGTAACCAAGGTCGTTAAAAGCTTATAAAGTCCTTAGTTGATCCTTTGCGCGCATGGATTCCATCTTGATTGACTGTCTGATAGTTGCATAATTAGTTGAATGGCATGCTTTCCTTTCGTTATCCAATAATCATCTGCTAGTTGTTAACTCTGTTGAATAAGTGCTGTAGTTGTTGAGGCATAGCTTTCCTTGTTCGCTATTGCCTGTTTGTTAAGCACTTTGTTGGTGGATATGGTTTAGATTGAATTCGCAAGGTCTTGTGTCCCGTATCCTCCCCTTATTCGAGAACACAAACCTTTTTAGCTTGCTCTTAGACTTGCTTGTTACTTAGCCTGTTTAATTGGATGCTGAAATTGTGAATTGTAGAAATGAAATAAAAAGCAGGATTGATTAAAACTCTTGCTAGTTTACAATGTTGAGCATGTTTTAAGTTGTGATAGCGGAATGAATTGCAAGTTGCTTGTTTCTAGTTTTTCATGTTTTATTTGCTAGGGACTAGCAAACCTCAAGTTGGGGGGTGTGATAAGCACCCGATAATGCAATGTAGGGTGCGCTAGTATCTAGATTTGGTTAATTTTATAGCTTAAATTAGTTGTTTTAATGGCTTTCTTGCTCGAGTGGTATTTTGGTTTTATTTTGTAGGAAATCGCCTAATAACGGAGTCTTGAGGCCCGTTGGTGTGCAATGCCCAAGCAATGCCTAGGCAGGCCACTAGCAAAGCAAGCCGACGCCAAGGCAACGCCTAGGCGTGGCAAGCAAGCAAAGCAAGAAAGCACCCGAAGGCAAAAGCAGTGGCCAAGCAGCGCCAAGGCGTGGCCTAGGCAGGACCCGACGGCTCGCCAAGGCGTGGGCAAGGCAAAGACCAAAAGTCAAAGTTTTGGAGATAACCACATCGGCATCGATGCACTATGATACATTGCATCGATGCCTAAGAGGTTAGCATGAAAAGCAGCTAAGGGGTTCGGCATCGATGGAGGAAAATACATTGCATCGATGCCTAAGCACTTAGAGGGCCGGTCTTAAGCAGTTCGGCATCGATGCACTCTAATTTATTGCATCGATGCCGAAGGCCATAGTCGAGATTTTTTTTGGATTTTTATGGAATATTCCGTGCGCGTGCTTAAGGACTATAAATAGGAATATTCTCACATTGTACAAAGAAGTAATTTTTAGATTTGCTCACGTTTTTAGGATCTAGATCTAGTTTTTGAATTGTTCTTGGTGTTCTTCATTGCTCTTTATTTTCAGCACTTTAAATTTCATTTTCTGCTTTATTTAGTTAGTTTTTGATAATTTCGTCTTCATTAAAGTTGTAGCTCGTACCCCGATCTATCTTTTAATCCAATTTCCTTCTAGTGTTGTTATGTCAAATTTGCTAAGTAGATTTTTGCTTGCTCTTAACTTCATAGTTATGTGTGAGTAGTTTTTCAAGGTTAGGTCATGGGGTGATTAGCACCCCATGGCTCGAGTAAAAATTGCATTTTTCACCAATAAAGTTTGAATCTTTGGTTCGAAAATTGATGTGGGGCTTGGATTTATTTGTCAAGTTGCCGAGGTGTTAACCTCCTTGATCATGTGTAGGTAAGAGCATCGCCTACTTACCACACATGATGCTTGGAGCTCTGTCGCTCGAGGTGTTTGCTAAATGAATTCTATAGCTAGCTTGATTTTTGAACCATCTTATCTTCCGGATTAGGAGCCTTAGTTGAGCATCTTAAACCGTGTATTTGGGTGAAAAAATGTAATTTAGCTCGAGTCGTGGGTGTTAGTGATTCCTAGACCTAACCTGCTTTTTAATTTAGTTTATTCTCGTTTAATTTAGCCTTTTTACTTTCCACCGCAAACGAAAAACTAAGTTGGCTGTCTAAAGGCCGAAAACTAGTACTTGCATCTACAAATCCAGCAAAGCCATATTAATTATTCCCTTGGGTACGATCCCGGTCTTCCGGATTATTATGCTTCAATTGGACGCTTATACCCTACGCTTGGGGTGATCTTATTTGATATATCGACGAACGAAGCAGTATTCATCAAAAGATTTTCAAGGGGAAAGGTTGGAAGTCTTCAGATTGGACATTCCAATAGAAAGAGCGTATAAGCGCATAGATATGATATCATACATAATGAGAAGAAACCACCCGAAGGAGGACAAACCCTCGAAGGACAACATTATTAAAACAAATAACAATATTCCGTATAAAAGAAGCACTGCGGAGACATCTGCCGCCAGTCTTTTGCAACCACCTTGATAGACTCGTAACCACCATCTCAGCTTCACAAAATAGGAACACATTGTTGGGAGATGGTCGCCCTGCAAACGCGGTAGACGGTGTCAGGTCACAGAGATCTAAGAAGATGGAGGTTGAGAATGGTGGTGAACTTACCGGCAACGACTAAAACCGAAGCCTTGGAATATCGCCGAAAAACGATCTGGCTGAAAAGTTTCCAATACCCAAATTTAAGTCGCAAGATTGAGAGAAAAGACGATTTGAAGATAGGGAAGAGAACGGCTTATTTACTTTTTTGGTTCCTAAAGTATTTCTGTTATGCCATTTTGGTCCCCAATATTTCAATTGCTAACATTTGGTCCCCAAAGTATCAATTTTGTCTTTAAATGGTCCCTGCGGCTCACGCCATTCCTTCCCTCCGTCAAATTGGAGGGCAAATTTGGTATATTGGGGACCAAAATGGCACAGCGAAAATACTTTGGGGACCAAAATGGCACAACAAAAATACTTTGGGGACCAAAAAAGAAAATAAAGCTATGGGGGAGGGCGGTGAAATACCAAACTTGCCCTCCAAATTGACGGAGGGAAGGAACGGCGTGAGCGCAGGGACCAGTTAGAGACAATTGATACTTTGGGGACCAAATGTTAGCAATTGGAATATTGGGGACCAAAATGGCACAACGGAAATACTTTGGGGACCAAAAAAGTCAAAAAGCCGAAAGAGAACAGAGGGAGAGAGATCGGAGAGGAAGGGTCCCTCCTCTCTTTTCACCTGACGGGGGGGGGGGGGGAGGGTGCCCTGAGAGAGAGAGAGAGAGAGAGACTTTTCTCTCAATAAAAAAGAACGGGTTATTGTTTATAGCCAAAATTGGTTATCTCAATTAATAATTGGTTTTGTCACTGATGATATATTTGTCGACTAATGCCCGTTTTGTCAAGGGAAATAATGAAGTATTTATTTTTTTAATAGATAGTTATTTTTTGAATTAAAAAAAATATATTGTGAGAGAATAATTTGTCTCATAGAATAAAAAATAAATACTTAAAACATAAATGTAATACGCAGTAGCCCCGTACAAGCATGTAATTTTGAAGTACAAAATTCTTCTTTCATTTTTCTGGTGGAAAGTACAAAATTCGTATTAGGTGTCAATAAGCATCTCTACCTTACACGACTTTATTGCTTATTGTTTGTATTGGATTATTTAATTATAGTGCCAACGTTAACCAGCTCAAGCACCAGATTTCGGAAGATCTTCAGAGTTGTCAACGATGCACAAATAATTGGAGGTTGACAACTCTCAGTATTTAAAAAGGAAATGGCTTCTGTGCCACGCGGTGAAACTGCAAGGGTGCAGTTCACCATTTGCGTCCCGATATCGGCCATAGTTTTATAATCTGAACTGTTCATGTTTTAGATTTCGTCGAGGCGCTTGTCCAAATCAAAAGTTATTCTAATCAGACATCTATAAGTATATGACCCAAACAGATTTTGATCGGTAATCTGGATTCTAGAAAAAACCCAATTTACGCATCTAAATCTATTTGGATGACATATTTAGAGATGTTCAATTAAAATAAGTCGCTCATTACATGTGTCCGACGAGATCTTAAATATGAACTGTTTAGATTATGATATTACAGTCAATATTGGGACACAAAAGGGTGAACTGTTTCCTGTGCACTTTCACCCCCAAAGGGCATGTAGAGAAGCCATGTCTTTTGAAAAACTAGGTAAAATTAAAAAAAGAAAAAGAAAGAAGAAAGTAACCGTCTACATGAATTTAGGTCTTTATCTGCTTTTTGATGTTACCGAATAATTGATGTCAAGCTCCATGAATTCGTGATCTACATCAATTAAGTTTTGTTGAAGTACAAGAATAGAAAGATGGGGTAATAAATGGAGAGAAATTTGTTGAAAGTCGTGTACATAGAGAGGAAGAAAGCTTTGAGATCCCTAGCCTCTGTTTGGTTTGGGTCTTTATCTTTTCTCTCTTTCTGACGGTCTCCAATATTTTTTTTTCTCCAATTGTAATTCTTTTTTCTTTATCTATCTCTTTTTATATATCACCCCAAAAACCATTCTCAAAACCAAAACCTACGAGATCAGCTACATAAAACACAATTTCTTCTTACTTTTTTGCGTTTTTATTCAAATTAATATATGTTTCATAAAAAAAGAAAATTGAAGAAGCTAGGGATCGACTTAGCAGACGAATGGTATGACTTCTTATATTTATATTTCTATAACCACTTCTTCTTTCGGGCGAACAAGACGACTTATTTGAATATATGAGACACTAATTTCCTTACTCGAAGAAAAAATGAACTTGTTCTTGTTCTTGGAAAAAGCCGACTTCCAAGAAGAAAGAATGGCTTTGAAAAGGGTATAAAAGCCTACCTCCAAGAACTAGAAGGCAAAATGGATTTATAAGAATGCTTAGGCGTAGAAGAAGTATCCGACTGGTGCGAAACAGGCGATTCTGACTTAGAAGAAGAAGATGACTTTGAAGAAAAAGAAATCGATTACGAAATTTAAATTTCGTAATCGATTGCGATTTTAATGGAACAAAAAAGAGTATATCTTGTATAAATATGCATACTCCGTATTTGTTTCTGAGTAATGCAGGTATCTCGAATGCTCTTAAAGCAGTAAGTTTATTTATATTCCACGTGATACGCAAAGGTCAACCCATTCTTGGCCTTCTCCCCACCCGAAACTATTCTGTATACAAATACAACTACCGCGCGTCTGTTCATTCACCAGGAGAGAGAGAGAGAGAGAGAGAGAGAGAGAGAGAGATGGTAAACGTGGTGGCAGCAATGAAGTCACTAATCCACGGGCTGGTGAAACTAGCCGGGTTGAGTCCCCAGACCGTGGAGATCGAACCAGGCACCGTTATGAACTTCTGGGCTCCGAAAGAAACCAAACCCAAAAACCAGACCCATACAGCGGACAAAAAACCAACCAAGCCCGTCGTGGTACTGGCCCACCCGTTCGCCGGCGATGGTATCTTGATGTGGTTTCCCCAAGTCCTAGCCTTAACATCTCAATACGCTGTTTACGTTCCCGACCTCATATTCTTTGGCGGTTCAACCACCTCCAGGCCCGACCGTTCGGCCGAGTTTCAGGTACCGGCGGAGCCACCATTTTTGCATGAAAATTTTCAAAACTTCTCTCTCTCTGCCTTTCTTTCTTTCTTTTTTTCGGCGCATAGCCATTGTGTAATTTATCCTATTTGATCATGGCTCTAAATCTTTTGGTTCATGTAATTTATCCTTTTTTTCGGCGCATAGCCATTGTGTTTACTCAATTCTAAGATTTCAAATTCGATTTTCCCTACGCGTAGCGTGTAAAACGGATTTGTGAGAACGGTAAGACTTAGACCCGAGAGTGGACACCCTGCATTAAAAAAAAAAAAAAAAACCCTACCACCACCCACCGGCCAACGCTATTTTTTAACATTGTTGACTTGAAACGAAAAGCGAGAGAGCAACAAACAATGACGAAATGAAATGAAGGAAGTTCGTTTTTTCTTTGTGTAATATGCATCGCGTTCTCGGAGCTAATTTATGCGCACTTATATTATTCTATATAAATACCTCCCACAACCATTTTACATTCTCATACATGGGTTGAGATGGTCTCAAGAATTTCTTGCATGAGGACTCCAGCACGAGACTTTAGGAGAAAGCATGCACTAAGTTCGAAGTTTCTTTTCTTTCATCTTTGATAAAATAATTAGAAAAATAAAATCTCCGAATCGGTTCAAATAGATTAAAAATTGAAACACTAAATTTTTTTAGACAATTTATATAATTAAAAATACTAAATAACAAGTGAACATTTGCTCGGAATGGAATAGTTTGGTGGTTTTTTTTTTTTTTTTGGAATAAAGAAATAATATTTTTAATGGAATAGTATTAATATAGAGAGTTTGGTGCAATAGAAATTATAAAAGTGAATAGCTAAAGTAATAAAGTAACTTTTTAAGGTGTAAATTGGTCCAAAGTATAGAGAGCCTGATGCGGATACTCTTACTTCGTTCATAAAATGTTCTCGCAATTAACCTTTCGAATTTCAATCTGCTATCAGTAAAGCAACTAAAATCTAAAACAAGAATCAATTTTGCAGGCGGAGTGTTTGGCAAGGGGATTAAGGAAATTGGGGGTGGAGAAGTGCACGGTGGTTGGCCTTAGCTATGGAGGAATGGTTGGGTTTAAAATGGCGGTGATGTATCCGGAGTTGGTTGAGGCGTTGGTTGCTTCTTCTACAGTTATTGAAATGACAGAGTCGATTTCTAATCGGAGTCAAAAGAAGATCGGTATATCGCAGTGGTCGGACCTTCTTCTGCCGGAGACGGTGAAAGGTGTTAAGTTCCTTTTCACGGTTGGAAGCCACAAGTGGCCTAATTGGTTGCCTGATTTCGTTTACAAGCAGTGTCTCGAGGCATGACTCTCTCTCTCTCTCTCTCTCTCTCTCTCTCTGGGCCTGACGGGGGTTGACGTACTCCAACTCATCGTAAAAATTTTATTTATGAAAGTCAGAACCATCTCATTTTGAAATTTTTTTTGCAGAATAAATTATATACACCAGCGGTGTAAACATTTGTTTCATCTAAATCAATTATAATGCGTTACGTCGTCAAAACAGTAGTTTCGGCCAATTAAGAGAATCTGGCGATGTGGCGCAATATAATTATTGATTTAGAGAAAACAAATATTTGCGTACACCGGCGGTGTAAATAATCTAATCTTTTGAGATCAATTGCAAACATATCCTTTTTTTGGTAACTAATATTGTTCAAAAAAATTTCTCACTATTATCTATTAAATTGGATTATGTTAGATATTGTAGTAAAAATAATGCCTTAATAATGCCAAGTAAAGTTTTAAAGTAGAGCATTGTTAGGTTCCGGGGTCACTCAATAACACAACAATATGAGGAAAAACTCTCTTAATATTATTTACACAATAATATAAGATGAAAAATCCTCTCCGGGAGAGTCACAACTGGCTCTCCAGTGCTCCGATGAGCTACACTGGCTTAGGCACTCGACCTTACCCTCTCCCTCACATAGTTTCAGTTACAATCCTCTCTGTTAGGGCCGACCCAAGGTAAGGGTGCCCAAGACCTGTTCTAAGAATGGTACCCTAAACGCTTAACAATTTTCACAGAAAAAAAAAACAGTCAGAGAAAACCAAAACTATAGTATTAAATCCGCTTTGCCAATTGAGCTTTCGCTCTGTCGATGTGGGACAAACAAGTTGCAAGACAAAGTCTCTCACCTATAGTCCCACATCGCTAGTTGAAGAAAACAAAGAAGGCAAAGAATCTTTTATAAGTAGAAATTTCTACTGCATCAATATCAATGCTCAAGAGACTGGGCCTTGCTTCTGAAACTTGGATTGAGCATTTCCTAAAAAGAGTCCTACCCAACCCAAATACTAAAAAAAATTGGGGTGCCTCAAAAATTGGGCATCTTGGGGATGCCCAAGGCCAAATCCTTGTGCCTGGGCCGGCTATGCTCTCTTCTCTCATATACATCAATACATATAGGCAAGAAGAAAACCGTAATACGCGTAAGAAAATAAGATAGAGAGTGATCATGTGCTTCACGCACACCACCCCGCTTGAGTAGATTCCCAACAATCACCCCATTCCAACCAAGGATGTCAAATATAAGATGGCATGTCAGGTGGAAGAATTGGCATGTACATGAAACAATTCCAACCACAATGTCAAATGCCTTAATGTCATTTGACATCAACTCTCTCATGTCAAATTTAATATGTGATATCAAATCTTTTATTTGGTTACTTAACTCCCTATAAGCTACAACTTAATAAATGTCTTTAATTAAGAAATTAGGCATATTGATTGGAGTGGACATTGGAAATGTCAAATTCTAACATGTCAAATTATTATATAAGTCATCAAATTTTTTTATGACATATATACCACATTTGAAGCGAAGGTTGGAGACGTCGATGCTCATTTGAAGCTAAGGTTTGACCGCCAAATCATTTCAAATTATCCCATATGTATATGTGTGTATACATACACACATGTAACTGTATATACACATATTCTGTGTGTATATATATATACAGGTGTATTTTTGAAATTTTCCGTGGATCAATTTTTATGTTCATGTGGAAACAAACATACATGAACTCAATGTAGGTGCTTTTTAGCAACAGAAAGGGAAAGGCTGAACTATTAGAGGGTTTGATCGTCCGAGACGAAGACTCTACCAATTTCACTACCTATCCTCAGGTTTGAATATTGCTTTTGACTTGCCCAATTATTTGTGTTCCTATAAAACTACTCCCCTTCCCAAAAAGATATCCATTTTTTTAATGTCGGTACTATTATCCATTGAGTATTCCTTTTAATATGAATTTTAAAAAAATTGCAAGATAGATCTTGTTTGATAGTTATTAAAAGTTACTTTTAATTATATAAAATTTTCAAAATCATAATATGGATCTTGTTTGATATTTTTCGATTACTTTAATTACACAATGTATTCAAAATCATGAAAAATAATATTATTATAAATAAAAAATATGCAATATGGGTCTTGTTTGATAGTTCTCAATTACTTCATTATACAAAATTTTCAAAATTGTGAAAAATATTGCAAATTTCAATATATAAGTAATTGAAAATGAAACAAAGATCACAAATGGACATCCTCTGTGGGACGGGAGGAGTAATTTTTAATTGCTTGTGGGGCGTTTGGTAACCTTTTTGTTTTCAGTTTTTTATTTTTGTTTTTACTTTTTTAAAAGCTAATGAAGAAAATTTGTTCGGTAACAAATTTCTACTTTTTTGTTTTCATAAACTTTTTTAGAGTTTTTGTAAATTATGGAAACTACAAAAACATGTTTCCCCCGTTTTTTTTTTTTTTTTGAGAAACATAAATACTACCAAACATATTTCTTATTTTTGTTTTTATGAAAACATAAAGCTGTTTCTACTTCTAGTTTCTTAAAAACAAAAAATTGAAAAGATTACCAAACGCACTCTCAATTAGTGATTACCTTTTTCACTTGTAATTCACCACCTATATATGTGTACTATACGGGGAATCACATTTGTTTGCAGAGGATCCATTTATTGTGGGGAGATGATGACAAGATTTTCAACTTGGATCTTGCCCAGAACATGAAAGAGTACGTACGTAGGCCATTTTGACTAATTTTCTTCTTAGATTTCTTTTAGAATTGTGGGATATATAGTTTCCCTCTATAGTCTTGCAAGAGAATTGAGAAAAGTAGAGATATTGTATTGAATTAGATAATAAACTGTACAATGAGGTCCCTATTTATACAAGGTAAGGAAACCTAACTATGCAAAGTAAAATCAACCTAATTACAATCAAATCATAATCAATTACAATAGTAAGAGATCAAGAGAATCATATAATATCATATTCATATAAGATCAAGAAAAATAGACCATTTTGTTGAGATGTGCCAGAACATGACCTATGTGGCAAGGTTCCATTTTGGCGAAGATATTTTAAAAATTCTGTCTCTTTATATTCTATGGCATTATCAACACAAAAAACTTTGATTGGGCGTGAAAATTGAGTTTTAACCATTTTAGAAAAATCATAATAAATCTGTTGTACTTCAAATCTATTGTTCATGAGATATAACCATGTAAAACGAGAATAATTATCTATGAAAATAACAAAATATTTGGAACCGCCCATAGTAGTGTTCGGTGAAGGTCCCCAGATATCAGAGTGAACTAAATCAAAGGAAGCAGAGGACAAAGTCACTCGAATGAAGTGGCAATGCTGGATGCTTAGCCAGTTGACAAAAAAGACAATCCACGTGTTCATCTTTTACATGTCCTAAATGTACACTTGAAACTAGGGTACTTATTCGACCAAAAGACGCACGACCCAATTGAGAATGTCAAATACCAAGAAAATTAGAAGAATTAGACGTAATGGAACATTTCGATTGACTCATTGAATGAGTGGGAGGCGCAATGGACTGAAATGGAATATGAAGATTGATGAGCTCATACAGACGTCTGTTGGGTTTTCCCCATGTAATGTAATGTTAATGCTGTTTGGAAAAAGAAAAGGCCACAGTGGTTTGTTTGGTGTTGGTTGAGTTAATTAAATGTTTAAGGGTATTAAGTGGGCAAGTTAGTTGTGCTTTGTTCCAAAAAGGAGCATTTGTGGCTAGTTCCAGAAGCATCTCGGCAGATGAAGAGGTTTTGTGTGCCAGCCTCTGTCAAGCGTATTTATAAGGACTTCCTGTGCCGAGAATGGGTAAGAGAGTAAAAAAAGGGCAGAGAACAAAAGGAAAAGTCAACACTATGTGTGTGCAAGTGTGAGAGTCGAGAGGGAAAAAGGGGTTGTAACAGTGAGGAAAAGGAGAGTGGGAAAAATACCAAGTGGGGGTGTATTTGTATCTCCCCATTGTACTCTTTATTGTTATAGTGGGATTACTCTCTCTTGTGGAGTAGGCATTGAGGTTGAACCACATATATTCTTGTCTCTTTTGTGTGTGATTGTTTTACGTTACGCTTCCGTTGTGGAGGTGATTGGGTATTTTACCCAACGGCGTCCAACCTTACGGCCTATCCCAAGAGTTTTACCTGTCCGAGGATCCTGCATATGACAGCCAGCAGCAGAAAAGATTATGGTAAGCCCAAGTTTACACAATTGACCAACATAGATTAAATTCAATGTAAGTTTAGGGATCAGATAGAGATATGGTGGAAGTAGAGACATGACAGACATGACTGGCATGCATGTGAGAACCATTAACTGTTTGGATGGCTGGAGTGTGAGAGACATGTGACTTGGAAGAAAAAATGGCAGAATCAGATGTCATATGGTTACAACAAGCTGAATCAAAGAACCATGAAAATGTACCTGTGACAATAAACAAAACAGTAGAATTCTTACCAGACTCGGATAAAATACCATGTTTTAAGAGAATGTCCACAAAAACATATTGTAGTGTTCACTTTTGGTAAACCGAGTTGATAGAGGATACTGCTTGAGACCTTTCAAGATGACCCGAAAGTATGGCGCCATGACGGATTACTCCGTAATCAGAGAGCACAAAGTAAATCAACACACTGGAGATCAGATGCAAGATACTAGAGGAGAACCGGAAAAGGAGGCGACGTAATCCGGTCAAAAAAAATATGTTGCGGGTCGGTTTGAAGTTGAACCGAAAATGGAGACCAAACTGGAATTGTGGTTTTGTCGTCGATCGAGAACATTGAATCTGGATTTAATAAGGTGGGGTTGAAAATTGGGTATTGAGAATCGGTGCCAACCGATATGTACTCGGTGAGTGGGTCGGAGTGAATCCATGGACTGGTGTGGATTACTATATTGGAGAAAGCCAAGGAAAGAAAAAAAAAATGATGGTGAGGCGTAGATGGCAGTATATGAAATCTAACATGGTGTTGGGTATTGTGTGTGTGGGCTTTGTCGGTTGTCGGTGGTTGAGGTGGTTTGTGAGGTAGCAGAAGAGGGTCGATTTGATTGGGTCAATTAGGATTGGTATTCAATCTGTGGTCTCAGATTAAACGAGATTTGGATTTAAAAAAAAAGATTGGGATTGGGATGATATGGAGATGTAGAATCTTAAAATTAGGAATTGGGCGGTGGTGAATATGGTGGAGGACGAGGGTGAACCGGCAGCGGCGATGAGGGTGGCGATATGCTAGGTTTAGAGGTCTAGCTCTGATACCATCCAAGAGAATTGAGAAAATGAGAGATATTGTATTGAATTAGATAATAAACTGTACAATGAGATCTCTATTTATATAAGATGAGGAAGCCTAACTATGCAAAGTAAAATCAACCTAATTACAATCAAATCATAATCAATTGCAATAATAAAAAAAACAAGAGAATCATATAATATCATATTCATATCATATCAAGACATGATTACGATATTAGATGTTTTGATATCTAACAGTCTATACAACCTTATTTACGAATGACCGGTAGATGTATCCAACATGTGTGCCTTATACATTCCCACATGTGCCTTATCCAACATGTATCCAAACGCGATTGTCTTTGCACGAGTCCCTGCAACTTGTCCCTGCTCGTAGTATTTTTGTTTTGCATATGCAATAGTTCATCTGTTGAAATTGGTTATCAAAGGTTTTTCGATAGACCTTAAACGGTGGTCTAGGTCACCTTGTGGGAATAAAGCCGATCAAATGTGTTAATTATGAGCTACTAATTGGATGTTGTTGAATGATAATTAACAGGCAATTAGGAGAAAAGGCCACTCTACAGTGGATAGAGAATGCAGGGCACCTTGCTCAGCTAGAACGGCCTTTTACTTACAACAGACATCTGAGAAGAATTCTTTTATCCATTTATCATTCTCAATAATATCAATGGAATTGACTTTCGCACTCTTATTTGTATTATGTATTCTGTCTTTGTTCATGTCAATTTACCATAGTACCCTACATATGCGAAAAAATGATGAATAAAAACGATAAAAAGGGAATGGTCAAAAATAACTTTTAGTACTCCATCCGTTCCTAAATGAGTCTTTTTTCGACATACGTGCCGCTTACAAAATCGCGACAGTTAAGATTGATCATGTGGTCAACTTCTAATTATATGGTCAATTTAAATGTTCGACTTTCTAATCAATGGAATATCTCTTAAAAAGTCTTAGGATACGTAAATACATACAGGGGCGGATCTAGAACTTTATGCCACTGGGGTCAAGTCTTATATTAGAATTGCTATGGAC
This sequence comes from Rhododendron molle, assembly GCA_025413875.1. NCBI lineage: Eukaryota > Viridiplantae > Streptophyta > Magnoliopsida > Ericales > Ericaceae > Rhododendron > Rhododendron molle. The sequence continues at coordinate 52,343,461 of CM046398.1, forward strand.
ACCAACGATGAACATATTGGCACGCGAGTCTCACTGTGGGTTCCGTACGGATAATTCGAGCCAAATATGAATGAAATATTAGAAGATTTGAATTGAGCACCTATATGTATTCAACTAAGCTAATTTTTCAAGGGCCCACTCCATTTTTTTTGAAATTATTAAACGGCTCGGATTATCTATGCGAGACCCGAAGTGGGACCTACATGCCGCTGTGCACTATTGGTGTCTTTAGATTTCGGTCTTATATATGTAGGAATTTGTTTCATGAGCTCAATGGCATGACTATTAATTCTGTTTACTTATACTTTAAAATAGGATGGTGATGGTGGTGATAATGCCAAAACTGTTTTTTTTTTTTTTGTGTCAAAACTCTAGTACATAAAAGTCTTGTACACTACACATGGTACAAGCCTTTTGTGTACTAGAGTTTTGACACTAACAAAAACAGTTTTGCCATTATCATTTCCCTTAAAATACTTGCAATATGGAGTAATTTTTATGTTTATTTTATCGTTCTAAATTATTTATTGAGAAATTTGTTAAGGGTGTCATTTGAAAAAATTCACTCCCGGCTTTCGAAAAGCTTGCGAAACTCGGAGAAAAACATATCACTATGATACAAAATCAACTTTGACTTCGGTTTTGCCCTTGATTAATTCAAGTTTAGAGCTTCCAGATTGGAGCCCGTGTATCATATTTCTTCTTGTTTTTGCTTTGTGTTCTTAAAGTGTGTGTGTGTGTGTGTGTGTGAGAGAGAGAGAGAGAGAGAGAGACAGAGATAATGGGGGGTGGATATATGTACTTGAATGTGGATCCAATCAAATAACAAGTTTTGAGAGGGAGACAGAGAGACAAACACTGTGTTTGGTTCACAATTTTGAGTGTAAAATTTTGAGTTAAAATGTAAAAATATGTGATTGGATGAGTTATTTGAAAAATAAGTGGAACTCTTGACTAAGATTTTAACAGTAAAATAATAAAAAGGGACGGATAAAAAAAGTGGGTCAGTCTGTCCCAACTTTACAGACTCTCTCCTCAATTGGATTATTTTAATAATAATAAAAAAAAAACTCTCTCCTCAATTCATCCTCATTCTCTCCCCGCAATCGGATTATTTTAATAAAAAGTGGGTCAGTCTGTCCCAACGTTCTAGACTAAGGCCTCATTTGGACAAATAAGCCACTTTGGCTTATTTTTTGTCCTTATTCAATTTTTTTTCGCATTTTGTGGCTTATTGTCAATTTTTTGGGGATTATTGCTTTGTTATGACGAGAGGAATCTAAAAAGTAAAAAATTTTGGTCGAAATCCAAATTTTTGCACAAAAAGACGAAACCGTGGCTTTTCCGCCAAATTTCGTCGAAATTTCAAAAAAATTGGATTCCGATCGAAATTTTTTACTTTTCCGATTCGTCTCGTCATAACGAAGCAATAAGCCACAAAATGCAAAAAAAATTTGAATAAGGACAAAAAATAAGCCACAGTGGCTTATTTGTCCAAATGCCCCCTAAGATTCCTTTTTTTTCACGTATGAGGGGAAGGACACAGGAGGGTAGGAGGTGGGGGTCCATTTACTGATCACCAAGTGGTTGAATTGTCAGATTTTACAGTCAAAGGAGTCGTCTTTGCTGCCCTTGGAATCTGATTTTTGGGCTCCACATATTTTTTACATTCAAAGAAAAGACAACTTTGTGAAAGAAATCTCTAAAAGCGGTGCCAAACACAGTGAAAGAGACTGGGTCAGATGTAACGATTTTTTAAGGATAAGGATTGTAATATTCCTGAGATATTTGGGCAAAGTATAATATCTTTTGGGGCAAATTTCTGGGTAATTTTTAACTCAGTGGGGTCACCTGACCTCACTTGCCACTACTTGCCTCTACCCCTACGTAAATAGTACTTAGTAAAGAATGAATTATTCTAATTTCCGCCCAAAGATTATATATAGGAGAATAGAAAAATGTGTATATATTAATATCCGAGAAAAGCATATTGGTATTTGTCAAAATATATTAATATCTATGAGATATGCATTGATATCTGAACTTGTTTAAAATTATTAGCATATTATCCTCTGCCTCGTGGACAGAAGTTAACAAGAAGGGTAAAGAATACGTGTTGTGTAATGTGGGGTGCCTGTTTTGCCCTCGTCTACGCAACATTGTTGGCCTTTTCCCACGCGAGACTATTCTGTATACAACAGTCTTTTCATTCATAGGGAGAAGGTGAGAGAGAGAGAGATGGTAAAAGTGGTGGCAGCCCTCAGGGACCGGTGAAACAAGCTAGCCGGGTTGAGGCCCCAGAGGGTGGAGATCGAGCATACCGTAATGATCTTGTGTGCTCCAAAAGAAACCGAGAAGCACTACGGTCACCGAACCCGAAATGCGGTGGTCCACCATCGCACGTCGTTTGGGGTTCGGATTAGGCCCCGCATGGATAATCCGAGTCGTTTAATAGATTTTTTTTTTTAAAAAGACCGAGTGGGTAATGCGTAAAATCAGCTTGATCCACTATGTGTAGATGCTCGGATCAAGTTTCTCATAAAAAAAAAATGAGTGAGCCTGTGAAAAATCTGAAATTTGAATGAAAAATGGAACATTGATTCAAGACCCTACACATATATATCGGATCGAACTGATTTTCAGCGTTGCCCACTCAAATTTTTTTTAAAAATTATCGAACAGCTCGAATCAATCCTTACGAAAACTAGAGTGGCCAGCCACCGCATTTTGGGTTCAATGGCTGCAGACTGAAACCAAACCCCAAACCCGCTCGACCCAAATAGTGAACAAAAAAACGAACAATCCAGTCGTCGTGGTACCCCCCAGCCATTCGTCAAAAAAGCTAAGCTAGCAAAATTGCTCACTTGCATCACAATAATTTAAGAAAGCACTGAGGCGAAGAAGCTAAATTTATTTTATATGGTCTCCCAATTATTTTGTCCCTTGTTAAATGGACTCCTCCACTATCTCCTCAAACCCAAGATCCTCACTTGCATCACAATAATTTAAGAAAGCACTGAGGCGAAGAAGCTAAATTTATTTTATATGGTCTCCCAATTATTTTGTCCCTTGTTAAATGGACTCCTCCACTATCTCCTCAAACCCAAGATCCAAACACTCCCCCGATCTTTTTGTTTGCTCTTCTCACCCTCCGTTGTATGTGCTGTGTAGGACCACAATAATAAATGACTTTACTATTGTTAAACTATGGCTGTCTTCTCCCTTCGAGATATTTTTGGGTGTCAGGTGGGTTACGTGGGTATTACGTGGCTGTGCCTACGTAGTGTCCGAACAATTCATCCAGGCTGTTCTTATTTGTGTTAAGCGATTCAAATTAAAATTCTCTCTCTCCTCTCACCTCACTACTCTCTCTCTTCTCTTTCTCCCTCCAAATTCAAACAGTCCAAAAAACTAAAATAAACAAGCCAGACGTGCCCCCGCTCAAACACCCTGTGGTGCCCGCTCGGCACCCAAAAATTTCTCCTTCTTGCCGATTTCCTTAAATCCCGGTAGCTGACCCGAAATTGATCATTACCTATTAGGTGAGGTGTCAAGACTGTAATGGGTGGCCGTACTAAAGCTCCGTGTAGAATAATTTGGATGTTCGGCTAAATAAATAAAGTGACTTATTTTATTGTTTTTATTTAAAAAAATTTCATATCACTTGGCTTATCATCATTTTTTTTGGAGATTATTGTATTCTCATCACAAGAGGAATTTAAAAAGTAAAAAATTTTGATCAAAATCTAATTTTTTTAAATAAAGATGAAAATAAGACAATAAGCCAATTTTTTCGTCTTTATTAAAAAAATTGAATTTCGATCAAATTTTTTTACTTTTTAGATTTTTCTTGTCATGAGCATGCAATAATCCCCAAAAAAATGATGATAAACCAAATGATACGAAAAAAATTTAAATAAAAAAAAATAAATCACTTCACTTATTTAGCCGAACGCCTACATAGGCTTGCATAGTCAAAGTGAAGGTGGAATTACCTAACAAAGAGGAAAGGGCAAATTTCACTGACCTCCCCTGAGGTTTCTGACACGAACAAAAACCTCCCCTGAGGTTTCTGAAATGACACTGCCCTCCCCTCCTTTACCTGACAATATCAAGGAACCCCCCTCTCCGTTACCAGCACGTTAAAATGGACGGAAAAAGTGATTTTTTTTTTTGATCCAGACGGAAAAAGTGATGTCATTGTACTATACTTCTTACAATACCTATACTACCCTCACTAGACTCTTTACCCTTCTCATTTATAAATATAAAATACAAATACCACTACACTTTGTGCTTATTTCACTTTGAGTTTTTGTTCTTATTTAAAAGGATTCATATTTGTTAATTTTCTATCAAACTTTTGTAAATTATTGGTTCATCTCGATAAGAGGAATTAAAAAAGTAAAAAATTAAGACTTTTACCAAATATTTTGAGAAATTCAATATTTTGGGTAAAAATAATAATTTTTTACTCTTTTGATTCCTTTCATTGAGACGAACAATTAATCCACAAAAATTTAACGCAAAACTAGCAAATACAAAAAATTCAAATATGAACAAAACCAAAAAGCCTAAAAATCCCGCAAACAAAAACCCTAATATTGACTATCTCAACCCATTTCATACATAAAACACAAAAGCCTCAAATTTTTGTATACCCTAGTAGGATTTGACCCGAAAACCCAAAATTTTTTTTGGCTTTTGTTCATATTCGAATTTTTTTGTGCAGGCTTGTTTGTGGAATTTTTAGGTTTTCTGGTTTTTTTTTCATATTTGAATTTTTTTTTTTTTTGTATTTGCTAGTTTTGCGTTAAAGTTTTGTGAATTATTGGTTTGTCTCAACAAGAGGAATCAAAAGTATAAAATTATTACTTTACCCAAAATATTGAATTTCTCAATGTATTTGGTAAAAGTCTTAATTTTTTTATTTTTTCAATTCCTCTTATCGAGACGAACCAATAATTCACAAAAGTTTGATAGAAAATTAAAAAATGTGAATCCTTTTAAATAAGGACTAAAACTCAAAGTGAAATAAACACAAAGTGTAGTGGTGTTTGTATTTTATATTTTATAAATGAGAGGGGTAAAGAGTCTAGTGAGGGTAGTATAGGTATTGTAAGAAGTATAGTACAATGACATCACTTTTTCCTTCTGGATAAAAAAAAAATCACTTTTTCCGTCCATTTTAACGTGCTGGTAACGGAGAGGGGGGTCCCTTCGTATTGTCAGGTAAAGGAGGGGAGGGCAGTGTCATTTCAGAAACCTCAGGGGAGGTTTTTGTTCGTGTCAGAAACCTCAGGGGAGGTCAGTGAAATTTGCCCAAGAGGAAACCACAAATTGAAATGCATTGTCCTTTCCCTTAATACAAAATCAAATAGCTTACAAGTGAGACCCTACCAAGTGGCACAGGCAGTCAACATTATTCGGTGGCTTCTGCTCCTTCTTTTCTTTTTCTTCTATAAAAAACACTGTCTGTTCATTCGTAAGGAGACTGAGAGAGAGAGAGAGAGACTGAGAGAGAGAGAAAGAGAGATGGTAAACGTGGTGGCAGCGATGAAGCCACTAATCCACGGGCTGGTGAAACTAGCCGGATTGAGCCAGCAAACGGTGGAGGTCGAACCCGGGACCGTAATGAACTTCTGGGCTCCGAAAGAAACCAAAACAGTAGTGAACAAAAAGCCAAACAAGCCCGTCGTAGTATTCGCCCATCCGTTCGCCGGCGACGCTATCCTCATGTGGTTTCCCCAAGTCCTAGCCTTAACATCTCAGTACTCCGTTTACGTTCCCGACTTCATATTCTTCGGCGGCTCAACCACCTCCAGGCCGGACCGTTCCGCGGAATTTCAGGTATTGCATGGCGGAGCCACCAGCCATCGTAATAATAGGCTGGTGGCCCTTGTTCAAGAATTTCAAAACGATCACGTTTATATATCTATCAAAAATCATTCGGCCGCATATGACACAGACAGATCTGTTCGCAATCACTCGGTTTACTATATGGGAGTCTACATCTCTATGTGGACTTAGGCTCCGTTTCTGCTAAGGAAAATAAGTATTTACTTTTTTTGAATTAATAATGATGTATCGTAATAAAAAATAAAAATTTTAGTGAAACGTGACCTTATTAGTCTATAAGGTTGCTTCCTTCTTTCTTTCTTTTTTTCCTTTTTAATTTGTATTAGCAATTAGTGATTCACTTACTTAAGAAAATAGAAAATAGGGGTGTTTATCACTCTATTTTTGTGTGCGTATACATGTTGTAGGTTTTCAAAGAATGTCCTGATATTCGCAAACTTTTTTTATAATCAGGTATCCGGATTAATTTGCGTGCATTTTGATTAAAATCACAACTCGGCTAATTTATTTTGCAGGCGGAGTGTTTGGCAAGGGGATTAAGGAAATTGGGGGTGGAGAAGTGCACTGTGGTCGGGCTTAGCTACGGAGGAATGGTTGGGTTTAAGATGGCCGCGATGTATCCGGAGTTGGTCGAGGCATTGGTGGCTTCTTGCACGGTTATTGAAATGACACAGTCGGTTGCTCATCAGAGTCAAAAGAAGCTCGGTATATCGCAGTGGTCGGAGCTTCTTTTGCCGGAGACGGTGGAAGGTGTAAAGTTTCTCTTCGCGGTTGGTTGGCACAAGTGGCCTAATTGGTTGCCTAATTTCGTTTACAAGCACTGTCTCCAGGCATGATGAATTTCTCTCTACCTCTCCCTTTTCTCTTTAACCTCCCCTCATAATTAAGCATCATAAATTCTTCACACCGGCCTTTGGGTACAGAAGATTTGACCTCCAAATTCTTACCCCTTATTGATCGGGGGCCAACATATTTTTCTTCGAGATCAATTGCAAAAATATCTTTCACGGTCTTTATGAAACAAAATTGTATTAGTTTAGGTATTGCAGTGAGAATAATGCATTGTAAAGTTTTGTACCTTGTACTTCCATGAAAGTCTTTATTTTTTTTTGATCCGCTACTTCCATGAAAGTCTAATTTAAATTTTATCTCGTTGCCGTTTGTTATAAACAAGTTTTCAACTTATGGTCAATAGATTGCTCCAAAACGTCACCTTGTTTGGTTCCCGTCTCATCTCGATCATCTCGTCTCATTTTTCTTTCTACACGTTTCTCAATATATTTTTTTTCTCGATCTCTCCCCGTTCATTACCACTCATTACATTAAAAATAATTTTCAAAAATGAAAACCAAAAAAAGATAATTCTACGTACGTCCGCCACTTACGGCGTGCGTAAGCAATGATGCTTTGGCAGCGTTTTAGTTTACATGTATACAATATGAATTAAACTTTTGAACTCTCTCAGTCCCCAATTCTTGATCATATTTTCGAAATTTTAACAAATGAAAGATTTAACTTTTGTGGTAGTACCTTTCTGGGTACAAAGTTGTCGCACCTCTATCGGCTCTGGCCAAGTGAGACCTTCTCCACCACGCAAAAAACTACAGTATTTGATTAAGCATCCAAATATAGTACATTTGATGCTTTCTTGTTTTTTGGTACACGACATATGATGCTTTCAAATTAGGTTCGGCTACCATGGGAAAAAATGGACAAGCATATTATCCCACAGTACGCACGCGCAAACACACACATGCATGTATATATTGTGTGAATATTTATACATATGTATTTAAAGATTATCAGGGGATCCATTTTTTTTTTATGTTGTCCATGTGAAAACATTACATGGACTCAATATTGTAGGTGCTATTTAGCAACAGAAAGGAGAAGGCTGAACTACTAGAGGCTTTGATCGTCAGAGACGGAGAATCCAGCAATATCACAAGTTATCCGCAGGTAATTCTAATCGCTTTTTACTTCTCTATTACTCCCTCCGTCCATCTTTGTTGGTCTATTTTGGAGATTCCAACTTATTAAAAAGACAAAATAATGTTGGTTTTTGTGAGATAAATTTTCTCTTTGGCCCTTCAATCAAAAAATTGGCTCAAAAGTGAAGTTTTAAATATTGATGTGATTATACAAAAAAAGGAAGGGCAAGAAAGGAAACCCTTTCTCTTTTGCACATTGATATAATTACATAGACAGCCTTTGTGAAATTTAAAAGTGCATGTTTGCGGACTAACAAATACTGATTGAGAATGTACTAGTATTTATGTTCCCACATAGTAGTAGTACTAGTTTTGAATTGATTGATTGCCTTTCCCACTTGTAATTCCCAACATGTATTATTTGCATGTATGGTTCATATAAATTTGTTGCAGAGGATCCATTTATTGTGGGGAGATGATGACAAGATTTTCAACTTGGATCTTGCCCAAAGCATGAAAGAGTACGTAGCCCATTCTGACTAATTTTTTTTAGATTTCTTTAAAATTGTGGGATGCACGTAAGGAGGCCCCGTTGTTAAGGAAAATAAATACATATTTGAAGAAAAAAATAAGTACTTATTTTTTGAATTAAAGGTGATATATTGTGAGAGAGTAATCTATCTCGTAAAATAAAAAATAAATACTTAAAAAATAAGAATTTTAGCGAAACGGAACCATAATTTCACTCTATACATCCTTATTTCATGTTAATTGAGCGTCTTTGTAGAGAGATAAAGTAGATTGACCACTATGACCCAGTTGGGCTTAACCTGACCATTATTTATGAATAATGACCGGTATATGTATCCAACATGCCTTACATAATACGACATGCAATTGGTTCATTTGATAAAATTGGCTTTCAAAGGTTTTTCGATAGGCCTTATACGGTGTTCTAGCTAGGTCACCTAATCAATAAGCCGATCAAATGTGTTAATTATGAGCTACTAATTGGATGTTGTCGAATGATAATTAACAGGCAGTTAGGAGAAAAGGCCACCCTACAGTGGATAGAGAATGCAGGGCACTTTGCTCAACTCGAACGGCCTTTTGCTTACAACAGACATCTAAGAAGAATTCTTTCATCCACTTATGATTCCCAATAATATCAAAAGAATTTACTTTCGCGCTCTCATCTGTACTAAGTATATATTTTGTCTTTGTTAATGTGAATTTACCATAGTACCCTACACATGTGAAAAAATGATGAATAAAAACTGCAAAAAGGGTGTGGTCATGAATGGTAAAAAATACTGCAACTTCTTACACTTCATGCATTCTCAAATGAGTCTTTTTTGATATGCGTGCCGCTTATGATATCGCGGAAATTAAGGTTGATAATGTGGTCAACTTTCAATTATATGATCTATTTTTAAAGGGTCCTGCTAACGGGTGCTATATAGCACCGCCTAATCTCGAAACTAGAGTAGAATTTTAATTAGGGAAAAATTCAAAATACCCCCCAACCTTTATACCAAAATTCAATTAGGCTCTCAACATTTTAAAAACTTCAATTTTACTCCCAACGTTATCTTCCGTTAATCAAAATGCCCCCTTCCGTCATAATGACTAACGGATTTCGTTTAAAACTCCGTTAAATAGTGTCGATAAATTTTGATGATCCGAAGTCGCCATGTGTTCAAAACGAGATTTTAAGGATACTCGCGAAATCGACAAAAAATGACTCGAAGGATTATCAACAGCTTTTATTGAACTATGTTCAATAAAAAACTCAGATGAAGCCCTTCCGGTCATTTTTGCCGATTTCTTGGAAGTACCTTTAAAATCACGTTTTACACATTGAGCCGCTCGGATCATCAAAATTGATTGAAAAGAGGAGGTGCGGATTGATCCGGATTTTGTTCAAGTCCTAACGTCCGAATTTTGCTTCGGTTTGCACCTCCTTTTTTAATCGAATTTCGATGATCCAAGTCGCATGTGTTCAAAACATGATTTTAAAGTGTTTTTTGACATAAAAAAAAAAGATTCGGAAAGGGCTTCATCTGAACGGTTTTTTATTGAACTATTCAATAAAAAACTGTTCAGATGAAGCCCTTCCCGATCATTTTTTTTGCTAATTTCTTCCCGAGCACCCTTAAAATCACGTTTTGAACACATTGAGCGGCTCGGATCGTCAAAATTCAATTGGGATGATATTTAACGGAGCCTTTAATGGAATCCGTTAGTCATTCGGACGGAAGGGGACGTTTTGATTAACGGAAGATAACGTTGAGAGTAAAATTGAAGTTTTTAAAAGATTGAGAACCTAATTGAATTTTGGTCTAAAGATTGGGGGTATTTTAAACTTTTCCCTTTTAATTATATATGTCTACATCGGCCCGCATGTAGTACTAACAGTTTTGCTTCTTCTTTTTTTTCTATCAGATCCGTAATTACCACATAATGTACTACTCTCATAACTCTCATTTTGCTTTGACATTTTCACCCTTTCTCATCCCTTCTTTCTCTAATTTCTTTTTGCCTAACTTGTAACGTGATTCCCTATGACCAACTTCGATATCCGACACAAATGATAAAATATTTTTTATGAGTTCTTGAAAAAAGTAGCTCAATTCGATATCTTGTTTCAAAATTCATAGGGATTACTAATATTGAGTTAAGCTGCTTTTTTTTAAAGAATCAATAAAAAAAGGTTTTAAAAATAACTTGCAATTTGAATAATCTTTGGGGATCCGTAATTTCTTGCCTATTCTAGCTGCACCAAAATAGGGCCTTGCCGTACAATTTCTTGATTTTTGAGGGCCCCATTGCGGGTCCTCCATAAAATATTGAAAAAACAAGTTAATCTTAAACTTTTATTATGGGTTCCTGAAAAAAATTTGAGAAATCAAATATCAATAAGAGCTGTTTCAGAATTTGTTAAATTTGATAAGAACTGAAAATATGACTATCTTTTTAATTTATTTTTGTCTTTATTCAAAATATTATGAGACTCGATCATAATTATTTACTTATTCAATTCCAATCGTTGAGACGAATCAATAGTCACAAAAATTTGATGCAAAACTGACAAATGTGGAAAAAATTGAATAAAGACAAAGAAAGAAGTCATCTTTACTTTTTATACGTAGACAATTAATAGTTGAAACATACACAAATTTATAGTATAAAACTCAAAAAATGATTTTCACACTCCTTTTTTTATGTCTATATTTTCTCTTTTGTCTTTTAACATAAAAAGACATATATTTGCAACATTAAAAAACAAAAAAAAAGTTTGAATATCAAAAAGAGAAGTGTGAAAATCACTCCTCTAAAATTTTGACAATATAAAATTTACATCAAAAAATTAAAATTTTAGTTTTAATTAGTTGTATATTCAATATGAATCTCATTCAGTAGACCTATACGAGTAGATTACATATGTAATTTTTGTAGTTACAAACATTTTTAGAACAAAAATAAGAAAGGATGAGAGAGAAAAGTGGGAAGAGAGAGAGAGAGAAGTAGTGGTAAAAGTGGGGTACTGAGGCGGGAACAACAAGAAGGGTAAAAATGTCATTTTCGTGCAGATAGTGAAATTAACGCTGGACACGCTGAAATTGATTTGACTCTTGCAGCTAAAAGTTTGCAAGGCTGGCGCGTGAACTACACAAACCGGTGCCGCATACCGGTTGTTAGCTTTTGTCATTTTTTAAATGTTCGACTTTTTAATCGATGGAATATTTCAAAAAATAGGAAAGCTTGTAGGTAGCTGATAGTTATTGACTTGTGACGTCTAGTGTGGGGTGCTTGTTTTGGCCCCATCGTCTTGTTTGTTATGCAACAGCCGACATTTTTAGTCATGCTATGAGTACCGACGAGATTTGATTTGTAAGAAAATCGTATCGATCGGCCGCATCGGGTTGTTTCTAGTTATCGGACGGTCGATCCGAGTCTTCCAAAAATTCTATAAAAAAAAAAACGAAGAGGCCTACGCCAGAATCATCGGCATCCAATGTGTAGGGTGATTTATCTAAATACCCCTTTTTCGTGTTAGATCAACCACCCTACACACATCGAATGTTATTGATTTTCGCGTGGGCCCTATCATTTTTTTTATAGAATTTTTGAACAGTTCGAATCGACCGTCTGGTAACTGGAGACGGCCCGACGCGACCGATCTGTACAATTTTCCTAGGCCTTTTTCCACACAAGACTATTCTGTATACATCAGTCTTTTCATTCAGAGAGAGAGAGAGAGATGGTAAAAGCTGTAGCAGCCCTTAAACCAGGAACCGGTGAAACTAGCCGGGTTGAGGAGAAATTATTCCGTGCCCTTGGTGCAACATGTGTCCTTGCCCCGCACATCCGAGCCGTCCGTTCGGTACTCGGACGGCTCGGATTTAGTGAGAGAAAGGAGATGTTGGGAGTCTGATCTGCCTGAGGTCTTCCCGTGTGCGTGCAGGCCCAATCCGTTGGGAGTGTCCGTAAAGTCCACACCACATCGCTTGAACCCAATATACATTAAATGACCCATATCCACTTAAAAGGCTAAACCTTGTAAGTGGTGAGCCATCCAATTGTATATTAAGGTCCAACCCTTTTTCTATTTATCCGATGTGAGACTCAACCTTTCAAACATGTTCCTAACAATCTCCCCCTCATGTGTGAACCATGCATTGGGCCTTAGCTCCCCCTCGATTTGATCCACTTGACTCCCCCTTGATCCTTGATCTTTTTACTCTCCAACACCGAATTAACCCCGGACTTCATCGCACCCACTCCATCGATCGAGAACCAACCCGTTTTACTCCATCTAGAGTCTCCATGCAGCGCTCCGCCTGCATCCTTACTCGATCGAGAGCCCCCTTGGATTTTTTCTCGCTCCATCGAGAGTCTCCATACAAGCCCACCAAATCGGTTTGAGTCCGCCCAAAGATCGTCAGCCATCAGCTCTAATACCACTTGTTAGGATTGACACACACATGCACACGATTCACGAGTAAAAACAGTAAAGAAATCGACACAGCAATATACGTGGTTCCCCAAAACCGAGTACGTCCACGGGAGCGAGAGCGGCTACTGTTCTTATTATCACAGTTGCGATACTTTGGGGTTTTACAATAGAGAGCCTTTTATATCCTGCCCTATACAAACCCTAACCCGAAGCAAACCGGTAGCGCTACACCAAAACCACTATAGCGCTACCATAGCCCGAAGACGATTCGCTAGCGCTACATCAAAACCCATGTAGCGCTAGCCTAGCCTCTGTTCTCAATTCTTCCATCAAGTATGAGCCATACTTCCAACAGGAGAGAGAGAAAGGAGGAAAGAGAGTGTTTTGATCTCGTGCTCGGATGTGCCGGAGGGGCACCACGTCAACTCCTGCCTCGGCGGCAAGGAATAATTTCTCCGGGTTGAGGCACCCAAACAGTGACAAAAAAACCAAACAACCCCGTCGTGGTACTCCCCCAGCCATTCTCCTCATATAAAAAGCTAGCAAAAGTACCGCTCACTCGTTATTGCATCACAATAAACTAGAATTGAAAGTAGTGAGGCGAAATTCCGTTTAGACCACAAAAAGGCAAAAAAGAAAGTAGTGAGGCGAAGGAGCTAAATTTATTTCTATGGTCTTCCCATCGAGAAATTTTTCAGTGCCGGGTGAGTATCATGTGGTGTCCACTTTAACACATCTAAGTCATCTGATGTATTTTTGGACGGCTTGAATTTAAAGAGAGAATGTTTTAATCTGCGCCATCTAAAAGTGTATCGTACGGTTCAAGAGTGCCGAACAGACACCACATGGGATATACCCACCCAGCACCAAAAAATTTCTCCTCCCCATCATTTTTCCCTTGTTAAATGGACTACTATCTTCGGATCAAAACAAAAAAAAAGAAGGAAAAAATGGAGTACTATCTTCTGAATGAGAATAAATTCTATTTAGCGCTGGTGTAAAACCTCATTTTTTCACCATTGCTCACTCTGGATCTCACCGAGCGTCTATTGTTGTAATTTGAACCGTTCATATTTTAAGATCCGTATTCTAGTATTACGAAGCAAAAAATCAGCTTGATCTGAAATAGATGGTTATATCAAAATTTGAATGTTGATTTATAAAATAGACGATTTGATTCTGTCAATAATAATAAAGATAAACTATCCATTTTGCAAAACAAAATTCAATTTTTGATACTCCTATCAATGTCCGATCAAGTTCATTTTGTAAATGAATATATTACTATGTGAAGTTTACAAGATGAACGGTTCAGATTAACAATTAATCGCAAGATAGGATCGAAAAAAGGCCTGTTTTAAACCGCCGGTGGAACAAATTTATTCTCCTTCTCAAACCCATGATCCAAACACTGCCCCAGTGATCTTTTTGTTTCCTCTTCTGACCCTCCATTTCACAATCCCGTCGTCGTCGTACTCCCCCAGCCATTCGACAAAAAAGCTAAGCTAGCAAAATTGCTCACTTGCATCACAATAATTGTAGAAAGAACTGAGGCGAATAAGCTAAATTTATTTTCTATGGTCTCCCCATCATTTGTCCCTTGTTAAATGGACTACTCCACTATCTCCTCAAAGGCTCAAACCCATGATCCAAACACCGCCGGCTTCCCCCGCACCCCCCCGCCGGCGACCCCCCCCCCACCCCCCCGGGGTGATCTTTCTGTTTCCTCTTCTGATCGATCACCCTCCATTATACGTAGGGGACCAAAATAATAGGAGCTGGCTTCTCCTTCGAGATATTTTTGACCGTAGGATGGGTGCCCCGTGGCCGAGTTTATGTGGTGTCTGAGCATTCCATTTAGGCCGATCAAATTTGTGTTGGACGACCCAAATTGAAACCTTCTCTCTCCACTCATCCCATCACTCTCTCTTCTCTTTCTTTCTTGAAATTTGAACCGTTCAAAACCAAAATGGATAGTTCGGACGCGCCGCTTGGCACCCAAAAATTTCTCCTTCTTGCTGATTTCCTTAAAGGCCGGTAGCTGACGCGAAATTGATCATTACCTATTACGTGAGGTGTCAAGGTTGTAATGGGTGGCCGTACTGAAGCTCCGTGTAGAATTTACTCTCCACTAGCATAGGCATGCGTAGTCAAAAGTGGAATTATCCTAACATCAGTACTATTCAAAAACTTGAGTTACAAAAGTCAAGAGATTTATTTTTTTGTTTTTATTTAAAAAAAATTTGATTTCGATCATTATTTTTTATTTTTAAGATTCCTCTCGTCTTGAAGATGCAATAATCTTTAAAAAATTGACTGAAAACTAACATATAGGAAAAAAATTTGAATAAGAACAAAAAAAATAAGCCACTTGACTAATTTAGCAGAATGAAACCTTAAAAATACTATCAAATTAAAATAACAAACGAGGACAATATGCGCTGGTTAGGCGAAAGATAAATAAATATTTATTTTTAAAAAAGATAATTTTAAATTCAAAAATTATATGTTTATGTAAATAATTTTTCAATCAATATGGATTTTATTTGATAGATCTCATTGAGATCTTTTATACAGTGCAAAAAAATTGAAAATTTATTTTTTATTTACATTATTTTTTAGATTAAAAATACAAAATAAATATTAATTTTTTAAAAAAATGTTCTGAAACAGAGCTTAGTAATTTTCAACCACAAATTGAAATGCTCACAAATGAGACCCTACCAAGTACCAAGTGGTACATGCAGTCAACATTATTGAACATTATTCCATGGCTTCTGCTCATTCTTTTCTATTATATATATATATATATATATATATATATATATATATATATATATATATATATATAAAACACTGTCCGTTCATTCATAAGGAAGGAGATCAGAGAGAGAGATGGTGAACTTGGTGTCAGCGATGAAGCCACTAATCCACGGGCTGGTGAAACTAGCCGGATTGAGCCAGCAAACGGTGGAGATCGAACCCGGGACCGTAATGAACTTCTGGGCTCCGAAAGAAACCATAGCAGTATTGAACAAAAAGCCAAACAAGCCCGTCGTAGTATTCGCCCATCCGTTCGCCGGCGACGCTATCCTCATGTGGTTTCCCCAAGTCCTAGCCTTAACATCTCAGTACTCCGTTTACGTTCCCGACTTCATATTCTTCGGCGGCTCAACCACCTCCAGGCCGGACCGTTCCGCGGAAATTCAGGTATTGCATGGCGGAGCCATCAGCCATCGTAATAATAATAGGCTGGTGGCCCTTGTTCAAGAATTTCAAACGATCATGTTTATATATCTATCAAAAATGATTCGGCCACGTATGACACAGACAGATGTGTTCACTATCACTCGGTTTACATCTGTAGATCGACTGTATATGAGTCCGAATCTCTATGTGGATTTAGGCTCCGTTCCACTAATAAAAATAAGTATTTACTTTTTTTTGAATTGAAAATAATGTATCGTTAGAAAATGACATATCGTAAAAATTAAATATTTAAAAAATAAAAATTTTAGTGAAACAAGGTCTTATAAGTCCGTAATGTTGCTTCCTTTTTTCTTCTTCTTCTTTTTTTTTCCTATTTAATTTGTATTAGCAATTAGTGATTTTACTAACATAAGAAAATAGGGGTGTTTATCACACTATTTTTGTGTTCGTATACGTGTTGTAGGTTTCCAAAGAATGTCTTAATATTTGCAGGTGTCCGGATTAATTTGCGTGCATCTTGATTAAAATCACAGTTCGGCTAATTTATTTTGCAGGCGGAGTGTTTGGCAAGGGGATTAAGGAAATTGGGGGTGGAGAAGTGCACTGTGGTCGGGCTTAGCTACGGAGGAATGGTTGGGTTTAAGATGGCGGCGATGTATCCGGAGTTGGTCGAGGCATTGGTGGCTTCTTGCACAGTTATTGAAATGACACAGTCGGTTGCTCATCAGAGTCAAAAGAAGCTCGGTATATCGCAGTGGTCGGACCTTCTTCTGCCGTAGACGGCGCAAGGTGTGAAGTTTCTCTTCACGGTTGGTAGCCACAAGTGGCCTAATTGGTTGCCTGATTTCATTTACAAGCACTGTCTCCAGGCATGATGAATTTCTCTCTACCTCCCTTTTCTCTTTAACTTCCCTCAAATTAGGTTCGGCCTCAATCGGAAAAAATGGACACGCAAATTATCCCGCGTGTGCGCTCACACACACATATATAGTGTGAATTTTTATACATATGTATTTAAAGATTATCCGGGGATCAATTTTTTTGTCCATGTGGAAACATTACATGGACTCATTAATTGTAGGTGCTGTTCAGCAATAGGAAAGGAGAAGGCTGAACTATTAGAGGCTTTGGTCGTCAGAGACGAAAAATCCACCAATATCACAAGTTATCCTCAGGTAATTCTAACTGCCTAATTACTCCCTCCGTCCACCTTTGTTGGTCTATTTTGGGGATTTCAACTTATTTAAAGGGGCAAAATAATGTTGGTTTTTGTAAAATAAAATTTCTTTTTTGCCCTTCAATCAAAAATTTGGCTCAAAAGTGAAGTTTTAAATATTGATGTGATTATACACAAAAAAAAAAAAAAAGGGAACGGCAAGAAAGGAAAATTACTCTGTTTTGCGCATTGATAGGAGTACATGATTACGTGGACAATCTTTGTGGAACTTAAAAGAGCATGTTTGTGGACTAACAAATACAGATTGAGAATGTACTAGTATTTATTTATGTTCCCACATAGTAGTAGTACTAGTTTTGAATTGATTGATTGCCTTTTCCACTTGTAATTCCCAACATGTATTATTTGCATACATATATGGTTCATATAAATTTGTTGCAGAGGATCCATTTATTGTGGGGACATGATGACAAGATTTTCAATTTGGATCTAGCCCAAACCATGAAAGAGTATGTAGCTCATTTTGACTTATGCTCTAATTACGTTTCTTTATTACTGTGATCAAGGTCACCTATTGGGTAATTAAGGCGACCCGATGTGTTAATTATTATCATCTACTTAATATTGACGTTGTTGTTGGATTATATATATAATTACAGGCGATTGGGAGAAAACGTCACCCTCCAGTGGATAGAGAACGCAGGGCACCTCGCTCAACTAGAACGACCTCTGGCTTTCAACAATCATCTCAAGAGAATTCTTTCATCCACGTACGATTGTCAATAATTTCAAGGAAATATGATATTTGCGCTCTTTGTTTTCGATTACCTGTACTACTCCATGTTTTTGTCCTTCTTAATGTAACTTTACAATATTACCCTTCATATGTGAAAAAATGATGGATGAATGGGTATTAAAATAAAGAGTTAATTACCTCTAAGTACAGAAAAGTGACACTTAATTCCCATTAAGGAGAGATGAAGTACTTAATTACCACTAAGTCCACTTTTACAAAAATACATTTATCATTAATAGAAGTGTCACCCTAGGGTTTTAGGGTATGCTAGGGTTTTAGGGTACCCTAATGGATCCCTATGATTTTAGTGTTTTAGGGTACCCTAGGGTTTTAGGGTACTTTAAGATTTTAGATTTTAGAATACCCTAGGGTTTAAGGTACCCTAAAGTTTAGGTTTAGGTGGTTTCATAGAGCCCTAGGGCTTAGGTTTAGGCACTTTCATAGGAGTTTTAGGGTGCACTTTCCTATTATAGGATTTAGCGATTTAGGCACTTTTATTGGGTACCCTAGAGTTTTAGGCACTTTTATAGGGTACTCTGAGGTTTAGGCACTTTCATAGGGTGCCCTAGGGGTTAGGCACTTTCAATATTTGGGGTTTTAGGCACTTTCGTAGGGTTTTAGTGTTTCGTTAATTAGAGGAGACTTGGTGGGAATTACTTTCTATTTTCTGGACCTAGAGGTAAATTGCCCTAAAATAAATTTATATAAATAATGACAAAAGGAGAGTATATAGGAATGATAAAGATGATAACGCAAAGATCACTACCCTCATTCCAAGACCTTATTTCATACTCCTTTATGTTTTTAAAAGTTGTCATATTAAATCTACCTAATAAAACACAAGGGTGTGGGGACCTCACAAACACAAGTTGAAAGAAGGGCTGAGATTCATTTGATCCAAGGGTTGATGTGTGCTTTCAACTCTCTTAAGAAAACACCCACATTCTTACAAATATATTACAAAAATGTCATCGATTTTTTTTACCTACTGCTCGGCTTCTGGCGTTAACATAAAAAAACAAACATATATTACAAAAATGCGTAGTGCCGTAGGCACGGGCAAGCACTAGTTCACTAATAATCTCTCTCTCTCTCTCTCTCTCCACCAAGTAATTTCGATTTACATGGGCTTCAATTTGAAATGGTCTAATTGTTTTACCAAACATTTTCGGTTTCTAAATATTTGGTGGAATTACGATTGAAAGTTTGCGAAAAATGGCCTTGTAGCTGTTGGGCTCTGAGGCCCAATATTTTGTCGAATTGTGATCAATGTGAGTAGAATTTGGAATCTTTTGTTCTCAAACCTTGTAGCTGTTGGGCTCTGAGGCCCAATATTTGGACCCTACTCTATAATCTTGACTCCAAACTGTTTTACTACTGCCCAGAGCCCGATAGGCCTCGAAACATAGCGTTTAGATGAGCTAGGGGTAACGATGGAGTAGGAATGGTAACAAGATGGATCGGAGGCGGAAATTGACATATTCGAATCCGAATCTGAACCTTCCTCCTGATCTCCGAATCCGCCTCGATCCCCAATCGGATATATTTTCTGTTCTCCGAATCCGCCCCGAACGAAAAACGGAGATCCGATTGGAGATTTGGATATCCGAATTTGAAAAAAAAAAAATTAGATTTTTGATCAAAAAGAGAATTCCCAGATCGGGGAGGATTTTTTTATCAAAAAAATAGATTTTCGAATATTCAGGGACAGATCGGGGTGGATCGAGGATGGAGAACGGATTTGGGGCGGATTGGATCGGAGGCAGACTTACCTCCAAAACCGATCCGATCTCCAGATTTTTTTAAAAATATAAATCCGAATCTGCCCCGATATCCGAAAAATCCAATCCGTTCGGGACGGATAGCGGATCGGATACGGACGGGTCGGCCGAGATGGCTATCCCTAGGATGGAGGCAAGGGGACAAGTGATGGTGATCGCCACCAAAACAATTTTGAAAAATGCAATCATTATTATAAATATTTTCTTTTACATTCATATTATATAGGTGCACCACCACTCAAAATGCAATTATCTCCAACTTATATAGATCCGTCATTATCAGATTTTTTTCATTATACATTTTTTGTTATATACTGGTCCTTAATCCTCTATTTTTTTCACGAAAGGAGACCCAAAAAAGTATTTTAAAACTAAACTCCCAATTCAATATTGGATCAAAGTGAAGTATTATAAAAGATAAAGTCTAAATTAAGGAAAAACAAACTTATGGGAATGTGATAAGGAAGATGATTTTTTGGAAAGTTTCTTGATCACATACATTGAGAAGGACATAGTTAAAAGTTTTGACACCGATCCTATCATCGATGTTTTTAGCGACATGAAAGAGCATCACAATTCAAGATGCCTCACTTTAATAGATAGATTAAATGAAATTTAGTCTTTTTGGTACGCTACGTGCATATGACAAACATCATTGCCTATTCTTTTTATTATGTAATTTTAATTTTTTCTAGATTCAATAACTTTTCGTATTCTAGTTCCTCTTTCATCACTGCTATGATAAAATTCTAGCTCCGTCCCCAAATTCCGTCATTGGGCTTTTATGAGAGAGAGAAGCTTATCTGTGACGAGAAATGGAGTAGTTGAGTGTTTGATATGTGAGATGGGTTTTGAGCGTAACCCTATACACCATGATGACGAAGAGAGAATGAGAAACAAATAGAAGAAGAAGTATAGCTGTTTTCCCCTTGATACAGAAATATTTCCTTTCCTCATGCCCTCCTCTTTTTGTAAAAAAAAAAAACAAGATGGAAAGAAGACCTTAATTACAGAAGAAGATGGAGATCAGAGTTATCTGAGTACGTAACTGAACGGTTTAGATTGAGCACGTACATCCCTGTAGTGCTCCTCTGCACTGCAGGGTCCCGCTTCCGTATTGAAGCATAAATATATACTCCACCGATTTTGAACACATGTGATACATGAGTAGAGACTTAAAGGAAACCATGGCGCTAGGAGCTATGTTGGACTTCAGTGCAGCTTAAGGAACCTCAGAAGCCTGCAAAGCAAACCAAGAAAGAAAGCCAAGGTCAGCTGATCAGCTCAGTAAATGGTAGAAAAGAAAAAGGAAATGTGTAATTAACTGTAAGAAAATAATGAAGGTGGAAATATAATAGTTTAAGCTGCTGATTTTGTCACTCCCTTTTTTGATAACGCCACTCCCCTGCAAGTGTATTTTTGGTGCAAAAATACACTTGCAGGGGAGTGACGTTAACACAAAAAAAAAGAGTGCCAAAATCATTTCCCTATAGTTTTTATAAAGACCTTATAATTAGCAAATCCGTGCACAATTCCTCATTCAAATACATTAATCTAATCACTAAATTGCTACTTCAGTTGATCTGATTTTTGTCGTTCTAAACAAAAGGCCTAACAAAGTGAATGGGTAAAGTTTACACAATCAAAAGAAATCCCTCAGCAAGTCGAGTTGTAGCCACCATGTACTTCTACGCATTTGAAAGATGTTTGAACCCGAATCCTCACTAGCTGTAATTGTTGACTATTGTCGAGCCAAAAAAATAAAAGAAAAAGGAAAAGATCTAGAAATCCCCCATGCACGTATGTTGAGTAAGTATTCTGGAAGGATTATTTAACTAGGGTTTTAAAAAAAAAAAAAAGGCATCAATTAATATTGCACATAATAGCTGGAATAAGCGGGATTAGATCCCATGGGATGTGTGGTTCCTTTCGGTTTCGGTTTCGGTTTTCGGATTCGATCGGGACGGGATATAAAGCTCGTACTGGAATAATTGTACCATTTGATGGTTTCTTTCTTTAATTTTGTGATCCTCGAATCTAAAGGTAGTGCGAATAGGGCCTGCAGGCATTTTGGACAACTGTAGTCGCAGAGATTGACAGTGATAGGAATAAACCGACGATTGTGCTTTTGCTCGGACCACACGTACGTAGCCGAGCACGGGATCGAAGTCACCACGCTAACCTGCGGACAACGCATTAACCGGTCCAAATTCGAAGAAAATTTCTAATCCTATGAGAGTTAGCAAATCCAGAGGCGGCTCTACATGTAAGGTTCCATGGTCAACTGAACACTCAAACAATATATATTTTTTTTTTTTTGCTTAGAATACATGTAAAAATTTTGGAATAACCTTATTTTGAACATCCAATCCATTTTGAATTTGCCTTTCGCTTGCTTACACTTGGTAAAAAATGTCATATGGATCATAAATGAGTTGTCAATAGTATTACAAAAAGAAGTCAAAAAATATCTTAAATGCTACGGCACTTATTAAAATGTATAAGCAACGGTTGCAAGTGATAAGAGATGATGGGTGAGATTCTTTGTTGGCCGAAGTGCATTCATTTTACTTATATAGAGAGTGATGTATTTAATACCGTTAATAATGAGGCTATTATGCAACAATTTCAAAATGTGAAGTACATAAAGAACAAGGGATGAATGATTGCTTAATTATTTATATAGAGAGAGTGATGTATGTGATACCGTCGATAATGAGGCTATCATGCAACGATTTCAAAATATGAAAACTCGTCGAGGGCATGTCTTATATATTTTGGTGGCATTATTGATATGAATAGATAATTTTTTTTTATCTATATATAGTTGTGGTTTCTCAAGGTAATAAAACATATATATTTTTCAACACCCTTGTAATAATTTCTGGAGTCGCCACTGAGGAAATCCAAGGCCATTGCAACCAACTGGTGTCATCCTTATAATCTATACATACACAAGATCAGAGGATCCTAATACTACTGGTGGCATTCTAACTCCTTTCTACTCGGCTTGAGTTAATTATTTTCCAAAATACTCTTTACAAATCATCTGATAATTAGGCATCAGAGAGGTGTTGGTTGGCATCACACCGATATCCTTCATTCTTGCTTGCAAGTCATTGCTCAAGCACACAATAAAGTCTTGAACTTCCCCTTCTTTTTATATAACTCTAGATCCAGAGTTCCGTATGATAACTCTAGATCCAGTTCCGTATAAACTGTCCCAACACAAACCCAAAGCACGTTAAAAGTACAACGAATCCCAGTGCAATAGCCCGGGTTTACGGAGTTCACGCCAATACTTTTGTCTAAGGTAGTAGGAGTATATATTTTTGACTAAAACTTACTTTTTTGTAATATTTGTTTAGTTTTTCATCATAATTATTGGAATTAATCGTTCCTCTCATAGGAATCAGAAAATTATAAAATGTGGACGGAAATTGAAAAAAAAAAAAAATCATACAAGACGATACCAGTTTTTTGGTATTTGTTCATCTTTAGCAAATTTTTATTTCATTTTCATCATAATTTTTTATTTTTAGATTTCTCTTATCAAAACGAATGATTAATCCAAAAAGTAAAACATGCATTCAGCAAAAATTTCAAAAGCCTTTAAAAAAAAATTCCAGAAGATAACAAAACATCGAAATGAAAAATACCAAAAATATTAGGACGTGAACTCATCCCAAGCAAAAACTTTCTTTAGAGAATATATTCCCTGTCTCCAACTTTTGGTTTACGTCATTTCCTTCTTTCCAAGTTGCGCCCAATGTGGTCCTAAGTCCTACGCAGCAAAGTTTGAACGGATGCAGAATCCAAACCCAAACACTTAAGCAAACTCGAAAAATCATTTGGAGGTCTTCGGCACCGTCACGTAATCCCCAAACACTTCTGTTGCTGTTAGATTAAAATTCTACGGCCGCCCATGTATGCATTGTTTGTAATTCATTTATGTTAGAAGATATATAGTACGGTCATGAGCACGTACCTCTCTTCTTCCTCCGCAGTACTCCCATTGCTTCCGCTAGACCGGTAATTGGGAACGGGAACACGACCGGACTCGATGCGCCTGAGATCCTCAAGAAGGATGTTATAGTGTCTCTTGACTTCCTCCGCCGATTTTCCACCACCCACCGCCCTGGCCACGTTCTGCCACCGGTCGGGGGTGTCCCGATCGAACCGAGCCAAAGCCTGCTCAAACTGCTTGTTCTGCTGCGGGGTCCATGAAGATCCCCTAACAGAGCTTGACGCCATTGTGTGTGTGTGTGAGAGAGAGAGAGAGAGAGAGAGAGAGAGAGAGAGAGAGAGAAAAAAGAGGAGGAGGGTTGAGGAGGGTGTTGAGGATATGAGCCAGTTGTTGTTGGAATGTCTCTATATTTGGCAAAAGGGAAGGGGGGATCGGAGGGACTGAATATATACGAGTGAATGTGTGACCCATTTCCATTGGAACCACAAGATGAAGAAGGACAAGGGATGGGGAAGTGAACTCGCTTTTGAGTACTTTTCTTTATATGTATGGCCGACTTCATATACCATATATAACTAGAAATATCCTCTTTACATTAGAAAATATTTACGTAGTTGATTTTAAAATAATTAGAGCTTTGGAATTATTTTCATATCTTTAGCTGATCATTTTAAACGAGTTTTATTCATAGGCAGAAGGAAGTAGGGTCAAGCGCGGGGGTCACTTGACCCAACCCGATTTTTGTAATATTGTCCTATCCTAATTAAGCATTCTACTTGAGTTATGAGATTTCCCCAAGCATTCTACTTTTAACCTCTGCTGTGTAGATTGTGAAGAGCCTCTACCACAATTGGATAGGGATACATCAAAGGATAAATGACAGATATTGCTTATGTGCACAATAAAAAGGACAAATACGCGTATCATTTTTAGAACATGAAAAATTAGTAATGGGTTTTTCTAGATTGAATTCATCTCCTAGCAAGGATAAGATTTGAGTATCTATGATTTCCTAGAAAAAAAAAATTCGCAATTGTTACATAATTCTCTATGAATTAAGAAAAGATTTTTACCCAACTAACCATGGGCGGCTTTACTACCGATTGAGGGGGTTCAAGCAAATCCACTGGAATCAAAAAATGCATTTAAAATTTTGTATTCTGAACATACAATTTTGATTTTCTTTAATATAGTTTGCACTGACAATTTTTTCGAAGCCAAATTAAATGAAAATTCACTTAAATTTTTGAGTTCGTGAATAAGATAACTCAACATATATAAGGAAATAAACCAAGCCCATAAATTTTCAACCAAAACAAACATTTTTTGACTTTTATGGGGTTTAGGTCTAGAAAATTATTCTAAATATTTGTATCACACTGAATCAAAATTCTAGAGCTGTCCCTGCAGCGGACCAAGATTTTAGCTCCGTCCTTGATTTTAACTGGGCTGCATGAGTTTGTAGGTTAGATGTATGTGGATGTGTGTGTTCACTTTTTGACCAAATAAAAAGAGAAATTTTTTGGTGCAAATAGGGTATAGTCCATGTGGTACCCGAGCGTGCAACCGAGCCGTCCAAACGTGTTTTGGACGGCGCCAATGATTTTAGAGACAGAAAGATGAGAGAGAATGTTCGGATCTGAGTCATCCAAAACACTTTTGGACGGCTCGAATGCACTCTGAGTACCGCCGGCACCCAAAAACTTCTCAAATAGAAGCCAAGGAGGAGTAGCTTCGTCTGAGATGGTTGGAATTTGGGTTTCGGATCTTTCTAGTACTCTGAGCAGAAAAATATACATATTCCAAATTCATAGGGTTTCTATCCGGCCACCTAAGCCACTGGCGCCAGACAATTCTCTCGGACATCCACAAATGCACGTGCGCGCAGCTGGTTCCACTTGTTTTTTGTTGGCAAACCAACTATAGCTATTTCATAGCCCGCTTACGATAAGTGTCAGTTCATTTCAATCTTCGGATTACGGTGGGCTATCGCGTGGATACCGGCACAACGTTCCACCACCGCCCGCTGATACAATTTTGCCTCCGTATTCAAAACCATGAGAACATGTACCCAACGTACGTACGTTGGATCGATTTTTCCGTTTGGTTAGTCCATACGAAAATTTGTCCCGACTTCAACTAGACTCCCGCTAACGGAGTATAAAATTGGTTTTTGTAAATTCATCGCTCTTGCACCGAGCTAATAAAAATAACTTAATTTAAGCAGTTGTTAGTGTTGAGATCCATACGTTAAGTCCTATGGGCTAAATGATAGGATGAATTCATGTCGTTAATATTCTTCAATTCATTAAGCCTACCAAATGAAGTTGCTCAGATGAACAAGTTGGGAAATGGCTTGTCTGCAATCCAAAGCGGGGGTGCAGCTCAAGTGATCGCAGCCGTTGGGTAATATTTTTAATTGTCCAAATTTATTTTCATATTCTCACCGACAAGAATGTACTGTACCTTTTACCGATAAAAGTGTTCAACAGATCTGAACTATTAATTGTCAATATGAACGGTTCAAATTGAACTGCAGAGAGGCCGGATCCAACAAGTTGCCTAGGACCCTAGCTGGGTAGTTGATCATTAGATGAGACTAGGAGAGAGCAACCAAATGTGGTGCCAATTAATGTGTAGGTTCCATTCTTCTATCAAAACATGTGTGGTCCTTATAAATGTGGTCCTTCTAAACAAGTTGGAAGCCCAGCCCAATACCAAGTTAAAAAGTGCAGATCCATTGTTGTCGTTGTGAATCGTAAGTGCGATCAACGTAACCTCATTGTCGTCAACAATCCTACTCCAGATCCATTTTTTCTTTTTCTTTTTCTTTTTCTTTTTCTTTTTTCTTTTTTCTTTTTAAGGTGCAGGAATCTCCTTTACAAAATGATAAGTAATGATTGGTAAGGGAGGGAGACGACTCTTAATAAAGTCCACCACTCGCATATGGTCCATACTAGAGAGAGAGAGAGAGAGAGAGAGAGAGAGAGATGGCCCCAAATGTGGGTTGAGGAGAGAGAGAGAGAGAGAGAGAGAGAGAGAGAGAGATGGCCCCAAATGTGGGTTGAGGATAAGATGTTTGTGTGTCCAAGTTGGGAACAAAGTGGACTCAAGAAAGGGCTAAAAGTTGGGAATGAGGTTGATAATCAGAGTGCCAAAAATCCAGTGAACAAATTCACAATATCTATGTTGGAAAGGGATGGCATCCCTTTGTGGATACATTTTTTTTTTTATATTCTACAAAAGATAATGATGTGGATTGTTTTCTAGTATTATAATGAGTACAAATGATCCCATCTATTAGTTTGTAGAATATATAAGAGTCCAGATAATGAGAAAATTACGCCGTTCAGAAGCACGATCACGCGGCGTGCTAATATATTGTTACCTTTTCTCTCAACAAGATAAACACGTGGTTGACAAGTATTTGAAAGGCACTTCACGCTACCCTGTTTCTCAAAAGATTTAAATAGTTTCTCCAACTCAAAATTCATTATGAATTGTCGACCAACAATTCCGGTTTCCCTTCTTAAAAAATAAGTAGTTATTTTCAATTTTCAAACTTGAAAATAATGTATTTATAGAAATAATTTTTTAATTCATTTTGCACAGTTTAAAAGATCTCATCGAAATCTATCAAACAAAATTCATAATGCATATTTTTTTTTATTTCGGTAAGCTCATCTTTAATTCAAAAAATAAGTTCTTATTTTCAAATAAGTACTACTTATTTAGGAAATTGGAGCACACCCCGTTCCAGATTCTCAATTAAGTACTTAAAAAATAAGGATCTATTTTCAAACTTAAAAATGATAGGCTTACGAAAATAATTTTTTACATTTTTTTTTTGCAGGCAATGAGATTTATCAAATTAGATCCATATGTCTAGAAAAATTATTTGCATAAACACATTTTTTTTAAGCTTGAAATTGCCTTCTTAAAAAATAAGTACTTATTTGAATTCAGGAACACACCCGCCGTTTAGCAAAGGTTATTATTTTTTAAGTACTTGTTTTCCGCTTAACGAGACAGATCATTTTTTCACAATACATCAACTTTAATTCAAACAATAAATACTTATTTTTCATAGCGAAACGGAGCCGCTAACCCGAGTTGAAAAATGATTTTCCATTCGCATATTAGGCTGAGAGACTTACAACAAGATTTATGGACCTGAATTCCTATCGGCCCAGTAAGAGGTGGGAAGGGCAACCGCGTATTCATTGGGCTGAAGTATTTGATTCCTTCGAAGGTATTGGGCTCAGCCCACAGTGCCCAACTTGTCTTTCTCCCATGGGTCCACTTTATAGATCAATTACATACTTATGCCTGGGTTGAGGAATTTTTTTTAATAACTCAAGTGTCCAGGCCATTTTACGCATACCTCAGCTAATTTTGGGGGCTCAATCGCACTGCTTACTTGTGGTGGAGCCCAATTTAAGCAAAACCAAAACTCTGCAAAGACTTGTCCCAAAAAAATTGATAGCATCTGAGAGGTTCTGAACCAGAGACCTTAGAATGGAGCAAACTTCTAAGTCTCAGGCCTTAATCACCAGGCCAATCTCTCGGGCTTGGGTTGAGATTTTGAGGTGATGGATAAATCCGAAATGGGCATACTGTGATCTGCTTTAGTTGTTATAGCCCATAGGTTGTGCTCCCTCTTGCAAAAGAAATCCGGTTTAAAAAGCCCTCAAATAAAGGATCCTAATCAATACCTGCATTGCAAATGGAAAATAGTGAACCAATTCAGCCCAGCCCATGAGCTCTTAATTGACCTTATGTTTGGTGTATATATGCCTAATTTGACCCATTTTATGTTGATGGCACACCCTCCTAATCAGTGGAAATTTAACTGCAACGAGGCTTTTTCCCCATCCGCTAAGCACGGCCTTTGCAGTTATTGCTAGAAATTCTGATGGTGATGTTATGGATATCAATTGCGGATCGATTAAGGTAGCATCAGCTTTGGCTGCTGAAGCCTGAGCTATGTAGGTATAGATTGTTATATGGCAACTTCACGGGTTATTTTTATTCCGATTATCGATTGTGCCCAAGTTATTGATTCTCTGAAGACTAATGGGAAGGATTCATGCTGGGAAGTAGGCTCACTTATTCAGGATGGGGTGATACCCAAGGAATTGGACAATAACTCGTTGCAATTCTTTCCAGACGAAATTTTGCACGGCTTTCATACCGCTCACATGTTCGCCCACGATCCCAAGTGTGCCTCTATGCATTACCCTCCCTTTGTAATATGCCAATTGACCTCTGTAATTTGATGGATCTTTCAATGTAAGGAAATGCCTTTCAAGAAAGAAAGAAAAAAGTTGATGGCATAGCAATTTAAGTAGGGTAACTGGGTCCAATTTCCTAATAGACAGCACAAGAAGGTTTTTGTTTGATGGATTTAAAGCTGGAAAATAACCTCCATTTCATCTTTCACCACAATTTTTATATTTTTTTTATCAGCAATATTTTTTATTAATCTTTGAATTCAAAAATTACAAAAATTTAAAGAGAAGAGTAAATAAAAATTAAAATTATTTAGGTTGTGTTTGGTTGAGAGTTTAGTTTAGTTTAGTTTTAGTAGTGGGTAGAGAGAGAAATAGAGTAATGATTAAAAATATGGGTTATTATTGGAGAGAGATAGAGAGAGGTGAGAAAATAATAATTAAAAAAAATAGTGTAATGATTGAAAAAAGAGATAGAATAATAATTGAAAATAAAAAAAAATAAAAACTAAACGGTTAACCGAACAAATCTTTAATCTTCACAACTATTAGAGATCCAATCAGTCAAATACCAACAAAACACTACAATTTCCACATGTAGCCTATGGAAATCTTTATCACCTCTGACACAATGACACACATAAATTTATAGTCCCATTTTTTATGCCCTACTGCCAATTTCTTTAAAGCTGCCCTCAGAAAAATCATTATGCATGAGAAAAATCATTTCCAGATGTCTGTTTCATCTGTACGAATTTGGTTACCCCAAGGACATTAAAGCGAAACAGATCTGTCTCACTCAAAAGCCAAACAGGGTCCTAAAATAATGATCATATACAGTACACTAGTACAGCTGGTCCTCTCAAAATTATGTTCGGCTTTTGGTAAGGCCCAACCAAACATCATTAAGATCTTGAAAAAATTGGGGGAGCTCATATTCAAATTATGAGAAATATCATTCATACATTATTCTCCCAAGCGGTGGTGGATCTCTACAACGCGAACTATTTAGTAATATTCTTGGTATCGTGTCATGTCTATCAGTGTTTAAAAAAGAAAGCAAGAAGAAAACTTTGTAGACCTACTAACTTCTTGTGTGTGTTCGAGTTGTGTTAATGTGACGTGCTTAAAATTTCCACATGGTACGATGGTATTTGCGTTTCAAATTTCCTTCAACATTAGATGCTATTAAATGAAAATGCAAGTAACAACCCAATGGGCTTTCAATAAAGTAGAAAAACACAAATAAATAGGTTAAGGTGCTTTGAAAAGTCATAAAAGTGCATCAGAAGCTATGTTTTTTTTATATTCCTCTTGCCTTATCGACAATTTAAGAGGCTGGGCTGTTATCAGCATAACCATTAATAAATGGTACAATGGACTGAGCCCAGTGTATAGCATCATTTTGTATTGACTGGATTCACTTTTCTTGAATATAATTGCAACTCCACAAGATTCTTCAAAGAGCTAATAATTAGATAAAATCATCCTGAATCTCAAAAACAATCTTAACAATGATTATGTACACTTTTACCTATCACTTCTCTCTCATATATGTCAATCTCATACATTTAATTGTGTGATGGGTCTTACACATTTGTGAAATGAGTGGTCAAGAAGTAGCCGGTAAAAGTGTACCTAGACTTGTTGGTGTCTTAATCACCCATATGTCTTGTTAGATTCCTAGGTTAGTTTTCTCTAATCAAAGCACCACAAATTCTCCGCGTCAGAAGAAGAAAGTTGGTACTAAGGCTCCGTTCCAGAAATCTTCTTAAAAAATAAGCAGCTTATTTCACATTTTCAAACTAAAAAATAATGTAAATGAAAAATAATTTTTTAATTTTTTTGCACAGTATTAAAGATTTTAATGGGATCTATCAAACAAGATTCATAGTGATAGGAAAATTATTTGCGTAAACACATTATTTTTGAGTTTGAAATTGCCTTCTTAAAAAATAAGCAGCTTATTCCTGTTAGTATTCTTAAAATAAAATTTCGGTGGGTAGCGCATAACCTGGTTGATGTGGTGCCCTAGCAGGCAGATCCGAGTCGTCCAAAAGTGTATTAGACGGTTCAAATTGAAACACTCTCTCTCTCCTTTTTCTCTCTCCAAATCCGAGCCATTCCAAATCAAAATGGATAGCCCGGATGCACTGAGCGGACACCACGTAGTATTCGCTCGGCATTAAAAAATTTCTCAAGAGAGAAAGAGTAGTCAAGTAAGCCATAAACCTTTTTTTTTTCCCGAGTGAACCCGATCAACCCAATATTATTAACAAACCCAATCAAAGTAAGACATAAACCTTTTATATGTGATATGGAGTAATTAATTGAAAGAGTACTATTTTTACGTAGCCTAATCACTACAACCTGTAGGTATTGTGAAAAAAATGAGTACCCTTATAAAATGCTCGATCTACATGATTCGATATACAGTACTATCAGGCTCTATAATAATAACTATTTTTTTCTAGGGGTGTTCAAGAAAACCGTCAGAACCATATCAATCCGGGCCGAACCGTCCTATTTGGTCCGATTCTGCGGTTCTACGGTCAGGTTATGGTTCCAAAAAAAAAAGAACCGTTAATTTCGGTTCGGTTACTGGTTCTCAATTAATGAACCGTGGTTAGAACCGAATCGGACCGTTTAAAACTAAGATAAATATAGAAATACATATGTGTGTGTAATTAAATATGTATTTGAATTTGATAAGTTAAGATAAATTAGATATAAAATCTCATTTGTTCGGAAAGTTTTTATTTTCTTTCTCCCTTTCCTATTCCAACAGATTATCTTCCCATTTCTTTAATATTATGAGTTCATATTTAATTGTAAAAAGTGTTTGAATGCTTGTTGGATAGAACCGGAACCGAACCAAAATCCGACCGGTCTTACGGTTTGGTTCTGGTTAAGTTCCATGCATATATTGGTTAGGTTCTGGTTCCTAATTTTTTAGAACCGTTTGAAATGGTCCGGTTACTGATTTTGTAGGGAACCGGACCAATCCGGATCATGTACACCCTTATTTTTTTCCATACAAATTTGAATGCACCGGCACGAAGGCTGTGCGATCCGTCGAGTTATCACCAATCATCAAAGCTACGAACAGAGCTATGCAAGGCAAGACATGACTTGAGCTTGGCCTTTTAATGCCTCGTGCTAGCACGGACTTCAGGTTGGTGCTATGCAGTAGGTGCATAGCACCATGCCGCGCACCTCCGAGCCGTCGGATCGTGCATCAGATGGCTTGGATCTCATCTAGACAACTAACGATCGAGAGCCATTCATTGCCGAGATGAGATGCAAGCCGTCCGATACACGATCCGACTCCTCGGAGGTGCGCAGCACAGTGCTGCGCACACCACTGCACAACACCATCCCCCAATTCACAAATGCTCAAAAAAATGACCGAAATGCCCATGCCATGAAACAGCTGCACCTACTTTTAGCCGATTGGAAACCTTATGGCTAGCTATAGATTGCAAACAAATTAAGAATGGGCAAGTTAGCTAGGCCTATCAATCATGGGTAGGTATATAAAACTATCAATAATTAGATTGGAACACAATGTAAGATTGAGTTGGGGCACATAAATTTGAAAATAGACATTGAGTAGCCCTCTTGGCCAGAAGAATTGAGACACACCCATATGGCTATACTTAATCTTTTCTACTCTTATATATATATGTGATACATCTTCCCAAACAAGCCTTTACAATAGTTTATACTCCTATTTTTGTGACTAGATAGCTCTGAGATCATTCATGTCTTTGTGCTTAATGGATACCCCCAAAACCATGTGCTGGTGTCTCTACCACCCATTAGCCATTGTTTTATATAATTTCCCAGCTCACAATTTCTTTGAAAACCAACTACAGAGTGACAATTGTGTTGCAACTTGTGTTTACCCATTAAATGTCATTTCTCCTTCTTGCTGTATTTGTTTTTTTTTTAATAATTCAAGTGTCCGGGTTAACTTACGCGTCCCTCGACTATTCATGGGGGACTAATCCTAACGCCCACTTGCGGGAGTCTCAATCAAAGCCAGAGTAAAGTTCTGTATGGACTAATCCCAAAGGAGTTAATAGCAAATAAAAGGATATTAAGAACGAGCAAACTCCTAATCTTTTACGAGGCTTTGACTACTAGGCCAACGCCTTGTATCTGGTTGAAGCACCCGAAAGGGCATTTTTTTTTCTTTGTGATGCTAACAAAATATATTTTTCAACATTGGTCTATGTGGTTTTGCAGTTTTTAACTTCAAATTGGAAATATCCACCATTTTGGATGACAATTTCAGAAACGGCTGCGTAATTTCGAAAGGGTTATCCATATGAAATTCGCGAAATCATTGTCTCTTTTTTCCCTCTCTTTCGAAACCCTAATTCCATCGATTTCGATTCTAGAGGTTTGAAACTCAAAATGATGATTTGCAGTATGTAATTGAATTTATGGTTACATTTTGCTTGCTTTTTTGCGATATCGAAACTGATTTGTTTGCAATCACGAATGTCGACGGATAAACTTGAGGAGGCTCGAAGGGGATTTCCAAAGCTATTGAATTCGATTATTTGATATCAATTTGACAAGTTCTTCATGCACAATGAAGAAACATAAGAGAAATCTAGACAATAAGCAGAATGTTTGATACGTGACACACTCAACACCTATAAGTTCGATTCATCATCACAATCATCATATTCCTAGGGTTCATTGCTCATGTCTTGCAATCTCTTAGAACATACATGAGGACATTCTCAACTAAGCATAAAATTTGCATCTCAGTGGATAGACTGCAAAGAACATTCTCAGGCACCATCTACCCCCATGATTAATATTGCTATGTCATGTTCTCATGGTGCCTTGGAGCATTTGAATGAGATTTGCATTTCATATTGAGAATTTTCTCATGCATAGTGTATTTTCATGGCGCGATGCCCATTACGAAAGTAGCTCGAGCGATTGCCATTGCGGATATAAATGATCAGATGGGTTTGTAGGCGCCAGAGATTCGACAACCAAGGCGGCATGGGTGGTATTTTTTTTTCTTCCATTCCGCTTGTTGGTGGAAGGGTTAGCCATGGGAGTAGAGGATTGGTTTGGGGTTGGCTATGGGTATGTGTTATACAACAAAAATAAAAATTTGATTAGGCTTGGACTGTTAGAAATGTTGCGACTCAATTAGTGTGTTAGTTCTTACACACACAAAAACATGTTCAAGCATGAAATACAAAAATGTCCCTACAAAATGGAATCAACCAAGTCGTCTGCTGCATTTACCTTTTCTTTTTCTTTTTTTTTTAGGTGCTTCGGAATTTAAATGTCTATGCCCCCCTTAATGTTAGCAATCATCCTTTATCTCATCCCATCACTTCCTTTCCTCATCCTCATACTGTTCAATCCTTCAAAGGAGAGAGAGAGAGAGAGAGAGAGAGAGAGAGAGAGAGATCAAACCAAGATTATAGCCCAATGCATATATGAGAAACAGCTATGACCTTTATTAAAAAGTGAATGAGTGGCATAATATATCCCTCGATGGAAAAAAATGGTTGTGAAGAAGCTGTAAAGCCAGAGGGTTTAGAGGAGAAAGGAAGGATGCAACTTTAAGCTGAGATTCTCAAATATAAAAGGAAATAAAATTGACCCCATCATATATATATCCCATTAAAGCGTGAAGGCCCCGGAGATGGAGATCGCGACAATACAACATTTCGTAATTAGATACAAACATTTGTTTTCTTCGTACTTTAGAAAAAGAGAAAAGAAAAAATCAAAGATCTGAAGCAAATTTTTGTGCCTTTTCTTTAACCCTTCTTTAATTTGTTCTTTCCTTTTTACTTGTCAATTATCAATAATAAACCTAAGTTGTTGGAACTTAGGCCCCGTTCCAGAACGCTTCTTAAAAAATAAGTATTTATTTTGCATCTTCTCATTCCAAAATAATCCACCCTTCTTATTTTTCCCAAACAAAAAGTTTCTTTCACATTTTCAAACTCAAATAAAACATAAATGAAAAAAAAAAAAATTTTTTGGACCGTATTAAAGATCTCAATGAGATCTATCAAATAAGATCCATAGTGGTAGGAAAATTTTTTGCGTAACCCTATTTTTTTTTGACCTGGAAGTTGCCCTATACAAACAGTGGACTGTTGGTACACTAAATGAGGGCCGGCGGACGGAAACCGACCGGCAGCCGCGCCGAACGGCCGATTCGAGCCGTCCAAAAATTCTAAAAATTAAAAACAAGGGGGCCCACGCGGGAATCAATGGCATCCGAGGTATGTAAGATGGTCAGATCGAACAATCTTTTTCCATGTATATATGAGTAACAATATGTTTTGATACATACACGAATAAGAATTGTTCGGATCAAGCACCCTACGCACCTCGGATCCCGTTGATTCTCGCGTAAGCCCCCTTGTTTTTTTTTTATAGAATTTTTGGACGGCTCGGATCGGCCATCCGATGGCCGGAGCCGGCCGAGCGCGGCCGCCGGTTGATTTCCGGCCGTGGGGTGCTTGATCCAAATTCTTGGTTGAAAAATAAGAAGGCTGAAGTTGTGGAACAGGCCTTCTTATTGGACAAATAATAAGGACTTTTTTCAGTTGTGGAACACAGCCTTAATTACCATGAGAGGTTTTTATCTGTCTTTTTGGTCTGGGGTTGAAAAGTTGCTTTCAATCACTTTTTTGTCAAGGAAAAGAGCTGGGCCTGGTGGGCTCTCACAAAAACGTTTCTATGGGCAGCAGGGCCCCGCTGCTTGGCCCATCCACCCGACCAAATTCAAAGGGGCTCTTCGCAAAAGGATCCATGGGCAACAGACAGGTACTTATGAATCAGCATCCGATTTCTATGATTTCCGACACGACTAACTTTTTCAAACAAAATGAACGATTTCAATCATTGAAATGAACCATGTTTGTACTTTAGAAATTCAAAGGGTTTGGTGCAATCACCCCTAGAGGGGACTGCTGACAAGCCACCTCCTTCTACTTTATTTTTTTTCCGGGTCCGAAGGACCGATTGAGCTCACCCGTCTCTCGACTAATTCGATGGTCAATGGGAGTCCAATATGTGAACTCATAATGTAAGTCTCTTATTTGTTCACATACTTCCACTCAAACAGCCCCAAGGGTTAGCCCAATTGTTGGTGGATTTGTGCAAGGACCGACTTAGCTCACCCGTATCTCGACTGATTCGATGGTCAGTGGGAGTCCAATATGTGGACTTAGAATGCAAGTCTCTTGTATTTGCCCACATACTTCCACTCAAACAACCCCAAGCGTTAGCCTAATTGGTTGGTGGATTTGTGCCCCACACAATTGACTATGATTCGATTCTTGTACTCAATCCGCAAAAAAGAAATGTCTTATGCATTTTCTAGCCCCAGCGTTGATGGTTTTCCTTTGACCGAGAGGGTATCGGTTGAGGAGGATGGTCTGCCTTTGACCAAACAGGGGAGACGATAGCATAGGCTGACCCGAACATCTCTGACAATTGTAGCAAAAAAAGAAAAAAAGTTACTCATTCAAACAATCACCTATGGTTTGGTATATATAAACGTCGTATGGATATTGTTATTATATACCTTAATTGGGTAAATGACATAGTATATTGGAAACCATTCAAATGTTTAGTCTTAAATACTACAAAGGTCCATGCCATTGCCGAGTAACATGGCTGATGGCTTCTCAGAAAGAAAGAGGTTTTTGTGGTGGTTTCATCAAACGTCAGGCTATTGGAAATTGGAACCTGCAATTCAATTCTGTTTACATACAAATAAATGCATACACATATAGGACGAACTAATAAGTTCAAAAACTCCACAACATTTTTATCTTGTCGGCAATCAATGGTCCGGATTCCTGGAAGAGTTTTTTAAAATCCGGACCGTCCGATCAAGATTCCTGGAAGAGTTTTCTAAAATCCGGACCGTCCGATCGAAGCACTTTTGGACGGTGAGTTGAGAGCGGTGGGGGAAGCGGTAAAATTTGAGCGGCGGGCGTAGACTTCCTGGTTTCAAAATGCTTGTTTTCAAAACACACAACTTTCATAATAATTTCTACAGGCCGGATTAACTTGAAAACCACCAATTCGAATGATAAGATTCCAAATCTTCGAGGTTGGTAGACATATTATTGGATTTGTTCCTCCACCAGACAAATCTTTGCAAGTGTTTTAAATTGAGGTACCAAGAAACCTATTGATGTCAATGATACGGTTACTTGACCTCACTCAGTTGGAAAAAAACTTGCCAGAGAAAATAGAATTTTAGTGTTATTTTCTACATCTGATCCCATAAATATTGCCAAATTGTGGCAAAAAAAAAAAAAAACTAGAGATCTCACCCCGTTCGTTTAAGGGTTTTGGATTTTGGATACTAATAATTATCCTATTTCTCTCTAATCATTACTCTTATTTTTCTTTCTATCTCTCTCCAATCATTACCCATATTTTCAATTATTACTCTATTTCTCTATGCACTTATTACCTATAAATCCAAATCTAAAATCCCAAAACGAACGGACTTAATTGACCTCATGATCGATAAATCCTAACTACATCCTGCTATTGGCAATTAGTATAGCAGTATCGAAACAAAAAATTTGATAGATACAGGTCAATATGTAAAATTTACATTTTAGCCGCGCGACCAGGAGGAGTAATTCTTTGTGACCACTCATGGCCGCGAAGAATTACTCATGGCCGCAAATAATTACACTTGACCGCGAAGAATTACTTATGGCCACAAACAATTACTTATGGCCGCGAAGAAATACTCCTGGCCACAAATAATTACTCATGGCCGTAGAGAATTACACTTGGCCGCATCGAATTACACTTGGCCGCACAAAATTACTCATGGCCGCACAGAATTACACTCGGCCGAGAAGAATTACTTCTGGCCGCATCGAATTACACTTGGCCACACAAAATTACTCATGGCCGCAGAGCATTACACTTGGCCGCGATGAATTACTTCTGGCCGCATCAAATTACTCATGGCTGAACAGAATTACACTTGGCCGAGAAGAATTATTTCTGGCCGCATCGAATTACACTTAGCCGCACAGAATTACTCATGACCGCACAGAATTACACTTAACCGAATCGAATTACATTTGGCCGCATCGAATTACACTTGGCCGCACAAAATTACACGGCCAAGTGTAATTCGACGCGTCCAAGTGTAATTTGATGCGCCCAAGAGTAATTCGATGCGGGGATGTATAATTCTATGCGGCCAAGTATAATTTGATGCGGCCATAAGTAATTCTTTTCGGCAAAGTGCTTGGTTAAAACCTTGATCTATGCAAATCCCTAATTAACCAATGCAAAAGCACTTTATTTTATCAACAGACAGGGGAACCATCACAAGAACTCATCCAAGCAAGCACGTGAACAAAATCCTTCCACTGAAAACCTCGTGAGAACTAAAATAACTATATCCAGATATAACTATTTTTATTGGAAAAGAAAATTTAAAAAAACTCCCCTGCCATCAGCTGCAGAGAGGTGTGGGCTAAGCTAAGATGATAAAGAAGCACATACCCTCATTTATTTCCAAAAGAATAACTACTCCCCAGTTAGCAGCTGCACCATAACAGTCTCCCCCTCCACCTCTTCCCTCTCTCTAGTGATTGGCAATTTCACCCGGAACTGATGGGTACCCGAACCAATCTACCTTCACCGATCAGTTGCTCCGAACAATATTTCCTCTCCGTGGGGGCGGTTTTTTACTTGAAAATTGAAATAAATGGCCAATTCCGGTTTGGGTTTGGTGTAAAAAAGTACATCCGAACTTGAAGAACCAGTAACCAATCCGAATAATACCATACATGTACATAGATATATGTAGCAAGGGTTGCAATTTCATTTGTCTAGTTTCCTCTCCTTATTTCTAGTTTCCAATTGCATCGCTTTCTCTCTCAATCATCGCTCTATATACGCTCGCACGGTCAATCCCCGCTCTCTTGAATTTCAGTAGTCGGGATGTTTTTAGAAGTCACACTCGAACACCCGCTCCCGCTCATGTGTGACTAAGCTTCTCACTCTGTCTCTTTACTATGGAGAGAGGGCCGGGGCCTAGGGGGTATTGTGAGAAGAGAACTAGGATTTGGCTATTACCTCGGATCTGCGGCCACATTTCATTACCTCCTCACACTCCCATATCTGTACGTTATCCATTTCCAACACAGTTTCCATACTTCCCACCAAAGATAAGATAAAGAGGACTTCAAATAAACTAACAATATGAGTCAATGACTAGGTAAGGGATCCATTATTTAATATATTGGTACCAAATATCTGTAATAAATAAATTACTACCATAAGGTGTCATGAACCTGCAAAGAAATCTGCACAGCCCAATCACTGGACGGTATTTCTACTTATATATATATATATAATTGAGCATCCCTCATAACCTTTCCAATGTCAAGTCCATGAATTTGGTTTTTGTTGTTTTTGAATGGAATCATTCTTTCTGTACTAAAGTCTAATTACTTCAGGGGTCTTCTTTTACAGTACTGGCTACTATTCCTATGAACTCTACACATAACGATCATACTACGTATGAAATGACTGTGTCGTGGTGTCGGACACTACATGAATGACGAAATTTCTGAGTACGTTCGTCTTGTCCCCATATTCACCCAGTACAGTCACTCGGTACCCGAGTCCCCTGATATTAGACAGATCCACCACAAAGCCTCATAAGTTCGCCCACCGCAGGGACTAATGGGGAACCCCACAATTTTTAAATACAGAGATGGAATTCCTTTGAGCTTATCTTAAAGAAAACACCACCACTGATCATTGTGCAAATGGTGCACCCAGCAGCAGCAGCAGCAACATGCAGAAGGAAATACATTGAACAGAGCTCTCGTACAACAAAAATACAAATATAGAAAGAACTTTGCAAGGAGAAAAGCAGGACACATACAACTAGTGGCAAATGGAAAGTGATAGAAGAAAAAAGATGGAGATAAGCAGGTCCCATTTGCCTTTAGTTTTTAATATAAGGTCATGTCATGAGTGAGTGAACAGAATTCAGAGAGAGAGAGAGGGAGGGGCTTACAAGTAATAAAGTAGAGAGAGATGGGGAGGTTGAATGGCCCATTTGGAGAGATAATGGAAGTAGCCTTCATCCTCTCTGGACCTGTTTCCATCAATCCAAACTATATCTCCCCCCCCCCCCCCCCCCCCAACACTGCCCTTCTACTGCTGCAAACTCCACTGCGCCGATTGGAATGTCAAGTGGCCGCATAAAATTGCACCATGGCCCAAATGATAGAGAAAATAAGGAAACAAACTTGGTTTTTCGTTTCATTATTATCGTCTGATCATTACTTCAACCCGTTTTTGTCAAATTCGCGATCCAAACACGTGCTAAGGTGGCGACAATTAGCTGTACGTTTAAGCGTACTGACGTTTATCAATGGGATTTCAAAATCTTACGGTTAACTTGTCCGCTTCCAACGGCTAAACACCTTGGACAACGATATTTTATCACAAAGGACCACTAAATATACTCAAAATCTAAGGCAAATGTGGAGACAAAATGGAAAAAATAGCCCTAATTGTCTGTTATTCGAGCTCACTATTAAGTTCATGAAATGGACTCTTCTTTCCTCCTAACAAAAAACGGAAGTAGAGAGTTTCTTTCACTCTTTGAGCTCAAATTGCATTGTGAAAATCTTTTTAGATGACGCACTACCTCAAATTTTGACTAAAAGATAAGGATTATCCGAAAATGAAAATGAAAATGAAAATGAAGGTTTTTTTTTTTTTCGGATCGGAAAATGAAGGTATTTGTGATTATGTTGCTACCTGTTTCTCCTTGATAACAAATGTACGAAAGATTTACACACTTTGTGGTCCAAAAAGCTGGACACCAGTCTATTTTGGTGACCACCCTCCTTTAAAGGACAAGTTTGGGGCTTTAAGTTGAAAGTTGTATTTCAGTCAATATGGGAATTTAGTTTTTAATTGGGGCTCTCTTAATGGACTATGGAAGTTATCGCTATAACTTTTAATCAAGATGCCCGTAAGCTAGCACAGATAACTTGAGTTATCAAGAAAAGTAGAGATTTAGTTGGATAATATATCTTACAATTTAAGAAAAGTAGAGATTTAAAAGAGACTGTTCCTTGGACAATCAGTAGTCCTATTATTTTGGTAACGGTTGCACTCTTTTTCTGTTTTTATATTCATGTGAATCTAGGCATGTCAATGGGTCGGATCGGATCCGGATCCGATAAAACTTGGACCCAATTCGAATCCGATAAGATTCGAATCCGATAGTAATAATCCAGATCCAATCCGAAAACTATGAATATTTAGGTGTCAACTATGAATATTTACAAAAGGACCAATGTTACAAATTTACATAATGAAATATAGAAGAACAAAAAAAGAGTGTAATAATCACTACTCTTAATGAAAAAGGACGTGAATCAATGGATGGTTTACCTAATACAAATGAGAGTTGTTAGCACCACACGCCCTACCAAGTAATGCTACGGGCACAACTTTAAAACATAAAGATATCCGGAATCGTCAGATGCACATGACGCAGACACATCGAACAATTTCGAACACAGTTGCATTTCGTAGTAGTCTTTAAAATTATGTTCCTAGATTTTTTGAATAAACAAACTAATAAGAACTTGAAATGAATTAGGAAAGACAAAGATACATGTGGAAAGCTTAGGCTATTTTTAGAAGGTCTGACAGAGTCCTTTTAATTTACGCAGAATCTTCTGCAGATTATGTAATCAATTTATGCGTTCTCCTCTCCCTCCCCCACGCGCGTGGGACTATCTCAAGAATTTTTCAAAAGGGTGATCCGACCCTGCTCGAGTTGGGTTTTGAATTAAGTTTTTTAGAGTGATAAGTAGAGAGAGATAGATAGAGAAAATTTACTGAAAATCGTGCTCCGAGATTTTGAAACCCAAAGCGAACAAGGCGACACATAGAAACCTAATAAGTGATTGTCCTACATGAGGTTACATATTCGAATTTAACATAGGCAAAAACATTCCAAATCTTGAAATTACTAGAGGGTTTGCCTGGTCGTTAACTCTAAAACTCAACATCAGTCAAGATGCGATGCTCGCAATTGACCCGGATATCCAATTATTGACAGTGGTGCCGAGTGGCTGTTTATTTCGAAAATTGATGGCTTAGATCTTAATCGAACAATGGACGATTCAAATTTGTACACGCTCAGATTCAATCCTAGCAATCCGTGCCAAAATAAATAGCCAGATGCCGCTCGACACCCTGCTTGGCAAGGGATATTTGGCAGCATCCCAGATCCAAGATATTTTTGGTGTCACGGCAGTCACGCACGGGGATCTCGCGTGGCCTTAGCCATTTTTAGAGGAAGCATTTTCTGTGGGTGGTCCTCTAGGCTCTTAACTTCCCCCAACGTACCAAGTACCAATCACGAGCTCTCAAACCCCGTTAAGCCTTTTGCATCAAAAAAAAGAAAAAGGGAAAAAACTTGCCACAACCGCACGCAAACACTTACATATATTCACTCGCATCACCTGTGGGGTCCACACATATTCCAAACCTTCAATGTGTGTGTGAGCCCACATGTGGTGTCTCCAATACCTGTGTGGATCCCACAGGTGATGTGAGTGAGTTTGGGTGTGATTTACATTTTTGTTTAGAATTATTGAAAAAAGGAAAGAAAAAAAAAACCCTACTGACTCCCTCACGTCCAACGTCAGCAACCTGACATGTCAGGTGCAATGGTACCATGAACTGCCACGTGTAAGTGAAGCCCCACAAACCCACGTGCCCGGGCCGAGGAATGGACCCGAGACCCACTTTCCATCCACCTATACCAGCCCAAAACCCCGTTTTTGAACAAAAATGCTAGGAGTACATATGAAATGTACATATTATGTACATATGAGTTTTGTGGGGCTCACTTCGGGTCTCATAAAGATGATTCAAATCATCCATTATTTTTCAAACATTTTTTTATGGAGCCTTGTAAAAAAGTAGAACAACCCGATATCGGCAATGATTTTTTCTGAATTTGTGGGGACGAAACTACTTAACTACTTAGTTTCGCCCCTACAAATTCAGAAAAAATTCTTACAAATATCGGGTTGAGCTGATTTTGTACAATATTTCATAAAAAAATATTTTAAAAATAATGAACGATTCAGATCATTTTTGTGTGACCCAATTTAGACCCCACAAAATTTATATGTACATTGTATGTGCATTTTATATGTACCAATAGCAGCACATTTTTGGAAACCCCGTTTTTGGGCCTCTCCCTGTCCAGCCCTCCCCGTTTTTTTCCGTTTCAGGACACACCCACGTTGCGGTCATGTTAGCATGGGCCCCACCTCCCTCCATGGGCCCCCTCTCTGGTTATGGATACAATTCTGTGGCCCATTGCTTCTCTCTCTCTCATCTATCCATGAGCAATTAGGTTACGTTTCGCTAAACGTTCTTAAAAAATAAGTACTTCCCGTTTTAAATTATCTGTCCTTGTTTCTTTTTATGGATCCCAAAATAAATATTCATTTTAAAACGTCAACATAAAAAATTATGCAACATTACTCTTTTAACCTTTTTTTTACATTAAGTTTTATGTCAAAGCATAAAATAAGTACAAATTGAGAAAGTCAATATCAATTATATTTCACATCATTTTACCCATAAAAACTTGATTCCCCAAAAGGATCAAGCAAATTGGGACGGAGGGAGCACTTATTTGTAATTTTCAACCTTAAAAATTATAAAAATTTATATAAATGGTCCTCCTAGTTTCATCCAAGTCTCATTTTCGTCCTCCAAATATCAATTACAACTTTTTCGACCTTCAAGTTTATTTTTCGTACCAAATTAGTCTAATTTATAACTTCTATCAGCCAAACTGGAAAAAATCAGATTGAAATAATGGACTTATTGAAATTATTTTTTGTACAATATGAATCTTATTTGATAGTTATCGATAAGATCTTTTGATAGTGCAAAAAATTCGTAAATACGTTATTTTTAAGAACCATGGGGTCTATTATTCAGTAACCCATGGATGCTTCGGATAACTTCAGAACCATAAATTTAAGTGGAGTCCATACATTTAGTCAGGATCCCTATAAAAATTTGTGATTGTAAAATTGTACAGAGCACCACATGCCGGTGCTACCGGGTTATTGAATAATTTCAATCTATCCACACTCTCTCTCTTATTTATTCCGGCTACTAGTGTCAGATTCCGGTACCCAATGTCAGGACTCCGGTTCTGCTTTTCCCATCTATTTATACACCCACTCTCACTCTTCTTTAGCCTTACACACACCTCCCCCTCCCCTTTTTCGCAAGACAGACACCGGCCAACCAGTCTTCTCTTGGCGAAAACAAAGACATAAAACACCGTACAGTGGTGTGTGCAAACTCAAGTATATAGTTAGTACTTAGTGAGAGAGACAGCAATAACACGTTTCGGTTAGAGAGAGAGAGAGAGTGTACGAGGGTTAGGCATGAAAACGTACAAAGTTGCCTAATCCTCACAGTACCCACCCTCTCTCTTTTACTTTCCGCAAAGCACATTTCTTGGTTCCCCTTTTCCTCTCTCTCTCTCTCTCTCTCTCTACCTTCTCTGTCTGTTTGTATCTGTCTTGGTCATGAACAGAGCGTTGCCGGAGATGCTACACTGCATTAACACGCCGGGGAATGTCGCCGGGAGTTTTACGGAAATGAGTGTGCTGGAGAGACAGAGAGCTCGGATCAAGTGGCAACAAGAACAGTTACTCAATCAACCATCTTGTTTCTTTGAGGGGAACGATCAGTTTAATGGGTACTCTATGCCAAACCACGCTCAGGATTTTCACAACTTGATCAACAGTGAGGTGGGTCTTGTAGTGAAGGCGGATCCGGGTTTGGATAACAGGTGGCAGGAATTTGGTCAGTTTGGTGGGGAGGGTTCGGGTCTTGGGTCTAGTGGGTTTGTGAATGGGTCTGGGTTTGAGCTGAATTATGGAATATCAAGGACTCTTAGCTGCCCACAAGAAGTGGCGGTGGCGGT
This sequence comes from Rhododendron molle, assembly GCA_025413875.1. Classification (NCBI taxonomy): domain Eukaryota; kingdom Viridiplantae; phylum Streptophyta; class Magnoliopsida; order Ericales; family Ericaceae; genus Rhododendron; species Rhododendron molle. The sequence continues at coordinate 52,388,433 of CM046398.1, forward strand.
GACTGAAACGGCACGGAGGGAGTCCGTTTCGCCTGAGAAGATGAGTTCTGCCGTGGGAAGGGAGAGCTTCAAGAAGAGGAAGGCTGACAGGAACCAGAGTCTAAAGGTTTGTTTGGCTTTGTTTTACAGTAGATTTTGAGCATTTGATTTCTTTTTCTGAGTTCTTACCAAAATAATGTTCCAATTTCTGCAACAAATTGTTCCAATTTATTGATAAGCAAAGAAAATATGGATTGTTGCTTCAATTCCCTGTAATTATAATTCATATATTTTTGTTGCGTAAAAATGCATTTTTCTAAGTTCATTGCTCTGCTTCAACTAATACTCGGTATGGATCCTGATTTGCAAAGGAATTTTAGAGGTAAAGCAAAAGATAAGAACACAATGAAGTGATGAAACTAAATCTAAGCCCCGTTCCGCTAAGGTTCTTGTTTTTTTAATAGTAGTACTTATTTTCTTCTTTACGAGACTGATCATTCTCTTACAATATATCGCCTTTAATTACTTATTTTAGTTAATGGAACACCCCCTTAGTTACGAAAACTCGCCAGTCATTTTCATGTCCTTGTACTCGAATCTATGATCCCTTTATAGTCTAAAAGACTTGAATACTAACAAATTGAAGGAAACTTATTTACCAGAGCAAAATTCATGCTTAAGAAACTAAGAAAAGGTTCAGCCCGTAACATTTTTGACACATTCAGGCAGTAGCAGAAGAGGAACCTAACGAGAAAAGGATCAAAGAATGTAATGAAGAGGATGAGTCCAAGATCACAGAGGAATATAGCAACAACAGCAAGAACACCACCAACAACGATAATAACATTAAGAGAGAAACTTCTGCAGATACCTCAAAGGACAACTCAAAGGTTTCCGAAGTCCAAAAGCCCGATTACATCCACGTTCGCGCACGTCGCGGTCAAGCCACTGACAGCCACAGCTTAGCTGAAAGAGTACGTGCGAAATTTAAGCTTTCCCTATTCCTTCTATATCTGAGTTTGAACATATATGTATACCAGAACTCCAAACTTATATATGTGCAATTATGCAGGTGAGGAGGGAGAAAATCAGTGAGAGAATGAAATATCTACAAGATTTAGTACCAGGATGTAATAAAATCACGGGAAAGGCTGGAATGCTCGACGAAATCATCAACTATGTCCAATCTCTTCAAAGACAAGTGGAGGTAGAATCCTAATCAGTTATCACTCAGCTAAAAAGGTTACCAAGTATTCTTCATCAATGGCAGACTGAATTTCTAATCTTCCTCTTTTTTCTCTTATCAATTGCTGAAACAGTTCCTGTCTATGAAACTAGCTGCTGTAAACCCATCACTCGACTTCAACATTGACAGCTTTTTCGCAAAAGAGGTAAAGAATGCATTAATAACAAGGAATATAGCAATCTATATATCAAGAACTCTCTCTTCAGTTATTTGACCTATGTTGCTTCCACACAACAGGTTTTTCCAGCAAGCACTTCCAATTTCGCAATTGGGGTACAATCAGAAATCACTAATCCTGCCTACCTCCAGTTTAACCAACTACAACTACTAGCTTCATGTACTGGGTTGGAAATGGGAATCAATACTCCTGATATGGCACTTCGAAGGACTACCAGCACTCCTCTATCGCTACCCGAAACATTTCTCGATTCATCCTGTTTCGATGTAATTTCTGCCCCTTCTATTGTTTTTCGCATCTCCGTCAATATGTCAGGCTCATTTTTCCTGACCAAAGTTTTCTCACATTACAGCAAATCCAAACCTCAACAGCTTGGGATGGAAATTTGCAAAACATTTACGGTATGGAGTTTCTGCAAGGAAGATCAACCTCATTTTCAGCCCAGCAATTTACAGGTAGTTTGAACAAAAAAATCTAGTGAAATGTCAACCTTATACTCCTGTTTCAGATAATGGTAGAGGAAGAAGGTAAAAAGAAGCAAAGTGGGAATTACAAAATAACGATAGGGACAATAGAGACCCCCACAAATGGTAGTGGTTTTTATCAGAAACAAATGGTCACCTTTGAGTTATAACCAAGAAATTTCGTTATTAGGTATCTTTCTTTTTCTCTGTCTTCCACCTAAAATGACTAAAGCCTTAGGATCTTTCAATGACTATAAATCCCAAAAGCCATTCTTCGAACGAGAAAAAGCAACCAAAGGAGTGGCGCATTTTGGCTAGATTGAGCCAAACTAAAAAGTAGGCATTCATAATCAAGAAAATGATATTTATCAAATTCTAAAACCCACAAAATCAGACGATAGTGAACATTTGATCACACTGTTAAATTCAGATATAAATTGTCACAGACGTTGGATACTGAATGTATGCATCAAATGCTTTCTACATCCATATACTTTTATGCAATCATATACACCTTCTCTAACCCAAATGAAAACGCATTTTTTTGCTCTTAAGCGCTGAATCTAAGAAAACAAGATTCATTTGTTTGCAGGTTCGAATGAAGCAGGCAATCTGAAGATGGAGATGTGAACCACAATATAAATCATATGATTTATTGCATGATTGTAATCCAAAAGCCTTCTATTCTGATTCTTTTTTTTCCCCTCTATTGCCAGTACATAATGTGTAGAGTCGTATGTATACTAGCACTTGTAGGCTGTAGCCATAACTATTATAATGAGAAGATAACTATGAACCTCATCGTTCTCCATTGTGTATGGGTATGGCAACAGAATACTCAACTGTGTTATCAACACAGGTATTAAACTAGATTGGATGAAAAACCAGTAAGGATTAGCGATTACTGAAATGACAGTAAGGTAAAGCATCAAGTAGCACAATGATGTCTTCATGAAGAAGGAAAAGATGATAATGTTTGGCAATGCCGAAATGGACAAAGAATGACGGTCTTTTAGAACAGAAGAAGACATGCTGATTAAGACCCTCATAATTAGACTGAAAGAACACAGGGAATAATAAAGTCAAATCTTTCTCTAGGACAAACACATCAATCCTGTACATAGGACATCGGTAGGACAGTTCCGTGTTAACGGTTCCGTGCTCCCAGTGTACTTACAGCAGCTCCATTGGAGAGTTCAATGTTTTGGTTACAATGTATGTTAGATGACGAAAAGCGTTTTAAGTTAACACAATTTCGTGCACTAGTGTCTTTTAGTTTTGTCAGTTTAAACTTTAAACTTTAGAGAGTGAAAGGATGCTCCGTTGGAGCTGTTAAGTTGTGTGGGCAACCTCTCTCGCTAGCTATATTTCACAGGCTTCCTAGCACCAAAATCACCCACTACCATGACTAATGGAATTTAACACACACTCCCAACCTATTAACTTACTCACATTTTCACATACACTCTTCCTAATTACAGCTTTCCAAAACCTACCACTAACAACTTTTTATCTGATTGAAGATACCAAAACACATTTCTTGTGTTAAGGGGGTAGATGGAGAGGAAATAGCAACGACAACGAGTGACCCCCTGGGTTGCTTAGGGCTAATACAGGCCAGGACTTCTAAACAAAGCCACCACCCCTTGAGCAATCATCAAACCCCCTCAACCTTCAAACCTTATCTTGCTGAATAATTAGCCATCTTTCTTTCTATTCATGTCTTAATGCTAAAGAAAAGGTCTTTTCAGTGTTGGGTTGCAGCTATGGATGGGAGAGTCCCCACCAAAGGAGCCTTACTTTTCCTTCATTTTCAAGCCCTTACTAAGAGTGAGAGGGGTAGGGCCCTGTCTCATCTGCAGGCAAGATCTCTGTAATTCTCTCTGCCTCAAATGGATGGGGAGAGGTGGTTTTGCCTTTTGCCTTTTCCCTTTCTTAGGCCCACTTTCTCTGGCATGGAATTTTCCTTACTTTTTTACATAGTCTACAAGCCCAAAAAGATTCCCTGGGCTATGTGGTGAATGGCTGTACATAGATCTTGAGCTGATATTTATTGGGAGCAAATGTTATATCACCCCCTCCGGTACATGTCTTTTCCTTGGCACTCAAGTTCCTGTCTTTTACTTGGCAGGAGAATCTTAGTGAATTTCTCTGCAACAACCTAAAGAATCAAGTTCCTTTGGTTGCCAGAAAAAAACATAGATGTACCTTAACTCCATAATTCTTCATAATATTCTTTGGACTAACCAAACACCTCCCTCTTCTCCCAACCCCCTTCAATGGAAGAGTTCAGGCCAGGGCCAACACAACAAGCTTCCTGGCCTATACAAAGGCCCAAAGCCTTTCGCCCATTCTCAGCCTTATGATTCCATACACATGCTTGACTAGAGTGAAGGATAAAACGAATGACTTGAACATAATTATAAACTACGGCATTGCATGAGACACACAAATTGTTGCTATCGGTTTGCAGTCTCCATGAGGAGCAAAGTTGTTAAGAAGCTTTCCACATATACAGTTACCATCATAAGGTTTGTTTCAAAAATTGAAAAAGTTGAAACAGAGCACCAATTATTAATGAGTGGGTTCCTTTATCAAAATCAATTATGCTCACTTCATTAGTTGTTTTCTCAGGGATTATTAGTAGTACTCCTACAAATCCAGAAATGTCGCTGAACCTACTATAGCAAGAAAAAACAATTGTGGCTGTAACTAGTAAGATAGCATTTGAGATGGCACAAAAGATGAGACCAAGTGACAAGGAGCTAATAGCTCAAACTTACTCATTATGTTACTTGTCAGTATTTTGGATTGCTCACATTTAACATACATCAGCACACAGAGTTCTACATCAACGACTTTGAAACAATAACTTAATGGAGCAAGAGTTAGTAAGTCTATCAAAAGTTCATGTCTATGAGTAGCAAAATTAACAGACAGGATTAACATAATTCAGAAGCAAACATGTCTTCATCACAACAGCAGCTACTTCACTTACAATGAAACAAGGTTCCGCATAGTTGCGGAATCTGTTGTTGTCTTTCATCAGATTGACTAAACCACAGACTCTTCTCCTTCTTCTGCCAGTTGCATATAGGTATCATGTTTCAGAATTCTGGAGCTCCCGAAGATTACTAATAGGATTACCTAAGGATTCATGCAGTTATGACAAAAATACCTTTTCCTGGAACTATGATGGTGGGTGCTGTTTTACAGTTGTGGAAGCAATACTCACTGACACTTCCCTGCAGTACACTGAAAAGAAACACACCATGCAACATGCATAAGACATTTGTGTACGCTATTACGTCTATACACACACACACACATGGAGAGAGAGAGAGAGAGAGAGAGAGAGAGAGAGAGAGAGAGACCTTTGGATTAAGCTTCTACCTCTGGTACCCATGACTACAGCTGCTGGTTTTAACCTTTCTGCTTCTTTGCAAATTGCCTTTCCTGCATCTCCTTCAACTATGCGAGCCAATGTCTTCACCTATTGTAGTATAATCACAATTCACTAATTAAAAGCCAGAAAAGATCAACCCATTGAAGGTTTTATTGATAACCAAAAATTCATTCGTTGGAATATCAGTAGTCACATCTCTTGGTAAGGACAATTCAGTCTGTTCTATACAAATTCCACTAAGATATCCATGTATCCCCAGGAGAAAATGAAACACACAATGTTTGGATTTTATGATAGTTAGAATAGCTATTTTAAAAGATTTTTTCACCATGGAACATGTTTTGTCATTATTTGCAACCCTGAAGCCTAATTGAGTTCTTTTTTTTTCCGCACCGAACTCAAATGGTAATCATAACGTCATGATATCTTGCATATATATATTTAACTCTCTGGGTAGTTCTTCCAGTCCAGTCAAGGACTGAGGATCAGGAAGCAGGGTTTCATACATCGATAGAAATTGACAATCGGTCCATGACATATTTTGTTAAAACTAGTAGGTAAATCAATAAAACTAGCACAAGCCCATAGTCACCGCAGAATGTTTCACATCACATGACTTGTACACTTATCATATTATACGGCTTGGTATACCAAAAATTTATTTATTTTGCTAGTTGAATGTAACCAATTAAATTCTGCCATTAAAACAAAAGAATGTCAATCTGAAGAATTGGGAAAAGGGGAGAAATATTTTTGTCCAACATGGTTGGCCGCGAGCCAATGGTTTTGCTAGGAGCTCCAAACAAGAGATTTGTTTATTTCTGTAATTTTATCTCATGTGAGAAATCTTTCCTGCACAAGCAAAATAAAATACAGCTAATGATAGATAATAAATAATAGTAGTTGTGTCTGCATTTCTTTCTCTAAACCTTATCCGATGGGTATGAGTCTCAAGATTCATGATACCCCATCAAACCCCAAACCCTAGGCCAAAAAAGATATGTGTTTAACCTTAAAAGCAAGGATTTTAAGTATTTTTAACAACCAATCTGGTATCAAGGAAAGCACTTAGTAGTCTCTTAAGCAGTACACTCTCCCCAAAATATTATCTTCTCACTTGACATGACATAAACATCAGACCTATATATGCATATAAAAACTTACAGGAGGAAATTCGCACAATTGAAGTAAACATGGTACTCTAAAATTACAAGGAAAACACATAAATCCAACCCCACTAAACGAAACAAATTTTTACAGTGGAAAAGAGCTAGTTATTGTAAGTTGTAACCATGTCGATTGTCAAGGACACTTCTTCAACTCATAAGCAACTGTGTTCTTTTTGGCCCACACATAAATCCAACCCCACTAAACGAAACAAATTTTTACAGTGGAAAAGAGCTAGTTATTGTAAGTTGTAACCATGTCGATTGTCGAGGACACTTCTTCAACTCATAAGCAACTGTGTTCTTTTTGGCCCACACAAAATTCATGCCTATACAGCTTGTTCTTCAACACAGGATTTGTCTATACCTGGTCATTGACTGACTTAACCATGAGCAAGTTCTTGCTTCAGCTACACAACCCCAAGTCAACATCTCGTCACAAGTGACGCCATTTGAATTCAGAAGCAGCTGGGCAGCTATTAGACCATCTCCAGTAGTGGAGTTAAACTTCTATCATTATATGACACCAAAGTGTGAAAAGTGGGACACAATTTTTTCACGTGGTATATTACAAAAGTTGTGTGTCAGATTAGCGGGTGAACAAGCGTTCCAACGGTGTAGTAAAAATACATGTTTGTGTAAGTTAAAAGCATAAACACTAAACAATATACAAATACACGCATACATGTTGTCCCTATTCACTTTTTCTCCCTTCTTTTCTTCAACTCTCTCTCTCTCCTTGTGTGACTCATCCCAAAAAGGTGACACTCATTAGAACCTTTGCTCCCTTCCTCCCTTCTCTCTCTCTCTCACACACACATATAACACCACTATTGGAGACAACTATTTGTTGTGAAATGCTAGGGCACCTCAACCTTATAGTGTGCCCAATTCATAAAATGTTATGCCTTCTCATGCTCCATGTTCTACCATTTTGTGGTGGATGTTATAATGAGGGACACCTTAAAATAAGTGATTTTGAAAATGTTATGCCATTTCGAAAATGTTATGCATCATATGGTTAAAAAATGTAATGTCATTGTATGGTATTAATATCGCTACAACAAATATGTAATGTCATAAAATCAACGACTCAAACATAATTATAAACTATGACACTACATGAGACACACAGATTGTTGCTATCGTTAGCAGTTTCCATGAGGGGCAAAATTTGTTAAGAAGCTTTCTACATATACAGCTACTTCATTATCAATGAGTGGGTCCTTTGTCAAAACCAACTATGCTCACTTCATTAGCTGTTTTCTCAGAGATTATTAGTATTACTCCTACCAATCCAAAAATGTCGCTGAACCTACTACAACAAGAAAAAGCAATTGTTGTTGCAGCTAGTAAGATAGCATTTGAGATGGCACAAAAGATGAGGCCAATTGACAAGGAGCGAAAGAAGCCCGTCGCTGCCATGGAGGCGGCAGCCAAAATGACCGCGAGAGAAATTGAGAAACTGTGCGCGTAGAAGAATTGGGCATCTACCCTAGCCATTTCTTTCTATTCAAGTGTCGTGTCGAGATACGTATCGCATATCTTAAGATCAGTGTTCTAAATGGAAGCCGCTAGGTGGCGCCTAGGCACTCGGCGGCAGCTCGGCACCATAATTTCAACCTCGGTGGCTCATTCGACGGATAGGGAGATTTGGCAGAGCTTGGCAGAACTTGACGGAGCTTGGCGACTAGGCGGCTAGGGGAGATTTGGCGGAGCTAGGCGGCCGTGTTGGCGGGGCTTGGGGGAGCTAGGTGGCCGTCTTTGGCAGAGCTTGATTGCCTTTAAAATATTAAAAAATATATTTTGAAAAAAAACGCCGAATCTCTCTGCGGCGCCTAGGCGCTTGGTGGTAGGTCGCCACCCGACTATCGCCAAGCGCCATTTAGAACATTGCTTAAGATACATTTGTTGGAAGAGTATGAGTTTTTTATTGTTTAGTTGAACAAGATTTTTGAAAGAGGGAGAACAAGAGTGGGGAAGGAAAGTATTTGTATTACACTAGTCAAACTTTTTTTTAGCTTGGTACAAAATGGCTACTACATGTCCCTAAATATACTACTCTATGGAAGGCTATAATACAAAAATATTTTCATAAAAGATAAACTTTGAAGTAATTCTAGAATTACACATGTGACTAATTTTCACAAAAAACTCTAGATGTTTCACAAGGATATTCTAAAGCTTCAAAAGTTAGATATTTTAGAGTTTCTAAAAACTAGATATTATATCTTCTTCAATAATATCTTCCATCTTGGGTTTTGACATTTGGATCTTTGTCAATTAGACTTGTTTAGAATTAACTTTCTTGCAAAAAACACTAAATTTAGTTTATATTTCAACAACGTTAATCATAATTAGTATACAATTAAAAAGTAGATACACCTAATAACACCAACCAATTATGCTTACTTTAAACAAAAAATTAAGATGCAAAATTTCAAGTCTCTCAACTAGAGCCTATTACATTAAGGCTTGCTGGAAAAAAAAGTCAGGCAAAACACAATCGAAGTATAGTTCTTTCTTCTATACAAGCCCTACATTGAGGTTGAATTTCTATCAAATGATTTGAAAGATGCCATAATTAGATCAAACAGCTAAGATAAATGCATTTGGGATTCTACTTCCTGAAGTAAGGTCCGACTTTTTTCCAATAAGTACTCGTAGGATACGTGCCAAATTACGATACACAGATGGGGGCGGTTTGTGTTTGCTCTGGGAATTTGGACGGCGGTGCAGGGTTGCGGTGGTGGCCAAAGTTTTTTGGTTGGGCTTTTGTCTTCAGTGGTGTTAAGGCGGTGGTGTTCATGTAGGCGGCGGTCTGGTTTTGGGGTTGCAATTCACTAAGGTTAGGGGTTTGTTTCTTAGGTTGGCCTTCTTCCTCTTAGATTTTTGGGTTCGGCCAATAGGCTCATTTGTTTGGGTTGGGCACTTTTTTGGGTGTTTTTGTTGGTGTATTACCAACGTTGGATGTTTTTTTAAAAAAAAAAATTGAGGTGAGGCGTAGTGATAGGTGTGGTACTACCGTTTGTGATGATGCTCCCTAGTGTATCACTATAGAGTTTCTGTTTTGTATCATTTCTTAATGGTATGGAAACCTTTTTTTGCTGATCAAAAAATACTAACACAAATCATTTGACACTTACACAAAATATGAATTCAATCTAACCAATGGAAATAACGGACTTGGTGTCAGAAATCATAACTAAAGCATATCTGAGCAAGTAGAGCTCATTGCAATGAGTTCACCAATAGAATTGTCAATAAAGCTACAAGTCCAAGATTTTATTTTATTGTTCTGATATCTCAGGTGTTCAGGCCAGCTTATGCGCACCTCGACTAATCGAACTATTCCGGGGACCAATCCCACCATCCACCAACGATGCCTAATTAAGCCGGGGTAAAGCCATTAACGGTCCATGATTTATTAGCACAATTTCCGAACTTTCGAACTCTGAAATTTTCTATGCACAAAAGTTGAACAAACTAAGGCACATGCATGATGTTCACACTTAAATTGCCCCATTAAGTTCCATTCTAGTAGTATTCTTTAACGAAAGAACAGGCAATTGTGAAAGAGAAGTTGGAAAATGAAAAGGGAAAATGTATAGTTGTTTTTCCATACCATAGCGACCTCAAAAGCCTCCACCGCAAGCTTCTCCATAAGCCCCTGCGCAGCCTCGTACACAAGGCCGTTCTTCAAACCTAATCACAACAAGCAATTGAACCACCACAAACATACACCAACATATTACATGTACAAATACAAGTAGCCCAGCCAATTGCACTTACTGGAGACGGCGTGGATCAGATGAATGGTGTCGGCGATCCTAACGAGGTGAACCAGGGCCCAATCGAAGGCGCGCTTGCTGTTGGGCCCGTGATCCACGGCTATGAGGATATCGCGGCCGCGGCGCCTCTCGCCGGTTTCTCTCTCCAGCTCCGGCTCCGGCACCACCGGTATCAGCGACGGTAGCTTCACTTCTCTCCAGTTGTACTCCTCCTCCTCCATTAGAGGTTCCATTTTCTCTCTCTCTCTCTCTCTCTCTCTCTCGGTTGAGGGATACAGTGATTAAGTTAATGATTGAAAAGTAAAGTGCTATGGAGTAATGGGATCGCTGTTTGATTTGTGTGGGAGAAACCGAAAACTGCGGATTTGTATGGTTTTCCAATCAGTGCCTAACACGTAAGCGCGAAATTGAATCGTGGCGGCTTCCTTTGCCGTGTTTGGAGCGAACTACTTAATTCCTCTCTATTTTCTTCTTGAGGAAAGTCCACTTTCATCCCCTATGGTTATCACCATGTGCGGATACACTTCCTGTGGTTTAAAAGTGTGCACATAACCCCCTGTGATTTTCAAATTGTGCGGATAGACCCCCTGTCGTCGTATTTTCCATCCATTTTAACGGAAACAACATTAAAAGACCGTTATACCCCCATCACATCCCTTGATTCTTCTTCTTGTTTAAATCTAACCACACCATCCCGTATACCAAAAATTGAATCCAAACCGTTGATATTATAAATTTTAACGAGTACTGCGTCTATGCCAAATTTCAAGTCAATCAAAAAATGAAAAACTTATGGTCAAATCGATTTTGTTATGAAATTAAAATTTCAAATTTGAATTTACTACAAGTTAGATCACTGGGTTATTGATGCCTGATCGAGATGATTTTTTACAGAAATACTCTATTCTTTATTTAATACATTATGAACGACTCAGATTACATTCTAGAGGTGTGTGAGATACACCTCCGTTAAAATGGATGGAAAATATGACGGCAGGGGGTCTATCCGCACAATTTGAAAACCACAAGGGGTTATGTGCACACTTTTAAACCACATGGGGTGTATCCGCACATGGCGATAACCACAGGGGGTGAAAGCATTTTGCAGCCTACACGATATAATGTTAAGCATTTTGGACAAGTCTCGCATGCTTTTGTTGAATTTCGATGAACAAACTGCCTTCTTTTCTTTTCTTTTCTTTTCTTGTATGTTTTCCAGTCATACACACACTGTTCTAGTCTTCTTCTTTTTTCTGTCTAAACATGATTGCAATCACAACTAATCTACACCTTACATGAGTCTTAATTATGACTAAAATTTTCTGTTTTTATTCCTTCCATTTTGTGGGACAATTTTAGTTTGAGATGTCACCAAATCTTCTAGACTTTCATGTACTGAATAAGGTATCTGCTCTGTATATTTTTCGTGTATAACTTCAACCACAAAGCCAATCCCAAAGATCAAGCAAATAGTACATTTTTCTTGTTTCTAGATTTTGAAGATAAAAGAACAAGCAGATAATGTTCATTATCATACGCAAACTACTCTTCAGCTTTTCTTTGTTTAGTGAAAGAAGAAATAAGACTCGAGTTTCATCTTCCGATCGTAATTAAGGACCGGCTAATCAAGGGCGGAGCCACGTACTTTGGTTTATGGGGCTCAAAAAAAATAACTAATTTAAGAGGTTGATTAAAAGGTAAAAATACAAATACTCTGATAAGTCTAATCATGCTTCATAAGTGGTCTCAATGACTTAATATTTTTGCAATATCGTGCTTCATATGATAGATTTATTCGTAGAACTATTGAATCTCGGAAAAAAAATTAGAATGCTCGCGATTTCTATGCATTTGAAGCAATTTAAGGCAATTCAATTTTTTTTTTTTTTTTTTTTTTTTTTTAGGTGGGGTTAAAGTAGTAAAATTTGGCTAACATTAAATGCCTTGTGAAAAATCAAAATGAATGAGATCAATTGGCCCCCTACTTGTATTCAAGACCCTCCACCCAATCCTATTCTGGACCCTCAACTTATCTTGATATCAAGAGTCTCTGATCAAATCCAAACAATTAATTACACCATTATATGGTCCTTTAGAAGGCCCTTGGACCAGAAGGGATCCGAACCCTTGAAGAAGAAAATTTTGAGGAAAGGATCTCACATTTCCAGAAAATAGTATAGTAAGAAATTTCGGCAGAAAACATAAAACTACTGTACGAGTTTTCCCTTCAAACTTAACAACATCGATTTCTTGTTTCTGAAATTATGAAAAAAGAATCATCGGAAAATTGTCTGTTGGCAAAGATCGTATACGGAACTACAGCGTACTTTCTAGCCCGTCATTTTGATGAATCTTTGCTTTCCTATACTCCCGATAACAAAGTATTAACGGAAATTCATTTGATTTTTGTAAAACCAGAAGAAACAAGAGAGAGAGAGAGAGAGAGAGAGAGAGAAGGCGCTCAGAAGAGAATGGATTTGAGGGTTTCTCCTCATAAAAATCATCAGATTAACGAGATATAAACATTCCTCATCATCGCACCTTCCTTCTCTAAACCCAACAAATCTCTACGTACATACTTCTGCCTATATAAACACATGCATCAAATGTGAATTTTACAGTGATGGAAAACAGATGAGAGAAAGATCTGAAGATTGGTAACAAGAGTGAAGGAAGCTGAGAGAAGACGTCGTCTAGGGTTTGTTGTTCTTCTCAATATCAATATATATAGAGGTCCGGATTGTGAGACACCATTTTTGGTAAATAACTAGACTGCCCTTCTTTCGATAGGTCCCCCATCTTATACTAGCGTATTTGCATTTCTACCCCGTGTGATTGCAAATGCTTCAGTCACACCCCTCCCCTCTCTCGTTAACACTGAAAATATGAGCAGGAAAAATGCTAGTTGTGGGAATCTAAAATCAACCCTTTTTTTCTGGTAATATCTACTTTTCTTAAAATTTTATACCATTTTCTTTTGAGGACTGGAGGAGAAGGCATAAATTCCTTTTAAGGCCCTCGTATGCTGGAATGGTACTCGATAGAACTTTTGGCTACTTGAGAAGGTACACGAGCAACGAACTCTTTAATTTTAGTGATAAAGAGCGGTTTCGCGAATCACAGCTATGTTACAACACTTGACAAAGAAAACATGATCATCCTAACACCTTTGGCACATAGATGTGTATCAACTATCAAACGCCCAAAGTTTTTTAGTAAATCACACTCAAATTGTAGGCAACATGAGAATTTCATTTTCTACTAATTTATTCCTCTTTTGCTCTTTTTTGTTCATCATTTGTCTTCACCTGTTTGATCTTTATGCAAAAACTCACATGTTTGGTGACAAGCTACCTAAGGAAGAAACAACTATAAGTCAATCTCACAGTTGAATGATGCTAGAGCTAGAGGACTTAAGTAGTTCTTTCCTGATTCTAAGTTTATTAGTGCCAATCTAGGTTCGCTTATTCAAGCTTCGTCCTTTCCAATTTACCTTCTTGGGCTGTAATATTACCGGGATGGTTCGAACAATCAGAGATTTAGAACAACATTGTTTGGTACCCACAAGTAGATCCCCTATGGTTCTCAATATTGTACCCAACATCTTAAGTACCATCCAATCACTTCGTCAAAGTTGTCTTTGTCAGCAATCACAATATCCTGTAGCAAAACTACCTAGAAAGGCATTGTTGACCTCCTCAGATATAGGTCTTGTTTCATGTGTTGGCCACAACAAAGAGATGGGAGAGGTCACTGAAAGACCACACTTCAAAACCATGTATGACAAGTCCACTAAGCTAATGGGGAGGGGAATGTGTCATGAGTCATGACCTTTTGTTCTCAATTCCAAGAGACTCAGTACAACAATAACAACAACAAAACCCATGTTGTCCCCAATTATTGGGAGTATGGGCTGAGGAGGATTGGAGACAGACCTAATCTTTGGCAATATACACAAAGTGGCTGCTTTCAGAATACCACTGAAACAATGGGCCCCTATACCTGTTTTAATGCAGGACCATCCCCACTAATCAAAGCCAAATAGCATCAGAGAGGACATGCCTAAAGACCCAATTTAATTTCTGTGCACATTATCATGCTTCCTTCAATGAAATTTCAAATTACACTCAAATTCATCTGAAATAAAAGATGAAGATGCCGGGTACACTTAAAAGGCCCCATCATCACATGCTTCGTCCTTTCTTCTGCAAATTTGAGTGTCTGGATACTTGGCGTATTAGCCCATCGGTCCTTTCCTGTAATAACCCGAAAAATTAACTAATAAAAATATTAAAAAGAATTATTTATTTATGACAATATTATTTTCCTTATTTAATAATTAGTAGATAATTACAAAAAAATAGGTTATTCTATCTAATTATCTCTTAAAAAATTTATTTTATCATTATATACATACATATAATTACATGCATGAACGTCTCTCTTCTCCCTCACTCTCCTACTCGATCTCTACCTCCTCCGTGACCCAAAAACCGTGCATAATTCGTTCGTTCCGAAACCCAATATTGTTAGGACTCGATTTAATTCAAAACTCATCCAATTCTCCTATAAATGCACACCACTCCGACCCTAGGGCACGTACATCACCTCACCACCTTCCACGGAGCCAGAAAGGAGAGAAAAACCCGAGAGAACCGTGCTACGATTCATAGATTTTTAGAGAGAGAAAGAAGGAGAAAGAAAAGTGGGTTTCGAATTACTTCCTACAATCCCAAGGATCACCAAACATCAACCAATTCGGCCCCGAAGCCCCCCAATCGACGGAACCGAAATCATCTTCTCCAAACGTTCAATTTCGATCGAAAACGAATTCTATCCGAAACGAGGTATTATAATTCAATCCAAGGCCTCCTCTAAGTATATTTAGGGTTTATAGACATAACCCAATAGGCCCCGTGGCCCCATGCATCGAAAACAATCGAGAGAAACCAAAAAAACGAACCCAGGCAGCAAGGTTGCGGCCGCAACCTGCGGGTTTCCAGCCGCAAGAACCAGAGCCGCGGACCTCGCGGCCGCGAACTCCAATTGGCCACCCGCGGCTTTTGTTGCTTTCAATTGATTTTGCGACCTTTTGAACATCGATTTTGATCCTCGGACTAATTTTCCTAGATTACCCACACTCTAAAGATCATACCTTGTTAGTTTCATATTTTTTATTTAATCTGATATTTATTAAATTTTTGTTCGTTATCTTGTAAAAATTTACAAACAAAAATTCATTGTGACCTTGTAAACTATTCCATAAATCCCCAAACTATTTTTCCTAGTTTTCTAACATGTCAAGGATCATAACTTACTGATTTCATAAACTTTTGATATTATTAGCTATTTATTTTATTTTTAATTAAAGATACAAACGAAAAATAGTTGCGACCTTATAATTAATGATTTTAACATCTAAACTATTTTTTTTTGGACTTCTGACATCCCAAAGATGATATGTTATTAAAATAATAATTTAATTATTTCATTAACTAATTATTATTAATTACGCATTGTTTCTAAATAGAAATACTTTAAAATATTATTTAAGATGTTAAAAATTCTGAATAATTTTATTTAGACTTCTTACTGTCCTAAGATGATACTTTGTTAATATCAACAGTTTTTTTTAATTGTTTAACTATTTATTAATTACTTATCCTTCTTTCGTTAATTATTTTAATTCTTTTATTTAAAATAATTCCGTGAGCGTCCAAACCCAATTTTTAGCACTTGAACTCATTATAGAGGAACTGTTAGGACCTTTATTAAGGTTACGATAATTATTCTAATATTTGTACCTAATTAATGTATTTAATTAGTGTTTAATTAACTTAATTACTTTTAATTAATTAACAAGAGTCTAGAAAATTGTTTTTAAATCTTAATTAAATAATTCTTACATTCTTAATGACTTGTGACCATACGAGATTAAGGGCAACGGCCCAATCATAAAAAGTTATGTGATTGCATCGCTTATTAACTGTTCGATCCGTCTGTTATTCGTTTTCAATTATTATTGTGATTGATATTGTATCGATACTTCATTTGAATGTTAGATTGGACCCTAGGGACATGAGGTGGTATGCGAAATAGAAATCACGTAGACGATGTTAAGTAATGGATAAATGGTGAAGTTTATTTCTGTTTAGAGGTTGCCTGCAGGCGTGATGTTGTGATTTGATGAGATTGTGATGTGAATTGAAACTGGCGAGAATCCAGTGATGAATTGATAGACTGGCGAGAGTCTAGTGATGAATTGATAAGACTGGCGAGAGTCCAGTGATGATTGTGAAGTGGTTTATAAGATAGGCGAATCCTAGCGATATAACGGCATGATAAGCTTACCCTTTGTTGTAGTTATTGGGATGCACACTCGGT
Organism: Rhododendron molle; assembly: GCA_025413875.1. Classification (NCBI taxonomy): domain Eukaryota; kingdom Viridiplantae; phylum Streptophyta; class Magnoliopsida; order Ericales; family Ericaceae; genus Rhododendron; species Rhododendron molle. The sequence goes on from CM046398.1 coordinate 52,405,047, forward strand.
ACATAACTTAGGTGTATCTGCGACAGCAAAAGGAAGTGATCTCATGGGACGGGATATGGCTAGCGGTTGGGGAGGAAAGATCTCGTGGAGAGATCTTAGATTTCATGATAAGGTAATGGATAGTAATGAATCAAGTTACGTGAATTATCTCTGTTTTACCTTGTCGCTCGATATATATCATGTTTGCCTGCTAACTGTATTGTATGAGGGGTATTTGGGTTGGATTATAGTTCAGGGTGAACTCTTTCACTCAGGCACAGATTTTCTGGCATCCGTGTCAGATTTTGCAGAAAACCAGGAAACACAGGACCCCGCGGGCGAACAGTTTTATGCTGAGGAGAATCCAGAGGTGGGAGCCGAACCCGAATATGCTTGGGATCCATATCAAACATAGAAGTTGGCTCTGTTCTTTAGCTTATCCTATTTCCCCAAGACTATTTTAGTATTTTCCCAGTCGTTTGTAATAAGTGAATCTCGACGTTGAGAATTCTGTTTTGGATTTTAAACTTTAATTAGATAAAGTTTTTAGGAAATTAATATTTAATGCCTTCGATTTTACCTCCGAAAATCGGGCCATTACATTTCCCCATAATGATATCAGAATACTAACATATCCGCAATGGGAATAATCAAAATCAATAATCAAAATGTGACACGTCAGTATTTGATTATCCATTTAGTTCATAATCAAATTTAACAACCTCTATCTCCACAATTGGTTATTTTTGCATCTCTAACCAAAAAAAATCCCAAAATACACAATGCACCTATGTCCAATCACAAACGAATTTCAATCACGCATCCGATCACACCAAATTATTCGTCTCGATGAGACGATTCCAATAAGTGGTGTTTTTGAGTTATTGAGGTTTTTTGTTTCCTTATTGGGTTTGGTTATTGAGTTTTGGTTATTAATAAAAGTTGTTAAGTTTGGTTATGGAATGAGTGGAATTTGATTATTTGGTAAAAGACTTATAACTTTACTTATTACAATGTGAAGTGTTTTTTGAGCATTATTGTTAAATTTGCTTATTCACATCCATTTAATTATTACAATACGGATGCTCTTAACTAACTTAAGCCATCGTGGCTCTGACGAAACAATAAAGGATAGGATCGAAATACAAGAAAACTGACCTTCTATTTAAGGAAACCAATATTACAAGAGTAGGAAGGTGGTAGAAGAAAGAGCAATACAGTGGATTTTAAGAAAGAGGGAAATCCAAAACCTACCTAAACACAATTGACGCATCCCTTATATAGGGGATTCTGGCACTCAAATGATATTAAAAGTCAAATTCAAATTACACTCAAATTCATCTGAAATAAAAGATGAAGATGCCGAGTATGCTTAAACGCCCCATTGTCACATGCTTGGCCCTTTCTTCTACAAATTTGAGAAGAACAATTGAGAATCTTGGCTACATAAATCGAGTCTAAGATGGTTCTTGTAAGAACTGTTTTTCAACAATGGTTGAAATTACAAAGAAACGTATTCCAGGCCGATTTTGAGAAAACATGGGCTAAGTTCGGTTGCAATTTCTGGATAATGATCCGAAAAAAAAAATTTGAGTTAGTGATTGGTTTGGTTTTTAGAAATGGTTGTTGGAGTAATGATTTGATAGAAAAATAGGGGTAATGATTGGAAATAGGGTAATGATTGGAGAGAGATAGAGAGAGAAATAGGGGTAATTATTGGAAGAGAATAGGGGTAATGATTGGATGAAAGAGTAATGATTGGAATGGGAGAAAAGTGAATAGGGGTAATGATTACACTTTTTCCGGAAATTGCAACCGAACACAGCCATAATAATTTCACCAATTTACATCTTAGTACTATTGGATCTCAATTAATTCGTATTGAAGACCAGATAACCCAGATTAGAGACAATCAGGTCGAGGAATTCACCAAGGATAAACAAATCATTACTTATCCTACTAAAATTAAACCTCCTATAGCTATTTCAGGATTCAAGCTTAATAATCCGAAAAAGAATTATGAGTTAATTGTGGAATTGGACAAAAGACTCAAAGGTCTTTCTCTAAATGTTATTTCTGAAGAATTTAATTCTGATATGGGTAATCGAACAACCTCTTGTTGTCCATATAAAATATAAACTTGCAAATCACATAATTCGCACGGAGGCTCATGCAAAGATGAAAATAAATTAAACTATGCTCATGTACTTCTCACCCTCGAGTGGGACCCACAGACAATGTGGGCCGAACCCTATTGGTTGGTTTGGGCTTTGACAGTGGCGTAGAGGTTGTTTGCCCAATTCGTAGTACTCGTTAGTTTTTCCCATTTAGCATATGTTTCCAAGTAAACTGATTATAATCATTGAGACCTTGTTCGGTTGAGAATTTGGATTTTGGACTCTAAATTATTGCCCTACTCCAAAATTTACTTATTTCCTCTACTTCCAATCATTATTTTCATTTTATCTCTCTCTTCAATCATTACCTAATACCGTGAATTTTAAGGCCAAAATCATTACCTACTATGTCATGGTCTCACAGAGTTCAAGTAGTCCAGGCTCTCTCTCCCCCTTTTAATATAGCAAAGCAGGTGCCACAATGCCAACTTCTAATCTTAATGAACTCCCCATCCGGTCAAGTGCTAGAAAGAGTAGGCGATTGAGGTGTAAAGAAAGGAAAGTCGACAAGTATTTCACCCAAAGAGCAGTAAAGTAATTCAAGTAACTATCCCTATCTCTCCGAAGAGGTAGGTCTTGATCTAGAACTGTTTCAACCATATTCGTTATAGGGATTCCGCTACTAGAACTGAAGTAAAGCCTGATACAAGCATCATCACATTGATCAAGTGCATGATAATTTAAGCGATCATGAAAATCCCACATCAACGTTGTTGTCAAAGAATGATAAAATTCAAGTGAGCAGTTTCGTTCATGCTTCTAGTTTCCATGTGGAATATCAACAAGAACAATGAAGGCTATATAAAAATCCGAGATATACTTATTTACGGAGCAGCCGTAACTCAGTAAGTTTGATTGATATTTGAGAAGAACAATGTTGAACCATGGCAAATCTAAAAAGCACTGGGACAATGCAAATTCAAAAGCAACCATTTTATTGAGGTTAGCAATCTCAAATTCTCATCAGAATGCATAATTCCAGAAGGAATACGAAAGAAGACAACCATTACACATTGTGTTAATCTCATCAAATCCTATTTCAATCTCTTGAATCCAATCCAATTCATTGCCAAAATTACACAACATGTACTGTTGACTCAAAGATGAACAGATATCATCAATCACATTGCCCCCATAATGACATATACCGGTATACGTATTAACTCCCCCATGCATAACCCAAAAGCTCAAACAAGTGAGTACTTGAAAAGCAAACCTCAAAACAGAACAAACCAAAATAAGAAGACCCAATAAAAATCAAGTTGTAATCCCCCGAATTTCAGGTCAGAATTGCGATAAGGCATACCAGTAACACCAGCAGCACCACAATCCCAACCCAGCAAACCCAATCCCTCCTCTTCTTCATCTCCTTAGCTTGAACAAGTTCCTTTGTCCCCCCACTGACATAGGCCGCAGCATTGACGACGTTTTCCTGGATATCATTGATCTTTTCGCCTTGAGTCTCAACCAAAACAGCCATATCAAGAAAAACCTGGTGGAGCTCGGTCAAGCTCCTCTGAATCTCCTTCAATGCCTCATGCCTTTCTTGATTCTCCATCACCAAATCTCCCTTCCCTTCGAAAATCCCAACTTGCCCATTTCCCAAAACCATCTTTTCCATCATTTCCTCAGTGGGTTCCTGTCCTGTGGCACTATAGTACCTCCTCTTAAGCCCTTCCTTATGCTCTTTAACAATCTTTTCCCTCAAGCACTGAAAATCATTCATCATATCTTTCAACTTGATTCTCAACCCATTAGTCACAGAAATTCTTGTTCGATCCACGGGGCTTCCCTCTTTGAATCCAACTGATATGCTCCGGTTAACTACATTGGATTGATCAAGCAATTCCAATTTTGTTTTGATGATTTTCGCCTTCCGAAGAACAGCGACCATGTCTGAGTTGATTCGGTCTCTAAGGCCGCGGATAACTTTAGCACTGTGGGTGGATTTCGTCTCTTCGTTTAGGGATTGAAGATCCAGGAGGAGATTAGTAATCTCTTCCATATCTGCTTTGATTCCGGCCACCTGTTCGAAGAACTGTGACAGGTTCTTCTCATCAACTGGGTCAAGTTGACCCATTTCAAGATCTGGCCCGGCCTCAAGATCTTTCATGGCCTGTTTCTTCAATTCGACGAAGCTGAGGAACGATTTTGTCATAAGATCATTCATCTTTGCTACTGTATCACAATACCCACCTAAATATCAAGAAAAGTTCGAAACTTTTTAAGAAATTGTACACAACAGAAAGACTAAATAAAATATCTATCAAAACAAGCGTGCTTAAGAAAAACGTTAAAACCCATACCACTGACTGATTTGGTTTTGGTGATTCTGGAATTGGGTTTTCTCGGGAGATAGATAGCTTCAAGAAAAGATCTGCATTAGAAAGACATTGAATGGTTTAGAGGGTATTTGAGTCAAGAAACAGACGTCAATTCAAGAAACACAATGTTGGGTCTTTTCAAGATCATAATCAATAGAAACGCAGAGCAATGGACAATCTTGGGCCCTTGAAGGTTCAAATAATCAATCGAACATACTCAAAAAAGAAAAGTACGGAGAGAGAGAGAGAGAGAGAGAGAGAGAGAGAGAGCGAACAAGACCTTGAAGTGTGTCTCTGCCAGGGCTGAGGGCAATGGAGGGCTTCAAGGAAGAAGAGGCAGAGAGAGAGAGAGAGGAGTCTCTGGAACTTAATAGACAGATGAAGAGGAGGCGGGTTTGCCGGTGGCGGTGGTTTTCAGTTGGGGTTTCTCTCTCTCCTATTTTGAATTCAAAATGTTGAAGGGGGAGAGGGGGGTTACGAATCGGTAGTAGCCGTTATGGCGTTATATATATAGAGCGTGGTTTTCCCTTCTCTCTCCGAGTCTCCGTGGATCTCAAGCGTTCAGTTTGTCGATTAATCTCATCTCAATTCTATTGGGATTTTTTTTATTGTTTTTATTTTCTTGTTCTTGTGTTTCAACAGCAAATAAACAAATTTGGAAAACAAAAATGTTGCGAACACATACAGAGGAAATAGATGTTGTCCAAAACCGTTTGATTTGTGTAAGCTCTACTTAAAGTCGTGTAGGACCCAAATGCATAAGGTGACTTCGGAAACATCAGTATTCAGATTTATGCATTTTTGTTTTGTTTTTTTTGATCATTCTATGCACTTTTGTTACTTTTTGTATCACTTGCCTTGTTGCTGAAAATATGTCCTTTTTGTAAAGAGTGAATGTGAAACTTTAACAATTTAGGAAAGTAGAGGATTTTTTGGAAATTAAAAAAAAACCCCAGAAAATAGCCTCTAGAAAATTTAGGCTGTGCTCGGAGAAAGAATTTGTAGAGAAAACTGGAAAAAAGGATGCACAAAATTAGTATATGAAAACACGCATCAGCACCACATAACCACCCGGACCGAAGCTAAGATCTCAAGCATACTACATGAACGAAAGAGTGTTTAGTTCCACAAAGCAGCAACATAGACTTGAATCCAAGAGCCAGTGGAATGAATTTTCCTGGTTTATTTTCCGAGTTATGAAGCCACAGAGTATCACTACTTCACTCCTTTTTTCATGATGGTAGACCAGAATTACTTTGAGATTCAACCATCCTTTGGGGTGGAGGCTTCGGAGCTCTATCCGGATGTCAAGTACCTCAACCAATCTGCGTGGACACTTCGGGCTAGTTCTTCATAGTTCTATGTTGCAACAAATTCAACAATTGAGAAGGGCGACACTGGGGCTCGTTAATTCCAGAAATGATCTAGTTTTTTGCTTTCACTTGAGGGGTTTCGGCAAAGTCCGGGGAGGATGCCATTCAATTTGTGCAATCACATTTCATCTCTTTACTTTTCTTTCCTTTCCTCGCCTTGTTCTCGAAAACCAGTCAAGTGAGATCGAATGCCTGAAGCAACTTCCAGATCACGTTGAATAATGTGATGTTCTCGTCAGGAAAATGGAAAGTGGAAGGACCAGAAACCTTTAGACAGCAATTGTCACAGAAATGACAAGCTTGGCAAAGAACAATGAATGTCAGTGGTTAACCTAAACTGATCTTATTATTGATTCATCTCGTAGAACATGTTGACTCAAGAAATTATCGAGTGAAAACAAACAAATAAAGTAAAAATGCGAGGTATACAACAAAAACCTCTACATAGAATCATAAGCAGTACATGGAGTTTGTAAATAAACCAGCAGTAAACAGACACAAGTGAAAGCCAAAACCAAAACCAAAGACTAGCCTTTCTCAATATAACTTAGCCCTTTCTCACCTTTCTACCTTTGTACCCATTTTTCCCCTTTGCTGAACCCTTTCCATCCCCTTTACCTTTCTGACCACCCTTTCCATCCCCTTTACCTTTCTGGCCACCCTTTCCCTTCTTCGAATTACCCTTGCCTTTCTTGTCCGCCCTTGCATCCTTCTTCATCCGTCGATCGACAAGCACTTTCCCCTTTCCAACCTTCACTTGGACCCCTTTCTTTGCCACCACATACTCCTTTTGAGGCCTTTTGGGCGTCGATTTCTTATAAAGGCTTTCAATCAACTTTGTCTTCGAACGATCCGATATGTCTGCTTGGTCTGATATGGTGTTTGCCTTCTTCCGAACCTTTTCTAGCTGCCTCATCGCTACGCGCTTCTTCCGGGCCTTGGCTTGGAGAACCTTCTTGGAAGACCGCGCATCAATTGCTTTGAATTGGGCCCTCATTGCAGCGACCTCCTCTTTAGTGATGGGCTTCACTAGTTGACGATGCTTCTTCTCTTCATCCTCGAACCATTTGGGCAATCCCTTATCATGGAACATATGTTTGTTGTAGGCATCATCTAACATTTGCTCCCTTTGCTTTTTCCTCAACATTTTCTTCGCATACGCCAAAATCTCAGCTTTTGTTTCCACATCATCATCCGATTCATCAGAAGATGAGTCATCGCTAGAATCTGAAGCTGGAGCGGGGACTATCTCAAAATCATCTTCAGTTTTCTTTGAAGGTTGAATGTCTTTCTCTCTGTTTTTCTTGTTCTTTGCGGGAACAGTGGGTGGTTCTACTGGCTCAGCCACCTGCATATCATTTTTTTTTGTCCCTTCCGGAAGCCTGAGTTGTTTCGGTGCTTCATCCACCTTCATTTCATCTTCACTATCGAACTTGTCCACATCTCCCACAAGCTCATCATCTGCCTCATCAAAGACATCTAAAAGAAACCACTTCCTAGCAATCTCCTCTTGAGTTGGTTCTTCCTCGAGTGGCACCACGAGAGGATTTGCTTCATGATCTGCCCCATCATTGTCTGAATCTTGGTCTAAAGGAATCCTCTCATCTTCATCACCATCCTGCACAGCCAAACGAAAACCGATCCATCATGACAAGAATAATGATTAGTACACATCACTCCACCCATCCGTGACATTGGAAATAAGAAAAAAAGGGGCACAAAGGAATAAAAAGGGGATTTATATGCAAAAATGTATAATCCATCTTTGAAAGGATCAAGGAAGATAACAAATCCTCATTAGAAACGATGGTTAATAAATAAAAAGAAGAAATGAAAGAAATGAGGAAAAGATAAAAGAGAGAGAGGAGAAATGACTACTGACACATTCAAACGTTGCTTTCTTCTTTTATTTTCTTAAATTATTATACCTCAGAAAGTTCACCATCTTTCATATGCATCTGCTTTAAACGCTTTCTCTGCTTTGTACTTCCTTCTTTTTTCTCCACAAAACGTTCATAAGCCTGATCAAGCATCTCTTCCATCTGCTCATCGTATCTGCTAACAGAATGAATCATTTAATTACTGGCATACTTTTCATCAACTGTAATGTCAAGTATAACGACGAGGGAATCACCTTTTGCGTTCTTCGTCAGAATCCACATCACTAGAAGATAATTCCTGCTGCTCCTTACGGGTTTCATCTTCACTATCTACCACATCACCAGTTTCATCATCATATTCACCAGTATCAACAACTGCTAAATCCTTCTTCCCCTGAGGGTCAACAATACAAGAGGGTAAGCGGATGATGCCTCTCGAAATACAGCAGAACAGCCAAATAATAGTTCGTTCAAAATGCCAAGCCAAGAGTAGGCAGGGTATTTGAACCTAGAACATGTAATGTGCCAGTTGACATGAATCTATTGTATGACGACTCTTTAACACTAGTGACTAGTGAGGAGTAATTCTTAACCTCAAATATGTCCAACAACCATAAATCAGCCAATAGTAAATAAAAGGACAAGAAGTTGCATGCTAATCGGATCCATGACAAGATTTGCAAAAGCTACCACGTTCAAAATTTTGTTTCGCTATTAAAAGAAACCCAAGTCTGAAATAAGAATCATTTGCTTTGTGCCTTTGTTATACCATGAACTTAGTGCTTTAGATTTCAATCTATCACAGTAAACTTCTTCATTGACAAGATTGGCATGTCCAATATCCCTAACCAAATTCAGTTTATCTTCTCGTTGTTCTGAAAACAGGAAACACCATCTACATAGCCCAATTTGATAGTTGACAAATTGATACAAAGAACAAGATACGTCTCATCAAAGTGGTATGTGAACAATCACAAACCAACCCAGAAGGCTAAATTAAAATAAAAGCAAAAAAAATCCCGAAACCGCTTTCCAAATATCAGACCAGCATTAAAAAGTGACAAATCAAACTGCAAACTAACCTTCATGGAAGATAGAGAAAACAACTCATGATCAGTGTAACCATCCTCTGTAGCATCCACTTGCATCCCTGTTGCTTTCCGTGATTTTTCCTGGAAGTTCGAAGTGAATTGAATCAAACCAAGTCATCAATGAAACAGGTGTACATAAAAAAAGAAAGAAAGGAAATCATAGTCTGCCCCAAGTTTGTATGGCTCAGGTCAAGATCCAATCCTTGAAACTCAATGTTCTCAAAACCCGCTGGTGTTCGTTAAAGCAGTGTTAAAAAAGAAATTAAGAAAAAGGAGGAAAAAACAAAGATATTAAGCCCTCTATTTTCCTATATTCCAGAGGCATCGCTTCAGGCCTTGAACTCAACCTAATACTAAGTTAGCCAACCGAAGACCAGGCCTCAACCATACACAGCCATGTTAAATGGCTAGAAGCGCCACAACAAGTGCACTCAATAATCGATAGAATAGCACTCCGTTAGAGATTTGTTCAGCAAAAAATGTTTTCACAACGAAATTTAACAACGATGCAAGTGCTTACAATTTCTTTAGTCGCAGCTAAAATCGATGTGGAGATAGAGCCAGAAGTGAGGCTTCAACAAAACAAGTGGTCATGGTTGATGAGCCATAAGCCAAAGTGACATTTAAGGTTTGTGTGTGCATTCAAAAGCAAATGAATTATAGAATGATAGGATGGGGAATTAGAAATATAGGCTTTGAACCTTAGCTTGTCTTTTTGCAAGAACTTTTTTAGCTCGTTTCTTCTTGCGATCCATAGCATAAGTCAACTCCTCCATCTCATTAAGCATTTTCTCATCTTCATCAACCTTACTCTCAGGCTCGACATCAGTGGTTGAAGTAGCCTTGTGTGAGGGGGACAGTGCCTTTCTTATACTCATACGCCACCTAATAGACAAAACCAAGATACAAATATGCATTTAATATCTTGATACAAGTTGCATATGAAAGCAAGGAAACCAAAATGCAATTTCGTGGAGGAAATCACTGATATACCTACACTGAATGGTGTCACCAACCATAGTTTATGGATAATCACAAGCACATTTCAAATGCGTAATATTCAACAAATAAGATCATTCTTTCAATATTTCCCATTGCTACTAAAATACCCTTTTGATAGCACCATCATCTGAACAGACACTCCAAGGCACATAATCAAGGAACTTTCAGTTCAGTTCTTCCACTAAAATTCTTAAGCCCAGCCCACATCCCAAAAAAAAAATACGAGGAAAGAAAGGATACGTTCAGTTTCAAGTCTAAAATCATTGGGCAATGGAACTCTTGTGAGTCAAGTTCACTAAAAAAGAGGGTCACAGGATGCTAAGGGGGCAACAATCACCAAGTGCAGTAAATGATAATGCCAACCTGAAATGTATCCCCAACAAAACACAAACGAGAGAGAGAGAGAGAGAGAGGAATAAAAAACATGCCCGTGTGTAGAAGTTCATAAAGTGTCACTTACTTCAAAAGATGCTTGAAGTCTTGCTTTCCCAAGACACGCAGATCATCGCAAAGAGCTTTAACCTGGAAGGGAATACATGTGCAAAATATTTAACAGCTGTTGAAGAGTTCATGAGCAATTGGAACTCAAACACATACAAGGACACATGCACGTTGCACACATATGCAGAGTGTACCTCTTCTGTTGTCAGGGCATGATCTGTTATAGGCAAACAAGCAGGATCCTTGAAAGTGATAGATGTAACTGAACCAAGAATCTCAAGGGGAGAGTCAGACCAAACAAAATCTGAAGCTGAGCAAACCTTCCTCAAAACTGTCGCTCCATCTTCATACCTAGAATGAGTAGTAGCAAATGAAAATATTGTCATTGAATCTTATTTTTCCTAACAGAAGTGCATATTAAGGTGGGTGCGAATCGAATTTAGCAGAATCCAACAGAGAAAATATCCTAGGAATTGGTCTATCATTGTTGACACCAACGCAATTTGTATGTCTCATAAGCACATCAATGCTGACAGCGTAAAATTTTATACTACATGGCAACTCTAGTGGTCCCATCTTTCTGAATAATAAAAGTGAAGCACAAGGTTCGCATGGATATTTGATGATCAATAAACTTAGAAGAACATATAGAAATTCCATTGTTCTAGGATTTACCCATCACGGTGTCTCTTTTGCTTAGTTCCTCTAAGTACGTCCAGCACCTGAGTCAGAGAATCCATAGGACAGTACAGTTCAATATCACATGAAAATGAGGCTACATGAAAATGTAAAGTTTGATACTTTAATAGGGAAAGATTCTAAATAAATTATGTCAAACTACCTTTGGAGGTTCTTTTCCTCCCTGGAATAGATGCTTAAAATCAAGAAGACGCGGATCAATCTTTGCAGGGGCCTTATACTTCAAACCAATGATATAAATCTCAGCAGACGTTGAACGACTGGCTGCAGGTTTATCCACATCAACCTTTTCGAATAGCTGCTACGAGAATACCACCATCAGAGTTTCTTCTATTTACAAGATCACACCAAGACTAATAGCTACGAGATAAAGACACATCACCTGTCTAAGGCAGTACAGGACAGCACTGTAATCTTGAGACCTGAAAACCTACAAAATGCCGGTAATAAATATCCAACACAGAGGCAAAACCAAGCCTCAAAGCACTTCAAAATGAAATGAAATCAACAGAACTACCAAAGCCAACGAAACTACTGCAAACCCATTTACGATAACTCATCCCAGAGAAGATACTACCATATATGCACATTCCAAAAATCCTAACACAAGGGGATCTCAAGACCTTACTTAAGTCTTGGCTCAACTTTAAACTCAAGTTAAAAAATTCCTAAAACCCCATCCACTCAAACCCAAGGGAGACATTTTTTAACTCAAATTCGTCACGGCTACTTCGTGGCTTTCAAATTTATCATCCTTCCATTAATTAAGCTTGTAAGCATAAATTTGGAGTTATTGAATTCGGATTTGCCTAGTATTAAATTACCTCATATAAACTAGAGCTTATACCCAAATATTTTCACTCCAACAAAGTCAAAAGTTGAGTAAAGGGCTGGCGAAGACCCAACTAGTCTGGACATAGTTAAATTGTTGCATACAAGTTGTCAGGTTCTTACAAAAAAGACAGACTTTACTTATGGGGCAGTTCGTGATTTCACAAACTATCTATGGACCTGCTACATCGAGGATTGGTTCAAACTGATAACCTAATTATGCTATTTCTAATCTTTTTTTCGGTTTAGCTCCTCAGGACCAATCTAAAAGGCTTCCCACATGTTTTTTTTTGCTCAATTTACTAGACATAGATGGGGCTTCTATGGATTTCAAAATCTGAGAGTTATTTGTTCCCGGATATTTGCAAATTAATACCTATAGCAACAAGTAAGGATGCAAATATGCAATACAAAGTCCACTAAAATTTATAAATACTACTAAATAGCAAGCATTACTACACAAACATATCTTAAACATGATTCCATTGTGAGAGAGAGGAAGTGTGTGTGTGTACTTTAGTAACGAAAGTTCCTTTCGGCGCCAAAAACTCCGTAGCAAGCTTCACAGAATCAATAACCAAAGCGTTCTGACTCGTCGCCTCCTGCGCCCAAGCACCACCGACGTTCGGCGACCCATCGTGCAACACCAGATCGAACGCCCTGCATCCGTTCTCGCTCATGAGCCTCTTGACGGTGGCCCTGCACTGGGGCTTGGTGATGTCCTCCTCGACGCCGATGGCGCCGCGCACGGGGCGGATGGGGACGAGGTCGACGCCGATGACGAGGCTGCCGACGGGGACTCGCTCGACGGCTACCTGCATCCAGCCGCCGGGGGCGGCGCAGAGGTCGAGGACGCCGCGGGAGGAGCGGAGGAAGCTGAACTTGGAGTCGAGCTGGACGAGCTTCCATGCCGCGCGGGATCTGTAGCCGTGTTCTTTGGCCAAGTGGTAGTATTTGTCCAAGCGATGCTTTCCCTTCACCTTGCCCATTTCTTCTGTCTAGGGTTTTCAGAGAGACAGCGTGGGGAAGAGAGAGATGGGGGCACAGCGTGGGGAAGAGAGAGATGGGGCCGGTTAATTTGGACTAGGGTTTTAGGGAGGGTTGGAGAGTTTAGGGGATGTTTGGACGATGGGAAAAGGAAGGAAATGAAAAATAAAATACGTAAAAAAACTCTCTTCCTCTATATGGTACTACTAATTTTGAGAGATAGTAACGCCCATTTTGGCTAAAAAAAAGTAGCTTATATTTTCTCCTTGCTACATTTTTGTTCGTATTTGGGTTTTCGGATTTGAGAATTTGAATTTGTAATAATTAAAATGAAGCGATAGGAGTAATGATCGAAGAGAGATAGATATAAAAAAAAAAAAAAAATTATTAGAAATAAAGATAAAGAGTAAATTTTGGAATAGGATAATAATTTAGAATCCAAATCCAAAAAACCCAACCAAACAAGCCCTCAGTCAGTTGAAAAAATTATATATTTCGCACGCATTTGAGAAAGAACTTTGCATAGCACATTTCAATTGGGAATTTTTATAGATTTGACACAAATTTGGCCAAGATACAGTACAAGCTTCCAACCTAAAAGAACAACGATGAAACAATCTATACAACAAACTATGTACAAAAAAAAGAACCCCAAACTGTGGCCAAATTATCATCCTTTATTCCCCTTTACAATGGGTAGAACCGGTTAGTAAAACGAGTAGGCACCGGTAACCGGCAAGACTCGAACACGTCGCTAAGACTTGAAGCACCGGTTGTCAGTACATGGAAATTGCATAGAAACAAAAGTATTTACTCGAGTGAAACAGATTAATGAAAACAGAACTGGGTCCTCATTGGGTGTGTACAAGTTTCACTTCTGCAACATGGATGAATGCAGCATAATCAAATGAAATGGCACCAATATTACAACATAATCTCTGTAGCAATGAATATTCCAAACTATTTGCTTTCTTTTTTCTCATCCATAATCTGGTCCTTGGATACAATTCCAGTAGGCCAAGTTATACAACCAGCAAAAGCCTTAGTCCCCGCGGAAGCCACTGCTACTAGCTGCAGGTTTCTTGCCGCTATATTTCTGTTACAAGAAAAATGAGAGAGAGAGGATATGGGTAAAATTAGACGGAGTAAATAAAAAGTGGAGCAAGGATACAATCAGGAAGAGAAACCAAAGTGATTCAAGCACCCCAAAATGAAATACAGGGACATGTTAAAACTATTCCTCAGTCTCAAGCACCAAATACGATAACAGAAGTACTTGCAGCAGATTTTTTAGATAACATGTACTAGTTGACGCTCACCTGCTTGCCGATATTGAACGGGAGATATTTGTACTTGATCATGTGCGCGATTTGGCGCCTCATCGTGAGGAAAAATAGAACGACCCAGTAAAACAGTAATATAGGCCAGAACACGGGGACATCAAACATGGAAAAGAAGGTGAGGACAAATGCTATGCAAAAAGCCTTTGTGATAGCGTACCTGGAAGCAGCAAAAACAAAAACAAAAAAATTATCCCGATGCTCAAACAAGGACTTGGTTTCTCATTCGGATGTTACTCTTATCAATTAAGCAACACCACACTTCAAGCGAAAGTTGGAAACAGTTGAAGAGGAGCTCAGTAAAAGTATCAGCTCATATCAAAGTTGTAATAGAACTCATTTCAAAGTTGTGGTATAGAAGACGCACAGCTTGAGGCATTGCTCAATCAAACGTAAACTAAAAACCAAAAAATATCGTAGCCGCAAAGAATAATAAGAGGGTGTTCCAGTTTTATAAAAAGTTCCTTTTTTTCAAATGGAGGAAATTTTAAGCCCAAAATCCATGTGTTTAAGCAAATAATTTTTCTACCAATATGGATCTTGTTTGATAGATCTCATCGAGATCTTTTAAACGGTGCAAAAAAAACTAAAAAATTATTTTTCGTTTTCATTATATTTGAGTTTGAAAATTGAAGAAAAAGAACTTTTAAAAAAAGAAGGGAAACCGGAACGCCCCCTAACACCAACTACCAATTCCTTGTAAAAGGAAGGAACCTAACATCCATGACTTTTCTTCCATTTTGAAACCTGGTCCCCCAACAGAGACAACCCCGATAAAACTGGAACTACAAGAATCTCAAGTTCCTGGCATCTAATGCCATTAAATGCATCTGTCATTCGTTACATCACAAGCCAAAATTGGCCTAACATCGGGCATATGCTGTTTAGCATGCACAAAGATCTGCCATTTAAATGACATAGCTATAACCTCAAGGAACCGGTGGTGCATTAATAACGTGGCAACAAACCCTAACAAAGGAATCGCTCTCCTTGTTAGCTACTCCCTATGTCCCCTTTTGCTGGTCCCTTTTGCCACTTTTTGTTATCCCAAAAAGACTGTCCTGGTTCAAAAGCAATGGGCAAAAGTTGACGAGTTTACTTTTCTTACTGTTCCTTTTAAATTACTAGTAACAAGAAAAGGTAAAAATGTTCTGGTCCCAAGGAAAATTTTGGTGGTGATCCTCAAGTACCTTAAATGTTTTGATAGAGCTAGTATGCAATTGATATGATTTTCTTGATGTTTTATGAGTCAGTAAATTGATAATCTTCCCCAACATTGCATCGTTATCACTCATTAATCTTATAGTTGCCCTTTTCTTTTTCTTTACAGGTTACTTATAGCGAAACATGATGTGAGACATCAGATGTATACTTCATAAACCACAAGAAAAATATGACGGCAGCAGTGGATACCATAAAAAGCAAAAGTAACAAATTTTTAGGGAAGGAATCAATTCCATTAAGTTTCTGATCACTACTTCTCAAAAACGTAATGCTCCGAAATTTCTTTCAAGACCAATGAAAAAAGAGGAAGCAAAATCACACTGAAACTACAAATAAACTAGGGAAAATTAGCCATAAGAACGGTAAAATAGTTTTCATTTAGGGGAAGAACGCCAGTAAAACAGTTTTCAATAGACGTCCTTTCAACTTTTTGAGTTTTTTAGCCATAAGGCAAAACATGTTTAGGCATTTTCATATGGTTTTAGGGTGCACTTTCCTATTATAGTATTTTAGTGGTTTAGGCACTTTCATAGGGTACAATAGAGTTTTAAGCACTTTCATATATAGGGTACCCTAGGGTTTTAAGCACTTTCAAAGGTACCCTAGGGTTATAGGCACTTTCAGAGGGTACCCTAGGGTTTTAGGCATATTTTTCCTTATGCTTGATTGCAAAAGGTGCTTGTCATTGAGCTCAAAAAATGTAAATATGAGGGATTTTTGGCTAAGTCTCTCAAAAAACTTCCCACCATATCAGATAAAAAACACAAAACAGGTCTAGTTGTAATCACCAAACAAATGGCTGCCTGTTACACAAACAAGTTAAATACAGTAACAAAGGGCAATACAATTACCAGAACTTGAACTCAGGCAGGCGGCGAATGAATGGCTTGAACTCATCCGAACCTTTTGTTGGTAGAGATGGCCCATCAGAAGGTTCCAGCTCAGGATCAACGAGAGGTGACAAGAACCCAATCAACAAATTCAATACATAGATACCCACACCATAGGAAATAATGTAGAACCCCTGAAGATAGAAAACCCGCAGAGCATACAGGCATGCCAAAACGAAAGTTCCAATCCATCTGTAAACAGCATGGGGAGTACTTTTGTCCAAATAAAACTGGAAAATTTTCCACGCGTCGTGCCTCCATTGATTTAGAGGTGCAGCTGCTGAGGCACCATCACCTCCATTGCCCTCCATTGAGAATTATCTTCGGATTCCTACAGGTCAAAAAAAAGGCTTCAATCAACTCAAAGCATTCAGTGCAGTGATTCCATGAATACACCCCAACACCAGGAAAACAATGTGGCGGGGGCAGAAGAAGTAAGGTACAAGTGGGGTCACTTTGATTTCTCACAAGGGCAGTTGATAGTTTGCATCCAAATTTTGCAATTATCCCTAATTGCCCCAACTAACTTCAAGTGCAGAGAAACCGCAAGCGTTCTCTTCTTTTCGCAAGCTTGATACTATTAAGAGTGAGGCAATCATACATCGTTTTCGAACTAAGTATCAATTGTGAAGTAAAATTACATGAATTAGTGTACAACTACCCAATAGTCAACCTCTTAATTACCTTTGCATATGGCCCTAGTTATTCCTGAGTGCGTAGCTGGGGGGGAAATGCAGTGGAAGAACTCGGTCGAACAAATAAGTCAACCCAACTTTCTTCTCGTTGCCAATATTTACAGGGGATACGAATTCCCTGTACTGAAGGAAACCCTAAACTACGCAGCAAACCAATACAAAGAGAAAGGGAAAACCTAGAATATGCGAAGTTGAGAAGCAAATCGAAAATGCGCGGGTCCTAAATCAGAAACCCTAATTCTCCAAGGCGAATGCATATGCATGCGTTTGTAGGCATAAATACATGTATGTGTACATCAATGTCTGCGACTACGTAGGCCGGGGATTTAGTTTAAGATGCAATCGATTGAAAGTTGAATTATTTGGGTTAAAGTGATTGAAGCTTACCTTCGACGACTGTTGGAGCAGCGGAGAGATTGTTGGGAGAGAGGAGAAAAACAGGAGAAAGGGATCTGTTTCGGTGAGTTGAGTGTACAAACAGTTACCAATTCTAATTTGAGAAGGACGGGTCGCCTGAATTTCACGTGCATGAGGGTGAGAGAAGGTTTTTTTTTTTTTTTTTTTTTGGTCCTGTGGGTTTTTGGTCCTGTGGGTACTGGGTACCACACGAGTGGTATCTGTTGGTAACCAATCGTCTAAACGTGTTTTGAACGGTTCAAATTTTTTTTAAAAAAAATGACGAGAAAAAGTGGGACTGGGATTATGTTGTGCAGCTTCGTGCAGCGCGGCGGCCGGCAACGCCTTGTCGGCATCGGTCCGATGATCGGAGACGTTCACCGTTTAGAGCTTGTCGAGTTCTACCATAGCCCCAAAAATCAGCTCGATCAAATATCGTTAAGTGCCTCATCGGAACACATATAACTTGGAAAAATGGATTCTGTGGTTTTGATCCAGTATTTCGTATCCATTAGGATTTTTTTTTTCAAGTTATATGTATTCTGATGAGCCACTTAACTATATTTGATCGAGTTGATTTTTGGTACACTTGTAGTACTTGACGAATTTTACGTGGTAGACATCTCCGATCGTTGGACCGATGCCGACAAGGCATCGCCGACAGTTATGCAGCTTCGTGCTACACAACACCGTCCTCCAATCCCATCGGGTGAGGGGAGAGAGAAGGAATAAAACTGAGCCGGAGTATATGCTATAATCTCCTACTAATTATCGAGGGGTGTTTTTTATCAAAATAAGCTAGGGTTTGTTAGGCAAAATTATCCAGAATTATTTAGTGTTGTTGTCTTTTGATCCTTTTTTTTTTTTTGTTGGCTTTTGTTAGAATTCTACGATTAATTATTCGTCTTTGAGGAAATAAATTTTTTTATTTTGTGATCCAGATCTCTCAAAAGTTCAATAAAAAAAGTTGTGAAAAAAATAATACTAACATTTTCCAGTCTATTCGGCATCTTTTACGGTAGTCATATGTTGACATTTTTCAGCTTATATCCGCCTCTTATGTACCTTCTTTTATTTTTCCCTTTTCTTGTCGAAATGAATTTAAAAAAAATTTGAGAAAAAGCAAACAAAAAATTGCTCAACAACAATACTAATATAGCGACAACATGCTTGAACATATAACTTTACCAAAATATTGTTTTACTCAATTACTTATGAATTCTTTTTATTTTAAAAACATTATCTAATTTATTTTGTTATATATAAACTCGGATTGTTGAATTTTTATCAAAAGAATTACTCCAACTAATGATATCCACAATGCTATAATCAAAAATTGATAACCAAAAGTTGTTATATCAACTATTGATTTAAGAGATTGTTAAGATTAGCAATATAGATGTTTACAATGGCATAGTCAAAATTGGATAACCTAAACTTGTCACATTTGTTTCGCTCGTTGATAAATCAAATTATGATCACCCCCAAGCGTAGGGTAAAAACGTCCAGTTGAAGCATAATAATCCGGAAGACCGGGATTGTACCCACGGGAATCATTAATACGGCTTGATTGGATTTGTAGAAATAAGCACGGGTTTTAAACTTTTAGACAGTCAACTGTGTTTTAGTTTATGCAGTGGAAATAAAAGGCTAAATTAAACGGCTAATTAACTAGAATAAAAAAGCAGGTTAGGTCTAGGAGATCCTAACACGACTCAAGTCAAATTACGTTTCTCATCCGATTACACGATTTAAGATACTCAACTAAGGTTCTCAATCTGGAAGATACATGGTTCAATTACCAAACTAACTCTAGAATTTATTTAGCAAATGCCTTGAGCGACAGAGCTCCAAGCATCATATGTGACAAGTAGGTGACGATATTGCCTACACATAATCAAAAAGGTTAACGCCTTAGCAATTTGACAAACAAACCTGAACTGCACATCGATTTTTGAACCAAATATTCAAATTTTATGATAAGAAAAGCAAATTTAACTCAAGCCCAGAGGTGTTATTCACCCCATGACCTATCCTTAAAAAACTACTCACTCATATCTAGAAAGATAAAAAGAAGCAAAAATCTAGCTAACATATTGAAATAACAACATTTGAAATAAACTAGATAATATGATAGATTGGAAGATTGTCTATAATTTTAATGAAGGTTAAAGTACCAAAAACAAATTACTTAAAGCAGAAAATGTAAGTGTAAAGGCTGAAAATGAAGAACACTAAGAACATTCAAAAAATAATTCAAAATCTAGTCTAGATCTATAAAAATGTAATACAAAATCTACTTCTACATTGGGACATCACGCCCTTTTATAACCCCTAAGTTTTGCGCACGGAATATTCCAAAGATGTCTTGAAAATCCTCCTCCAAAGTCCCTCGGTACCGATACCTAAGATACTGTGGTACCGGTACCAAACTCGTTAGTTGTTGTGCTAAGCCACTCGGTACTGATAGGAGAAAAGGGACGGTACTAGTACTGAGGTTGCTTCAAGGCTTCTTCTGACCCTCTCGGTACCGATACCTCATCCGACATGGTATTGGTATCGAGGCCTTTAGCTCCAGTTTCACAGCTTCTAGCAGCTTCCACAGCATCCAATAGCTTTTCACAGTATTTTATTTTCATTCCCTATACTTAAAGCAAAAATTGTATTTTAAACTTTTCTCTTACATTTTCTTTACTTTAATTTATTTAATGAAAATAACGAAGTATCCCCCATTTGAAAATAATGGCATTACCAGAATTTTAAGATTTCAATCCAATCAAAATGTTGATCCCCAGCTTTTAGTGTAAAACAGAAAACAACACAACTTTCTATAGAGAAAATGACTCAAAACATAACCTTATTTTTCGAATAAAACTTTGCAAATTTGAAATTACTCTTAGAAAAATTCAAGGATCAATTACTGCCATTGTTTATCTCAAAAAATCGATACTTTTTTAAAAAGTCATTTTTCCATACTTACACAGATTTTCAGAGGCCGACAGGGTCTTCCTTGATTCCTCTTGTACTTGGACGCACTCGAGCCATCCATGGCATTAAAACATGCCTTATTCACACCATTTACCTGAAAATACTAAAAACATACTTTACGTGCAATATCAAATAAAACACTAATTTTATAAACATAAATACGATAAAACTAAGAATTTAGCGCACCCATAATGGTATTATTGGGTGCTTATCACACATCATCTTTTCAAATTACAAAAAACAAAAAACTATTTTTAAAAATAGTTTTGAAATTAATAAAAATTATTGACAAGAAACTTTTTTTGGGAAAAAATATTTTTAAAAAACTGTTTTCTAGAAAAAAATATATATTTTAGTAAAATATTTTTTTCCTAAAAATATTGTTCGAAAAGATATATATATATATATAGAGAGAGAGAGAGGGAGAGAGAGAGAGAGAGAGAGAGAGAGAGAGAGGAAAATGGAAGAGAGATTGAACATTTTTGTATAATAATTGGTGTATTTAATTGAGAATATATAAGGTCTATTAAATTTGGTTATTGTCAATAAGTTGCTAATTTTGGTTTTCCAAAGCCCAAAATTTAATTATTTTTAAGGAGATTGTTAATTTTGATTATAGCTTTGTGAGCCATATTTTGCACCAATATTATTAATTTTAAAAACTTTTTACTTTTGATTATAGCATTGTGGATACTCTAAAGAATTCTCAACGAGGTAAATACAACATTTTCGCTATTGTTATGAAAAATAAAATAAAATTGAAATGCGTACATAGGGGAAAAAATGTAACTTCCAAATAACATTCCAAATTATAAAGCGTAAAATTTGAGACGTAAAGCGTATAATTAAGAGAGAAATGAGAATACAATAAAACTCCTTTGGGTCGATGGCTTCAACCATTGATTTGGAGAATGCATTGCATTGCATTGCATTGCATTGCATAATCTGCTTCCAAACACTTTAGAACTAAAAATGGAAAAATTCCCGGACAATGCATTGCATAATCTCCTTCCAAACACTTGGAACTAAAAATGGAAAAATTGAGTTTCACTAGAGAGAGAGAGAGAGAGACGTGGAGGAATAAGAGCCAAGAGTGAGAGGGAGAGAGAGACGCGGAGGAATAAGAGCCAAGAGTGAACACGGTTGGTAATGAGTTGGGTTCGCGGAAACCTCTGTAGCGAGCGAATATCCAGAAGTGATTCCACGCTCTTTAAAATGGCTTGACTCAGCCGAGCCAGCCATAGACTTTTGCTTGGCTAGTCTGTCCTTTTCTACTTGCGGCCCCCACTGGGAGAGTCGGATCACTGGGATAGGATCGAAAAGAAAATTCAGCGGTGTGTTTGATTGGAAATTTATTTTAGTTTTAGTTTTGTTTTTTAATTATTATCTTATATCTTTCTTTAATTATTATTTTTAATTATTAATTTCATTTTTTTCTCTATCTCTCTCCAATTATTACTTCTGTCTTCAATCATTATCTTAATTTGTTTCTCCACCCACTATTATTTTTAATTATTAATTTCATTTTTTTTATATCTCTCTCCAATTATTATTTCTGTCTTCAATCATTATCTTAATTTGTTTCTCCACCCACTATTAAAACTAAACTAAACTACCAACCAAACAAAGCGTATTTTTCGCTTGACCAAAAAAAATAAAAAATTAAGGAAAATAATTTTCTCACTTTTTTTTTATTAATAAAAACACTTTTATGAATGTCATTCGACTCGTACTGAAACAATGAAACAAGTTTAATTTTAGCGATCTTGATTAGAATTTTTAAAATTGATGCGAAATTGGTGCAACATAAAATTTACCCATCAAAAAAAACAAAAATTACAATTTATGTACTTCTTGACACTGTATCAATCTTAAAACTTTCTTTGACGAGGTGGGTGTTTACGAAAAAAAGTCTAGGAGCATATTTCGAAATTTAGTCCTTAAAAAAAAGCTGCTTTCAGTGTTTGTCAAAAATTCTTATCAACAAAATTTGAGAATCTTCGATTCCTGGAAGTTGAAATAAGAAATAAAACTTGATTGTCGAAAAGTTGGGTTTAAGGTGCAAATAAGACCAGAT
Organism: Rhododendron molle; assembly: GCA_025413875.1. NCBI lineage: Eukaryota > Viridiplantae > Streptophyta > Magnoliopsida > Ericales > Ericaceae > Rhododendron > Rhododendron molle. Next base: position 52,427,441 of record CM046398.1, read on the forward strand.
TTTAGAATTTTAAGTGCTCTAGAGAGTGATTTTAAATTTCTTTTTCTTTAATTAAAAAGTGCAATTTTTTTGCTAGAGCTTTAATCAAAATCTCACAACTATAATAAAACACACACGTGTATATATATGCTTTTGCCAAAATCTAGAATCCGAAACCATAATCTAAAACATGTATCCATAGTTTATTACTAACACAATCATTTTGATACCAACGGATGAACTTGCTCTTTCTCGTTTTTTAAACACGAGTAAAACTTGAAAAACTTTCTCTCGTACGTTTATCCAAATCTAAACTCGTACGAAATTGAGTTTTTACCCTTTTCTCGACCCAAATCGATCGATGTGTTCTTGTAACTCAAGCAATTTTGAATGCCTAGTTTTTCTGTGGTGGCTCGTCGTTGCCACTTGCCAGCCCCCGGGTGGTGGTCTGCGACTGCGCTGGTGGTAGTTGGGATCTTTTGTAAAGATTTAAAAGTGTGTTCCTGTTCTAAAGTTGGAATCTACTAAAGATATTTTGCGAGATAACTATACTTCGGAGTATTTTAAATTGGTGTTTGTGCGTGCCTATTGCACTACGCATCAGTTCAATCGGATTGAAAAATAGAGCACTTAATTTTTTAATCACATTTTTTATGTGTGAGCAGTAAACGTGTGTGTATGTGCGTGATGGATGTCACCTAAGATAAAAAGTGTCACATAGAACAACTATTCTGTTTTATTAGATAGATGGCCGCACGTTACATCATTTTCTGGGGAAATATTTTAATAATTAGTCACTAAACTGTCACGTTTGGAAAGTATGGGCCTCCTTACGTTATTACTATTATTTTTTCCTTCGGTTAAACCGGAAATATTAGGGGTGTTCACGATCCAGATTGGATCGAATTTCTACAAATTCGAGAATCGAATCGTTAGTCACGGATTTTACAAAAAGAAATTTGTGTCTAGATCAAAAGTTTTACGGTCCGGTTCCAATCTAATCTGTGACTCGCGAATCGATTACGATTTTATCCACGAATTACATTACATAAACAAGAAAAATAAACACCGAACCAAAAAAAAATTTCCATCAAGGCAGAATCAAAGTATTTGATTACGCCCTTCTAAGAACGGTGGGGAGGTTCTCGGTCACTTCTAAACGAGGAGAATAGAAATGAGCTACTATATTGAAATTTCGCTAGAGTTACTTTACTTATAAATAAATAAATAAAAAACGCTTTACCCCTTTGTTTTATATAGACCTACTCTATATCTCATTATTAAGGTAAAATAATAAAATTGGCAAAAAAGAAGAAGTTTAAATAGTATAGACAATTATATATATATATATGTACATACATATACAGTATATTTTTATTTATTTATATAAAGTAAATATATATCCTGTGGTAGAGAGTGAATCACCTGACAAAGTATTCCAATTGGCATCACTAAAAGCTTCAAGTACTACAGGATACTTTTGGTAAAACAAGCCATAATTTTTGGTATCAGATAAATATCTCATTAAGACTAGCCAGTGTTCTCTACTCGGCTTGCTAGTAAACCTGCTCAGTACTCCTACTTTATAAGCAATGTCAGGTCGAGTACAATCAGTAGCATAACGTAAACTCCCTATTATGCTAGCATATCCTTTTTGATCAACAATACCCTTGTCATTTTTAACTGGAAATAAATGCACATGAGGATCAAAAGGAGTAAAAACATGCTTGCAATTATCAAAATGATATTTTTTCAAAATTTTCTCAATATAATGCGACTGATCGAGAAAAATACCATCACATGTTTTTGTAATTTTCATCCCCAAAATTACGTTAGCCTCACCAAGATCTTTCATATCAAAATGGCTACTAAGCATATTTTTAGTCTCATTAATAATATGCACATTAGAGCCAACGATCAATAAATCATCCACATATAGGCTAACAATAACATGTGAATTTTCACAAGATTTATAATAGATGTACTTATCACACTCATTTATCTTATAACCATTTTCAATCATGCAGGAATCAATTTTCTCATGCCACTGTTTAGGCGCCAGCTTTAAGCCATACAGGGATTCAGTCAACTTACACACTTTACTTTCTTGGCCGGGCTCCACAAAGCCCTCGGGTTGATCTATGTAAATTTCCTCATCTAGATCCCCATTTAAAAAAGTTGTTTTTACATCCATTTGATGAATTTTAAAATCATGAATTGCAGCAACTGCAATTAACAATCTAATGGATGCTATTCTAATAATTGGAGAAAATGTATCAAAAAAGTCAAGATCAGCTTGTTGCTTAAAACCTTTTGCAACAAGTCTTGCTTTATATTTATCAATAGAACCATCCGGTTTAAGTTTTTTACGTAGGACCCATTTACACCCAATAGTTTTACAACCCGGTGGTAAATCGACTAATTTCCAAGTTTTATTGGACATTAGTGATTCCATCTCATCATTAACAGCCTCTTTCCAAAAAACAGCATCAGGTGATGTCAGAGCATCTTGTAAATTAGGTGGAGTATCCTCCACATTAAAAACATGATAGTGAGGGCCAAAATCTTTTTTAACTCTAGTTCTTTTACTCCTTCTAGGTTCAAATTCAAAATTCTCTTGATTTTGTAAATTAGGAGTCGAAGAACTAGGCTCAGGTGAAACCAATTCTCTAGATTCTTGACCCCCAATATTTTTAAGTTTATTTAAAAGGGAATTTTTCTTTATGAAAAATTGCATCACCTGATTCGAAAATAATTTTATTTTCCATATCAAAAAATTTGTAGGCTGTACTATTTATTGCATATTCAAGAAAAGCACAAATGGTAGTTCTAACACCCAGTTTGGGTCTTTTAGGGTCTGAAAGCCTCACAAAGGCCAAACAACACCAAACTCTCAAATATCCCAAATTTGACTTATGACCTTTCCACAACTCATAAGAGCAAGTGCACCAAGCCTAGCAAAACTACCAACCCAAAAAGGTACTTTTTCTGTTTTCCCTATTCACTTTTCCTTCAACCCTGCACCAGATTCTTTATCATCCTCTCTCTATATATCAAATATTCATAAAATACAGTACCAAACTTCCTTTACAGGACGACAACGAAGACCAGATGAGGAAGGAAAAAGAGAAAAGTAATATTTTAATGAATACCTCATGAATAGTAGCTCGATATGTCTGGAGAGGTTTTTCCGTTGAGGTAAAATGGCTTCTTGTTTACCTGGGCTGCTATAACCTGTTTTTGGGGTAATAATTAGGTATTTTGGCTACAAATGCCCATTTGACTATTCTTGTGTACATGCCCTAAGGTGTAATTTTAGTCTTTTTGTGTGGCACTCTATGTATCCCATGACAAGCCGTTAAAATTGCTTCTCTCCAGAGATTTGAGGGAGCGCCTGCTTCAATAAGCATGGCATTGGTCAAGTCAATTAATGTTTTATTTTTTCTTTCCTCCACACCATTAGACTCGGGCGAGTACTGTGGAGTAGTTTCATTGATAATTCCCAAAGACTGAGCAAAAGAGTTAAATCCAAAAGATTTATACTCACGACCTCTATCACTTCTAATTCTTTTAATCTTTCTTATACCGAATTGATTTTCAACTTCGTGGAGGAATACTTTGAACTTGTCAAATGCATCACTTTTATGTTTCACACAATACACATAAGTATATTTTGAATAGTCATGAATAAAAGTGATAAAATATCTATTTGCTCCACGAATTAAAATTCCTTCACACTAGGTGCATCAAATGCCATTTATTAAATCCCAGCTATTAACTTTTTGGATTCGAAACTTTCTCTCGGTGCTATTAATTATAACATCACTAAATACAAGGCCTTATTTCAAGTTTAATCGAATTGTTCGCTCACGTGTGGTAATATTAAATCCCAAAATTTAAATAAGCGTAAGCTGGTCCGAAACTCTACTTAAAAAAGTCATTTCCCTTTGTACTATCCAAGCAAAATGTCAACCACATTTATATACTATATATAAATAAACATTTAAAATGAAAGTATCTCCAAAGAAAAAGGGCACGTAGTAGGGGCCCCACCCTGTCCTCCATCGACTTCCAAGTTGGAAGTTCCAATGATCCCAGAAAATTGATCCCACAAAACGTTGGCTCGAGACTCGAGAGGATAAACGCAAAGCTCGGCTTCAGAAGCATTCTTTCTTTCTTTTTCATTTTTCATTTTTGCAGTCGGCTTCGGATGTCTTCTTTTCCGTTCGGGTCAGCTTTCACGTATCTCGGATTGATCTTAACAATCCTTTTCACGGTGGTTCTACACGATTACGCACGGGTGAAATAATCCCAAAAATTGCTGGCAAAAGGAATCGAACCCGAAATCTTAGAAATGAGTAAACTTTTAGTCCTAAGCCAAGACGACTCGGCCTTGGGTTATTTTTATGGGAGATTTAGTAATAGGTCCACAATAGACATTTCATATATCTACAAGCCTATCTAATAGTTTTGTAAAGTCATAAGTCCACACAATCTAAGCCCTAGGGTACCCCATAAAAGTGCATAAAATCCTAAATTCTATGAAAGTATCTAAACCGCTAAAATCATATAATAAGTGTACCATAAAACTTTATAAAAGTGCCTAAACCATAGGGTATCCTACGCTAGGGTAATCTATCCTTCCATATCCTATAATAAAAAAAATGCACCCTAAAATCTTTTAAAAGTACCTAAACTATAGAGTACCCTACCATGCTTTAAAATATCCTAAAATGTACTTTTTTTTATTTACTTTTCAGAATCCTAAAATGTACTTGAAACCTTACAAACTTAAGGAAAAATGATAAGTAAGGACATGTTTTGATAATTAACACCCTTGAAGAACATTTTCAGCATTAGCAAATGTTCTTAATTTGTTTTTGATGGATATTAATTATCAAAACACGTCATCGGCCTGTCATTTTCCCCAAAATTAATAAGTGAAAAGTTAATGTAACATTAGGTCCACTAATTTTCTATGTTTTTCTCTTTTCTGTCCTTCACTCTTTTCAGTCTTCACAGTTCTCATATATATCCACACTCACAAACATAGTACATATGGGTACGTCCATTTCTTTCTGACCACAATTTTTTACTCCCCACTCTCTATCTACAGCACAGTTTGAAAGCGCTCTCTCTCTCTCTCGAGATCGATCGAGCAGAGTTTGTAAGTTCTCTCTTCTCTCTCTCAATAACCTTCCCTTCGATCTCAGTGTTCGAATCTGTCGGCGGACGACCAATCGCTCGTTGCTGAGACGGCTGCCGTGCTCGGGGATTTGGAATTCCGTGTCTGATTTGATCAGTTAAAGATCAAAGGTAAGCTGAATTCCTGTTAATTAAGCTCTGTTGCATTGAGGTTGTTACGTAACTGTGTGTTTCTTCAGTCCGTAGAAACAGCTCTGTGAGTGAGTGCTGTAGCTGTTATTTTTTTTTTTTCCCTCGGCGAAAGTCAGTAGTGTTAGTTGTAGTCAGTGTTGGTGGTAGATTTGTCTTTGCTTTTCTACTTGCCACCGAATTTTAATTTGTATGTATATGCGATGATAGAGTACTCATGAGATCTTTTGAACGGTGAAAAAAAAGTCAAAAAATTATTTTAGTAAATACGTTTTGAAGTTCGAAAACTGCGCAAAGTTTTGTAGGGGACCAACTTTAAGGAACAAGGGAGCATTATTTTTGCGCTTAGGGAATGTATTACACACGCACATAAAAAAAAAAAAACCTAGACGAAAACACTCCTCTTTCACGACCAAAAGAGATAAGTACCAATTGGACATATGTAAGAAAGGATGCTAAAGTGCTAAACTAAGGCCAAAGGACTGGGAAAACTTGCCCAAAAAAAATAAGCACCAAAACACAAAAGGCAACTATTAGCAACTTGAGAATAACGTGCTCAATTCTAATGTGGTTTATCCTCTTGGTATGGTGGAAGACCTTTTAATCTCTGTTGGATACACACCTCGGCTGGTGGTGGATCCCTTATTTGATGAAACTAATCTTTAAGTCTCTTTTAGTTTCCTCCCGTGTTGAAGTACCACATAGAGGGTTATCATTAGCGTGATATTTGTTTGGATCCTTAAATTCCTTTTCGTGGACAGTGGACTTGACTGACAACTCGAGAAACTTCAAAGTATTGTAGAAGTCTGGATGAGATAAGGGTGAGGATGAGCAAACTGTTTTCCTGTTTCCGTTACTACCTTCTATCACATACTCCTCACTCCACACTTTGCGCGAGGTTATTAAAGGGGGATTATGGTAACCTTTACTAGCAGAATGTCAAGATTAATTACATTGAGTATGCTTGGGTTTCCACGGAACCTCCACATTGATCTTGTAACTATTTCCATTCACTCTGATCTTGAAAGGTTTTAGGATTAACTGTAGAGGCATCTATCAAGGCAAACTTTTGCAAATTTCAGCCACTTCTGAAAAAGCTCATTCCATCCTCTTGCTATGGCTGTAATGGTTGTATGGAACAGCAGAAAATTGAACCCAAAATTTCTTTTCTGAGTATCCATACCAAGTCTACTGGATGTGTGGGTTGTATTTCGGCCTATGTCTTGTTTTTAATGAGCTTGGTGGATTTCACTTCTTGTATGTGATATCTACATTTAATTTCCACTCAAAGAATTTGTGTCTATTTCTTCACTTGTTTCTCTTTTGTTTTCAGCTCCTCTGCTTGAAGACCTGGGGTTCCTTATTTTGGAAATGGGTTTTATATTATCAAGCAGGATTTGTTTGTTTCTTTGTACCTTGCTTCATCCTTAAGAAGTTGGAGTGATCATCTTTGCTAAGAAGAATTACACTGATATATGGGCGCATTAAACATCATGTACTGTGTGCAGATTTTGCATCATCAGTAGACTTACATGTTACCCACTAAGTACTTCAGTTATTGATCTCCATTGTCTGAAGTACTTGAAATACCCAGCCAATGTAGTTTTTAGTTCTCATATAGATTTTGAATTGATAATTGGTTTTCTACTGGCTTCGGAATTGTAACGCTGTTACCATGGCAAATTTTCAGCCAAATCCAAGACCTTCTGACGGCGAATAAACTACAGTGAAAAGTAAGTGACAGCCGACTTGTTATGTCTGACCAGGTGGCACGGTCATATCATGGTGCCGATGAGAAATCTGGACAATCTGTGCATTCATATCAATCTGTTTGGATGGCACATTGGACACAGACGAGCTTTACCGTAGCACCTTGTGTACAAGACGGTTTATCTCTTCGTGTTGAGAGCAATCATCATCGTGATTCTCCATCTGCCAAGGGATTTACAGAAGTCACTGAAGCCAGAACTGTGAGAATCCTGAATGAGGGAAGTTCAAAAAATTTGATCAATGAAAGATTAGAATGCCCACCATTTCCAATGTTCAGACTTTGCCAAAATACTGGTAGTGGGTTTGATCCAAAAAATGACCCGGACGTTTTTTTCAATGTGCGAGCATCAAGGCCCCAAATTGAAAGCAATGTTGAGGCAACTCAGATTTTGCCCTACAGATTTGGCAAAGGAAAAGCTCCAGTGTCTTCATCATTCACGAGTGGACAAGAACTTAACCAACTAAACTCTGTTTTAGCATCCCAAGACCACTTATCGAGTATTAATTTGACAACTTTTGGACATGAGGGCCATGGTTGTAATGGCCCTTCTGCACTTTTTGTTGGTGAGAAGAAACTGGATAACCACTCAACCCTTGTGAAATCTGGAACTTCCGTCTCGGGGTGGAGAAATGCATGCCAGTCGCTACAGGATCCCTTTGCAGGAAATTATCGTTTGCCGATACTTTTTGGAGAATGCTCCAAGAAGGTGGAAAAACATGCTCGTAATTGTTTTCCTAGCAGTAGCAGTCACCCCCCAGAAGCAACAAAAACAGACAGTTTTTACCATGGGGGTTACTCTTTGCAAAAGATGCCAGGTTATGCCCATGATATGGAAAGTATGAGAATTTGTGGCACAAAATCTACAGAGGGGTTTGGTGGAGGTCCTGGCGCATTTTCTCAGACAACTCGTAATTTGTTATGCATGAAGAAGGCAGATGAGCAGATATTCAGAGAGTCAAATGTATCTTCCAAACTAAAAAGAAATATGTTTGGTGAACTACTCAGTTTATCTCAGCCTTTGGGTCAGAACCCACCTACATTAAAGCTTCAGCCTCTTGGTAGCTCCGCAGAGAGTGAGGGGGCAGATAATACTGAAGACGTTGAAGCTTCTGAAGTTCCTTTAAAGAATGAATCATCGGCCGAGACTGATACCATGGACATGGATGCTTACAAGGAGCAGAACTATGGTTCAGGTTTGCATTCATGCTACACCTTGACTTCTGGACTTACTTGAATTTTGATGATATTAATGGGAGAGATTTTTTGTTCTTCGCGTTCACTTGAAGTAGAAACATTATGTAGGAAGTTGCGAAGTAAACTAACCATTAGTCTTTTTCTTTTTGGTAATTTACTAACCATTAGTCTTGCCAGGTTCTTGTAGGTGCTACGTTATTGACTTATCGGGCATATCATGTTAATTAATTAGTTCTTTTTTGTCCAACTGTTGCAGGTGTAAATTCTTCCCTCTCCAACGAGGTTAGTCTTGCTATGTCTTTGAGACTTCTAAATTATGTATATTATTGCTAGTTCTTCAAATGTGTCTTTGTATTATTTTCATGTTAACTGCACATGGTCCAAATCGTAGTTCATTTTCTTGTATATTCTTACCTGTCTGCATGTGCATGCATGTGTGTATACTTGTGCAAGGGTACAAACACACACCTTGTCGGATATCATCGAATTGATGGTATCTCTTGATAATAACATTTCACTTAAGGGTGGCGGAGTAACCGTCATAACTATTGCAAAGTAGTGACATGATTGCTTGGTATGCCGTTCTTATTTTTTAGTTTATCGAAGTAGCGACGAGAAGCTTGTTTTGCATTTACATAGTAGATGATGTGACAGTGAGGAATAATTTGCATTGTTATAGGAAATACAGAGCACAATTCTTGGATCAAAGAAAACTTTAATGCAATATTGGGAAGATATTTAAATACTGTTTGCTGTCTTTTGGGAAAAAAAATTTCATTTAAATGTCCTCTATTGAAGAGAGTTCATGGTAAATATGTTGACATGAGCATTTTTCGCAATAAGACTATTTGGAGCCTTTCTTCCACATTTATTCCCTGTTTCTGATGGGGAGACATGAAAAGCTGCCTTGGTGTGTGAATCTGTTTTTAGCTTTTGATGCCTATGACTGGGAGGTTGAAAAAGCTATGGTTGTTGGTTTGAATACCCGTATTTTCTTTATATATTGTTTTCTGCATCTGTTGCACATGCCATTTTCTTGTTAATTTCAATAGAGTGGTTAGAATAGTTTTCATATGAACGGAAATAAGGAATTTAATTTTTGCATAATTGTAGACACCCCAATCTGGGTCTCCCAATTAGTTTACTTTATTTTTGGTTTTTGTTTCTCCAATGATGAAACGGATCAAGGACACCCCGGGAATGTCGAGTGGTTGAGCTTTGAGTATTTGATACCCCTTTTTAACCTTAACCAAGCCTAGCCAGAAGCTTGCTGGCGAGCGCAGGTTTCCTTGCCGCACGCGTTGGTTTATTTACCACCTGTCAGTCAACCAGCTTTGACTGGCGCACGTAGATCCACGACCTGCGCGCTGGTTAAAGTTGCAGCCGAACTTACTTTCCATTTCTGGAAGGTTGCCATTTATGGAGGGTTTTCATTAATGGAAGGTTTTTAGAAAGTTTCCATTAAAATGGAATGCTTTGCATTAAAATGGAATGCTTTCCATTAATGGAGGGTTTCCATTAATGGAGGGTGTTTGCCCTATAAATACCTCCCTCACTCTTTCTTCCAAAGGGTTAGTAAAAAAATGTTTCAAGCATACAACCATCCAACACACAACCATCTTTCAAACCCAATCCTCAAGCTCAAAGCTCAAACACTCTCTCAAATTTAAAACCAAATGTACAAACACCTACAGTGATCCTGTTCTGATCCCTGAGGGGGGCAGGGCCAAGGCCGGTAATCAATGCCAGTCTTGGCCCTAAGGCTAGCAAGGTTCAAAAACCGTGTGGACAAGGACCTGCGCGCGTCGGTTCCTAGCTCGCGCGCTACTCTGTAGTTGCGCGTGCATATCTGCATGGGGACAGAGACCTTGTTCTTTTATGTTGTTTTCTGTTTAGATCATCATTGTTAGCATGTAAAACCAGTTTAGTGCTTTCCTATGTTAAAACTATTGGCTTGTATTTCAATACTTATTTCTGTTCTGTTGGAATGCTAACTGGGGTATATTTGGACATGTCCCAGAGCTCCAGGCATGTGAGAACAAGTACTGAAAAATAGCCTGGATGGGCACGAGCAAGTTCCTAACCTGCGCGCGGGTGTTATTGATTTAATGATTTTTCAGTGCGTTGCTCTTGCATGGGCAACGTGGCCTTGGGCCACTGTTTTGTCCCCACTATTTAAGGGTGTTTTGTTCATTTGTTAGGCTTTTTAGTTTTTAGCCTTTAAAACGGTGTAGTGAAATTACTATAAACTGTTTGGTTTGGTCCTGGGTGTGCACTAGTCCTTCCAAAGCCCAGAAGGGGGTAAAAATAGAGGCTGTGAGCAAAGAAAACACGCACGCGCTTGTGTGGGATTCGCGCGTAGGTCGAATCACATGCAGTGATCCGCGTGGACTGGATCAGTGCACGTAGATTCCTTCTTGTGCACGTTAATTCAAAACGGTGCCTTGGGTTTGCTCTGCTAAACATAACTTGGTCTTTATCCCATTTATTGCTTTCTCATCCATGCTATTAATCACATACTATAAACTTGTTACAGTTTTAATCCCCATTAAACTGTTCCCCGCCCCTAAATGGCTGAAGAATTGATTAATCAAACAGAATCGCAAATATTTTCGCAAATGCTCAAGTAAAAATCGATCTCCGGATTGGGCGAGAGGGGTGCTTTAAAACTCTTCCCTCCTCATAACCTGGCTCTCGAATCCAGATATGGTTATGACGGACTGGTGCTTCCACCTTTTCAAATTAAACAATGTAGCAAGCGTTTCAAGTTTGGTTCCTTGGGTGTCGAACCTTCAAACCCAAGTGGCGACTCTGAATTGAGCGCTCGTCGATCCGCCTTTTTTTTTTAAGGGCATGTTGCCCACAATGGCGACTCTGCTGGGGAATAATTAGTTGCGGACGGACGGACCATCGGATAGCCCTATTTTCTTTATATTTTGTTTTCTGCATCTGTTGCACGTCATTTTCTTGTTAATTTCAATGGAGTGGTCAGAATAGTTTTCATATGAACAGAAATGAGGGATTAAGTTTTTGCATAATCTGCTCTAAGGTAGGGATGGGGACAAGCTACTGCAAGAATATGGTAACCGACCACTCTTATAAGCTCAATGACATCTTCCATGCATAGAAGCAGAGTTAACTGATACTGCATGTTTATGAATGGGAAGAGGGAGGCATGATATGTGATAGTTAAGCTGTTGGTTGAATAACTTGCTCACGAATCTGCTTTCCAGTATTCATGATTGGAGTTCCATGGAGCTCTTCTGATCGTTTAATTCCACCATCAAATGTGACATGATATTACACCTCTATCCCATTCACAAGAAGCTGTTAATTTTGCAGGATATCATGATGGGCCAAAAGCCACCATTTCAACCTACAATTACATCAACTAGAGAGGAAGTCGGACACGGATGGCCTTTCACAACGTTACCCGATATCAATGAAGAAGTTCCTGTCCTTCCGGTTGCAGGAAGCTCATTGGACAATGAGGAGCCCACCACTTCAAGAACTCAGAGTTTGGATGCACAACACCTCCTTTCCCATACTGAACATCCCACTCAATCAAAATCAGCTCATTGCCCTGATGATCCCACAAGGCTAGAACCAGGCAGCAGATGGCTTAAGCGTTTAAAGTTGAGTGCCTCAGATTCATTTGTACGCGGCACTAAAAGCTCAAATTTGGGTGAACTGCCATCTCATGAAAAGGTAAATAAATTATTCGGCAAAATTTTCGAAGGCAGCAAAAGTAGCAGCTCGGAGACAATGTCACATAAAAATCATGGCAAAGAAGAGAGAGCCAAAGATCAGACTGCAATTGTATTGCTGAATGGTGAGTCATCTTCTGCGGAATCAGCGAAGAAGGGTCGAGATATACTGCTTTCAAATCCTTGGATACGAAGGTGGTGTCGTGATGGAACTCATCAGACAAAAAAGGCTGAAGCAATGGTAGTTTGTGAACCACAGAGTACGAAGATGGAATTTGATGACCTTCAAAATAAGCAGTTTCCGAGTATTGCTGCTATGGCTCTGATGGGGAAGGCCATTAGTGGTTTTCAACCATGTAAATTCCAGAGAAGCGGTTCATTTGTAATTTGGAATACCAAAGGCTTCTGAAGGGACTTGCCCAGATGAACTTGTACCGGGAATCACAGGGTGAGCATAATCTCTTGGTTGACTAACATTTCAATCCTGTTAATGGGAAGTTTTTAGACCATTGGTAATTCTTTGACCTCTTTGATATTTGGTTCCCCCTTTTTTTCCTCAAGAGGAATTAGGGTAAGGGTCTGTAGGTCGATGAGAATTTCTGAAGATTCCTTGAATTTCAATAATGTGCTCGTCGTGCCTCGACAAAAATGGGAAGGAAAAAAAAAACAAATAATGGTACGTGCGGTTCCTTGCCTGAATATGTTGGAGGACCAACTTTTGAAGCATGTGGTGACAAGCAGTGGCAGATTGTTATTTATCCTTAACGATGCTATGGGTGATAATGCATTTTCTTCATCTCCACCTGCAAATTTCTCCTTGAAAGATGCTATTTGCTGTAACATTTCCCTAAAGCTGCAGGCCGAATTGTGAGTTTTCTTCTTGTTTTGCTCTTGCTGTGCAGGCGTGTTTAGCTCAAGTGAGTGACGAGTTAACATCTCTTGGTTTTTGTCTCTGTTAAGAGTGACATGTAAATGTAATGTAATGCAAGGCTATTTTTGTTAAGGTGTAATTCTGCATTTGAAACTGTCGAGCATCTCATTTTTCAGTGTAAATCATCCAAGGAGGTGTGGGAAAATTCCCCTTTTGCTAATGCATTCTCACCCTCCTGGGATTCTCTCTCATTTACTGAATGGTGGAGTGGTATGGTCCAATTGGTTCGTAATTCTAGTGGAGTGGAAGATCTCCATGCTATTTTAGCTACTTTGTGCTGGATGTTATGGAAGGGGAGGAACACTGCGTACTTTGATAAAAAGTTCTGGACTTGCTCTGTTACTATTGAAAAAGTGATCACCCTATGCGAGGAGTTAAAGACAGCTACAGAAACGGTCCATTCCCTCCCTAGATTCTCCACTCCATCCCACCCCTCGTCTTGGCTTTCCCCCTCCACCCTATGTTATTAAACTTAATGTTGGACGGTGCTGTTAACTAGAAGAATGACATTTCTGGTGCGGGTATTGTAGCAAGGAACCATTTTGGTGAAATTTTGGGGTCTATTTCGATTCCTTTTACTGGTTTCTTATCGCCACATTCTACTGAGGCTTTGGGATTTTGTGAAGCCCTTGTCACTGCGGCTATTAGAGGATTTTCTGAAATTATTGTTAAAGGTGACTCGTTGCAGGTAGTTCAAGTTATGATTCAAGATGGAAAATGGCATTTCTGGTGTGGGTATTGTAGCCAGGAACCATTTTGGTGAAATTTTGGGGTCTATTTCGATTCCTTTTGCTGGTTTCTTATTGTCACGTTCTACTGAGGCTTTAGGATTTCGTGAAGTCCTTGTCACTGCGGCTATTAGAGGATTTTTTGAAATTATTGTTGAAGGTGACTCGTTGCAGGTAGTTCAGGCTTTGATTCAAGATGGAAAGTCTCTCTGATTGTAGCTCTATTCTTGCTGATTGTGTAGAGCTTTTTCCTTTATTTTCATCTTGTTTATTTATTCATGTTAAGCGTTTTTGTAATAGGGTAGTCCATTCATTGGCTAAGCACTCCCTATTAGGTGCTAGACTTGAGTGTTGGGGGGTCCTGTCTCCCAACATCTCACTAGTCTTGCCCGTGATGATATTCGGTCTTTGAACCGCCCTCTGTCTTAATAAAATCATCACTTCTTCCGTGAAAAAAAAAAACTACTCCCTCCGTCCCTAAATAAGTGTCCAGCGTGCAAACCTAAGCCTTTAAAAAAATGCATTTGTTTCGTTAAAAAAATCAAAATTTTTTCACAAATCAATAGATGGCAATGGAATCTATTAGATTGTGGAAAAAAATTAAATTTTTTAACGAAAAACATGCATCTTTTATAAGACCTAGTTTTGTGGGCCAGACACTTATTTAAGGACGGAGGGAGTATGTCGCAAATTCTAATTTCTAAGCTGGTTCTCATGTAATATTCATTTTTGGAGTTGGATTCCTTTGACGAACATATTCATTTGGGTTCCGAGTCCTTTGGCATCTTTAATCCATTTTGCAGTATGTGCAATGAATTTTCCACCCACAAGTATCTAATCCATTTTGCTGCGTGGTTTCACCGTGCTTCGCTCCCAAAAATCTAAGTTGAACTTGGAGATGGAAGCCTTTGCTCCAGTTAAAAAATGAAACATAGCGAGCACATTTGAATCACACTGCATCAAATTAGATGTCACCCGATGTTTACATTAAGCGAAAGAAATCAAAGTCCAAGTAATGTGACAGATCATTTCTCACTGAGAATTCGAAAAGGCGATGAGTTAGGTGATGGATTGGTGGTATGGGGACATTAATGGAAAATGAAGGCGGCATACTGGGGGGACTACTCTTCGTACTGGGGGGACCTTTCTGAATGCTATTAATCAAAGTAACATATTAAGGAGTATTAATTACCGAGAGAACTGGACATGGCAACATCTTCAAAAAGGTTTCATAAATTCCAACGACAAGAAGAAATCCTTAACATCAGATCAAGCCTAACAGATCCAACCGCATAAGTCGTAAACAAAACAAAAGACGAAGCAAATTTCAAATAGCCGGTTTACATAATCTCTCATTAATTAAGAACTAGAAACCTAGGTGTTGGTTGCTCTAGTATAAATCTGCTGGCTTGCATGGGCAGAAACCATCCTAATCAGACCTCTTGCCATCAGATCTTTGATAGCCTTCCTTGCCAGAGATCCATTAACCTGCAAATTTCATAGCGAACACAACAAAAGATATGGCAAACATGTCAGAATCTACATGTACTAGCAAAAATTACAATAACAAGGCAAACTGATTGATTAAAGCAAATACCCATTACCCACCTTAGACTTTCCCATTATAGTAAAATCAAGAGACAGAACTCATTTTCAAATCAACCACCGGGGCAATAAAACAAATGGACTTGGAAACATTTAAATAGCTACCAAAGCACAAATCGACAGTCATCATAATTTAAGCTCCGCCAAGAAGGCTCTCCACTAATCGAAAATCATTGGTTCCTTTGAGCATTGTCCCAACACCCCCAGGAGCAACACACTGTGTAGGTCCCCACATTTAAGGATTGACCCTACATGATAATGTTGCTCTTAAGGGAGTTGAGTTTTGTTCACCCTCTACTTAAGAGGGCGTACATTACACTCCTTATTGGTTGAAATTGGTTGAAATGGTGTGAATCCCACCACAAAGTGATATCATACTTACCAAAAAGTGTATTGCATGATAAGCATGACATCACTTTATAATGGGATCCACACCATTTTAACCAACCAATAAAAGGGAGGGTAATGTTCATTCTCTTTTAAAGAGGGTAAACACAATTGCACTCCTCCTAAGGGAGCAATGCCCAAGAAACACCAAATAATAGCCAATCTCCAGCCAGTACCTAGTTGATTTCAGCCTTGACGTAATGGCTTTGAGTCCTTCCTTGCCCTGTAATTATGACCTAGGCTTCATCTATCTTTGTCATCTAATAGGGCCTAGTTTATTAGTCATTGCATGTAAACTGCTAAGTGTATGTCTGAAAATAACATAAATCCTCTTCATAAAAAACTTCAACTGGAGCAAAAGCTCCCTCGTTTACCCTGTCTTCAGTCATGGTTGACGTTACTGTAGCATGACCATAAAAGCAGGTAACCAACATTGGAATATATACATGTTTTCCTTGTTAAAAATGTGCAGCTTACAATTCTTAAGAAACGACCCATTTGCCTTCTGAAAATGATCATTGCAATAGCTCCAACAGCCAGATCATTGAGCCGAAAGGCCAAAAAAATTCCGGCTTCAGCACATTTTCCAGATTAGAAGCATGTGCCAAAGTTGCATTTATTGGGCAAACTTATCAATAGAGCTAGGCTTTTAAGCATATTCCGAACATGAAGAATTTACTTGTTATTGGCCAGCTTTTTCTGCTTTGTTCCCAAAAGCCCACAAATGTAATGTTCAATGGCTGATTACTGGCAGCTTGCTTTCTGTCACAGTGCTTCTTTCCTTAGGACCTATATCTCATCGGTCACATAGGAACTTAAATGATGCATGTCAGATGCCCCTTTTGGTGGCCACTGTCCGAACAAACTCAATGCATTCTTGGATATCACAGTTACTCATTTAGAATCAATGGATAAGCCCAATAACAGTAGAAAAGCTAACGGATGAAAAAACTGTTTCATCATATTTAAAACAATGCAAGATAGTCATTAGGTATTTAAAAGGAATCGAACAACTATTTCCCTCCACACCCACAAATTTGAATGATAATCCGAGTTTTTATATTAATTGTAAAATGCTCCATCTTTTTCAGCCTAAGCTTTCACTCAAAGGACCAAAATCTTGCATAGAAACATCTTCCAAACAAGACAAGTGGACAAATGAAAACGGAAAACCGCATTACAACTTCAACCGTAATGTCATATAAGTTCATTGTGCCCAAAGTTCTTTGAACACCCAAACACTGTTCTAATGAAACACATAATTGCTTGATCACAGAAACCCTACTCCACCATCACACATATTCCCACGACATTAATAGCCAAATAAGAATTTAACCATCTCACTTTCCTTCTCATTGCATTTAGGCAGGTAACGCAACACAAATGCACAGAAAAGTAACAATATGCAATCAGGCAATAAGCTAAGACTAATAAGACCCATAAATGAAGACGAAGAAGTATCAAATAGTAAATTTACCCTTAGACGATCAGAGAGAATGGAAGGGGTGATGAGCTTGTACTTGGGGGCTTCAGAGAGAAGCTTGTCATAGGTAGCCTTGTCAAACAACACCATGTTGTTCACCTTCTCCTTTTGCTTTCCCTTGCTCCACTTCTGCAAAACCATTTTTTTTGTCCACATTAACATCAAATCCATCACATTCACAAGCCACGATTAAGGGGGCGATTCCGCTAATTAAAAGGACTAAAAACCATGTTTTCGCGGATTAACAACTTGACTATTTTCATCAGCCTTTAGTCAAATAGTATAGCGGAAACGCATCCTAACATAACCAAACAAACAATCAAGCAATTACATAAAAATGAGAGAGAGAGAGAGAGAGAGAGAGTCGTGACCTTCTTCTTTTGCTTGCCGCCGCCGGACTTGGCTGGCTTGGATGACGGGGGAGGAGCCTTTTCCTTCTTCGGAGCCTGCAAAAACAAAACTCAGTGAGATATTTACATACACATATATAGATAGATAAACACGCATTTATATACTTAGAGCCAGAAAGATAGAGAGAGGGAAAATGATATGAAATGAGGCGGAGGGAGGGGGCGTTGGTACCATGCGATCGGAGGAGAGCGGCGGCGGAGGAGGAAGGAAAGCAGAGAGAGATAGAGGACGTGAGAGGCAGAGGGAAATGCTTCTAAACCCTAGGAGGCCAAGAACTGGGTATTTAATTGGTTTCAAAACCAGTCGAATCGGTGTCGTTTCATTGTTCCATGGTATTGGACTTTCTTACTGGGCCTTTGAGATACTTTATTTGACGGTTGGGCTATTTTATCTCATCCCAAAGCCCAACTATAAGCCACAATTGGGCCCATTTATAGTTACTGGTTGGGTCTTTTCTGGGCTTGGCCCAACACAAATTTGGAGTTTTATTCACATTGGGCTCTAAGTTGATGTTTTACATGAGAGATGTAATTCATAGATCCGAGCCAATACAAAACCCTATAGAAACGGTTCGGTTCCGGTTGGAAACCACGGTTTTACTTCAAGGTTTGAAAAGAAAGATTCATAGAACCGAGCCAATGCAAACTTATAGAAACGGTTCGGTTCCGGTTGGAAACCACGGTTTTACTTCAAGGTTTGAAAAGAAAAACTAATTATAGAGCAATTAAAGCATATAAAAACCATAGGGAAAACAAAAACAGAACACTGAAGAAAATCAAACGTAAATGGTCATGATATATGACAGGTTTATTGTAGTATGAATACGGATTGGATCAGTTCGAAACCTGAACCACCATCTACATAAATTTCACAAACCGAACCATTTGGATTTGGTTTTTTTTTTTTTTTTTGACAGTGACCAAATCAAAAAAGATAGAGAAAATAGCAACTCTTTTGCGTTCAACAGGCATTCACGTAATATGCAAGACGTGTGATTTTTTCTGAGATGCAGAATAATATGACGTGCAAGTAATGGTTTGTATAGACATACGTCTACGGACCTAGAGCCATTGGAAATTTGGAATGGATTTATTCGTGTGAAGGAATGGAATTTATGTTGTACAAAGGGGCAAACTTAGTGCACGTTGCTTACTTGCTTATTCAAAAAAAAAAAAAAAAAAACTAGTGCACGAGGCTCGCGTTAATGCGGGATCTGGGGAATGGTTGATGTACGTAGCCTTACCTTTGCAAGCAGAGAGACTGTTTCCACGACTCGAACTCATGATCTCCAGGTCACAATGGAACAACTTTACCGTTTCGCCAGGCCTGCCATTCAGAATTTATGCCGTATAATTACAGAAATCATGTTCTTCAAAAACAGGATATATACGGAATAAAATAAATGTAGGGAACCTTGTTGTATAAGTGCTGTCCGAGTCAAGAAAGCATTAATGCTTGCAATCAAACACTTAAAAAAGAGCATATTACTCGCAGATAACACAGACCCCAAAAAATAAAAATAATACAAGCAAAAAAAAAAAAAAAACCCACTATCATTTTTGAAAGATTCTGAAACTGTGCAAACTATATATATATATTTTTTTAAAAAAAGTAAACTATTTTAAAGAATCACTAGCCGCAGATGCGGAAAAGTCGCGAAAAATTATATTTCCACCATATAAAAGGTAATACATAAAGTCCATTTAAAATTCCCATAAGCCTTGAACAAACAATTTGAGAGGTGAAGATTTTGAGACTTTGGGAGATCTGTTTGTGGCCTTATCTCTTCTTCTCAAGTCAAGTAGGAGTAGGAGTGAGAGTAGCCTTTTGAAGCCTCTAGAGAGATGGCTTCTAAAATTCGAATCAAAAATATATAAAATAGTGCATTATTGTCTTACTTAGAGAATATAATAAGTATGATTAGATTAGGTAAAAGAATGATTGAGAAAAGGCATGTTTGTTCCCTACATATATAGTTTGTGCCTTCCCTAACCCATAAAACTCCATGCTTTTGTTGTTTAGTATTGTTTTCTAAGATATTCTGGTACTTGTCAATGTCATTGTATTCGCGATATTACCTAAATAATGGAGCACATAGATTGGGGGAAAATTATTACTTGCTCCTGACGCAGTCAAGTGAGAGCTTCACTACAAAGTGTGGCTCCCATACAAGTGTGTTGTGGAAAACACGCATCATGTGAGAGCGCTCAAGGATGAGCACCGCATAATCACTCGTAGATCCCGACCCATTACAAGTTAGTGTCCCCACCAGGCATCATGGAGCTCAATTATTCACTGGATTTATCTCCCAAGCTAGGTCACCCAATATTTCGGTCCGCTTTTCGTGTCGATTATCACTCTCACGAAGGTTAATAATGGTGAGATATTCGAACATGGCACTTTCACGCTCTCATTCCCATTATTTTACTTACACAAGAACCTCATGGGTGACTTAATTGTAAACTTAATATCTTTAACAATGACTCTCCCTCCAATATTTACACTATCGGTTAACAATGAGATTATACTTCCTTCGTTTCTAAATAATAGCTCATTACAAGAAGACGTGTTCAGGCACCCACCTTCTACTTGGGCCAATCGCAGATCACAATTAAACTAAGCCTATATTTCTTTACATCGAATTAAATAGGAAAATAATATTGACACTCCAAAAATTAATGCAGGCACTCCAAAAAACATATGAAAGTGGCTTTGAAATTACAATATTTTGAAGTGCCTGTATCAATTTTTAAAATGCCAATATCGTTTTTCATTAAATATCTCAATTAGTACTTTATGCAAGGGGGGCTAACCGACGATCAAATTAAAATAGGGAAATGATATTGCCACACCTTAAATTGTTAACACCACACCCCTGCAGTATATTTTTTGGTACAAAAATACACTACAGAAATTAATTTTTAAAGTGCCAATATCGTTTTTCATTAAAAATCCCAAAATGAGACACTGTTGATCTTCTTTCCTTGTGGACAGTGATAGAGAGTTTGATGTCCCAATCACGGACTCAATTCAGCAATTTCAACTGGTCTCGATCTGTGAAATGCCATGCTTTTCGTGTGGGACCTACTAATACTAATAAACCGACGGCCTTCTTTTCTTTTTTTTTTAATTATTTTTTTAAATTTTTGGCGGGGGTGGGTAAACCATTTTCTTTTTTTATTTATTACCACTAAAGTCTAAAGCTGTGCTCTCTTTGCATTATTGATGGGAGAAAATTACCAGTCTGAGGCTCCGTTCCGCAAACGAAATAAGCTGCTTATTTTTTAAGAAGGCAATTTCAAGCTCAAAAATAATGTGTTTACGCAAATAATTTGCCTACCACTATGGATCTTATTTGATAGATCTCATCAAGATCTTTAATACGGTGCAAAAAAAATTAAAAAATTATTTTTCGTTTGCATTATTTTTTAGTTTGAAAATGTGAAATAAACTGCATATTTTTTTAAGAAGTTTTCTGAAACGGAGCCTGAAACCAAGAATCATCTAAATAACGGAAAGGAAAAGTTGAGTCACTTTGCTTTGTTTGGTTTGGTGTTTGAAAATTTTTTTGAAAAATAGTAGGGGTAATAAGTAGAGAGAGATAGAGAGAGAAATATTGGGAGTAGGGGGAATCTAGGAGGAATCTAGGGGGAATTTTTTGAAAAATTCTTTTTGAATTGTGAAAAGAACAAAGCATTTGAAGTGAAGAGATATTCGAAATGGGAAAGAAAGCCAAATTACTGAGTAGTAATTTATACTCCTACGTGGCTGCTGTTTCTTAGCAAGGAAGGAGTATAAATCTAACTTGGCCCCTATAATAAGAGAATAAACTCACCAGTTTAAATTACCACCCTTTGAATAATAAGTCTACAAATTTCTTTCTTTCAAATAAAATCACAAGTCCACCACTGAATATAAAGCCCACATCCTCTCTGGAAATCGAATGCAACAACAACATATGAGTTGGGACTCCTACGTGTCAGTATTTTGCGTTCATCGCTCCAGCTCATGAATTTTTTATGGAAGGCGTTTTCGTTCCGGATTAGAATGGGTGTGGCAAGTTGAATCTCTCTGTTAAGGTGGCCAAATGGACAGAAAAACACATTAACAAAGTGGAACGTGAACTACACTTTTGGGATGCAAATTGCAATTTGCTTAGAGTTACACTCTCATCTTGTTAAATACTACTAATGAATAAATATACTTCAGTAAACATGCTTGATAGAAAGAAAGAAAGAAAAAAAGGGGTACACAAGCGCTATACCTTGTATATACAGGAGGTTTACTTTTTTCGTATCCCTTGTCTATTGACAAATTTGAATCATTAAAATCACTCTTGGACGGTTGAAATTATAGAGACTCTCTTTTTCATTGGTAGAAAAGCCGGATGCCTCGGAGAAAAACAGAAAAGACAAAAGGAATCCGACTTCCTGTCACTTTATTTTTTTTAATTCAAAAACCTTATTTCCAGATTATTGATCTTTATCAACTATTTCCAACTCCAGAGTCTATAAATACCAAGAGAATACCAATCACTTGCCAACTCCAAAGCTAAAGAAAACCAAACAAAACCACTCTGCACTTGTCTCTTCTTACCAATACCACCACTCTGTATATTCTCTGTTTCCCCTGTTTCCTCTGTTTCTCATGATCATGGCAACATTTGAACCAAACTCTCTCTCCTCACGAACCTCTCCACCTGATATCTCCTTTGCCTTTGCTCTGTTCCCATTCCCTCTCCCTTTTGAGTGAAACCCCATAAACCCACATCAAAATTCAACCCAATTCCCTGAAAATGGATTCAATCAACATCGTAAACCTCAAAATCAAGAAGACCAAGGCGAATTTAAGGTACCGAAGGATCACCGCTCTGTTCCGGATCGTCGAGTTTTTCGTCCTTCTGTTAATGATTTCAAGATTCTCCCTTCAATTCCCCTGCTCGTTTAAATTCTCGAGTGAGTTCTTCCGTCCCCTGTTTAGTCCTCAATTCGTGTTCGTGATCGGAAACGCGATTGTCGTCATCCTTGTAGTGAAATCAGGACGGCTTTGCTCTGGAAATAGTGCAACTACTGATTTCTGTGAAGAGTATGTTGAGAACAGTGTAAAGAATCATGTCGTTCACGAAATCGAGAGCGAGAATCAGAAGAAAGAGGATAAAATCATTGAGGATAATGTTAATTATGGGGAAAGGAGGAGGATTGAAAGGGCTTACTCTGAAAATTTAGACAGGGTTGGTGGTGAGAAGGAGAAAATGAAACGCCAATTAAGGCGGACGGTGACGGAAGTTTGCCGGAATAGCACATCAGCGGTGGTGGGTTCTTCTCCGGCGGATAAAATGAGTAACGAGGAGTTCCGGCGGACGGTGGAGGATTTCATTGCTAGGCAGCAGAGGTCTCTGAGGGAAGAAGAGTTTTCAGCCATTGTTAGCAGCTACTAAGCTCAAGCAATCCTCTGTTTTACTCTGTTTCCAACTTCTTCTTTTCGTATGTATTTTTCTTTTCTCCTGTTTGTAATTAGGTGGTTTAAGTGACCATAGTACAGTTCAAGAAAGTGCTTGGATAATTACATGGCAGTGGAAAATAAATTTGTTTGATGGCTTGACAAGTGAGTTAAAATTACTTGCATTCATAATTGCCTTCAATAATGGAAACTTGAGAGCCGATCACCGGGTTATTGATGTCTGAAAGTAGATATTTTTATTTGCAAGGTTGATCTATGCGTCGAGCTAAGCAGCCAAGGGAGCAGATCGCGCTTTAAGGCTCCAGACGGCGCTGATCTACTGTGCTTGGGACACAATGACTTTCTCGGTTTGAATTTTGAGGAGTTTTTTTTTGGATAATGAGTGAAGAAAGATAAATAGAGAAAATGAGAATAATAATCAGAAAGAAACTTATTGGGTATTTAGTGTTTAAACAAATCACAAATGAGGATGATGTTCTTGTGAGTGAATAAATCAAACTCCGGACACTCCCAGATTTGAATTGAGTTAATTACCTCTAAGTACAGAAAAGTGACACTTAATTCCCATTAAGGAGAGATGAAGTACTTAATTACCACTAAGTCCACTTTTACAAAAATACATTTATCATTAATAGAAGTGTCACCCTGGGGTTTTAGGGTATGCTAGGGTTTTAGGGTACCCTAATGGGTACCCTAGTACCCTTGGGTACCCTAAAATCTTAGGGTACCCTAGGATTTTAGGGTTTTAGGGTACCCTAGGGTTTTAGGGTACTTTAAGATTTTAGATTTTAGGATACCCTAGGGTTTAAGGTACCCTAAAGTTTAGGTTTAGGTGCTTTCATAGAGCCCTAGGGCTTAGGTTTAGGCACTTTCATAGGAGTTTTAGGTTGCACTTTCCTATTATAGGGTTTTAGCGATTTAGGCACTTTTATTGGGTACCCTAGAGTTTTAGGCACTTTTATAGGGTACTCTGAGGTTTAGGCACTTTCATAGGGTGCCCTAGGGGTTAGGCACTTTCAATATTTGGGGTTTTAGGCACTTTCATAGGGTTTTAGTGTTTCGTTAATTAGAGGAGACTTGGTGGGAATTACTTTCTATTTTCTGGACCTAGAGGTAAATTGCCCATTTGAATTTGGGGTTGGAATAGATAGATGGATGGGAATTTCAAAGTAAATATCTGCCCTTAAATCTGGGAAAGAAAAAAGGAGTGGTATTGTTGGCTTGTTGGGTAGAATAAATAGTATTATTCTTAATTCCAATTTTTTTGAAACATTTATTCCATAATGGCCAATGTGGAGTTTCTTTTAAAAGTGTTACCCAACAAAGCAATTCTACGCGTTTTTTGAAGGGACAAGAGAGAGTCAAATTCATGCACAGCATTGAAGCTTCTCGAAAAGCATCTTTTTTTTTTTTAATCTTTAATCGCCTGACCAAGGATGAGAAAATTCATGGACACCTATATCGGGTTTATCTTCTTGCAAATCTTTTTCGATACGGGAGGACGGAAAACAAAAATAAGAAATTGGTTACGTAACAAGCGAAAACACCTATATCGACAATAAATGGAAGCATATATTCCAATGGAAAACTCCCTTGTGATAAAACAAACTCTTTCCCGTGTCGCTTATACAGTTTTGGAGTAAGTAAGAATCCAATGTTTGGACACAGTAAATTGGCTAGAGTCCACATTCTAGACTTATTGGGCCTTCTAGTCCGGGTTATTCTTTTAACAAGCTGCGGATCCATGATACTAGATTCTATGCAGCGTTAGGTCCATTAACAGACCAAACTACCCTTATATATAACGGCAAGATTCAAACTCTTCTCAGAGTAGATCTCTCGCTCGCTGCTGTCGTGAATTTGGGGACGATCAATGCTTCCTCTCTTTCGCTCTCATGGTTTAGGTTTCCATTGCTGAGCTCTCTCTCTCTCTCGCTCGCTCGTATGGTTGCGAGATTGAGAGCTTCGCTCATTGCTGACGAAGATTTCTCACTGCAATCTGACGAAGATTTCTGACTGCGATTGAAAGGTTTCTCTCTCTCTCTCTCTCTCTCTCGAGTGTGTGTGCATGGGTGCGATTCGTGATATTTGTTGACAATGATATTTTTGTGAGATTTGTGATTTTTGCGATTTGTGATATTTGTTGACTGAATGGATAGAACAGATCGATGTTGAGCAGATTAATAGGACAAATCAACACAGATTATGATATTTGTTTGCATTTTTTGTTTGCAGAGGGTGTTAAATTTCCAGTATGGAATCTTCTATTGTTCTTCTGTGCAAATATGGTTCAAAAACTCTTGTCGTACCAGTTAGAAGAGATTTCTGCTTTGACGTTGTTGTCCGTAGTCTGGTTAAGAAGTGGCCAAATTTGGAAACCTCTAGTTTTCAACTTTTGTATGCTGTAGGTAGACATGACAATTGCATCTAGATAATGATGCCGATTTTGTAAATATGTTCGCATTGGCTGGTGCGTATGGGGTTAGTTGCATTGATGTAGTTGTTGAAGTGCTTTCTTCTTGTGCTGATCATAATAATCGGAGTATTGTTTTTGAAAGTGTTGAATGTCGAAGAAGTTTTGAAGTCGGTCAAAGTAGTACTATGCATGACGTAGAAGAAGATCCACTTGAGAAGTTTTGTAAGCACCACGAGACTGTCCGTCTTTCTACTGGTTGGGCTAATTTGATTACCCACGTTGGCCAAGAGTTTAGAGGCGGAGTAAAAGAATTTAGGGATTGTCTAGCAATGTATGCTATTGAGGTCGGATTTGAATATAAGTTTTTGAAGAATGACAAGACTAGAGTTACAGCGGAGTGTTCAAAAAAACATACAGAATCTGGTTGTCAATGGTTTATTCATGCAACCATTGAGAGATCTAACAGTTTCTTTCGTATAAGGGAGTTTGAGAAGAATCACAGTTGTGTTGGTGTTTTTGCTAGATCGAAGAATCCTCGGATGAGTTCAAAGTTAGTTGCTAAACAGATTAGGGAGGAAGTTTGAACTGAGAAAAACTATGCACCAATAGAAGCAGTGAAATTTTTTGAGAAGTACTATGGGAGTAAAATCAGTTATCACAATGCTTGGTTTGGGGTTGAGAAGGCAGGTGATGAGCTGTATGGAGATTATGCATTGTCTTATGACCTACTGAGGTGGTATGTTGAGGTAGCCAAGGAGAAAAACCCAAGAAGTGTTATTGATGTTAAGTATTATGACAAAACTAATTGTTTTAGAAGGACTTTTGTAGCATTTGATGCATGTATCAAAGGCTTCAATTACTGTCGTCTTTTGTTGGCGCTTGATGGGACATTTTTGAAGGGGAGGTACATAGGAACCCTTTTCGGAGCTATAGGCAAAGATGGTGATCAAGGTTAGTTATTCTTATTCGTCTTCTTGTCTGTTTAATATTGGTTTTCTGTTTATGTTATTTGGAAGATTGGGAGACAAGTTTAATATAGATAACAACATCTATTGTGTTCTGTTGATATACAGTCAGAGCAGATTAATAAATAAATACAGATTACGTTATATTTTCCCATAGATTCTAAGATACAAAGGACTAATTTGCATTGATTATGTTATACGATGAATAGATTAATGTAGATTAATGTTGCTTGTTGCTTTTTTCTTGGATTAGGTCTGTTTCCAGTGGCTTTTGGCATTGCTGATTCTGAAAATGACGAGAATTGGCTTTGGTTTTTGAGATAGTTGTCAACAATTCTGTCATCTCGTCCAATAACATTCATAACAGATCGTCATTCTGGGCTTTTGAAAGGTATTCCAGAGGTTTTTCCCAATGGATATCATGCGTATTGTTTGCAGCATCTGAAGTGTAATTTGAGGGACAAGTATAAGGGCAGATTGTCTAATGGTTATAGGGACAGAGTAGTCGAGTTGTTTTCTTATTGTGCATATGCACCATAGATTTCTGATTATGAGGAAGCTTTTAAAGAACTCTGCAATGTTGGTGGTCCGAAAGCTAAGACTTTTGTTGAATCATTGCCACTTGACAAGTGGGCAAATGCATATTTTGAAGGTAGAAGATATGGGGACATGTGTTCAAATCCAGCTGAGTCTTTCAACAAATGAATTTTGAAAGCCCGTCATTTGCCAATTTTGAATGCGATTGATACGATAAGGATTAAACTGATGAAGCAAATGTGTGATAGGAGGCAACAGTCATTGAAGTGGAACGGCATCATGTGTCTTGAAATGGATAACAAGTTTCAACAAAGGTCGGTCGTGGACTGTGGCAAAGGCAAGTGAAGATGTTTTTGAAGTATTCTCCCTTCCAACAGTTGTGGTTGATGTTCAGAGACGGACGTGCACATGTTGTCGATGGCAGTTGAACGGTTTTCCTTGTGTGCATGCAGTGACGGCTATTCAAAAGGTTGGCCTACAAGTTTGTAACTACATAGATCCTTTTTACACCGTTGAAGCTTTCCGATTATCGTATGAGAGTATGATAAATCCTATTCCCACTCTCGGAGCTCCTGAAGTAACAAAAGAGAACCGTGTTGTTCTTCCTCCTAAGACAAGAAGGCCGCGGGGCAGACCTAAGGTTCAAAGAATTCGCTCAAAGGGAGAGAAGGTGAGGCAGCTAAGGTGTGGGAGGTGTGGAAAGTTGGGAAACCACAATAGGAAGAGTTGTAAAGAGCCAATTGAGTGAACTTGTTGCGTAGTATTGTTTGATTTCTTTGATTTGAACTTGTTCTTGGGATATTGCATAGTATTGTTTGATTTCTTTGATTTGAATTTGTTCTTGGGATATTGCAGAGTATTGTTAGCATGATAGATAAGATTTTGTTGGTTTAGTTGGTGTAATAAAGCGTATTAATTTTCACAGATTTTCAGTATTGTATGTTTTGTTGCCAAAATACAGAGAACAGAATATGACAGATTTCGTCATCTGTTTGACAGATTTCATCATCTGTCAAACAAACAAGAAAAAAAATTGACAGGGTTTCCTTGCTTTATGGCCTAGCCTGACGCCTTGTGTCTCAAACTTAAAAAAACAGCAACAAACAGCAGTGGATATCATTCTAAATTACCATTCACAATCGAAATTCACAAATAAACCCACACCGGGCATTTCTTCATCACAGTCAACAATCATAGCTAACAACCACAGTCAACAATCATAGCTAACAACCACAGTCAACAATCATAGCCAAAATACAAGTTTTATGTAACTATTAAAATCCAGATTGTCACCAGTTACAAACTCTCAAATGAACCACTTACAAATTGTCAAACCAACGACCTAGACACTGTTCTGCCATCTAAAAAGTGTTCTGCCAACTACAAACTGTTAAACCAACCACCTATACCACCTATACAAACTGTTAAACCAACCACCTAAATTCAGATTTGTCTACTTGTTAGAAGTCAACTTGTGAGCTAGTTGTTTGTCTTGCCACTTTTCTTTCGTCCATGATCTTGGCTGATCATGTAAAATCTTGCGGACCAAATGCACTCTAAAAGCTGAAACATCTTCTTTTGAAGCTTTTGTGGTATTTCTTCAAGCTCTGCGATCTTTTTGACGATATAACAAACAACGGGTCCACAATCAACCCTGCATATATTCAAGACATAGAGTTCAGTAGATTGCAATAGATGTGGTCATATGCTTAAAAATGGAAAGTTTGATTGAAGCTTACGAAGCAATATTCTGTTGTGGTGCTTCTTGCACTGTTCTTAGTTGAGCACCATCTTTAAAGATTGACTCTATGGGAGTTAGCAGGTTGAATTGTGGTTGATTACTCCTTCTTTCTTCCAATTCCTTCATGAATTTCTCAACAGCATCTTTCTACGTTTTCAAAGTAAATCTTTTATGTTAGTTGCAGTCATTGATTATAAGCAATTAAATAAGCAAATAAGAGAGAGGTGAATGTTTTTTACCACTATTGCAGCATCTTTAAGGTAAGGGTCGCCTGATTTCTCCTTCTTTCTTGGTTTCAATGAATTATAATGCTTCCATTCCTGCTCTTGCATATCATAAATAAGCACAGTCCAATGATATGGACTGTTTTTGTTCGCCTTATTTCCTGAAGAGTTCATCGGGAAAATCAGGTACCGAAAGTAATTTACGCCCCTATCATGTAATTCGTCATAGAGTTGTTCAAGTTTGCTATCAAGGAGGTACTTTTTGGGGGACTGATTTTCCATGTTGATAAGTGTCTGTGGGAATAAAATATCTTAGTTAGATAAACACAAACATATGTGAAAATCTACATTTCTAATATAGCACAAACATGAAGAAATAATGACATCAAAACAGTGTGAACATAACAGTGTTTTGTTGTGGGGAAAGGGCAATCTACTTACCCAGCAGCTGGATGTGAAGAACAC
This sequence comes from Rhododendron molle, assembly GCA_025413875.1. Classification (NCBI taxonomy): domain Eukaryota; kingdom Viridiplantae; phylum Streptophyta; class Magnoliopsida; order Ericales; family Ericaceae; genus Rhododendron; species Rhododendron molle. The sequence goes on from CM046398.1 coordinate 52,456,779, forward strand.
ACTGTTTCCATGCATCAGTCGTTTAACTTCCTGCTCCCTTTTCAGCATTGATGTGTACGCTTCTATTACCTCATTCCCCGTGTCTAGTTCATCCAGAAGCTTTATTATTGACTTCAAAGTGATGGTATAAGTTGCTTCGTCGTCCGCCCAGATTTCTTCACTGTGATGTCAAAAGGAAGAGAAGAATTATACAAAGAGAATGGAATTGGGAATTAATGAAATAAGTGTAGCTTTACTTACTTCGCATGCCCCTGATTTAGGTCATAAAATAGATTCAACAACGCTTTGTCTTCTTCTTCCAACCATTTACCCAATTTTGTTGTTTCAACTTTCCATTTCCGTATCACATCATCCATCTCCTCCTGTTTATTCTTCTTTACCTTCTTTAGGTCTTCGTAGACAAAACCTTCCTCCATTTTCTCTATTCTTGTCTCATTTTTCACATTCTTTACAAGAGATGAAGGGTCCACCTGTTTCCTCTTTTTCTTGGTTGGTTTTGGACTGTTTTCAGCTAGAACACCCGTGAAAGCTTCAATAGTTGTCCTTTCTACTTCTTCATCCGGCACCATTTGATGCTCAAGACCACATTCTTCTTCTTGTTCTTCTTCTTCCTCCTCCTCTTCAACAGTTGTCCTTTCTTCTTCTTGTTATCCTTCTTCTTCCTCCTCTTCATCTTTACCCTCTGCATCTTTCTCCACACTTTCACTTGTCTATTTTCCAAATAAAGAAATAAGATTAGGTTATCTGTGTGGTTCCTATGGAAAGATAAAGGCCAAAAAAAAATCAGAAACATATAACCTAATGTGTTTTAGATTACCTTGAATTGTTGGGTAATACAATGTGTCTCTATGTCGTCAATGGTCCCCTCCGCTCTTTCTAGCTTTTCAGCAATAATTTCATTCTCTACGAGCACGTTGCAAACCTCAACTTCCTTATGCACAACCTCTTTCACAAAGAAGTCCCTCTCAACATGAGCAGTCTCTACTTCAAAATTGAGTTCAGCAACTGTTTCCTCATATGTCTCGTCTTGAAGCTCCGAAATTCTTTTCCGAAACTGGGTAATTGTAGCATCTTTTTGCTCATTCTCCTTGGTCAACCTTTTGATTTGCTCATTCTCCTTGATCAACCTTCTGATTCTTTCTCGGAGGATTTCATTTTCTTTTTGAAGCTTTGTATTTGCATCAACATGGTCTGGGTCATCACCATCTTTATCTTGCTCATCTTCTGGCTTCATGTGATCATCTTCCGGCACCTCAACAAATCCGAGCAACTCTTTCTCCAATTCTGTTGCCTCCAACGCCGAGTCACTCACGATTAACGGATCAAGAACATCCAACGGGTTATTTGCCAAACCAACACTAAGGTCGGTAAGCCTCCACTTGACGAACCTCGGGAAGTTTGTTGGCTCTCATTGGCTTACCAATTTCACGTGCTCACATAACCAATACTGTATTTCATGAAAAATACAAATTAGTTTAAATAAGAATACCAATAATATCGACATCTATTAGCATACATGTAGGCAGATTATGAAAAGATAACGACATCTTATAACCACATCTTCCAGTATATATCACAGACAAAAAGTTGATATCATAAGAAGGTAGAATTTTACCAGGAGCCCTGTTATGCAACCCCCGGTTGATGCCGGTGTTTCAATATTGTCGTCAAGTTGCCTTATGAGCTCATCCGTAAAGAATGTTGCCCAGTCATACGAGCTGATCTTATTCAAGTCTTCAATGTACTCGATTAAATTCCAGCTCACCATTGACGCTGTGCTTGGGAGAAACACCGTCAAGATAAGATACAGTGTTAGGACACGTGCTACGTCGGTTGCACTTTCTTCATCCCTTTTCTTTACAGCTATTTGGAAGTACTCTTTCAGACTTGAATTCGTCATTATCCTACCTCCCTGAACACAAACATTATAAGCAAACCTTGTTTCTGGTATCCTCGGTTTTGTTGTTGGTTTAATTCGGTTGGGCCCATACGGGATGCCGAATACAAGTGCAAACTCTTGTGCTGTTATCTTTACTGATTTGGTTCCTAGGTTGAACCTCCCTCCCGATCCTTCATATCGTCTTATCAGCGAAAGAGCATGCAGGTCGCTTTTCCTCAGGTATGCTTCAGTCAAGCTCTCATCAACCACAGCAAATATAAGATTACAAAATGGCGTTTTTCTTATTTTCTCTTTCTGGAGGTTTGTGAACTTTATGTCCTTCAAGAGTTTCACAAAACTTTGAAAACTCGACCTGCGTGAAATTTGAACAAAATAATAGGAAGATGTTGGTATAGGACAGATATTAACAAATGATAACATGTTCGTCTATAAAACAGAGAAATGTCGTTATCTTATAAGAATGTTGCCCAACAAAACAGACAAATGTCGCAATTTTTAGATTACCTGTACTGAATTTGTTTAGGCTTAGGTTTAACCTCTTCCTTGAGCTCTTTCTTGACATTTTTCTTTTGTTTCTTCACTGCTTTCCTTTTTGCCACAAGCTTCTGTTGCTTCCTGCATAAGTTTAAAATTTTATTCAGTATATGAATGGATACATATATGCAAATTATCACAAACTAACCATATGTTGTAGTATTCTAGTCATAAACCATACCTAGATTTGTGATGGGCAGCCTTTTTCGTTGTCTTGAGAAGATCTTCTTCTTCTTCTTCTTCTTCTTCTTCATCAGTATCTTCTTCTTCATCATCATCATCATCAGTATCTTCTTCTTCTTCTTCTTCCTCATCATCATCCTCATCATCTTCTTCTTCTTCTTCTTCTTCTTGTATCTTCTTATTTTTCTTGTCCTTCTTCTTCACATTATCCTTCTCTTTCTTCTTCTCCTTCTTTTGTTTAATAGGGCTAAGTCACTTTGTTTTTGGACTAGACCTGCATGAGTTTCAAAGTTTTGGTCAGTCTATGAATGAATACATATATGCAGATTATCACAAAGTAACATATGTTGTAGTATTGTTCGCATGATAGATGACAGATTTCATCATCTGTTTTCAGTCCTGTATGTGTTCTTGCCAAAATACAGAGAACAGAATATGACAGATCTCATCATCTGTTTGACAGATTTCAAAATCAGTAGTATTCTAGTCATAACCATACCTAGATTTTTGATGGGCTTTCTTTTTTGATGGCTTGTGAACTTGTTCTTCTTTTTCTTCATTTTCCTCATCCTCATCCTCATCTTCTTCTTGTATCTTCTTTTTGTCCTTCTCTTTCTTGTTGTTCTTCTTCTCCTTCTTGTCCATTTTATGAGAATCTCTCTCTTGTTGCGTGACAGATCTTGTCACTCGCTTTGTTGGACTCTGTTCAACTTCATCTTCTATTGTTCTTGTTCTCTTTTGAGAGAAAGGCCTTCTTTCTTCTTGTTCTTCTTTCTTCTTGTCCTTCTTCTTCACATTGTCCTTCTCTTTCTTCTTCTCCTTCTTTTGTTGTTTAATAGGGCTAAGTCGCTTCGTCTTAGGACTAGACCTGCATAAGTTTCAAAGTTTTGGTCAGTATTGTTCTCATGATAGATAAGATTTTGTTGGTTTAGTTGGTGTAATAAAGCATACAAACTTTCACAGATTTTCAGTCCTGTATGTGTTCTTCCCAAAATACAGAGAACAGAATATGACAGATTTCATCATCTGTTTGACAGATTTTATCATCTGTAGTATTCTAGTCATAAACCATACCTAGATTTTTGATGGGCTTCCTTTGTCGTTGGCTTCTGAACTTGTTCTTCTTCTTCTTCTTCCTTTCCCTCATCATCATCTTCTTCTTCTTCATGTTGTATCTTCTTCTTTTTATCCTTCTTTTTGTTGTCGTTCTTCTTCTCCTTGTTGTCCATTTCATCAGAATCTCTCTCTTGCTGCGTGACAGATCTTAGCATTCGCTTTGTTGGACTCTGTTCAGCTTCATCTTCTGTTGTTCTTGTTTTCTTTTGAGAAGAAGGTATTCTTTCGGCTATCATTTTTGGACTTTGTACTGCTGTTTTTTTTCCGTGGTGACTGCTTCATTCTCATCCTCTCTGGAGGATAAACAACTTGTAATGGTTTCATAGGATCTACAAGTACCAATTCTTTATTAGACTTCTTCGATTTCACCATTTCCTGTAACAAAACAGCACAAAATATGAATAAAATAACCAGATAATGTTGTTATATGTAAGATTTTTCTAATATGGTATAGCACAGAGACGAACAAATAATGACATCTGTTCTATGGATGTTCCTCAATAAAACAGACAAAGACATCTGTCAACTTGTGTTCTATGTATGTTCCTCAATTAAACAAGAGAGACAAATACATCAGTCAACTTGTGTTTTATGGACAACAAACGGACAACAAACGCAGAGTATGCAACAGATGTCAACATTTGTCATCTGATTTGTAAGAACAAAGAAGCCATACACACTTGTCAAAATGCATAATCAGATGGACTACAAACCCTAAATAAACCATAATCAGTAGCAAAGAAACCCTAACCAATGAACTACAAACACATAATATACAACAGATGACAACATTTATTATGTGATTTGTAAGAACAAACAAAATGCAGAGTACTTATCTCGCAAAATTACAAATCCTAAGCTAAGAAACCCTAATCAGTACCAACAGACTGCAAAATGGACTACAAATCCTAAAAAAAGAAACCCTAATCAGTACCAAATAAGGTCAGAAACCCTAATCAGTACCAACAGACTTCAAAATGGACACAAATCCATTAGACTACAAACCGTAATCAGTACAATCAGACTGCAAAATGGACTACAAACGCAGTATGTACAACAGATAACAACATGTGAAACGAAACAAAAAGCAAAGCAGAGAAGCAAGGAGAAGCAAAAAGCAGAGAAGCAAGAGATACGGAAATGTGAGGAACGATTTACCAGTTGAAGGAACGACAACGACGTTGTAGGGGACGACGACAACGGCGACGGCAACGACGACGACGGAAACTTTGGCGGGCGACGAAGGATGCGACTTTGGCAACCGTTCTCTCTTTCTTTCTCTCTCTCTTCTGGAAACCTTTTTGATCGAACAGAAAGTGGGGAAGAGAGTGGGGAAGTGTGGGCGGTTTTGATTCAAAACAAGGGCATATTTGGAAGACCGGGTCCAATTGTCCTGGCAGCAGCAACGAACTTGTTAATGTCCTTATTACATTATTAGTCCCTATACTATGGACCTATGGCCGAAGCTCTCATAAAACAAACTCTTTCCCGTGTCGCTTATACAGTTTTGGAGTAAGTAACAATCCAATATTTGGACATTAGAATCAGGGCCGGCCCTGAGGTGAAGCCCGAGATGCGGCCGCTTTAGGCCTCCGGATTTTATGCAAAAATGGGGCCTCATTTTCCACAACAAAATTATATAATATATATTAAAGTTTCCGAATTCAAGCACAAAATTACTTTAGGCCTCAGTGGTACAAGCATACTTCTTGTGCTTGGGGGTTGCGGGTTCGATACCAGGTAGTTCGTTTCATTGTTTTGGACTAACTATTTTTTTTCCTATTTTTTTTATTGGATCTAGGTGTAGATATGGAGTAGATAAAACACGACTTTTGCCCCTCTTGTAGCAATTCCTTATTCTTTAATGATTGTAGATGTTAACTCAAGAATATTTTGTTAAATTTTTTTAATTTTAATTTTAGTTTTAACTTCTAATGTTAAATTCAAAAATTAAACCCAATTGACTAAAATAAACCATTATTTATTTTCACTCAACAAACTTTGATAAAAAAAAATTTCAAAATATTCATTAGAGAAAACGCAGTATATGTGCACTATATTGTCGTATTTGATTCATATATTTATAATGGTGTAAATTTTTAGAAGTTTATTTTAGTTAAATTATGAAGCTAAAATACAATTTTTAATCTTTTTTTACCTTATATTAGCCAACTATGTTGATTTTTTTTTCCCAGAAGAATTAGGGCCTCATTTTAAAATTTGCTTTAAGCCTCCGAAATGCCAGGGCCGGCCCTGATTAGAATGCAAGTTATGCAGTTCCCGTGAAAAACCAGTCACTGACCAGGTCAGACCTAGCGGCCACACATGAATAGTTTGCAGCCATGCACTCGAAAATTGCGGCCACTTACAAAAACATTGCGGCCAGAGTACGTTGAAAAAATTGTAACGAATCATATTATTGACGAAGTCGGTCGGCGACGGAAGGTCGCTGGAAAAGTACATCGGTGGCAGTGGGTTACTGTCTGTCAGAAAAACTGCGTAGCGAGGAGTTCCGTCCGGCAGCCGGTGGAGGATTTCATTGCTAGGCACCAAAGTCTCTGAGGAAAGAAGAGTTTTCAGCCATTGTTAGCTACTGAGCTCAAGCAATCCTCTGTTTTCACTCTGTGTGTGTGTTTTTTTTTTTTGTATCTGCTTTTCTTTTTAGTCTTTTCTCCTTTTTGGAATTTGGAGTGGTACAAGAAAATGCTGTGGAACTGGAAGATAAATTTGTTGGGAAAACGACGGCCCATGACGTGTTTTGATAATTAATACCCGCTAAGGACAAGCTAAAAACATTGGTTAATGCTGAAAATGTCCTTGGTAGGTATTAATTATCAAAACACGTCATTGACCGTCATTTTCCCAAATTTGTTTGATGGCTTCACGAGTAAGTTAACATTAGAACAATACTAATGGAGATTGGATATAAAGAAGAGACATGGGAGATTCGGGCATCGAATGGATGGATAGTCATTTCTAGTACATCTAGCTAACTAGCTTTAAATTTGGGCAAGAAAAAGAGTAAAAGCCCAAGAAAGCAGATATATGCATAGACAGCCTATATCTATGCATATATCTGCATAGATATTTGATGCTTTTACTCTTATGTTGGCATGCGGATCAAAAAAAAAAAAAAAGTGGCATGGTTGGGGAGAATAGTATTCGAATTCCTGTTTCTGAAAACAGATATATGCATAGATATTTGATGCTACCATAGTGACCATTTGGTCATTGGAATTTCCAAGAACATTTAGCATCACTTTTGAAAATTGTTACCCAAGAAAGCAGTTCCAGGTATTGGACGAGTGAGTCAAATCCATGGACAGCATTTGATGCTTCACAAAAGAATCTTCATCTTTAATCACGAAGTATGAGAAAATTAATCAACATATAGTAGTGCTACAGTTTCACCAAAATTTTCTGCAATTTTCGCAACTCCTGGAATTTGTGCATGTTGACACTAGTTTTTTTTTTTTTGAAGAGTTGGAGTTTGGTTTGAAAATTTTACGGGTTTTGACACATGCTTAAGATTGATTTGTTGAATGTTACCAGTCAATCTTAGATGAGATTTTCGCGAACCGAACACAAGTTGAGCTGTAATGTTCAAAACAAACAAAGAACACAAGTTGAGCTCCGATAGCTCGGCTTATTACCTACCTCATTGCTTGCCGTAGAGTTTGTGCACTGAAAGCCAGCAATGACAAATCACTATCTTTGAGAAACACCCCTGCTTGGTACTACTAGTGTTATTTCTGCTTTAATTTTCCACTTTTCATGTGTTGGGACTCATCGCAAAAATTCCTTCTGGAAATTCGGAAACCACAAATTTTGCGTTCCTTGAAAACACGTCGCCAATCAAGTTTAGAAAACTGAAAACACATGTATCCTACTTCTAAACTTTGCTATTTTCCTGTGCTGAGGTAACACTATCCACATTGATCAACTTCATCAACGAGCTGTGGAGACAAGCAAATCATTTGTGTTCTCGACCAAGCTCAAGGACTATGTAGACCCAGCTCAACTGCACCTTGACCGGAAGGATGCCCCACATCCGCATGTCCAATTTGCACTCCTCGTGGCTTCAAAACTCTAGCTGCAATGTACCTTGGACTAAAAAAACTACTCTATGTTTCTCTGAACTTTGCTGAGGTTGGGGAGCAGCTGTTGAAGAGCGAGGACCCCGAGACTGCACTATAAGGCCTGGTGAAGTTTCTCATCGAGGGAAAATGAAGAAATGGAAGCAAGAAAAGTCGAAGAAGAAGCTAGCACATAGAGCAAGAAGAAGAAGAAGAAGAGTCCCCCAAAACAGTAGGGCGATTGGGCCGAACTAACTTTTTTTACTTGGGAATGATCACACAAGCCCTGAACTTTAACAAAGTCAAGATTCATTGTAAATGGTCCGGCTAACAGCCCTAAATTGAGAAAATAAAACCCTCAACTCAACCTTGCAAATACGGCAATTTATCAACACCTGAATCCATTAACCGTTCTGGCAAAAAGTAAAATAAAAGCCGACTTCAAGACAAGATGAATTAGCACTCAAATATCAAAGACAACTGGAAGATCTCAATACCAAGTTTGTTCAACAGGACATTAGTATATGAAGCCCTTAAAAAGGTGCAAGCTTCATAGAATTAAGTAGAAACCAAACTCAAAGAGTTTGCAAGAGGGGAAAAAGATCCTCAATTCACCTTAGAACCAACATCATTATGTTGAACTAAAGGATTCTAAGTTCCTACATATATAATACTCAGGTATATCCCAGTATCTTCTGTCAACATAAGCTCCGGCAGCTGTGCCTGCGTCATTGAAGAATTTTGCAGCCATATTAGATATACCGACAACAAGATCATGTCCACGAGGCATCAAAATTTGGTGAAAAAATATAAAACCTCAAGCATCTTATGAAATGTTTACGAGGAACTGCAAATGGCTTACCGGTTTACCATATATGTATTGTCTAGAACCAAGAAGCTTTATGTCATTGCCCATCACAAGAAATAGAACTAGAGGCTAGAAATAGTTGTACTTGTTAAACTAAGTGTACACACCAGAAATGCTGGTGTAGAAAGGTCCAATCGAACTCAGGCATCACACCTTGTAATGGATTGCAACACCCACCTAGACAACCCCTTGGTCTAGTCCACAATCCGGATTCAAAGTTTGGGTTTTCAAGAGAGACTCTTGAAAAGGTCCAATCGAACTCAGGCATCATACCAAAATGCTGGCAATTCAACCTTTTTGGATGTAGTTATCCGTTAATAAGTATCAAAGTTAATTTTATGCAGTTTAACATTTACAGGTTTGGCTGCGGGAGGATATATGCATGTGAATCATTTGGTTTTTGGGGGGGAAAACATCGTTGCGGTTGATAAGGAAGCTACTGACTTTGCACCTAAAATTCCACTTTTGAGAGCAGCCGGATAACCATCCCAGTAGAACACAAAAAATTCATGCAATATCATTATGGTGCACACCAGTAGCTTAAATTCCCATTTAGAGGAGTCATGGCCATTGCCAAAAGTCATAGTAAAAAACTATAATGGACTGCTCTACAAAGGGCATACACTCTAAAAGGAATGAATATCATATAGTAATAGTGCCATTCGAATAGGTTATCATGATTTATGAACTTTTGTGAGGCGTTCTTTTGATTAGTGCGAAGTATTGGAGAGAATGCTGAAGCGATCACAAGTAAACTAATCTTGGGAAGACAGGTATGACACAAAATGCTGAAAAAATCTGGTACTTGCCTAAAAAACAAGAGCAGATATGTTTGAAAGGAGGGCAGGTCTCCAAGTACTTTTCTACCAAACAGTCAGTGACCTACACCGCCATTTTCATGCCTATCTTTTGGTGAGGTTCATAACCTATGAGTTCAAAGTCAGCACCCACAAATGAATCAATATCCTTCTTCTGAGGATTGATCTTCAAAATCTGCATGCAGAAGTTCTTTTATTAAGAGGTATGTGGAACAAGAATTCTAAAAAACTAAGGAAAAAAGGACCCGGGAAAAAAAAACCTTCTTCCAAACACAACTAATGTTTTTAGTTAACTCAAAATGCCTAAAAAAGTGAAGTCAGTTGATGAATTACGCTTACCGGGAAAGGTTTAGGCAGTTTCTGAAGCTGCTCCTGCAGAGGTCTGATATGATTGAGATAAACATGAGCATCCCCAATTACATGGACAAAATCACCCGGAACAAGATCTGTGAAACAGATCAAAATAAATTCCCAAATCACATTACCCGACGTGAACATGGTAACAACTACTATAAGACTAATCCACAAAGGGCTGGGGGGAACTGATTCTCTGTATTATTTCATAAGAACCCGCACGTTCTTCAATGTGATTAATACAAAAGAACTCCTTTGTGGACCAAGATATCAGATGTAAGTGTGCCACGCAGACTCCTCATTTTTAAACTATTCAAGAATTATTTCCACAAAACTTTTACTAGTTTTGTCATGAGCGCATACCACAAACGTGAGCAATCATGCATGTCAAGAGGGCATAAGATGCAATGTTAAATGGGACACCAAGACCCATGTCAGCAGAGCGCTGATACATCTGACATGATAACTCCCCATTGGCGACATAGAACTGCAACCAAAAGATATACATAACTAATCAAATAGAAAGGAAAAAAATCAACTTCATTTTTCAAACAAGAAAAGGTGGATTAATTTCTTTGATACTAACCTGGGCAAACATGTGACAAGGGGGAAGTGCCATCAGCTTGAGATCAGAAGGGTTCCAAGCTGATAGAATAATCCGCCTGTCATCTGGTTTATTCTTGATCTTATCAATAGCATCTAACAACTGATCAAATCCTAGGCCAGTGTAGTCAGCATGCATGTTTGTATACCTGCATTACAGGAGTTCCACAAATGAAAAATGAAGCACTTGGTGAACCAAAAATCACCAAACTGAACCAAGTGAATTTAGTGAAAAATATTTGGTTACAAACCTAGCACCGAAGTGTCTCCACTGGAAGCCATAAACGGGTCCTAAGTCACCTTCTTCTCTATCTGCCAAACCAATACTGAAAATAGAAGATATAACTACATCAACCAAAATTGCATAGCAAGTAACATTAGACAATAGCAGCAATATCTCTGTACTTGCCTATCAAGGTAGTCTCTTGATGCATTGCCATCCCATATGTGAATGCCCTTCTCCTGAAGGACCTGTTAACACAAGATAATCTGTTAAAGAAAATTTTGCCAATTTGTTTGCCCCACGGATATCTCAATACAAAAAACTACAACTCAAACATCCAAAAGACTCATTTTGGATGTAGTGGGCCCAAAGTCTTTGCACAAACTTGAAGTGTGATAATACTATTTATTACCAAGAGAAAACTGAAGCATGATACTGTTGGAAAAAATAGAATTTTAATTATTAAATTAAAAATCATTTAGGAGTGAATTAAAATTGACTCCATTACAATCACATGATATTTGGTTGAAGTTGGAAAGGTCTCACGTTGTTGATTAATATGGGAAATTAAGAATATATATATCCTCAGTGTGACTAAGGAAATTGGACTTGTTCCATTAGAGTTATATTCTTTTTATGGGAAATGATTTTGTATCAAAATCATTAATTCCTAATGGTTAAGAGGTGTGTCTACTCAAAGGGGTATAGAACTTCATAATGAAAAAAACCGTGTCTTTCCATAGTCGTTTTTTCCCGAAGAGTTTGTTTATTCGAGTTGCAATGGTTGGCCATTCAGTGGCACCATTTCATCTTTAAGAGTCACCTCTTCTGTTTGGTTTCTCCGAACAGTTTCCATCCTTTCCGAATGGTCACCTTGTGCACTATAAATTAGATCATTTATATTCTGTTTCGACAACGGAAAAATTACAGAGCACATACTTTGCATTTATATTGAGTATGAGAGAGAGTACTACACAAGTTTGTGTTCGCCCGTTGAACTGATTGTAGTGCTACTTTCGTTCTTCGAAAATCGGGTAATCCTGGGAGGCAAACGTTCAAGGGACCCAAGAGCACCGGTGTGGGGGACGAATTTTGCTTTAAGGATATAGTATTATTCATGAAAATACTAGCCTCGATTGCCAATTTCCAGACGCCTGAAATTGGTTCAGTAAGTTTTCTAATCTTGATTACTTTTAGTGTGTTGCAATTTGTTATTTCCAGGAATAAACAAATCCCGGTTCCAACAGATACTACCCGATGCATTAAACCATCCATTTGAACAAACAACAGCACATTTCCATTACATGAACTTTCGAGTTGCATAATCGACTTCATAAGTGAGTGAAAAAACAAATGTGATCCTCCCTAATCTAATTATGCATATGATGATGAAAAAAACTAGTATAAAAGGTTCAACAGTGTTGCAATTACCTTAGCATTTGTTGAACCACTGATGAACCAAAGAAGTTCCTCAACAACACCTCGCCAAAATACTTTCTGTTAAACAACAGAACAGAACATGTGTACATACGAGAGAATGAATACAAGCAAGCTATTCTTTATTATACAAGTCCAACACAATGTGAAACATACCATGAGCCAATAAAGAGCGGAGTTTCAAGAACCTACTATCATCATTAAACAAAAACTTGCAAATGTAAAGGAAAGTTGATAAGACATATATAGACGTGCCTTTGTCGTGAGAATTGGGAAAGATTTCCGCAGATTGAATCGCATCTGTCCAAATGACAAGAAAGACGCATAAAAATGTCCTTAATATTTTCTTTACGAACATCCTCAAAAGTGAAGGGAGAGGAAAATTGATACAAGTTTCACAACCTGGCAACCAAATTTCGATAGAGTTCCAGTCCCTGTTCTGTCATCTTTAGAAATGCCATTAGAGATGATATCTTCAACGAGTCTCAGATACAAATACTCCTCATGCTTCTCAAAAATCATCTTAGGAAGGAAAGAGAACTTCTTCACGTCAAACTTAGCAGAATCTGAGCAATTATCAGATATCTTCCCATTGGTCTGACCAAGGGGTTCAGCTGTAGAATTCTTCACGCGAACATAGGTCGTGAAAGAATAGCGAATGTTGTTTTCCACAGATGGGAAGGATGAATACCATGGGAAAAATACAGATGTATCAACAGCAGGGATGAAAGTGTCACATTCAATGCTGGACTCAATTTCTGTCATGTGGATGGCATCGCATCCAGGAGCATTAAGGGCTTCCCTGCATTAAAAAGACAATAAGCTGAAAACAATAAAAAAATGAAAAAAGAATTAGGGAACTCCGGCACATCAACCCAAAAAAGAAAGAGGAATAAACAAGCTATAGAACCTCAAAATCTGGCCACCTCCAATAACAAACACTTTCTCAATTGACAAGCAATAAGGAGAAGCCGCTAACAACTCCAAAGAGGAAGTGATACTTCCACAAATCACAACATTTTCTGCAGTGGCGATATCAAAACTGCCCGAACGAGTGAGAACAACATTAAGGCGGCCAGGTAGAGGCCGATACTCCAGTGGAATACTTTCCCAGGTTTTTCTACCCATAATGACTGCATTCTTTTTAGCAGGATCTGACGTAGTCAGAGTAACCTCCTTGAAAAACTTCATGTCAGAAGGCATCTTCCAAGGTAATTTCCCATCCTTCCCAATACCCATGTTTCGAGTTGCAGCCACAACAACTTGGTAAGTCCTCTGTGGATCGGGAACTGTATTAAGACTGCCATTAGTAACAGTCCCAAGGGTTTCACCAGCCATAATGGAGCTAAGACCGCAGAATGAACCCGAATATGATGACTCACGACCGAGATTACACGACCAACTCTTGTGGAAGTGCAACAGAATCTGATATTCGTAAACCAGTTAAGAAAATCCAGATTACTGCATCGATAGTGCAAGAGAAAAGCTAGAGCCTTAAACTAGAAAGCGGCATGCATAGTCACAACATATTATCAAACCAACTTAAAAGCTCAAAATAAGAAGTTATGTCAAGGCAAGAAAAAATTGAAAATTTTAGCCTACAAGGTAAACGAAAAAAATAAAAGTCACAATTCAGGAAAGTGATGTTTGCTGGAGCACGCTCTTGATAACCTTTGATCATTATTGCACCATGTAATTCACTAGCAAAAGAGTGCCGAATTAATAGATTGGCATAGGAGCTCGCAAAACCAACATCCTTTCTTCTCCCCCAATTTGAAGCAAAAGAATAGAACTGACAAAAATATGAACTAAATAATAACTTATTCATCAAAAATATCAATTGGTTCACATCATATAAACTACGGTTAAAAGACTAAACACCCAAACAAAATTCAATACATCATATTTGGAGGGGAAAAAACTCTCAATGTATCGAATGGACAACAAAACACTAAAAATAGCCAATAAAAAAACAGCGAAAAAAAAACGGGGTTAAAATGACATACGAGCAACATAGATGTAGATAACAACATTCCCTTTAAATCATCATCAACCAATCAACATTTCCTTAGGGTCCGGTTGATTAGAAAGAAAATTATGCAGGAAAGTGAAATAGAGAGGAAGTGAAGTGAAAGAAAAGAAAGCGAAGACAAATTCTATTTTCTTCTACGCGTTCGAGTACAACGAAATTTTTAGTAAGAATTTTATTAGAAAATATTTATACTCCACCATCAACACTCAATATGAACCATGATTGAAAAGGAAAATATGAGCACAATGGAACGTGTCAGAAGAGATTGACAACTTTAACTAGAAACTACAATTTCCTTGTTGTTTTCGTAAAAGAAAATTCACTTTCTAACCCATTCTATTGTTTCATCCCAATCGAACACCGGAAAAGTGTGATTCTTTGTCTTTTCTTACGTTTTCTATCATGTACACTCTAATCAAACGGATCCTAAGGCAACCATCACCAAATTGACCATTGCTATGATACTAACATTATAGTTGATCAGATATACATGCATGTTCATTTCAAAGCAACAAAGGCAAACAGAAAACAACCCCAAATAATGCTTCAATTTCAGAGAACAAATCGAAATTTCAAACTCATAAAAAAAAACAAAAAAAAAAACTAGAGATCGAAAATGCCTTTCAATTTTACCGATCGGCGAGCGAAACGCGTGGCGAACGAAATCTTGGACGATTTTTTAGAAATCGGAGAGAGTGGATGAAATTAGGGTTTGCAGTCGAAGTGAGAGTGGGTTAGTTCTTCAGCATTTATGTGGTTCGTGTGTATACGGGGAAAACTGTATCTGTGAGAAAAAGCGAAAAGGAGTAGTAGCTCATAGACCGCTTTCCATCACTCTCTCTCTATACGACAGCAATGGAGAGGGAGGGAGAGAGAGAGAGAGAGAGGGGGGGGAGGGGTAGGCGAAGGACACAAAAATCCAAAAGTACGGTTTGCCGCGGGGTGCCGCCAAAGCGAGCTGTGTACGTTGTTGAAATACGAAAATGTCCCTAGTTGGTCTAGTGGATGGAATGGAACTGTGGACGGGTTAGGGTTTTTATTTTTATTTTTATAACAATGTTACGCACACAATACCAAACGCAGCCTTTTATATATATGTGGGGCCGATACGCAGTATTATGTTTGATAGGAGTATAATACTGTGCTGAAAAACGCAGCCTGCGTTTGATATTGTATTTGAATTATTATGTGAGTAACATTTTTATTTTTTTTCTTCATATATATTATACGTATGTATATGTCGGTCGGGTTGGGTAAGAAAATTATTATGTACCCGATACCTGATAGACGACGATTTTTTTCCTAGAATTTGGACCCGACCCCGACCGTGACAACGGATCGAAACCGTGTGTTACCTCCATTTTTCGGTCAGGTAAGGTAAAAGGAAGGGCTAATTTTTACAAATATCAATGCACTTTTTGCACATTAAACATTGTTGCCTATTAGCCTTTGCTTGGAATTTTCCTTTAAAAAAAATCAGGAAAAAAGAATTTCAATTTTTGAGACATATCCAAGGAAATGAGGAATACTCGATTTTACTTCTGTTGGTCCGTGAGGACCGTGAGGGGTAATAGTGTGAATACACTAAAATGTTGAGGGGGCAAGTGAGAAGTTAGAATTAAAACCATGGGCCGGGTCGAAAAGGATGGGATTACCGATTACGTAGTCAAGAAGATTTCCTTTTCTAATGGGTCCCAAAGCTGTGTGCTAATTATGCCTGAAAGGGCGGGAAATCCGCAATCGATGACCATTAGAATGACACGTGTTAGTGGATTAGCTCTCAATAAATCTCAGCTGTACACTTGTCTTTTATCTAGAACACCAGTCAAGGTCGTTGCTTTATTACGGTAGGTGAGAGGTATTACTTGGACGTCTCTCTTTTTTTTAGGGAAATAAAAAAAATAAAAAAGAAGAAGACGTCCAAGGGCTGTAAACGAGTCGAACTGAGTTTTGTCGAGCTCGAGCTCGTCTCGTTTACTAAACAAGTAAAAAACTTGAGCTCAAGCTCGGCTTGAGCCGAACTTAGTCATTTATTAAACGAACCTCTTTTATTATTAGAGCTAAGTCTCTCTTAACGAGCCAAGTGGAGCCAAACTTTTGTAAAAAACTCGCCGAAAACTCGAGCCGAGTTTTATTGAGCCAAGCCGAGCTCTGGAGTTACTCGGTTCGTTTACATCCCTATAGTTCTACGAACCAATCTCATCATCCACTTGTCAAAGTACAACTTTGTATGGATTGGTGCCAAAAGAATTAATAGAAGTTTCGAAACTAAATTCTTAGGCCATCCACAGTGATATAATCAAAAAATGATAATCAAAAATTGGCACATCAGTTTTTAATTATTCACTTAAGAGGTTATTAAGCTTAACAATGTTGAGTTTCACAATGATCACTTTTAGTCTATAACCAAAATAAGGGTCCACTACAATTTCACTCTCTCTCTCCCCCCTCTGTTTTCTGCCATTCACTTTTCTCAATTTATGTTTTTTTTGGGTAAAAATATATCAATTCCCTATCTTAATTTTAGGCAAAAATCGGTGACTTTCTTTCTTCTTATTATGATTTTTTTTTTGGGGTGAAAATAAAAATAGGAAAGAAGAGTAAAATACCTTCATTCGGCGACAATGGGTTGAATTGTAGATAATCAAGAGATATGAGTTTAACTTTTTGAGGGAAATAAAGAGAAATAGTTTGTGGGTGAAGTAAAGAAGAAAATAAGAAAATACCAGTTGAAACACGCGTGTACACAAATTTTGGAACTAGTTAATTTATGTGGTGTGGGGTCCACAAATTTTGGAACCTAAAATTTGATTATTTCTAAAAATGTTGCTACGTTTGATTATACCATTGTAAGCCATCTTTTACACTAACATTGTTAACTTTAAAAACGATTAACTTTAGATTATACAACTGTGGATGGCTTTAAGAGGATATAAATCCCGTAAAATTATTCTTCAATGTTGTTTATTCACTAAAATTATTCTTCAATGTTGTTTATTCACTTTTGATCGTACTAATAGAATTGTCCTCCTAGTAACCGTATAGTAAAAGTTGGGTAAAGTTATATTCCAAACACTCATGTGTACATAGGCTGTATATGAATTGAGCAACTCGCGAGTTCGGCTCGGTAAGGGCTCGGTTCAAAGGTTAAATGAGCGAATTCGAGCTCGATTTTGTGGCTCGTTTGATAAACGAGCCGAGCTCGAACCTAGCAAGGCTTGACTCGAAATATATAGGGTCAGCTCTGCTCTGCTCGGCTCAATATATATATATATATATATATATATATATATTAACTTTTAGCCTTTAGGGTTTGGCTAGGCTCTGTTGACGAATTCGAGCCGAGCTAGCTCGTTTATTCCAAACCGAATACTAACGAACCGAGCTCGAGCTTTGTATATATTTGTCGAGCCAAACTCGAGCCGAGTTTTTCCAGCTCGATTCACACGAATTCTGATCGAGCCGAGCTCAAATATGCCAATATTCGGTTCAGTTCGGTTCGTTTACACCCCTATGTGTACATTACATTTTAACATGAAATTCACGTGGATAACGACTAAAAGGGACATGTAAATTGTAAAAAATAGAGTGTAAGAATTATTTCCCGACATAAAAGAGAAAACATGGGTGAGAATAAAGGATCTCACGCCCATCTCCTTGTTATGGGAATCAGGTTTACAAGGGTATGGTCCAAACCAACATCACCAGGACGTTGATTACAATTGCCTGTGACATCTCCACCTTCAAATCTTTTTCCTGAAGAGAAATAATTGAATTGACAAACCAGCTAGCAGTAAAACCACAATGCACCTACCAAAAGGGGCAGTGTTCGTTTACTAGCCCACACATATCCGAACCGCGCATTTAACTTTTCCACCAAACTGAGAAAAACATGCTCAGGAATGGATGGAGTTTTCAGATTTCCACAGAAAGGCTTTCCAATTCCCCACGTTTACGTCCGATCAGAGCAGGCATTTACCGAGGAAAAGAAAAATGACGACAAAAATCCGCAAGAGTCCTAAATTACTGACATGATCACCCCTCGTGACCTTCAACTGCTTTCATGAGCAATAGCAACAACAATCAGGATATCCAGTGTTCCGATAACTCTGATTCCTAATAACAAGGGAAGGCAAATACAGAACAAGCAATATGAAAATTCAAGCCTCTCTCTACCCTGCTGCCACAGTGGACATCATCAACATCTGGAACAAATGCATCTAAAGACCTTCAAAGCATCTGATGTGGTCTTCAAATGTCTCCCCATGTCGGATCTTGGCCACTGATCCACCATCTTCGACCTAAAACGACAAGTCGCAATTTAATACTTTATTGAGGACATCACAAATTATGAGCCTTTGAGGCATGTCATGGCATAGCATGCATGTTCATCGGCAGGAAAGAACCAAGTTCATGAGGGAAACACGGTCAAACTTTTGATTCAATTACGAGTTACATCCTCCTATAATGAAGTCATCCACCTACCTGAAAGTTAGGCTGGTCCTTTTAGGGTTTCCCTTGGGTTACATCCACTGGGTGTGAATGCATATACATCCATCCAATGTCTTGTTTATAAAAATGGAGATAAAGTGGATGGGTTTGTGACCCAAACCATGGATTATTTCAGTTCAAAGTTGAAACTCTAGAAGGAACACAACACAAAAACAAAGTTCCCAAGTAGAAAGCAAGGGTTTCTGCTTCATCATATGAGTTCTACTGAATAAACTGTAGCCACATTTGAAACAAAAAAGACAGTCGGTGAACAAGAGAATCGGAACAACATACCCAGTATTCTGGTGGGCGCATCTTGAGATTGTAAGTTGAGGCCATGCTCATGCAATAAGCACCTGCATCATGAACTACCAGGCCAGCTCCCTGAATGATCGATTTCTTCTCAGTAAACAAAACATAAATTTATATCTCAAACAATTTCCACGTTAACTGATTCCCACATTACCCTGTTTGGAGTTGGAAGCTCCCTATCCTTTCCCAAGAAATCTGCTGACTCACAGACCGGGCCCACCACATCAAAAGTAGAAATCTCAGCATCAGGCGGTGAAGGAGAAACCAGCTCTATATGCTGCACTCAAGCAAGAATAACAAGCAATTAGCGAAGAAGCAAGAGACATTGTTACAGAGATTGTGGTGTAGCATCGGATTAATAAAAAGGTAACATGACAAATCAAAATCACTGAAGCCCCACCACGAGCCTTTTGTCTTTCTCTTTCTTCTGTAGGAATGATAACCAGTGAACTCAAACGTGGGACATTAAGGTAAAAAATCTCTGGGGCTCACAGATTGCTGCATATCAGTAAACCTTAGAAATTCAGTTTCCTAAATTTTACTTTAGAGTAGTACACCTAAAGGTTAACATCTAGCAGAGATATCAGGCATACGAATTTATGAAATGTCATCTCAAATAAAAACAAACTGCATTTCAATACGGAAAGCCTTCATCATCGATGTCAACAAGAACATCACTGAAAGTGCAATAAAAAGGGTCTCGAAGCACATGGAAATACAATGGCAGACAAACTGACATGTTTGATTACTATTCAGTTCTTGCACTAAAAACAGAAGAAAAATCTTCAGATACCTTTCTACTTGTTATTATAACTGGCTTTAACAAAGGCCTTTATGTGACTATTTCAGATCCAGTGTTATCAATGCTTCAGGTATTATTCCTCTTTCAACAAAAGTCTCATTGACCACCTACCATGGTCAGTGGACACGCTCCTTCCCCTCTTCTTTAAAACCTACTTTTGAGCCTAATCCCACTGCTGTAGACAAAGAATTATGGACAGTTTCTTCTACTTTATCAGATGCAGCTGCATGGGATGCTATTATATCCCATGGTTGTATCGTACATTGGCATAAGCTTGTTTGGTTTCCTAAATGTATACCTCTACACAGCTTTATTTTGTCGATGGCCAATCAAAAAGAAATTAGAACTAAAGATAAGCTCAGCCACTGGGGAGTTAACCATCCTCATCAACTATTTGTTCTCTTTGCGGCTTTGCCAGTAGGAGGCAAAGTCTGGCAGATGCTGGCCAGACACTATATCTCATATTTTCTCCAAGTGCTCCCATTCCAAGAACATATGGAAGCAAGTCTGCCATTTGAGTGGTGTTTCTAAACAACACCACTGTTGGGATGCTGAAATAGCATGGCTCATTGGCAAATTCAATAGTAAATCTAATAGTAGCATTGTCAGGAAGCTTGCTTGGGCTGGTATGGTTTATTATACCAGGCAAGAGCGGAACTGCGAAGTTTTTCAAGGCATTCAAAGGCCTTTTTCCACTGTTTTAGACAAGATTTGTTTTGATGTTCATGTTAGAAGTTCTCAATTTAGGTCTGTCAAGGAAATGCCCCTTAACTCCATGATTTATAGCCTTTTGAAAATTCCCCATAAGTTTTTTTTTCTAACCTAGCTGAATTCTGTTGTTGGAAGGTATGCCTTCATTGTCCCCTGTAAGATTGTTTTCTTTTAATGAATCTCTCATGTACCAAAAAAAAAAACCCTTCAGACACGATTATTATGAGAGAGAGAGAGAGAGAGAGAGAGAAATGCAGGAGATGACCATCTTGCATTAAAATGAGCATCTGTGGAAATTGCAGCAGATTATAACTTACTTGATAAGCACCATAAAGACTCGGACGGATAAGCTCTGACATGCTGCCATCGACGACAATAAAATTTTTTGTCCCATTAGTTTTTACCCCAGTTACACGATTAACCAGGCAACAAGTATTTGCGATTAGTGATCTCCCTGGTTCAATGATGAGATTAAGATTTCGTGACAAGACCAGCTCCCGTACCTAAAACCACCACCCATGAAGAAAATTTGATAAAGAATTCAGATAGTCCAAAACAGTGGGCAGAATTGAAGACAATGAAAGAGAATTCTTTCTCATTATTAGTCTGGAGTCTCTGGACTCCGGAACTAAAGAGGCCCTAAGTGCCTAGCGAAACAAATGGTACTTACCGTGTCAATTAGATCTCTGGGAGTTGGAAGGACAGCACCAGTATGATAATAGTCGATCCCCAGCCCGCCTCCAATGTTTAAGTAGTCGATTTCAAAGCCTTGGTCCCGAATTTGATCAATGTAGTTCACCATAAGGACAGCAGCGTCCCTAAAAATGTCAACCTGAAAATCACAATGAGATTCAGGCTTCCAGCACACAGCGACGCATTTTATGCATCATGAGACGATCATAAAAGGCAGATAAACAACAGAAGACTAGGGATCAATGTTAGCACAAATATTAATGACAACGAGGAAAAAGAAAATAGCAAGAAAGATACATAAACAGCAAAGTAGAAATTGACTGAGGACAGCTATAATGACCCAAGGAAATGAAGAAAAATATGTGAAATGTGAATACAAGAAAAGCAACCAGCAAATGTAACCGAAAAGAAACTAGTAGTGGCAGACATGAAGGGTAAACCAAGTACTAGAATGATATCAATGAACAAACACTGTAGCTGTTGATTAATTCCATTTTTCAACATCGGATTATGTACACAAATCCGGATTCCCGAGCATCAGCGATTCAGCATTACAAGGCACATCCATAAATCAACAATAAATACAAAATTCACAAGCATTATACATTCTTAAGCAGCATACCTAAAACATTACTCAAGCATTGTCTTGATATTTGTTGACTCAAATATGCAACAGATCTGGGCGATATCGAGTATGGTAACACCAATACAGTAAAAATATAAAAATGTGGGGTAGGAGTTATGGCCTCAGGGAAAAGGAGATACGAAAATGATAAGATATTGTAAGGTCAAAGTCAGTAGGGATGGGCCAACCCAATAAAGTTCCCTTGTTTCAGCCATAAAAATGTAATAGGAAATTTCTTTGCTATCATTGCAAATGGAGACATAACACATTCAAGTACCATCAGCATAATCAGACAGATAGCTGATATGAATAACCCAACAGAAAAGCACAAAGTAATTTTTATTGACATTAGGGCATTATTCACGTACAATGCTGTTTAATGTTTTTTGAAAGTTTTGCCTCCAACGATCCACCCATTTGATTAAGGACCAAAAGATTAAAATTCCCTTAGCACATAGTACATAAAAGATTGGACAATTGGGAGGGCGTTGCCTTCTACGCCTAAAAGCTTGCCACACTCTCACCCTCTAAGAGTAAACGTGCAACATCGATGGCCTAACGAAGCAAGCTAATATTGTAAGTAAATGATATGGAGAAAATGCGGCCAGCAACTAAATAAAACTATGTGCGTATCATGTGCATAACTGGGAGCCACAAATAAATGTCAAAAGCTATACTACAGGGAAAAACTATCGAATCTTAACGTCTAAGGCAAGTAGAACATCCAACACGTATATCAAAAAGCAGGAGGAAGCACGATGTTGATAGAGTACCTTGGTGATGGTCGAACCAAGATGGCAATGGGCCCCCACAAGCTTCAGCTCATTAGGTTGTGCCTTCACAGCATCTAGAAACCATTGAAGCTTCTCATTTCTAATGCCAAATTTGGAGTTCTTATTACCAGTGGCAACATAAGCATGGACCTAAAGAATGAACACAACAGTTTTTGAGAGCCAAATTGACAATCGTACATCATTGCTATTGTATCCGGAAAAGAACGTAACATTAAGCAAAAGAAGCTGCCAAAATCTGCGGTAGGCATTTATAAAATACTCCTCATCATTGGTGATTGCTTGATCCCTATGCTTCTGTAGCTGAATATACACAAACCAACGGCCCGATGCATTTCCTGGAGTCTCTTTGAGTTGACTAAATTCCTTCAAGGTCATGGTGAAGTTGATTACATCTACAGTTGGCTCTTACCAAACCGAATACAGAAAAAAAAAAGTGCCATAATTATTGCCTCCCAAAATGCCCTCACCTTCAGCATTCACTACTATTCAGTTTTAAGTTGTTAATCCATGAAGAGACAATACTTGGTCATGTATGTTAACTCATGCATGTCATGAACTAACTATCTGGGAACCAGCTAAGTTTCCCTACATTGCTAACTTAAATTATAGCACTACCAAGTCAAGTACTTCAAATCACATCTAGGTAGCCACATTACCTGAGGATCCACATCAGGATTAATCCGAAGCAATACATTAACCTTCTTCCCAGCAATCCTTGCAGCAGATACAATATTGTCCAAATCAAATTCACTATCAATATTGACGAAAACACCTTCCTGAGCAGCTAGTACCAGATCCTCTAACAGCTTTCCATTGCCATTAAAGATACACCTGTTATTAAGGAGTAAGTCAAATAAGCTACACTAACAGGAGTTTTAACAGTCACAGCCACAATCAACCTTAACCCAAAAATGAAATTGCATGCAAGAAATAAAAAACTTCATGTTTACAAGTGTAGATTATAAAGTTAACTTAGTTCTCTAAATTAACATGAAAAATAAACTACTACCTTCTTGTTTCACGGAGAAATCAAATCATGAAAATCGTGCAAAAGCACCTACATCCTTTCATCTTTTCTAGTAAAAACGTCTCAGTTTGACACTCTATTGATCATTGAATGCTGAAATCAAGCATACCTCCACACGACCATTTCCAAACTTCACCAAAAACAATGGCTTTAAGGATCTACACGACTACACGGTACATTTACATTTACCACGATACCATCATTGCCTACCAAAAAAGGACCTGATGAAAGTCTAACTTAACATTGTCCAACAAATATAAAACACATTACGACTTATATTCGAAAATAAACTACCAATCAACAGCCATTTGGCAAAAAGCCTGGATCTTTTCCTTCTATTATGACGGTTCCAACAAGGAGAAAGCAGTTTAAGCTCCGAGGTTGAGTCTTAGGCCATTGCAAGTGTTCATAAAACAACTATACTGAAGTCCCAGACATGAACTACCAAACAAAAAGTGCTTCCCAGTCAATTGGGTGGGCTACACAAATCTCTCTCTCTCTCTCTCTCTCTCTCTCTCTCTTCTTTTTTCACCATTCTACCATTTCAAAGGGCTACATGCTCAATAAATCTAGTGCCAAAAATATAGCCAACAGAGGTAATTTCAGTTTAGCATTTTATGTTCTCTATATAACTCATAAAAACAAGATTTGTAACTCCCAATACAAGACATTTAAGAAACATAATAATAATTCAACTGAATTACGAAATAGAAACATGCATTGTCTTGTACCTTTTGGGATCGAACCCAGCCTTTAGCGCCAATCTAAGCTCATTGCCACTCACCAAAACTGCCCCACATCCCAACACCCTCAAATGCTCCAAAATCTTGAGATTATTGTTGGCTTTAATTGCATACCCAATAATCGAATTCAAACCCCCCAAAGCCTCCCTATAAGCCTCAAAGTTTCTATTGATTTGGGGCTTACTGTAAAGATAAAATGGCCTCCTCTCCACTATATCCATGACATCCTGCACCCTAACACCCTCACAGTACAAATACCCATCATCTGATTTGGTGAAACAGTGCTTAAAGTTCTGGGTTTTTGGCTCAGAGGCTGTTGTTTCTGCAGGGTTTCGGGACAGGACTGCCCTTAGGTTCAGTGTCCTTGAGTTATGTTTGAGGGGGAGGTTGGGGTTGGCTGTTGTTTCTGCAGGGTTTCGGGACAGGACTGCCCTTAAGTTCAGTGCCCTTGAGGTATGTTTGAAGGGGAGATTGGGGTTTAGGACATAGGGGTTTGGGGTTGGCTTTGATGGGCAATTTAGGAATTTGGGAAAAGAAGGGGATTGAGAGAGAATGTCAGAGGCCGCCATTGATGGAGCAGATAGGAGCTTGATTTTCCGACACAGTAGATCAAAGGGGTTTTAGGTTTTGAAGTCTTTGGTGGGTCTTGAAGCAAAAGAAGACTAGACTTGCTTCGGGTTTTTTGGACTCTCAAAGGGAGAAACCTTTTGGTATCCGGGGATATCAAGCCCTTGGTATCCCTCCGGTCCATTTCCCATTTTTCGATAACATGTTGATAATCGGCTCCGTTCATTTTGTAAAGTTCGGCGAGAACTATAATCATACCAAAAATCGTATTCATCAGACTTTAATACGTACATAATCGGCACATGTGAAAATTGAAGAAACTCAAGATTGGATCCAAAAACACACTGAATCGACACCCAATTTTGGTTTTTTTTTTTTCATTTTCACGTGTGCAGATCATGTATCAAATAAAATCTAATGAACACGATTTCTGGTATGATTATAGTTCTCGCCAAACCCTACAAAATGAACGGAGCCGATTATCCACATGTGATCAGAAAATGGTCAGAAAATAGGAAATGAACCGGAGGGCATACCAAAAAGTTTCTCCCTTTGAGGGTCCAAAAAATCCGAACCCACCAAAGACTTCAAAACCTAAAACCCCTTTGATCTACTGTCTCTGAAAATCAAGCTCCTATCTGCTCCATCAATGGCAGCCTCCGACATTCTCTCTCAATCTCCTTCTTTTCCCAAATTCCTAAATTGCCCATCAAAGCCAACCCCAAACCCCTATGTCCTAAACCCCAATCTCCCCTTCAAACATACCTCAAGGGCACTGAACTTAAGGGCAGTCCTGTCCCGAAACTCTGCAGAAACAACAGCCAACCCCAACCTCCCCCTCAAACATAACTCAAGGACACTGAACCTAAGGGCAGTCCTGTCCCGAAACCCGGCAGAAACAACAGCCTCTGAGGCGAAAAACCCAGAACTTTTAAGCACTGTCACCAAATCAGATGATGGGTATTTGTACTGTGAGGGTGTTATAAAAAGTTCTTTTTTTCCAAACGAAGGAAATTTTAAGTCAAAAATCATATGTTTACGTAGATAATTTTCCTATCAATATGGATCTTGTTTGATAGACGGTGTAAAAAAAATTAAAAAATTATTTTTCGTTTTCATTATATTTGAATTTAAAAATTGAAGAAAAAGAAATTTAAAAAAAAGAAGGAAACCGAAACGCCCTCTTTATCTTTACCGTACGTGTAAAGTGGGCTCAAAAAGTCCTGAAGAGGAATTATGAAATCTTTCATTCTTAGATTCAACTGATTACATCAGAGAGTATTTATACAACTATTCCTAACTGCGTACAACAACAGAAGCTAACTAATACATCTGACACACTTAGCACTACTAACCACCTTAACTAATTAACAGAGGAAGTGGTTGATTGTAAGTGAGGTGCACGAGACATCTGCTGCACCTGCTGTTGCTGAGAGTGATTCGGAGCACTCTTATTATTACTCTTTATCATCCCCCGCAAACGAATGGGAGATGAAATCACCAAGAGTTTGCCTTTAAGAAACTGAAACCGAGAGATGGACAACGCTTTAGTAAACACATCAGCTAACTGGTCTGAAGTGGGCACATAATGCAGAACAAGAGCTTTGGCTGCAACCCGGTCGCGAACATAATGACAGTCCACCTCTATGTGCTTAGATCGAGCGTGGAAAATAGGATTGGTAGCAAGAGCCAAAGCTGAAGTGTTGTCACACCATAAGACTGGAGTAGTGGGAACAGAAATATGCAACTCATGGAGCAACAATTGAAGCCAGCTCAATTCGGCGGCGGTATGTGCCAAGGATAGATACTCGGCTTCGGTGGAGGATCGAGGAACTGTGGTTTGTTTCTTAGCTGACCAAGAAATAAGGTTGTCCCCAAGAAAAACACAATAACCAGATGTGGATTTCCTATCATGGCAGTCTCCAGCCCAGTCAGAGTCAGAAAAGGCCTGAAGAAGAAAAGAAGAGGGCTGAAAAATGAGACCATGATCAAGGGTTCCTCTGAGATAGCGAAGTAACCGTTTAACCGTAGCAAAGTCACCAACAGAGGGAGCATGCATGTGCTGACAAAACCAAATCAGGCCTGGTAACGGTAAGATATTGCAAAGCACCAACAATGCTTCGATACAGAGCGGGATAAGCAAAAGGAGCAGACCGAAACGAACTGAAGTATAAATTTTGACTAAAAATCAAAATCGAACCGAACCAATATAGAAAACCGACAGTTCTGTTTCCCGATTAAAAATCATCATCAACCCTAAAAATTTCCATCACGTAAATGATCATACAATTCAATAGAAATCGGCTTTTGTGCAATCTCATTTGGGAGTCTTGGGATTGTCCGGAGCAGTTTGCGTATGCCTACCCTCAATTGTTCGAGAGGAAAGTCTAAGTCACATCGCATTTTGACACCACTTTTTATATACTCCATAAATACAAGTGTGGTGGACTCAACACAAATACATTTTGACATAGCATTTTCACAGATTGTGTGAGCTTGTGTGTGGCAAAACTAGAGTAGATTCACAGTGGAATGAGGCTGTGAAGGAGTGATACTCTGTTTGAGGGTGAGAGAATCAGAGAGTCGAGTTGAGTTCGGAGCTCCGGTGTTGGACGCTCCTCTTCCGGTGAGAGTTTTGTATTATTATTTTTGGTTTGTAAAATAGTGGAAATTTTCTCTCGGAATTTCTCTTGTGTTTGATTCGTACGTGTGTAACAGTGTGGTGGTCCACACAAGTGTTTGTGCGGAGCCCTACCACATTTTTGTCTATAAAGTATAAAATGTCGTGTCCATAGCATTGCTGTTTGGGACCGAGATCACTTGTCCGACTCTCTCTCGGCCGTTGATTTGCGAAATCAATGACCGAGAGAGGTGGGACAGCCCCTGTCCGGATTGGGGTCGGACAGGGGATTTGGCTCCTGCTGTTTGAGAGCTGGTAATAATATAGACTTATCAAATAAGACAAAAAAAGTGCTTTTTGGATAGAGAATACTCTGTACATTGTAGAGTCCTGTCCGGTTGATTGGTGAGTTTGATTTCTATACAATTGACCAAAATTCGATTCTTGGGTCAAGTTACAAGAAAGTTATTTTCTTTTCAATTATTTATCAAAAAAAAAAGTTGTTTCTTGTGAATATCGTAGTCCCGACAGTGGATGACGTGTCTTTGGATGGATAAGAAATGAGATTAGTTGAAGTGTTCCTTGAACGTGGTAAAAAAAGAAGAAGGGAGAATACACGGTGGGAAATAAAATTTGGCGGGAAAATGAATTAATGAGACGTTGGAAAGTGGTTGGAAATTAGGAGGGAATCGGTTGAGGTTGCTTGCTGTCTCACTCTGAGATAGTCTTTTTTTTTTTATGGAGGCTTCGTGAACAACTTGTTCGCAGAGCGGCGTAATTTCAACCGTTTATTCGCGTAATCAATGGCTAAGATTCGTTTTCAATTATGACCGATCACAAAT
This sequence comes from Rhododendron molle, assembly GCA_025413875.1. Classification (NCBI taxonomy): domain Eukaryota; kingdom Viridiplantae; phylum Streptophyta; class Magnoliopsida; order Ericales; family Ericaceae; genus Rhododendron; species Rhododendron molle. The sequence goes on from CM046398.1 coordinate 52,485,150, forward strand.
CACAATTAACTCTTCCTCAGAAAAATTTCATTAACATTTTAAACGTCCAAAACATATTTTGGACGGTCACAATTGAGTGTGCTGTAAAGAAGATTTTCTCTCACTCTACCTACAACTTTGAACGGACTGCCTTGCACTTCGCAAATCTCTCTCTCTCTCTCTCTCTCTCTCTCTCTCATTTTCTGTGCATATATTTTCTGAATCTTTCTAAATTTGGATTGGTGAGTTGGTGGAGTCGTTTTCGGCCTATCGGTGTATCCAGGCAGAGATTTATGGGGGGCCGACGATTTAGAGGACGATTCGGACATACAAATCTCTCTCTCTCTCCCCTTTCTCTCTCATTCTTTCGCCTACTCTCACATTCTTCTCTGGTAATTTCTCTTCCCAATCCTCCTCTTTTCTCATTCTCTATCGGTCTCGGTTGATTTCAGGGGGAAAAATAACGTATTCTCATCAATTCATGTACAACATTCCTATCAGCATTTTACAAATTCGCTGATTGAATTGTGTTTGGCAAAAGTACGAATTCGTTTCCAGCTTGTAAACATGTTTTTGAAACACGTTTTCAGGTTGTGTAATGTTTGATATTTAGTGTGTACGTTTTCAGAATTCTATGCATTCTTACATGATTATGTCGTAGACTCGTATCAATGGATAGGACAACTGGATGTTGCTGTAAAGGATAATAGATTTATAGGGATCATTTGTAGATATAATCGATTATATGGCCCGTGACACTGGGAAATGGTAAAAAGTTGATCTCAAATGATTGAGATATGCGGATGCAGTTTGGTTTGAGATGTAGAGGGAAATTCTTCGCATGTTTTCATTACAACGATGCTATAGTCTATTGATAACATTTTTTGTGGATAAAAAAAGTTTGGATATTTGTTGTTCTTCCGAGATCAAAACATGAAGGCCTGAACATTTGGATGCTAATGGCATCATATTCTTGACAGATTGCCAAAAAGTTGGGGATCTGTAGTTCCGATACCTACTTATATATTTCTCAAAATTGGGTTGCTTGAATTGTTGTGGTTTGGGTTTCGATGTTAAAGCTATGGCGTAGAAATTATGAATCGTCTGTTTTTTCTTTTCCTGCTTGTTTACGCATTTTGCTAACTAATCCGGTGAAAGTTGCAGGCAATTTTCGGTTTCATGTGAGCAAACTTGCAAACTACAACCATGAGTGACAATATGACTGGGCCTCTTGAGAGACCCATTAAGCCAGGTACATACTGTGGTCAAATTTCTTTCCAATGTAATTGCCTTTTTACAATCAATTCGAGACTATTAATATTATCTATGATTTAGTAGAGTTTTCGGCATACTCTTTGATTAATCTTTTAAATGTGAACTAAAATGCCAGAATTACAATTAAACAGCCTGAATTTCAAGAATTTTTCAATAGATTAATCTGAAGAATATAAATGAACCTAAAGGATCATGCATGGATATTGCTTTGATTATTTTTACTCGATTGTGACGTAAACATCCTTTCATTTAAGAGGTCCTCTTATCATTAAAGAGGTCCTCTCATGGGTGGGAAAACACATAAAGAAGTCTGATGACAGAAACCGGACGTCATGGAAGCATCATTTTAGAAAGGATTTCATTCTCTTATGGAACACAATAAGCGATGAAATATGTGAGAGATGAATTAAACATCAAAATTTATCCTCGGATGCATAATAATGCTGGTAGAAAATCGGAACATGTTGCTACTTTTAGATTGGTTGGTTCATTTGAGCCTCCATGGTTGAGACTGTCTAGATTGATAAAAAGTTATATATCATTAGGATAGTGCATGAAGAAACAGCATCGACAACTAGAAATTGTGATCAGTTTGTTTAATGGCAATTGATTTGTCTACAGGTCTGGAAAAATATGACGTTGAAAACTCTGAGGATGAGAGGAAGACGAGGCTTGGGTCTCTCAAGAAAAAGGCGATTAATGCCTCAACCAAGTTTAGGCATTCTTTCACGAAAAAGGGTAGAAGAAATAGCAAAGTTATGTCTGTTGCATTCGAAGATGAGCATGATGCAGAAGAATTGCAGGCAGTGGATGCTTTCCGTCAAGCTCTTATCCTGGAAGAGTTGCTACCTTCAAAACATGATGATTATCACATGATGCTAAGGTTTGTTCCTTTCCTTGTTCTATAGAGAGTCTAGACGTTGTTTGGAATTGCATATGCAGTAATTTCTGGTGAATAACCATCTTGTGGTAAATTGAGTTTCAAGTGACATTCGGGATAAGCCTTTTGGGTTTACTTGATTTGATCAAGTTGCCAAGTTTGGGACCACCCACTCTTGAAAGAGCTATATGGTAGCCGTGACAGGTGATGGAGGATGGTTTCCTCCCTCTTTTGAGATCTTGTTTACTAAAAGCAAAGAAAGTCAAGCCATAGATTCTTGGTAGTATTGCCACTTGTGGGCCAGGTTCTTTTTCTACATGATTTGATGTTTATAGAGGCAGCGGGTACACTTTGATAAAGGCCATTCCATTTCAAAAATTCCGCTTCATGAATGTTTAGTCTTTCGGTTTAATTGCTTTCTTGTAAGTTTTAAGTATTTTATCTGTTTCTCTAAGTGTACTCTTAATTCGTTTGGCATTTCATTGAGTGTAGCGACTAGCGGGAAGTGTATTTCTTTTCTTTCATATTCTGTTCCTGTTTTAGAACTCCCTGCTCACTTAACTAGCGCGCGGATCACTACTTTAAACACTTTCAGTGCAAAACCTCAAATTCAATGTTGTAGCATTCAATATTGTGGAAATGGTTTCGGATTTCAGAAGGACGACATCTTCCTAGTCCACAGATATTTGCAGTGGACCTATTAAATGAGATGTCAGAAAAGTAACGAGTTATCCTATCAAGAAATGGAAGTAGAATATTCTTTCATGGGCCAACAATAAACTTGGGGATGCTTTGTAAAGAACGAGACTGCTTTATGCGTTTGATCAATTTCATTTTCTCCAACTGATATTGGGACGATTTAGAATTGATATGACTGCCACCTTTTTGTACGGTGATCAGATTTTTGAAGGCCAGGAAATTGGACCTCGACAAAGCAAAGCAAATGTGGGCTGACATGCTCCAGTGGAGAAAGGATTTTGGCGCTGACACTGTTACAGAGGTACTTACCTAAACATTGCAAAAAAATAGGTTCAAAGTGCCTCCAAACGGCTCAGGAACACATGGAAGAAAACTTAAATTACGCTACCACTGTCTTTTATTCGTACATGTTTCTTCTTTTTATAGGATTTTGAGTTCAAGGAGAGAGACGAGGTCCTCGAATACTATCCACAGGGACATCATGGGGTCGATAAGGATGGAAGGCCAATATATATTGAAAGACTCGGCAAAGTTGATCCAAACAAGCTTATGCAAGTCACAACAATCGACCGCTACTTGAATTACCACGTGCAGGAATTTGAGAGAGCCTTCAATGTCAAATTCCCAGCTTGTTCAATTGCAGCCAAGAAGCACATTGATCAGAGCACAACTATTCTGGATGTCCAAGGAGTGGTATGTGGGATTCCTAGCAGATGCCATGACTGAAAAAAACCCACCTAGTTTTCAAAACAACACCCACTTCGGAGTAGAAGAAACTAGCATGCTAAAAGCCTAAATATGTTTCGGTGTGGAGCCACCATAAATATGAAAATGGAAAAGCTCTATTAATAAACTGTTGTTTACTACGCATATTTGTCATATTATAGGATTTTTTCCCAAAAGAAAAGCAACATTCACAGCTCGAATTTTATCTTTTAAAAGGAGAAAAATTGGCATCTCTAATGCCCCGTGATTGATGCCCCAGGGACTAAAACACTTCAGCAAAACGGCAAGGGAGCTTATTCAGCAAATTCAAAAGATCGATGGCGACAATTATCCTGAGGTACCCTCTTGTGATCACCATGGTTATGTTTTAACTTCTCTTTGATTTTTACTTACTCATTTGTAAACTTTGCTCTTTGCAGACCCTTTGCCGTATGTACATTATCAACGCGGGTTCTGGGTTTAGGCTCTTATGGAACACTGTTAAATCATTTCTGGACCCCAAGACCACCACAAAAATTCAAGTAAGCCTTTTTCTTCATTTACGCCAGCGTAGGGTTGATTTTGATAGTCAGCTAACTTCATCAATTCTTTCTTTTTACCAGGTTCTGGGCAACAAATATCAGAGTAAATTGCTTGAAGCAATTGATTCTAGGTAATTGTTTTTCTTCGCTATAGATTGTCATCTTCTAATCGAAATCGTAGGTTTTAAATTGTATGGGAGTCAATGTTAAACTAAGTGAGCTTTCCAAATCACTATATGGGGTAACTAACTGTATGAAGACATGAGACATGGCGGGCCCTGTTCTTGATTCACCTTTCATCTCACAGCAACATTTTATTCCTTGATTTGTATCAGTGAGCTACCAGACTTTCTGGGTGGTACTTGTACTTGTGCAGACAAAGGCGGATGCATGCGTTCTGATAAGGGCCCATGGAATGATCCTGATATATTGAAGGTGCTAACCTCTTTTTTCTTTTGTCTGCACTCCATTCTATCAATGGTGCCAGCGTTTGACTGTTTATTTGTTGAGTTCAGATGGTCCACAATGGCGATGCTAAATGTTCGACAAAGACCTTGATTCAAGCGATCGATGAGAAGACTATTTCTGAGGATGAAAACGCAAATCCTAAGGTATCCTGTCCTAACATGAATACAATTCTGTCAATGTGTTTTACATTGATTTTAACACTTCTTCTTAATTGCCTTGTCAGACATGGTGATTGAAGTTTCCGACTTGGCAAGGCATTTCATTCTGCATGACACATTGTATTATTGACAGACCCTTTTTTTTTTGTACTGTAGAATGTGAAGAAATGTGACTCTCTCGACTCAGAAGCAATTTCGGATGTGCATGATGTGAGATTTTGCTCTCCCAGGCTAAAGAAAGAGTACGCAGCTCATCCACAAGTTTGTGAAGAGGTAAGTTATTCAGGTCCAATTACACAGATCACTTGTAAATGAAGCATTGCAATATCAAAATTAGGCTTTAGGTGTGTGCCCAGATAAACCTATTCAGATTGGTATGTGGCATCTAATAACCCTAATTAACAACAGCTGAATTTGCGTGATTCACCCAAGGTCATCATCCATTAATGCTTCTATTGATTTCCCAATCTGGTGAATTTTTGTTGTGTTTGTTTACCAAGCAAAGCACTTCCTTGTCTTTTCTTTTTTTATAGTAGAAAGTGGGCGAAGATATTTATGGTCCAAACTTGTATATGAGCCTAGGCTTTTGGAGGCTCTTGGACAAGGTTCTCTTGATTGATTGCACCGCTGTTTGTGCCTAAGGCGCACCTTGTTTTGTTGTGATCCCTATGTCATGGATTCTTTGTTTTACCTCTCCACGTGCAGGAGAGTATTAGAGCTTGTCCCACATTGTTTTTTTTTTTTTAAAAGTGTCCCACCTTGGTTAATTACAATCTCCATAACTAGTATATGCGGTTAAGCGGCCTCTCCACTCGTTGCCAATTGGTTTTGAGTTGGGTGCCTCAACGGGAACATAGAAAGGTTAAGGAGGACAAGTGTTTGAGGCAATAAGAAAGGACATTTATTGCTTAGCCTTGAAGCACATGCTAAAGCCTAGAGGAAAAATTGAACCTTCTAGCAGACCCAAGTAATTTAACAAAGGCTTGTTTTTTAAGTAAAGCTCTAGAAGTGCTTTCCTGTGCGTGCCTTTGTGTGTGTGAGAGAGAGAGAGAGAGAGAGAGAGAGAGAGAGAGAGAGAGAGAGAGAGAGAGAGAGAGAGAGAGATTTGGTTAAGACAAAAAGTGAGCATGGCAAGAAGAGAGACATATTAGAGGAGCGGGAAAGGTTTCCATGATTTTTCTTGCTAGAGAAGGAGTGACAGATTACGATGTCAAATCCACAGGATTTTACTTCTGGTGCTAAGATTTGGCAACTTCTCAGGTTTTTTCTTTCTTGTTTGGTCTTTGTATCTGCCTATCAAGTTGAGTTGAAATGGTTTCTCTGCAGGTTCTTAAATTTGAACACAATGTGTTTGTTCCAATGGTGGATAAGACTGTGGAGGCTCCCTGGCCCAAAGTACAAACTGACAAATTCGCTTTGTCTAAAGGTACATGCTGTATTCCTTACTAGGCAACAAGATGTTGTGGAAAGAGATGCCGATGCGATGATGCAACAAAAATGCATGATCCACCAACCCATATGTTCCAACTTTAAATTCTTGCAGGAACATTGTTAGGGATACACTCCCATCCAATTTTCCAATTCTTTGTCATTCATTTTCTTAAGTGTTTGGAACGAACCACTGATGTAGATCTCATTTAAAACCTTGCCTACGATATAAGTTATTGTTTGGTTACTCATAAAGATTTCATTCAGTCCAACTCTCCACACTTCATCGCAGGTGTCACTTGAGTTTAAGAGTTTTGAATTGGTTACTCTTTGGGGAATTTCTGTATGCGTACGGTGTATCATGTTTGTATATGCCATGCTTATCAGGTATATCTTTGTTTGTTTTTCCTCTTTTGAAGGCACATACGGTTTCCCGGAGCATGATGCTTGCAAGCCGTCTCAAGGAGTGAGCAATCAGATTTTCACAGGGGCCATGACCTTCGTAATGGGGATTGTCACTCTGGTCCGCTTGGCTCGCAACATGCCAAGAAAGCTTACCGACGCCACCCTCTACTCTAGTGCCATGTTTGGCGTTGATCCTATGATGAAACCCCATAAATTGCCAGCCCCCACTGTCACTGTCTCCACCACCGAATATTTGTCCATGACGAAGCGCATGGGTGAACTGGAGGAGAAGTTGACTCTTCTCAGCAACAAACCTGCAGTGATGCCACCTGAGAAAGAGGAAATGCTAAATGCTGCTTTAAGCCGTGTTGATGTCTTGGAGCAAGAGCTTTCATCAACCAAGAAGGTACACATATTTTTCTTTTTTGGCGGTTTTCGGGTGGTTTGAAACTTTGAATTGGAAGTAGCAGTCGAAATCGGGTAATTGTTGGAAATGCTTCGATAGTTATCAAATAAACATGGATAGTCTTTAACTGCAAATATGCCTACTAGTAAGTAGAAGATTGAAATAAACCAATACTCAGTACGATGGACTGTCCGGAGGGAAAAATGATTAACATTAAAAGTTTATCTTTGCAGCTAGCATCTGAAATGCAAGGCTGAAACGGGAATTCTCTCGATTCAATCTAGATAAAAATGTGACTATTGAATTCCTAATTTAGAACCTTAGGTCCATGAATTGTATAGTGTTTGGATCTACTTCCAGTAATTGGCCTTATGACAACAAAATGCTTGAGTTTCACTCGTGGATGGCAGATTCCATTTTACACCGATTATGTTTCTTATGCAGGTTCTTGAGGATGCCCTAATCCGACAGGGAGAGCTCCTAGCATACGTTGAGAAGAAGAAGAAAAAGAGATTTTTTGGTTTCTGATCGCAGAACCTATTCAACTAACCCACTCTGTATTGAAGACTCTGTAAAGGTTAGCAGCGTATCACGAATACGTTACACTGAAGCTGGTGGCGAGAGTATTTTCAGCCCCCTGTACCTCGTATAGTTCATCTTGTTTGCTTTGGTTAAGACTCAAGTCGAAATTGTTGTATGGTAATACACACTTTGACATTCTTTTAACACTAGGTTTAACACAGTAACTAGAACGGTTGTAATCAAAACTTCCACTCCTGAGATACTCTTTGCAGTTCTGATCTTTGCAGTTCTGATAAAAGCAGCTGGAGAGGGACACGCAAAATTTCGGAAGTTTCAAATTCCAGGCTTTACACTGTTCCTCCAACATTTTGGACTGAAATTAACTAACTGATGAGAGAGAGAGAGAGAGAGAGAGAGAGAGAGAGAGAGAGGTCTCCCTCTGTTAAAGAAAGGAAATCTCCCGGCAACTAAAGTTTGTCAAGCAATGCCGTTGGATCGATCAGCCCGAGGAAAGGAAAATTTGCACCCAAGAAAAAGGTTTGAAAAGCAACGTAGTCACACTCTCATTCATCCAAGCATTTCAGGACAGGCTTCGTTCAAACAAGAGAAACCACAAACATACAAGCACAAATACAAAGCAGTATCTCCACACAATCAACACAGAAGTACTGTATCTCAGTAGAAAGCCATATCGCTTAACGTGGCACACTCTCTCCAAGGTTAATGTTGGTGGGTGGGTTAACAAGTACAAACAGACACCTTTCCAACAGCCAAACATGTCTTCAGGCCGCATACCCTCTCTCTCCTTCACATCATCTTTTACCAGCAAAACTTCTTTTTCTGCAATATCAGCCACGAAATAAGCTAAGATTAGTGCGTAAAGGGAGAATGAATCTAGATCATTCAGAATGCTTGTCTTGCGCTACCATATATATATGACACGAAGATGATTAACTCACCCGAAACTCAGCTGCTTCTTGACTGTCTATGTAAGCAAGCAGTTCCTCCTGCCTCATCAGAGCCTCGTGCAGAGCCTGCACAAGAAAAAAATCAAGTTATCGACTCTCTATTCGAAGATTTAGGAAATAAGATGCTTCTGTTCTTGTGCACATCTATGGACCCAATCCCGTGCATTGACATGTAACACATAGTGGTCCATGTGCATACATGCATTCATGATACACCATTAAAAGGGCAAGCAGGTTTACGTAGATATCAAGAATGAAACAGATTACATTGAGGTCAAACTATAAGTAACTTTATGGCAGACAATCAGATTGAAGAAGTCTGCAGTGTTATGTGGTAGTATCAATTGTATGCATAAAAGACCGTCAAGGAAGTGAACTCTTCTGTCATTTCTTATCATATTTTATCATTTCTTATCTAAACTGTGTGTAGTATAACTTACTCCCAGACCTTCTAAAGAAAGTGCATTAATACTTTCCCAGGCTGTACAACATGGAACCTCCGTTGAAGTACATTATAATCTAAAGTTTCATAAAAGAGATTTTCACAAGACTCGTGATGAAGCAAGCATATGATTGCAATCAGCATCAAAATGGCCGTAATGCAGAGCTATAAGTACAAATTTTATATGCCATAAGTTCTTGCAGAGTAAGTTGGGGTTGTAAATCATAATGCTACTTGGGTCGGAGGGACCAGGCAACCTGACTCATTTAGAATCACAACAAAATTTCAAATGCTATAGTTCTTATACCTTCTTAGTAGCAATTAACTCTGCTTCTAGGGCGTCCACACGACAAACAGCAGCATTCAGCAGTTCCTCTTTCTCATAAGGCATCTCAGATGGCTTTGCTTGAAGTGTGTCAACCTTGTCTTCAAGCTCCCCCAGTCTTTTCATCACTGAGGATAGGAGCACCTCCTCTGAAAATGGAGGAGCTGGGGAAGGGGGCCGGAACTCCTCCTTGGGTGCAACATCTAGGGATAGTTCATGAATAGCTTGTCCACCCTTCGATGAAGTGTCAGGGAGTTTCTTGGTCACATGGCATAATACTGAACGGAAGAGCAGGGAAAGGGTCATGAAGAAGGCCATAACCACTGCCAAAAACCTATCCCGAAATCCTTCAGGTGCCTTTGGAACATCAGGTAGTGGAACAGTCCCTGCATTGGCTATTTGGAAATCAAATTCATGTAATGCAAGATAAATTCCAGATCAATTTATAGAGCAATGTCCAAAAAATTGTTAAAAAGTTTGGGACCCTCGGCTTCCCTGCCTGGCGGCTGCATCTTTGCACATATACGCTGCTTACAGTAGCAACAGGTTTAAAGGCGAGCGGATTGGCTACCTACATGTATGCGGATTGGCGCCCTAAGAATAAAAATAAAACATTCACATATAGAATATGAGATTATACAATTGAAAGTTTTCATCTTTTCAAAAGCTTTGCATAATAGTTCCTTCTAATTTCATTAAAAAGATGGTCTATCTATGTAAACCATCAAGAAGTTGTTCACCAACTGGACAATCTGTGGTCCCAACAACAAGAGACAAAACAAGGGAATAGAGATAGAGTTGTTATCTTCAAAGTTCTAGTGCCATACAAAAACTACAAATGGTTTTCAGGAAAAAATAAGCATTTAGGGGGGTTCAACTAATTGGATGGGAACATGTAACAAATTTTCGAGGGATAACCAAGCAAAATAGCGCAATTACAGAAACTCGAGGAGGGGGCTAGTTCCCATGTGCATCCGCCGTTGCTAGCAAGTGGAGAATAAATGAAAAACAAAATTGCTTTAAGTAGGTAAAAAAGTTCAAAGGAAAAAATAAATATCACCAATGGCTATGATAGATTTACTAACCTTTGTAACTAGAAGGCTTTTGAGAGGATGCTTGCCTCTTCCAAACAGAATCAACAGCCTTGTCGACCATGGGAATATATTCATCGTACCCAGAGAAGCTCCCAACATAGCTTGCCTTTCCATTTACCTTAGCCTGTTATTTTGTGAAATGAACTCAATTATAACACAAATAGCTGCTACAAAAATTTAGAAACCTAGCCGTTAACTAAATAGTCAACACCCAGTGAGCGTCAAGAACCTACTTCTTCACGAACAGGAGTTAATCGAAGCTGTGAATAAGTCCTCATTGCTTTTGGTGAAGCAATATCTTCAGCTTCAGAGCCAGACTCAGCAGTGGACGTATCGCTGCTTTTTATCTGGTTAAATAGCATTCCAAACCAACAATATAACAGTCTAAACTGAAAGACCATAAATAAACCCTGGTTATGCTAAAGAGATATTAAAATACTCCCACGAGGAAATACCATCGGGTAATTCGGCTTAACATAAGCAACCACTTTCCCTTCACTGTCAAGAACTTTAACAACTTGTCTCGACCGCCGTGCTTCACCGCTAAGAACCATCTGCAACATTAACCCCCCACAAGCAAGCAGTTCAGCTAAGCAAAAATTAGGAAGAAATTCATAAGTGAAAATCTTATAAGGATATATATTTTAAATCCCAAGGCATGCAAAGACCTTCAAGATTTCTGGGTTTTTCCATGGCCCTTTATCGGAACGAAGGCAACCCCCTTGATCAGCACAGGTACAGGTACCCCCAAAGAAATCTGGCAACTCACTGTTCAAGTCCCGCAATTGTCATTAAATTGAAGTAAACCATGGCAGTTATTCACAAGTAGTAAAATAAAACAATGCTACAAGGAATTTAATATCATAAAGGGCTTTTAACAAACACATTAAAAAACATGTCAACTAGAAGTAAGTTCCCATTACCTCGAATCAATAATCTCAAGCAACTTGTTCTGGTACTTGTTTCCAAGAACCTAAGTAGAAATTCCAAAACAGTTTAAGAATTAATAGAAAGGTCAACAGCTGCACCGTGAGATAGATAATAGAATAGTGGGTCCAGATAAGTGAAGTAAGGAACATCAACATACGTGAATTTTAGAAGTTGTTTTGGGATCTATAAAAGTCTTTACAGTATTCCACAGCAGCCTAAACCCAGGACCAGCATTGATGATAAACATTTGGTGGAGACTCTGCATGGACACAGTGCAAAACACAAAAATCCAAGTTAACATTAACTGTCAATAACTAGTGTCAAAATTGAGATGTATAATTTTCCAAGGAAGAGAGAATTACTTCAGGGTAGTTGTCACCATCAATCTTCTGGAGTCGCGTTATAAGATCACGTGCACCCTTGGTAAAATTTTTCAGACCCTGAAAATTAACAAGAAGACAACTTTCATATCATAATCAACTTATACTACAAGATTACAGCCAGCCACAATTTTGGAAAAGACAGGAGGCCTCATACCACGCCTTGAACATCTAAGATTGTTGTGCTTGAATCTATGTGCCTTTTCACAGCAATGGAACAAGCTGGAAACTTAACAGCAAAGCTTTTCTCAAACTCCCTGACATGGTATTTTACATACCGATCCATCGTGGTAACATGCATAAGTTTGTTTGGATCAACTTTCCCCAATCTTTCAAAATAAACAGGTCTTCCCTCCTTATCCACGCCATGATTTCCTTGTGGGTAATACTTCAGAACTTCATCCAACTCTTTAAATTCAAAATCCTGATGAAAACATGAACAAGTGCAGCACAGATTAACACCTATGAAAAAGAGTAAAGCAAAGATGAACTCAAAACCCTCGACAACGAACCAATACTGGGAGTCCAGCCGGCACAATCGGAGGCAAAATTGTCCAATGTTGTTACCTCCATGATAGTGTCCGCACCAAAATCTGTCCTCCATTGAATCATTTCAGCCCACATGTGCTTTGCTTTTTCAATATCGAACTTCCTCGCTTTTAAGAACCTGCAATATGAATCCATCTGTGACTCTCATGAATCGGAATAACAATCCGATCTGGCAGGTTAAATATTCCTCTGAGCGGAAATATTTACAAAGACACCACACGAATAAGATGAATTGGTGAAGAACAGGAAAACCAAGAAGAGCTAGCTCCACAAAAACCAGAGAGTTTGGGATCAAAGAGTGAAAGAAAAGCATGCTGGACAGACAGAAAGCTAAAGATGAGCATGAAAGGCTTAAGCTCCAAGCCAACAATCTATCATGAATTCAAAATTGTTACTCTGGTTGTGGGTAGAACACTACGCACGCACAAACTGGCATTGAAGTTTCCCCATTTTCAAGGGGACTTAAAAAATGGCTTGTTTTTTCTTCTATATCCATTCAACTCACATACAAATTTATCCTGCATCCATTCCGAATACGGAGGATTTAAATCTCAAACACATTCAATGGAATCCCCATTGTAATTGCAAACCAAGTATCTTGACCTATCCAAGCGCTCTAATTACCCACTTGAAGGGAACCCCTCTCTCGTGTCTTTCAAATCATTTGCTTAGCCCCAAATAAGCAAAGTAGTGCACCTCGCCATTTGGGAAGTTAGAAGAGGGAAAAAATTCCCGATTTCAGCAAAATTTCTACAGCATATCAGTCGAAGTACAATATCTACAGCATGAATGTAACTGACTAGAAGCTGTGTTTGGAATCTTTGGACATATTAGCGGGAAATAAACAAGCTGGAAGGCAGGTTTCGACGAAATAATACAAATCGGTCCCTTCCCATCAAAAGCTACTCGCGCTAATCAGCTTGATGCAAAATGCTGCCATCACTTTCCACTAAAAAGCCTAATTATTTTACCCCTCGATTACCTGAGGATAAGTTTTCAAGTTATTTGTAAACTTGATGGGAAGTATAAAAGAAAAACAGACCTCATATGACCCTCAACTTTCTCACCAACAATCAGTAGTCCATTTTAAACCAATTAAACAGGCCATGGCCACTGATGGGCATTCATAAACACCAGAACAACAATTCCCATCAATGACGACTGCACCAGGTTAAGTGATGATACGAGTGAAAATTGTTGTGGGTTGGTTGTTGTGTGGTGGAGATGGGTTTTTCGCCCGTGCAGTGGGGGAATGGAGAGTGTGGAGGTGGTTTGGTGAGGGAAAGAAAGAGGTCTGGTTGGCGACTTAAGGGTGGACTATATAGGGGAAGAAAGAGAAAGATGGTGGGATGTGCGGGAACTTGCTAATTGTTGCAAATCACTTTAGTGGCTACTGAATGGGATAGAATACCTTAACATCATGTGATAATCATCGTGCTGTTGAGGTAGCAACTCATCCAATACTAAGGCTTGTCGAAATGCATCAACAGCCTGGAGCTCCTCAACATCCCGAACATCCTCTATTGAAACGGAGCTAACTCGACCATCACTCTTTCTTCTACTGCCCTTTTTCTTGAGAGAATGTTTGAACTTGGTGGATGCACTTAGTGCTTTTTTCTTCAGTGAACCCATTCTTGTTCTTCTTTCATCCTCTGAGTTCTCAAAGTCAGATTTTCTTTCTCTTCTCTCATCATTACCAGATGAGCCTTCAAAGCCTGTCTCATTCCAGAAGTTAACACAGACATCACAAGCTAAAAATGGTGATGTGAAACCTCGAAGACATGAAAGGAGTTCCAGAAAGAACACAATATACACAATTCAACAACTGAAATTTCATGGTTTATAACAGAAATATTTACATCAATGTGCAAAATGCAAATACTTCTAAATTCGTCATAAGATGAAGAAAATTGTGTGCAAAGTCGATCAGGTTAAGTCCTTCAAGAATGTAGTGGCACTAATGAGAAGCATCTTCTTGGTCCTTCAAAAGGAAGCACAAGTGAAGCAGAACATAAATCGGAAAAACTAAGCACAACTAGCTTCAATGATAGATAATGATCAGCGCAAGAATAAACACAAGTAATAGCAAGACATGTCGCCTGAGCTACAACAGTATCCAGCACCAAAATTGCAAATTATCCTACTGTTCACATTAACATGATGTACTGCTGTCCACCCTCTCATCAGTACATACTCCATAACCAAAAATAAAAACATCCGAAAACAAAAATGTTAAGGAGAACGAACAACTTGCACCACAACAATCCCACTACACGCAAATGATCGTATGCTGAGAAAATCCCCTTAAGCTCATAACCAGATAGTGCAAAACAAGGTCACTAAGTCCTAACATTGACCACCTGAAGACAACAAAACCTCAAAAAATAAAATGCTTCACCCTAGCTTTCCAAGTGAGGCTTCACAATTTCCTTAAAAAAATCTCTGGCCCAAAAGAATTCATGGAAAATTTATCAGTTACCTTCCCTCAACTTCAAAACGAAAAGACTCCTTTTTTAATAAAGAAATAACAACTCTTTTAAGACTCCATAAAACATTTTATACTTGGGAACAAATTTCCGTCCAACTTATTAGTTATACAGGGAACCTAACACACGACATGATCTAACAACTACAAATGCAGAAAAATGAAAGAATCGAAGGCACGAACACAAGAACACAACACAAAAAAAATAACTTGGTTGAACCAACGCGGCATCGGTGGCAACATCTACAGTCGGTCCGGCTGCTGTTTCACTGCAAAAGTATCATCAGACCGGTTTTAAAAAAAGGCCGTTAAATATCGTTTTGGCTACTTCCTAATGGGATTTCGGCCCTCTGATACCGTTATTTACCTATGGTCGATATTGTCCCATATGCAGTCTGCACTAGGCTATAGGAAACCATTTCCCAGATTCTCAGCATATATAACGTTATAACTACACAAGAGCTGATTTAGCATGAAAGTCGCGAACACATAATCTCAGGTTCAAACCAAAACCCTAAAATCACACAATTACACTTGACAAGCACCAGAAACAGCTCAAAAACAACTCTTTTTTTTATTTTTTAAAAATAAGTAGAAACAGCTCAACAACAATAACAACGACAACAGCCATAGAAAAGAACAATAATCATCAAAGAAGAAGGTAAAGAACTCACAAGGCCTCGCGAACCGATCCAAGGGTCCCGACATGGTGATCAGAGAAACCCCAGAGAGTGCAAATCTTGGCGATCAGCGAAGCATCCAACGGCGAATTTCGCGCTGCGAAACTTGCATTACGATGAGAAACCCTATACAGTACTACTTATACCTCTCGCCACGAATCTCGAGGTAGATCCAAGGGCAATAAATGCGTCGGCTGGGGCGCTTCCCTTTGGATTGGACTGTAACTTCTTGGAGGAATAAAATTCGATTTTAAACAGATTTAATTAACGGGAAAAAGGACAAAAAAAACAAGGGTAAAATACTCCTGTGCGTGCAGATATATACGGGGGGTATCCGCGGAATTGGCCGACGGCGATGAGAGAGAGGGAAGGGATTTGTCGTCGAGCTGGTGAATGACACGTGGCGGTTTAGGTGGATGTGCTCTTGGGAGAAAGGAATCTAGTGGGGAGGCTGGTTGGAGTAGATGCCTGAAATTGCTTTGTTGGGTGATGATTTGGTCCACTTCTTGATGATAGGATAATTACGTGGGGTCGGGCGTTTTTGGAATTAACCTGTAGTTTAATTTGGACCGTTTATAATAGTAACAATTAATGATTCAAATTTGTTGAATAAATTACCAAATAAAGGTATAGTATATTACCGATAAAAGCTTTAAAACAAATCTGAACCATTAAAAATGACAACCAGCAGTTACGATCACTTAAACTGCTACTCAGCAGTCCAAAACTGGATCGTAGTTAAGCCATATTCATTATCTGGGTGGGTGTAGTGTAGGGAGGTATGGATTAGCTGGCTTGTGATGAGTGGGATTTGATGAATTACCTTAAAGTTCACTCCAAAATAGTAGTGCAACAACCTTAAGAAAAATTCCGGTTAAAATTATTAGATGGTACTCACAATTATGTCGCTCAATGACCTAAATAATGCAATTCATGTGAGGTTCTATTTGTCGAAGTGAACACTCTATTATGGATTGAGTATACCATGTGAATACGCCACCTAATCATTCTTGAAAATAATCAATAATTATCTCGAATTAAATACATACCTCTTTGATTGTTTTTTTGTTTTTTTTTCCTAATGTAAATGTAGCACTAACCTCACTTTCTTTTCAAATTTATGAGTTAACAACCATGGATGGACGTTAGAATAATTAAAAAGTGAAAATCCAATATGTCTTACTCTGTAGATGTGAACACACATTCATGTGTTTTAGTACATATTCAAGTACCTTCGCACATTTTGCCCATTAGTAGTAGTTGTTTGCGTCTTTTCTTGATTTTGTATCTCTTAATTCGCGTATTTTAAAATATTTTATGACGCGTTGAAAATGAAATACACGAAACTTACTACTCCAATATATTTTCTCCAAATAAATAAACATGTATAAAAAAAGGGGGAGCAGCTGGAAAAGGTCTTACAATTAGAAGCTTTACTCCAACTGACTGTTTCTAGATGCAGTCAAAACTCAAAAGGGGCCAGCTGGGGCCTTCAAAACGGGGCACAATTAATTTGTTCATAAGCTAATTAATGCCAAAGTATTCCAAGTAAATACGGTATTACTACTTTATTCTTTTCATCATTAGTCAAAAGGGGGTGGTGGAAGATGTCTTTTGAAGGATGGAGTAGAATAATTGTGACCGAAATTGATGGCAGAAATGATGCCAATCAGTGTAAACAAACGTGTTTGAACAATTAATTAATTATGCCTCAATATTCGCAAAGTATCGTACTTTAAGTTATTGAATTCATACTTAGTAGTTGATTAAGTCGGTCTCATAAGATCGAATATTTCACACGCGAAAAACAATAAAGCTACAATTGAAATGGCGAATCGTGTGCACCAGCTGTATCAGAAAGTGTTGATCAGCACACAAAGTAAGATGGTAACTGAGGAATGCGTGAATGATGTATTGATGCATGTTAGAGCCCCTCTTGTCCAAGACAATGGGCATGATGGACGTCTTTACGCTCGACCTCCGTAATCTCTCCTGCAAAAAAAAAAAGACAATTTCAAAATCTCCTGGTGCGCAACAAAAATCGATCAGTCATTTCTTCAGCCTTGCTTCTATATTTTTTTCGGGAAGAACAGTTAGTCCAGGCCCAATTCTTTTTCATCCTGGCATTGGGTCATGCTTCGGTTCGAGCCCCAGGCCCAATTTTTATCATTTTAAGTTGGGCTCGAGTAAGATGAGCAGTTAGTTCAGGCCCATCACAATTGTGAATTCCTAGTTGCTATTTTCTTGAGAAAATGATGGCTCAGGACATGTTTTAATAATTAATACCCGTTAAGGATAAACTAAGAATATTTGTTAATGTTGAAAATATCCTTGGCGAGTATTAAATTATTAAAATACGTCATTGGCCGTCATTTTCCCTATTTTCTTCCCTTCAACGGCCCAAAAATACTATTCAAGCAAATAATCAAAAATGACTTGACCTGGTGCAGAATGATACGAGAATATTACAATCATCATTCATCAAACTTAAAAAGGGTATACGGTTTGGGTTTTTCATATCATATCGACTTTGTACGAGTTTTCAATGAGTCGAACACGACTCTGGATTGAGTTACTTTTTCCCGTATATAATCCTACCTCCATCCCCGAAAACCATCTGAATAGTCATTATTCCACGGCACATCTTCGCGATACAGATACCGTATTTATTTTAACTTGACAATATTCAATACTATCCTTCTGTTAGATAGACATGCTAACCGATGCACTCATAATACATATAGAAAGATAAAGTAATTAAATCTAGAGACCTCTAGAAACATACTTACTCGGCAAACGATCCCATTATCTCTAGCCTCTAGGGCTTCAAATGAGCCAAATTGAGTCGAGTTTTAGAATGTTCAGATTTGTTCGTTATGTTTTTAAGCGAGCTCGAGCTCCACTGGTGGCGGCACATGTTGGCTGGGGTATTCAGTTGAATACTCTGGGGGCTCGTTTGGATGCGGGATTAGGTTTGGAGGTGTTATGTAATAAGGGGGGATTGGATAGTAGGGGGTATTGGTTAATAAGGGATGGCTCACATTGATGTGATGTTTATGGAGGGGGTATTAAATAGTAGGTTGTTTGGATGAGATATTAGAAAAGGGGTATAAGAAAGGGTGGATGATGTAAAAAGGTGTCAAATGACTTATTTGCCCTTATGCAGTATTAGAATTAGATTATTCATTTTATTAAATATATAATTACGAAATCCAATACAATTAAATATTTTTTCATTATTAACCAATAATAAATTCCTTAACTAATATAATAATTAAATTTTTATTTTTTGATCTGCAATATATTAATTAATTTGATAATTAAAAAATAAAAAATCATTTTTTAGGTGCAAAGCACCAGATAATTTGTTCACAATCAACATTGAACTGTTGGATTGCCTTGATTTCCTAGGTGCAAAGCACTGGATAATATTCTCATTGTTATTATCGACGACCATCTCGATCTCTCTCTTTTCTTCTTTAGAATTCAGATCTGCAAGTCCCAGAGCAATTAAGCCCTCTGCCGCCTCATCCGTCTGGCGAAGAAAAATCCGACGACGTCCTACTCTCTCCGGCGATACAATCTCCAAGGACGCTTTGCTCTCTCTCACTGTAATCATCCAACTCTCTCTCTCTCTCTCTAGCTCTCCCTGTGTGTTTGGGAAGAATAAACCGAAAAAGTCACAAAAAAATCGAACCCATACCTCACAAATCGAACTGAAATCGAAAACCACCCAAAATCGCCACAACCCTCTTGTCTCCTCGAAGAATCAGTGTGGTGAGTTGAGCAGGAAAATGGTACCTCGGGGTGGGAAAGGGGGATTAGGAGGGGTAGATTCGTCCGGAAAAGAGGGAGATTTGGGGGGATTATGCACGGACTGGTCTGAGGGTGCCCATCGCCAACACCCCCTCAGGCGGTATTAGGTGGTGTAGTGGAACACCGGTGAAGGGAATACCCCCTCCCATTTTGACTGCCAAACGGGGCATAAGGGTGGGTCTCAGGTGTTAAAAGGGGTATAACACAACACTCTTTTACAATACTCCATCCAAACAGGCCCTGGACTCCTTAATTACGTACAGTATTAACTATGCATATATTGGTTGTTTAGGTCATTCGTTACATGACATATGAACAGCATGCCACTCACAAACTTTGCACACTCAGCCCCAGATCCGAAGAATTAAATTCTAAAGAAGAAAGAAAAGTTGTCTTAAGTCATTGAGTTTGGACAAAAAATTTAGAAAGACTACTTGACACCTGCACATCCAGCCAAGATCCAAGTAGTGATATAATTGGCAATGTTTCACTGACTACCTACCAAAATTTCCTGGAGCTGTCACTGTCGAGCTCAATGAAAATTCAACTAACCGAGCTTGCCTAGATTTTTAGTTGAACTCAAATTTGTTCACGAATCTTAAAGAGTCAACCATATTAGATATTTATACTCTCATATAAGTCTAAAACTGCAAAACAAAATTTTTATCTTGTACATATATATACGTAAGTTCAAACACATAAAATTATAAACACATTAAAATTTAAGTTTATAGTACTTCTAAAGTTATAAACTTTCATTATATGCATGTACAAGTTTATACATATTTAAGTCATTATATGTGAAATCTGTTGGGTTGGTTCAAATTCCCCGTAAATGACAATTAATTCCCAAAGTCTTGCACATGGTTCACAAGGCAGTGCTACATACAAAGAAGATTGACCAAGAAATGACCCTTAAAGTGAACGTGGACGGTTCAGATTCACAGTGCAGTGAATCTGAGCCGTCCACGTTTACTTTAAGGGTCATTTCTTTGTCAATCTTCTTTGGCCCCGTTTGATAACAGAGATAGATGGATGGGATTCGTAAGGAAATGGGATTAGGATTGGGATTCGTAAGGAGATGGGATTGGTAGTGAGAAGGAATTGATAATGAGTATGTTTGTTTGAGATTAGATTGGATGATGGGATTATTAATATCATGTTTGTTTGAGATGGGATTAAATGATGGGATTGAATTGATAGAAGAAATTGGTAATGAGAAGGGATTAGTAATGAGAATGGGTTGGGATGGGACTACGAATACCAAGTCCCACGGGGTATTGCTAATACCCTCGAAAGTCCGGATTGAACATCCCAACGGACTAATAGTCCGGACCTTTTTTTGTTACCAAACAGAGTATAATAGTCCCATGGAATTATTACTCCAATCCCAACCCTCAAACCCGTTATCAAACGGGGCCTTTGTATGTAGCATTTCTCTGGTTCGCAATTTCTGTTTTTTCCGAAGTGCTAGCTGTTGTGCTACCTGGTTCCTTTTTGCCGTGTGTCCTTCCATCTTCTCATGGGAACATGTATTATGGTATTAATGCATGGGTTAGTAGATGTTTATATAATGGGACGAGGGAAGTTCTTTTTCGGCAGAGAGAGAGAGAGGGGTGTAAGAACAGTGCGTGTGCAAGTGTAAAAGTCAAGTCAAGTCTTGTACTTGTACTTGGTGTGAGAGTGGGTTCTTGGTGAGAGTGGGTGTATAAGGGATTGAGTTTGGGTTTTCAAACTCGGGTGTTCTCTTGTACTAATTCTCTCATAGTGAAAGAACGGGATCCTCTCTGTGGAGTATGCGTGTTTTTGCCGAACCACGTGATTCTTGCGTGTTTCTCTCTATTTTATTTTTTCATCGTACTTCCATTGGTTGCGATGGTGGTTGCGTTTCAAATCTCGGTTCTTGAATGCTTCCGCGTTTAATCCTAACAGAATCCTTATACAAGATCATATACATACTCCACATTCACGAGCTTCATCGAGCCGAATTCTTTAATATTCAAAATGAGACTAAAATTGAGGCTTAAGTTCTGTTCGTTTAACACCCAACATTGAACACAAACAAGTCTTTTATCGAAACAAAGTCTCAATTAACAACTCGCTTCTGTTGTTGCCGTACCTATTCGCAAAGATATTTCAGCCGACGCTCTTCTTAATTTTCCCACACGTTTTACTTCACAGTGAAGGCAAGTTGGCGGCACACTCGACAAGAACCCCATTTGCAGGGAGGGAGAGAGAGAGAGAGAGAGAGAGAGAGAGAGAGAGAGTTTATTTAGGAGGAAAATGACGGTCAATTTATTGCTTTTTCTTTTTTCTGGTCTGACGTGCGATCCGTTCGGTGCATGATCTTTGGAAATGCATTTTGAGCAGCCCCAATAAAGTTAATTAGCCCCAGTGGGTTTTTACATTTTTTCCTTTTTTTTTTTTTTTATGGAGAATTCTTCACATCTTTTGTTTGGGACTTTTCGTATCCCCATGTCAATATGTCACATCCTTTGTCTTTTGCATTTTTCTTTTTGGTTTCATTTTGAGAAAAAAAAATATGGATTATCTACAAAAGAAGTTGAGGCTTTCTAAAACTTCCAAACCCCTATTATGCTCATCTACCTTACAGAAAGTACTATACAGAAACATAATTCTCTGACCCAACACTAAAAACAACACTGTATTCTTAGTCGTTCGATGTATGTGGTCATTGGATGACTCTTACACCGTCGGATTCGGAATTGTCTTCTTTTTTCGTACCTTGACCCTTCAAACATGTCTTGGAAATTATCTTGGAGAGGAAACTAGAGAAGGTGAAGATAGAATCGGATTCCCTCAATGCTGTGAACCTGATCAACGAAGGCAATCCAAGCTTCCACCCCCAAAAGCGTGATGATAAATGATGCCCATCATCTCATGGATCGGACCAACACCACGATTGGCCATTCTTACCGAACAGCCAACCGGTGCGCAGATTATCTTGCTCGATGGAGAGCTGAACAAGATGTCAACCTCGTATTCCTTATGGAAAAATGCCCATTGCTATGAGAGAGTTTGTGCTTAGAGATAGCCTGAACATTAGGCAAGTTTTAGACGACTAGACTCAGTAGTTATTCTACTTCCTTGGGACGCTATGTTTATTATGTTGATACTCTTGAAGTGATACTTTCTTTCGCAAGTATTTTATGGATTTTCTTTTGACCCCCAAAAAAAAAAAAAAACAAAACAAAACAAAACAAAAACCCATGTCTTTTGGCAACCCCAATAAGACACCCTCTAAAAGAAGCTTTTTTACACATGGTGATATAATTTTCACAGGGTGCATGTCCCTTTATCACCAGAATTTGCTTGATTGGTTTACCTTTACTTTTCAATACGCAAGCCAGGCATTTTAACTTTTTCCATAACAGTAAAAAGTTGAGATCGATCCAGCTCATGTCATGTGAGAGAGAGAGAGAGAGAGAGAGAGAGAGAGAGAGAGTTTCCGGATCCAGATCAAAACAAAGTACGCAAGTATTTTCTCTCTCCACTTTAGTTTGGCATTTTTCCCCGATCGCGAAAGCATGCAGTGAAAAACAAACTCCACCGCCGTCCCACTCTTATAACTCGTTGACGAAACCATTTCTGACGCTACCGTATAGTATTTATTTATAACTGGTGATAAATAAAATATTCGTCCAAAATAATGAGAGGTGACTTCAAAAAATTAAATTAAATTTTGTTATGACGTGCACGTGTGAATGAAAAGTCTTGAATGAATGGAATCATTATACAATAATAATAGTATTACTATTGAATGGGTTAATATACTTAACCCCATAATAATTCTCTCTGCTCCCATTTTCTTTTTAAAGTACCCATGAAAGAAGTTCTAATATTAAGCCCTAATAAAATGCCATGGTCTTGAGTACATCCTTAAGTCCGTTTCACTTCATTTTTTTTAAAAGTTAACATTTTGTCTTTATTTAATTTTTTTTTTGTGCTTGTTTGTTTTGCGCTAATTTTTTTTTGGCTTTCAGATTCCGCTTGACGAGACGCATTGGAAAAGTAAAAAAAATTTACTTTTACCTAAATATTTTGATCAAGGATCACTTTTAAGCTCAAAAAGTCGACCTTTTGAGCTTAAAAGTAGTCCTTATTCAAAATATTTAGGTAAAAGTAAATTTTTTTTAATTTTCCGGACAAATCAAAAAATCAAAAAAAAATTAGCGCAAAACTAAAAATTAAAAAAAAAAAAAACTTGTTTCTATACTAGCTGGCCGCCCCGCCCTCGTTGTGTAGCTGTGTGCCACCAAGCTCCCATCTCCCAGAATCACCACATCTCTCTCTCTTCTTCTTCTTCTTCTTCTTCTTCTTCTATTTTTTTTTTTTTAAACCAACGATGCATTAATAAAACATAATTAAGTGCTTACAATTCTAGGATATCCCATCCCAATCAAATCCGCATGACAAAATAGTAGCAATACAATTAAGAATAAACGGCCGGGTAGATATGGAATCTCTTCCACCAAAACCGGAGCATCATTTACCAATATATCTGCACAACGGTTTGCTTCGTGATAGATATGCTTGATGGAGACAGCTTCAAAGTTCCAGCACCAGGTGCTCCAGTCAAGTAGAATGGTACCAAGAGGATGGTTTGCCGTATTAGTATCCTTAAGCAGTTGAATAACATCCATTGCATCCGGCCACCTCAATTTCTAGCCTTGGAATAAACTTGGAATATTGTGATCCTTTAATTTGCGAAAACCATTCCATCCCCTTAAGCCCCAAATTTCGGCCAACAGTAATATTCCTATGGAACCCCCCTATCCAATTCCCACAATAATCTCGAATAATGCCTCCAGTGGATGCATTCCCCGTAGTTCGATCGACTGAAAGCACCATCCGTGTTCAACTTCAAATAGTCCAGCTCCAGCCATTCTAGAGTGGGTTTATACTGCACAAGAAAGAACCATTCCACGGCTTTGCTCGTTCGTAATGGTGGCAGCCATTCTAGAGTGGTCCAAAGTACTCGAGTTGGAGTTGTGCTCAAAAAGGCGTTGGTTTCTATCCAGCCAAATGTACGTGCCACAAAGCAAACAGGAAAATTGTGGAGTACTATTTAAAGGGACCACCACATCTCTCTCTCTCTCTCTCTCCATGACTTTCTTCTCTATTTTAATCTTTTCCCTGGTGAAGCTACAAACACATGACGAACGGTCTAAAACAACTAGAGACGCAAATTGGTGAGAGAAATAAAGGTCAGGTCGTTGGTCAAGCATAGAGAAATATTACATCTAGGGTTTGATGAAACTTGAGAATGAGAGCGTTTTGGTCCTTTCGGAGTTAAAACGAGGCGATGCGCATCCAATTTTTGGTAGCATCGCTCTATATATCTAAGCTAGATGCAATCAGAGAGGTGAAAAACCACTATGCAGCGGCTGCTATATATTTAAATATAGCACGATCGGAACCGCTCCGCACAAAAGTTAAAGTGAAAAGAAATTGGAAGAACACCTTTTGTTTTTTTGGTGTTTTGAAATGGAGAAAAGAACAACACTTCGAGCCTATGAGATTCTAAAAAAACAGGGGAAGCCACCGGCCTACGTACATCACTTTTGTTTTTTTTGTAACCCCACCATGCATACACCCCTTCTCTCTCTCTCTCTCTCTCTCCCTCCTAATTTGCTCATTATTGGGCGGACGAGCTAAGAAAGGGATCTCTTCTTCTTTTTCTTATTTTTTTCCCCTAAAAAAAATAAAAAAGAAATCTAAATCATATATATATGTACGCTTTGTTTCTTTTTCCTCCTTTCAAAATTTTCAACATTTTAATAATTTCAAAGGTTCCGTTTGAAATTGCAAAACTAGTTCACATCTTGTCAACTGTCAAATGAATTTTGTAGACATTCAGCCTGTTCGGTTTGGGTTTTGAGGGAGGTTTTTGAAAGTAACGAGTGTGCATGGAGAGATAGAGAAAATTTATTGAAAACCGTGTTCAGGGGTTTTGAGACCCCAAAACGAATTCTGTAGACATGGATATATGTGTATGTAGAAACTTGAATGAACATTTTAATTGGTGCAACACATGATTTTTGTTTTTCCGTTTCCAACTGTGTGCATAAACTAAAAGCTTAACCATATAGTAGTATTCAATTTGTTTAAACTTTTGGTTAACAAAGCTTATTTTTCAGTGGTCAATCGAAAATGGACAATTTAAAATCAATGGTCATTCGAAAATTTAGGTCATTTTTTTTCCATCTGTAAACTTCAAATTAATCAAAATAATTAGATGCATATCATATTGCGGAAACAAACGATCAACAAACCAGAACACAAACACACACACAAACAAGGAGACAAGAGATTTACGTGGTTCTCCAAAATCGGGCACGTCCACGAGGGGCGGCCGGATTATATTGAGGAGGAGGAGGATTACAAATTACTCTACTCACACTCTCACAAACTGATACAGACGAAATACAGAAAAACAGATGCTGCTCACTCTCTTGCTCTCTCAAATTTCTGATACAAGTAATGAACCAGGGTGGCGACCCTGTTCATGAGCCACGAGAGACTCCCTTCATTAATACTGCAAAATCAAGCTGAGGATATTTAGCATTTACTCCTCATCAGGCCGAGGAATATATGGTCAGGCTCATATCTTTGCAGATTATAAAGACTTGTTCGGCTAAATAAGTCTAAATGGTTTTTTTTTTTTGTTCTTATTTAATTTTTTTTATATCTATTAGTTTTTTCTTAATTTTTTTTGTAAATTATTGTTTCATCTTGACAAGAGGAATCTAAAAGGTTTAAAATTATAATTGAAACCTAATTTTTTTTTAAATAAAGACAAAAATAAGCCAATAAGCTATTTTTTCGTCTTTGGGTTGCAATCATAATTTTATACTTTTTAGATTCCTCTTATCATGACGAAGTAATAATTCACAAAAAGTTGAAGAAAAACTAACAAATATGAATTTTTTTCGAAAAAGGACAAAAAATTAAACAATTTGGCATATTTAGCCGAACAACCCCTAAATATCAGCGTGAACGTGTACGGGATGGAGCCAAAACATGGGCTCAAAAGTCAACATATCACTTTTAATGGAGTATAAATCGTAAATAGAAAAGTTGATCGAGTTTTGAGTTTTAACTTTTACACAACCAGAAACAGATTTAATCTATACAATCATGGGCGAGTTTTTGTAGAAGGAATGTCATTGTCTTCACCTGAAAGGACCATAACATTCCACCATAGCATCCCTACCTATCTCATGAAATATGCTTGGACACAACTCTTCAGATGTATGCGTATTCGGACACAAATGCGTTCGAACTTATTTTAATGTACGTATATTTCACTTTTATTTCGTAAAAATTATGCGAAATCGGATGACTTTGAATGTATCTATATTGGAATGAACTTTTAAAGCCAGCAGGGGCCAGCACCACCCAAATTTAGAACTATTTTACTACTTTGATTATTATATTCGTACGATTAGTCTAGTACTCTTTGAAAATTTAAATAATTTTAAAAAAATTTAAAACATTTTATTTGACATTTTTGTTTAAATTTTTGTTTTCAATTTCTTCTAAATGCAAATAATAAACACAAATGGATGTTGGAGATGTTGACATAAGAACAAAATTTAATATCCTTATTGCTGCAATAAATCAAAGTAGTATACAATGTACTTTAATGTACTTCCATTTAGTGTAAAAAAAATAAAAAATAAAAAAATATACTTTTTGAGATTTGAAAATGCTCGAATTCTCGTTCGGATATTTAAGACGGGACGGATGGATATATTTTATGCTAAATTTTCAAGTAATTAGAGGGTCAAAAATTGATTGAGACTTGAGAGACGAGAGTGCTTGGCAGCGGTGCCAATCGATCGGATTCTCGCGAATCAACGGTTTGAATTTCGACCGAGCAATAAACGATTTAGACCTGCATGCACTTAAATTCAATCCGATTCGCGTTCGTACCGAATTGAACGACCGAATACCTCTCTCACAGCACACCACTAAGCGCGAGAGTGTTCAGCAGCATCCTCTTGTCCGTCGAAATCTAGTAAAATAGTGGTAAATGAAACAGTAGTTGTCCTATAGCGGTAGCAGCATCCCATCCCCAAAGATATTTTTCAATTCTCAAAGTGATTCGTGTCAGCGACAGCATCACTACTTCTTCGAGATTAAAATACAAAAAGCCAATATGACGACAGCTTTTGGAATGAAAGTGGTGGCTCCCACTCCAACCAATCGTACGATTTACTGAGAGAGAGAGAGCGCGCGCGCGACAACCACTGCTTAGGGAGCGTTTGGACAAATAAGTCACTTTGGTTTATTTTTTGTTCTTATTTAAATTTTTTTCGCAATTTGTGGCTTATTGTCAATTTTTTAGTCGATGAAACACACTCTAAGTACGAATAAAACTGAACTAATACTTGCCATTATTCTGCTTTTTTTAGTATGCAAGGTTTCTAATTGGGAACGCTAATAAAATATGCAAAGGTAGATTCCCACGAGTTGCACGCGCCATAGTGAGCCACACAGTCATTACTATTCCATCCCCAATAACAAATAAACAATTACTAATCTGAAGTAGATTTAATTCGTAAATACCATAGTGTGAGATTGTTTATCCCATTATCGATAGAACAATTCAATCTTGATACCTTTCCTTGTGGGAGATTATTTTGTGCTTCAGAGTTTGAATCATTTCGTTATCTCACATTGATATAGATAGAGGTCCCACATCACCATGCCGGTACAGAGAATTAGAGCATCACATGACGCCATTTCGAAGACACTGAATGCTCGTTTTGGCATGTTATCAAAGTTAATGTTCAATTAAATTTTTACTAAGAAAAAAACCCCACCATAATTAAACGTGCCCTAATAGATTTCTTACCCATTGATTGTAATCAACGATTGTTATTGCTTCCCAGCTGGACCTGAATGGCTGTAAACGCTTCTGACCCCACATGTCTCCATCATCTTTTGTTTTTTTTCTCCCGGGGTAGCAGATTCCAAACCCCTTTCTCTCACACTTTAATCTCCAATTTCCCTATTCCTTTTTCCCATTCAAAATCCATATTTTTCATGCTTTTTCCTCATCACATTTCGCTATAAAATCCTAACCAAACCCACATAATTCTTCCCCCTTTCTCTCTTCTCCCTCCCTCTCCTCAGCAACATTCTCTGCTCTTCTTGTTATCACTGAATCTCTGCCCTCCCCTGTTTCTCTCTCCTTCTATATTCCTCCTCCTGCTTATATAAAGCTTCCTCTTTTACGCCTGAATCAGGAAACCCACTTCTGGGTTCTCTCAGTTCCCACCAATTCTCCTGCAAAAATCGCACTTTCTCGAATCGTTTCCATCCGGGTTAGGGTTTTTCTCTACTGCTCTGTTTCTGCACTACCATCTCCTCTTTTCTGAACCACTCGTTTCTTTTTTCGAAAATAGATTAATGCTCAACCTCTTGTTCTTGATGTTCGAAATTCATGTCTCCAATTCTCAGTGAGCTCTTCCTCTCGGGAGTCATAATTAATTCCACATATAGACGCAGAACCCACCTCGTTCAATCCTTCTCTGTTGTCTTCCTCTACTGGTTCTATTTCATCTCATAATTATAACCCCACCGTAAACCCGTACGTATCTATATAGCTGTAGCAGTATTATAAATATATATATATATAACCATTATCTGAATTAGTCCAGATTGTTATTACGTGGTCCTGCTTAATTCCCAATAAATCTCTCTTAATCCAATATTATTACTACAAAATTAATCCAGTGTTTTCGTGAGGTTAATAATTCAAAGCCAAATCCAAAACCCATGGCTTCCTCTAGCGGGTCCCCATCGTCCGGTTCAACGTCTCTGGTTCAAAACTCCGGTTCGGAGGAAAATCTCCAGCTACTGATGGACCAGAGGAAGAGGAAGAGAATGGTTTCGAATCGGGAATCGGCGAGGAGGTCTCGGATGAGGAAACAGCGACACCTGGACGATCTGACGGCCCAGGTTGCCGAGCTGAGGAAAGAGAACAATCGGATAATCACGAGCGTCAGCGTCACGACGCAGCAGTTCTTGAGCGTGGAAGGTGAGAATTCGATACTGAGGGCTCAGGTGGCTGAGCTCAGCCACAGGCTGCAGTCTTTGAATGAGATTGCGAGTTTTGTGAACTTGGGGGGTGGTGGGAATGGGTTTTTGGGCACAGAGGAGCCGTACTGCACCGAATCTTTTGATGGGTTCCTGAATAATTCGTGGAATTATGTGGGTTTTAACCAACCCATCACGGCATCTGCAGAGATGTTGCAGTATTGATCTCCAATCACCATTCAGTGCTCATGAAACACCGCTGGACACCGTCACGTGGGATTCGAGATTAAGTGTGCGGATTCCACGTAATTGTGCGGTGTGTAATCCAGTTGGGTCTTTTAATTTTCTAGAGAGAGAGAGAGAGGGAGAGGGGGGTATATATTATGTTTGTAAGGAATAATGCAGGGAGTGGTTTAGCATGAGGGTTGGAAATTGGTAAGGATTTTCCAGAGCTTCTTGCGATTTCTCTCTCTGGTGATGTAATGGTTATCGATAAGTTGTTAAATGGTACTTGAGTTATCTTCTTGAATTGCTCGTGATGAGAAAATTAATGCTTTGCAGTGACATTTGTTATTGCGTTTTGACCCGGCCGGAATCATTGGGGAAAATTCAAACGAATTGACTAATGGTTCATGTGGTTGTTTAGATCAGTCAATCTTAATTCGCTGGTGACTAAAATAAACTTACACATGACAGAGAAAGCACCAAGCCTTGTATGAGTGATTTGTTGTTTTTCTTTCGTCCCATTACGCTTGAGCTCACAATTGGTTCACCTCGGTGAATTAGACCGTTCATTTTGGAGAACTCAAGCGATCCTGCACAAAATGGTTGAACTCTACAAGTATTGGATCGAATGTCATTTGTTTTGGTTTGAAATTTTGTCCGGATAAAATGTTGGATGTCGGATCAAGTAATTATCAACATCCGTTTTTCGTAACAAGTCAACCATCGACATCTAATTTAGTCAAGTCTTTTTTCTTTTTCTTTTTTTTATACAAAATACTAGCTAGATAAGCAAGTATCTACAAAATGATTAAATATCTTAACACTTGAGTAAATGAACAAAAGTCATTCCGGTTAGTGCGCGACTCGAGCCGGTTATATCTCACATGAATCCCAATATTTTCTTTTGATTCATTTTTATTCAGCTAGCTATAGCATGCAGCATTTTGTCTAAAAAATTCAAAGTATCTAAAAAATTAAAAAATTAAATCTAATCTGTCTTTCGTTCTTATTTTCCTGGGTCTACGAGATCCTTACAGTAACTTATTATCCTCTCTTTCTTTCTCACTCTGACAAAATATTTTTCCAAACCAGTAAAAGTGGTTCCATCATTCTTTGGTTGGGTCCCTTGGCCCTGGCTGAGCAACCAGCTACGCTTTTTCAACGGAAGACAAAACAGACTAATGAACGAAATTGATGTTTAGTTGAATAAGATTTTTGGACAAGGAAAAACAGGTTAAGGGCACAAAGAAAAAACAAATCCATGGGTTGAATGAAGACAATGTAGGTGCCATGGTGTGGCCCGTGGGAAGGGTAGGCGGGGGTGATCAGCGTAGCAATCTCTTTAGACATGACTATAAGAGCTTCCTATCTACTATGAATAGACCGTCACTACAGCACCACCTAAATACAAGTAGACATGACTCTTTATACCTACACCCCTTACTAGAAGTACTCCATTTGACTATTGAAACAAATACTACCATGTGCACACTGTTATTGGTTGCACAGATTTCACAGTTTAAAGGGGAATCATGTACATAGCTGGATTCTTTGGAAGATATTAGAGGTGTAAATGAGCCGAATCGAGCTGTATAGTGTTTGAGCTTAGTTCATTTATTAAACGAGCTTAAACTCGTGTAAACGAGTCAAGCGAGCTTTCGAATGTTGAGGTCAGCTCGTTTATGGTCAGTTTGGAATGTAGGGTATGGAAACCTCGTTAAAAAAAAAAAAAAAATACTAATGTGCAACTCATACTTGAAATCAAGGAATGGCCAAATGCTAGGATTGGTTTTTGATTGGGCAATCTGTCAAATTTTAACAACAAAGCCTCATAGAAGACATTGCAGATGTATATTAATTTCAATGTCCTTCACCAATTGGGGATGGTGTTGTGCAATGGTGTGCATAGCACCATGTTCGGATCGTGCATCCGACGGCTTGGATATCATCTCGGTAATGAACGGCTCTCGATCGTTGGTTGCCAAAATGAGATCCGAGCCATCGAATGCACGATCCGACTGCTCGGAGATGCGCTTAAAACATAATATATTTGGGTAAAAGATCATCTTGCCATTGGAGTGAGACTGACCAAATATGAGTTTTGACAAAAAATTGGGTTAAGACTGGAGATGCTCTGAGATGATAAAAATGCCTACGCTTTTTCCTCAAATTCTTAGTAGAAACACCCCATAACAAGGTCTTAAAGCTAACAACAGAGCAAACCCTGTGACGGTTATATGGAGTGGAATGTTTGGCCTTCATGGAATTTGAGCATGCACTGTCATAAAGAACGAGCACTTATTTACTTTCTCATATTCATTTGACCAAACTCATTCGGGTAATGATCTTACTTGTTTTGCATGTTTGAGTTTTTTTTTTTTTTTTGGGTTACAATTTGTAGCTTTAAGAAGCACTTAATTTAAGAGTATTCCCGCAGAATTACTAACGATAATTCAAACATTACTTAATAACAATGTATATTTTGTAATATAATTAATCAAGCACCGAACACACCTAAAGTAAAAAGTAATTTGCATAGTCCAAATAAAGAAAAAAAAGAAGAAGATGCCCTCTCTGGTTGCAACTTGATATGTGTAATAAGAGAAACAAAGGCTTTGCTTATCTTTAGATTCCAATATTCCATGTATCTCTATCTTAGGGGAAAGAATATTATTACTAGACTAGAATACAAACAAAAGTAAAATCAATTAAAAATTCTTCGTGAAATCAATCAACCCCAACTTGTCCTCTTACGCCTCGCAATTTTTTTTTTTTTTTTGACACTTACGAGCGTTTATGACAGTTCACGCGCACCTCAACTAATCTCCTCTCCAATCCGGTCAAAGACATGCCATCTATACCGGTACTAGAGAATTCACAAGATAGAATCAAACCCTGTTGTATATGAAACAAACTCACTGACCAACCAACCAACTGGACTAATCCGTCGGCTTCCGATGCCTAATATTTCCTCACGCACCAAAAAAAAAAAAACAAAAAAAATTGCAATGAGACAAATGGTGTCATGTTTTAGTCACAATCTAAATGCTTGGAAAATCATCATTGTTTTCTCAAGCAGTTACGTGATCAACTACTTTTCATGAACTTTTCCCCGGTCGGAAGTTAATAATCACAAAAGAGAAATTTTTTACGGAGCAGCTGTAAACAAGTGTTTATGGAGCTCAATCTCGGTCGTCCAAAAGTATTTTGGACAAACCAGATTAAAAATATCTATTACCGTTAAGAGATTATTTTTAATTTGGGCCGTCCAATACCGAAATGGACGACTCCGATCATTCAGTTCCGTAAAGAAAGCGGCTCTGTAAATAAGTACTTGTCATCACAAAAATACGTGTAATATCCCGGATTGGGAGGGTTCGAGAGCGTTTAGTCCCACATTGGTCGTGAGCTAAAGCCTCATGTGGTATATTAACACCCACTTAAGAGTTACATAGTACCTTCTTAGGTATACTTTTCCAGGTCAAGTGTTGGGCCAAAAAAAGGTCTATGGTTAGCCGGGTCGGGTCGTTACAATACGTTCATCACTAGTGCTAACATAACGTGTAAGTCACAATGGAACAATGTGATTGCTACGCCAATTAAGGATCGACCTTCAACTTCATACGATTAATTTTCCATAAAACAGATTAGACTACAGTCATTATTTTTAATATTATGAGATTTACTTGTGGAATAGCTTTGCTTTCGATTGTCTTTTATGTCACATAATTAAAGCAAAAGTCAAAAAAAAAAAAAAAACTTTAGAGGTCTTTTTATCCGGTTGTGAGTAAAAAATTAAAGAGGAGGAAACATTTCACTGCAGATGAGGTCATGTGCAGTCATTTACTCATCTTCTTTGGTAAGAAAGCATCAAAAGGATAGGGAAGAGAGAGAGAGAGGGAGAAAAAAAAAAAGGGGCAGAAAAATTGGGGGGGAAAGTTGGATAAGGGTGATGCTTATTCTTTGTTGATATAATATCAGGAGAATCATTAAGTTGATCAACTGTCACCACTACCATTTTTCTGCACATAGATTTGCTTTATTTGGAGAAAGAGAGAAATTAATAGAGATCGAGATGCAGATATCCGATATTAGATGTGCACGGAGTCGTTCGATACCAGTGGATTTTTTTTATGTGCACACATAAGATAGACTTTGAACAAATTTGTTTCCGAATATCTCTCTCCCCGAAAAGTAATCACCTAAATCCTTCCAGTCCTTTGAGCGGTTTTTTGCCAAGGGCTTTCCACAGAATTAATTAGTTCAGTTAGTTATTCAAGGGTTCAAACATTTATGTATCATATGTAATATTATGTGAACACATACACACAACAATGCTACGTACGTTCCTACCGATCACTCATTTCTCACGTATGCATGTGTCGGCCCCATATATTTAATTGTGGAGTCGGCCTCACACATATGTAAGAGAGGAATGGTCGGGAAGTAGTCGATAGGAGTGTACGTATGTAGACTTATTGCAAAGATTTAATCATTTTCATAGGAGTATGGTGCTACATGGCCACACCTTATTAGACTTGCCTTTTCTAACTACATCAGAACCATTCTTTTCAAAAGCATCAATTTGATAGATACAGATCAACCACTAAAAATATTTACACTCAATTCCGGTTTAGATTTAAGATTTCTGGAGCGAAAATTTGTTATTAAATGTAAATAACTTGAAATTAAAGAAGCTACATGTCTCAATTATATTGAGCTGAATTAGGGAAATGAAAAAAAAAAAAAAAACCCATCGGTATTTTTATTAATTTGCTTATTATTCCATAAAATGAACGTGTAACGTTAGTTAGATTTATTTTTCAAAAAAATAAAAATAAAAATATATTTGACAGTTTTCAGTTCTTAATTAATGCTAGTAATCAACTGAAAAAAAAAATATTTGAATTTATATTTGTTTTCATCTCCTTATCATATCATACAAAATAAACAAAATTATTTCACTTTCTTTTTTTCGTATACATCAAAGAACATTTAAACTTTGAGGTTGTGAAAGCATGTGGCCAACCCATGCTATTGAATGGCTCATATGAATTCAAAAAGAATGTCGGCCCCTGTTTAATATGGTGATTAATTACATTTAATAATTAAAGCTTGATTGATTAAAAGCTAATTATGGTGATGATGCTAGCCATAGAAGGGATTAGGATTCTTGTCCTCCCAAAGATGACAAAGGACAAAAGAAAATAATGAAGAAGTTAGGGTTAGTAGTTGATTATTGGTGGAGAGAAACTAAAACAACTAGTAATTAATTAATTCAATATTAAGCATCTTGTACGGGTGGGAATGGAGGTTTTCTTAGTGGGAAGGAGATTATGGCTCTTTTTTAAATCTTCTTTCGCTAGGATTTGATGGGGGTATTTAACACAATAAAAGTGCAATGGACATAGATTTTTAAAAGTTTTACCTAACAATGCGCGTGCATATTTTTGGTTTCATCTTGCTATTTAACACTTCATGCGCCCTGGGGCCATATGTACGAAATTACCGAAATTAACTAGGGTTTTTTCCGGCGGGGGCTCTTGTCATAAAAGAGAAAAAGAGAAAAGAAATGGTTGAAAGGGCTAGCTAGTGCTTGTGCTTTGATCATCATCTTCCCACCTCAAGGAAAAAAGGGAACTTCAAGGGGTACTTCTATCATTCTATATATGGACAATGCTCTCCTTATTAGTCATGGTGTAAAGTTAAATTTGGTCAATTAAGATCTCAGCCCTGAATTTGAATTTGGCTTTTTATACAAAATTTAATATCTGAATTGGTAGAACAACTTAATGATTGGCAAAAAAAAGAAAAAAAGAAAAAAAAAGGAATTGGTAGAACATTGTTGATCTTCCATTTCGTTCATTAGAAAGCTACACCAG
This sequence comes from Rhododendron molle, assembly GCA_025413875.1. NCBI lineage: Eukaryota > Viridiplantae > Streptophyta > Magnoliopsida > Ericales > Ericaceae > Rhododendron > Rhododendron molle. The sequence goes on from CM046398.1 coordinate 52,520,464, forward strand.
TGCCCATTTTTTGCATTTTTAGTTGAGGAGGAAAAAAAGAAAAGAAATGAAGATTAAATTTGGCAGCCGTAACAAGTTCAGATGCTTATTGCTTACCCACACCCACCTACCTAAAGGTTGGGAGAGATTCCATACCTCTAGGCTGTGGAATTTAATTCGACAAAAAAAAAAAAAAAAACCTCACAATCACTCTAGCAAATGTTTTAATTCCATACATCTATATATATTTTTTTTTACAATTTTTAGTTTAATGAAAACAACTTGACTATAAATAGCAACTGTTCACAACTTATAGCTTAGCGAAAATGCCCCCTCAATAGCATGGAAAAGGCTACGATTATCATTCACCTATGTGCATCAGATTTATTTCCTTTTCCTTCTAGTTTCCCTTTTGTATGAGCAGGACCCTATCAACTTTGATGAATGTCTGTCTTGATCTTTTAAGAAGCCTCATTTTGGGTCTTACTTTTAATAAAACTTGAGCGATTTGGGCTAGTTGTTAAGTTTCCTCAACCCTTTTAATATTCGTCCCTTTTTTTTAACTTCATAACTTCACCGTGTTGTCGGATTTATTTAGTAGAAGACTTCACTTGTGATTTGAAATGTCCCTCGTTTATAGTTTGTCAAGAACATCATTTGCATCAAACTCATATTAATTGGATATTAATTGATACAGGAATACTGAAACATACATAGGAAGTACGTTTTAGGATTTTAGAAACACAAGAGGCTTATTTCTTGGAAAACTCGACAAGAAAGCTTTTCTAGCCACAACTTTTTGTCATGAAAGAAAAAATATTTTGAACTAGGTCTAAGCATTTTGCTTCTAAAAACAGTGACAAAAAGCAAATATCTCTCTCTGATGGGGTACATAAAACAAAGTTGGGATAGGTAGGACCACAATTGAAACACAATGGGACACATTCCCAGGCCTTGCTCATAATTTCCTTTTCAGCCGCAGTCCTTGGACCTCTGTTTCCTATACGCTCCTCGAATACCTTCAGATGAAGCTACATTCTCTACGGCCATGGACTCGAATCTGCAGCCATGACTGCTTAACTCCGCAATCTACCCTTTAAATATGGCAAAGGGCGAGGTCGTTGATAGCATATAAATCCGGTAAGACCGGGATCGTTCCCACAGAGAAGTCTTCTTTAGCAAATTTGGAATAGAAGGTAAGTATGTAGCACGGCTTTCAAGCAGCCAACTTGGAGTTTGGTTTAGTTAACGAAATTGAACTTGAAATTAACTTAGATTAAAAGCGGTCAAGTCATAGGGATTGATTAACCCACGACTTAGCCGTTAAACAGTTTCTTCATCTAACTTATGAGTGGACCGAAACCGTCCGGATTCCACTTGAAGAATTAACAGCTGAAGAGTACTTGTAACTCAACTCAAAGCATTAATTCAAACTGAACTCATTTAACGCAAGTGAGAGACGAAAATGGATCGTTCGCACGCGTAGGATTAATCAAGCACGTAGCATGGGGCGATAGACTTCATTGATCAAAGAAGCCACCGACCCCATGATCAACACAAGACATCATGGGTTTAATTCATTCAAAGCTTTGAAATCGAGCTACAGTTTAGGCGAAACCGTTTAAACGACTAATTCATAGAGTAAATCTCACCCCGAGACCAAACCAATTAACTACTCACACGTGATAAAAAGACTAGAAATTTTGCTAAGAAATGAAAACGAGCTTCACCGATAAAGACGGAAATAAACTTGATTTTACTAAGGATCCAAACCACACGAACAACTTTAATACTTGAGAATTAAACATAAAACCATAACTTACTTGAGTTTGGAAAGGAATTGGATGCTAAAACTTCAAAGGAAAGACTTAAGAGCTAAAGAACATAAAAGACTAGAAATTGTCTAAATGTACATAAAGGCCAATAAAGCTATATAAAGGCCAAAACAATCAGCCATAAAATGGACCAAAAGGCCCCCAAAAATATCCTAAAAACATACCAAAAGTAGAAACTTTCTATAAATGGAAAGTCTAAAAAGTCAGCAAAACAGACTGCTGAGAACCTACTGTTATGGATAACCAAAGAAGTGTTATCCATAACAGTCCCCCGTAGCACCTTGTTATCCATACCAGCACCAAACGTTATCCATACCCCCAAGGCTGGAGTCATTCTGGACCAGAATATGACAAACGTTATCCATAACCTTTCATATGTTATGGATAACACTTGACTGCTGGGCCAAGACTGGGCAAACGTTATCCATAACATTCCATTTGTTATGGATAACACTTGCAGAATTTCCAGATTTCAACCTGCTGGACCACCTCCATGCTATGCCACCTCCCGAGCTTCATTCAAAAACTTCATTCATGAACTCCCAGACTCGGTGACACCACTCTTCATGACCTCGAATACTTGGACACCCTCGAGGGTAATTAACGATGCATTTTGCTTGTTAACCATGCCTTGACACGAACCAAAACAAATCTTTGGCAATGGTGGGCCCCTCTTTGCTTCTTAAGGCACCTTTACTTCCCGATTATCTCTAGAAACAACTATTGGCGTCAAAATCACTTGATTGGCCCATTTTTCCTACAAAACTCAACAAGATACCTTACGTGCAATACGGAGTAAAAACGAACATTTAAATATAAAAAACGTCACAACTTGGAGAGTTTGAGCCCCGAGACTATACAATCTCGGGTGCTAATCAATGACTTTGGAAAGCTGGAAAAAAAAAAAGCAGTAGTTAGTTTTATCGAGTGATACAATTTACACTTATTATTATAAATAAAAATGCAACATTACCTTCTGCTCAGGGCGGCAATTTTGCCCCAGCGCCGAAGAAGTTGAGAGGGCAACAGGTGGTAAGTCTTTCTAAACTGCTGCTCATCCTAAAGAAGACTAATGGCTCCGAACCTCATTTTTGATGTCAATTGTATTGGAATATGTTGCAGCCTTGGCAACCAGCACACTATTCGATGAATTACGTCATCTGGCAGAAACTTGTTCAATGCCAGAGTACAACAAGGGGTGGGCCGCCGCGGAGGAGGGGAGGTAGTGTCACCATCCTTTCATTTGGAGAGCAGATGAAGCTTGAAGGTGTATCAACAAACTCCTAAACAAAATGGTATAATATTTATAATGGAAATTAGCAAACTTTGGACATCGTTTTGCCTTTCGTACTCCTAACGCCTTGTTCAGAATTTCCCTTCCAGTTGCAGGACCTCTCTTTCCTGAGCGCTACTCGAATACCCTCGGATGAAACCACACCCGATCCAACCATTGACTTACCCCTGACATTGGGAGCTCTGAAATTGTTACAATCATGACTTTGGAAAGCTGAAAAAAAGAGGGGAGAGTACTTGACTGAAGTAGGGGAGTAAGCACTTTATACTACTCCCTCCGTCCCTTTTTTAGAGTCTGGTATTCCATTTTGGGCTGTCCCTTAATAAGTGTCCATTTTGTAAAGTTAGTGGGTAAAAGTTGGTGAATTTTCCATTTTGTCCCTAAAAGTAGATTCCATTTTGAAAAGTTAGTGAGTAAAAGTGTAATGATGATGGGTAAATAGGGAAAGTGAAAGAAAAAGTTGATGTGAAAGGTATAATGATGATGTATTTTTAATAAGTTGGAATTACGAAGCGGGACACTTAAAAAGGGACGGAGGGAGTATATATTATTTTTATTATTATTTTTGCCATTTGATAAACCTAATTTACTTTATCTTAGAGAGACACTAACTGCACTCTACTTTACTTGCACTTTGCATTACACTTGAACACAAATTTTTTGGCCTAGTACAAAATGAATAGAATCCATCCACATTTATACTACTCCATGGAAGATTTTCGATTTCATCTTTACAAGATAATATCCAGGTAGGTTCTAAATTTTACACATGTGAAAAATACTTACAACAAATATCTAGAATATTTGATAAGACTTTTCTAGACATCTTCAAGAATCTAAATATTCTAGAACTCTTCTAGAAACTACATACTTATATCTCCTTCCACAATTGAAACATTATATTTTTTCCTTGAGCAATTAATGCTACCAACACAATTTTAAAACACAATGTGAACACAAGTGCGTCCAGCGATGTTGGATTCACATGCATCGAATTGCTTCGGACGCAATTATTTTCGGAGTTGCGTTTTACAGTTGTGTTTGTATACTCTATGTTTTCGTTTTCAGAAGGGGGAGGCTATTCTGAGTATTCTCACAATTACAATGGCATTGGGTTCACATAAATAGAGTTGGACTCAGCTGATTTTGGTTTGAGACTGAGAAGATTGGGTGCCCAAAATGGCCCATGGCAGGCCCAGGAAGTGAGTACCAAATGAAGTACTGTATAGTGGGAATGTCTCGGGCCTCTGTTTAGCACAGTATAATTTTTCTGGCGAACCTCAGTCAAACCAATCCAAACTGTAATTGCATGTGACACATTAAAATACTAGTGCTACCCCGTGCCTACAGCACTACGCATCGTAGTTGGGAGAGGATGACAGTTGTGTGATTTAGGTGAAAACCAAGAGCACTAAACCGGGAAGTGAGAGGATGCACTACAGCGTTCAAATCAAGCAAGTTATGCACTTGTGTATGACTAAAATGAGAGGGATAAGCCCTATTATTTACACTATTGAGGGCTTATCACGTGCCTACGGCACTATCCATCCCGGTCCGTGCCTACAGTACTATTCACCTCGATTGGAATTGAAATTACCATTTGAATTTTGATAGTTGCTCAAAACATTATTTCAATTTTTAGGTAGCTATAAAATTTTTAGAAAAGATAAAGGAAAATAGAAAAAAATATAACCAAAACCAAAAAAGTACTACGTATCAGAGAAAGAGCGAGAGAGTATGTTACCGAGGACAATGGATTCCGGGTTCCGAGAGACTCACCGGCAAGGGCGATGACTGTTTGTAGCCGGACAATCAGAGGAGAGGCTTTGATGAGAGAGAGAGATGGGGCGGTGACTACTGGATTTTTTTTTTATTAACAAAACAGAAGCTGATTGGCAGGAAAAAAAAACAAATTGATGGCATTTTTGTAATATATTTGTAAGAGTGTCAGTGCTTTCTTAGGAGAGTTGAAAAGCTCACATGAGCCCTTGGATCAAATGAATCTTAGCCATTCCAATAATTTGTTCCCACACCCTTCTGTTTTATAATAGAGATTATTGTTACCATTTGAAATACTATATAGCAAATATACAGTGTACAAATAGACTATATATAATATAGTTGATAAACAAGAATTGCCACGCATTGCGTAGTCGCCAATCCGATCTCGTGGCCTCTAAACCGAGTAACAAAATGGTTTGGGGACTGGATCGAGTAATTTATTTTTGGAAGTTTAGGAATAATATTAAGATTAGGATATTTTATTTAGTGCTACTTGTTTTGCATGTTTCTAAATTAGTGTTGGATAAGATTTAATTTATATTTTCTCTCTCTTATAGTCTTTGTTTCCATGTTTAACTTTTATTGAAGTAGTGTATAGTCGACTCTTTTGCGGGAATGTCTTGGGCCTCTGTTTCGGGCTAGGCTTAGCGAGAAAGAATATGTGTGGAGCTTTGAAAAATGGGCCAAGGCCTACTTGAACCTCAGTCAAACCAACGAGAATTTTTTCTTTTTTGGGTGCAAATTGGGTACCATGTGACAGTATCCAGCGCCCATCCCATCAGTTCGAATGCGTTTTGAACGGTCCAGATATGAGCAGAGCGAAAGAGGAGAAAGTGCTGGGTATACGTAACACATGCATTACACTATACACAATTTGCACACAAAAATTTCTTCAAACGAACCCAATCCAAACTATAGTTGCATGTGGCAAATTAAGGTATTATTTTTGTTACCATTTGAACTGTTTTGAACTGTTTTTAGTTGAGATAGGAAACAAGAATTGCCACGCATTGCGTAGTCGCCGATCCAATCTTCTTCTCTTTTTTTTTTTCCACGGGCCACCGATTCAATCTAGTGGCCTCTAAACATAGTAAAAATTATTGTTGAGGACTGGATCGAGTATTTTATTTTTGGAAGTTTAGAAATGGTATTATTATTAGGATTTTTTTTTTTTTAGTGCTGCTTGTTTAGCATGTTTCTAAATTAGTGTTGGATATATAAGATTTAGTTTATATTTTCTTTCTCTTATAGTCTTGGTTTCCATGTTTTACTTTTCTTGACCTCCATTTTGAGCAAGTTACCTTATCGTTGGCACCGCTGCTAGCTACTAGTATAAATAGGTTGTAAGCCTGGAGACAAAAGCATCGATTCATTCAACAAAATTTGTAGCCATTTCTAAAGCCATAACGAGAATTCTTAATTTGCTTCATATATTTAGTTCAAGGAAAGGAAAGCCTTAGCGGCAAACATAGCCTTTCACGTACCTACTACCTAGCTAGCTACTTCAAGACTTCAGAGAGGTAAGTAATGCTTGAGCAACAATTCTTTTACAGAATCATTGCATGCATGGGTGCTTGAAATCAAAAAACACTCGTATAACGGATTATGTAAAATGCTTTTTCGCGTAGAAAATAGTTTCCGGTGATTCGAGAACATCGATATCACTAACCAAACTGGCGGTTTTCCGAATGTTTCTTCAGACAAAGGTTCCCAAAAAAAAAAAAAAAAAAAATTTGCCGAGCACGTTTGATAAGTTTTTTGTTTGTGCCAGAATGAAAATTTTTCTGCTATATATATGCAGGAACCAGTGGGCATAAGAATGGGTTCTGGATCAATGTCGCCTCCGGGGGTGAAACTGCAGATTCAAGATCGCTATGTAAATAACTTTCCTTTGCTACTAACTTTAATTTGTTAGCGCGCGGTTATTGCTTTGACATATAGTGGTGTTCTGAAATTGTAGTGTTGTTCTGATGCTCAATTCTAAGCAATGGAAACGACACGACTTCATTTAAGTAATTTTTTTTTTGACAGCGAAAAAAGACGACTTCGATCAATATTTATGTTGCGAAAGTCATTTAACTTTTCCCACCATCTGATCTGAATCAGGTGGTGATCGATAACGGCATCCTTCAAGTTACACTATCGAATCCTGAGGGTATGGTCACTGGAATCAGTTACAAAGGCATCGATAATTTGCTCGAGGTCGGCAACGACGAAACTAAAAGAGGGTAAACAACTGCTTTCTAAACTTTTTTTGATGCGTCCATTGTTAAGTAATTTAAGGAACTTGTTTTCCACTTTAGCTTCTGTTAGATGGTGCTAATTTAATTACTACACAAAGATTTGCTAATTCTTTGTGTTAAACATGTAGTTACATGGTGGTTGTTTGGGATTCACTTGATGGACGCAAACAACCTCCGCAATGGTATGCTTTGCTTGCTCTCTCTCTCTCTCTCTCTCTCTCACGCAAAGGAGGTATCCAACGACCAACGGATCATTGTGCAGGATTTTCGGAACAAAGTTTGAAGTAATAAAGGAAACAGAGGAACAAGTGGAGGTGTCCTTCTCAAGAACATGGGATCCCTCTCTCAAGGGCAAGCTTGTCCCCCTGAATGTAGACAAAAGGTTCTTTCTTCGTATTGTAACGCTACTATTTAGATGAGAGTGCATTGGTTTGTTACTATATTCCTAATTACTGCAATGTTTTTTGCCAGGTTTATAGTGCTTCGCGGTTCCTCAGGCTTCTACTGGTATGCCATTTGCGAACATTTAGGTTTGCCAGAATGGCCAGCTTTCGGCCTTAATGTGGCCATGAATGCATTCGTGCTCCTAAAAGAGAAGTAAAACCATTCTCCTACTCCATCTCTTATCTTTATTTTGTCATTACAGAGCACAAAATAACTCGCGTTTTCTGTTCGAAAATTATGGGGATGGAACGAAAGTAATGTTGTTTTGAACTATATCTAGGTTTCACTACATGGCTGTGGCAGATAATAGGCGAAGGTTTATGCCGTTGCCAGAAGATCGGGACCCCCCAAGAGGCCAACCCCTGGCATACAAAGAAGCTGTCCTCCTTGTCAACCCTATAGAGCCCGAGTTTAAAGGACAGGTTTGTTCAATTCCTATGCCGTTGATCTGCTAAATACGGACCAAAACTTATTTTTGGAGCCCATGGATTCAACTGAAGTGTTTAAGGAATAAATACCGAGTAGTGCTTGAGTTGGTGTGGTCATATTATCATGGAATACGTACCCATTCGAATATCTGGTTCGCTAAAAAGCAACAAAAATGAACGTTGCCTCGACTGATAACTATAATATGATCACACAGGTGGATGACAAGTATCAGTATTCATGCGATAACAAAGATCTCCGTGTCCACGGTTGGATATCAATGGAGTCTCCTCCCGTGGGCTTCTGGCAAATTACGCCCAGCGATGAGTTCCGGACGGGTGGGCCCCTCAAACAAAACCTTTCCTCCCATGTGGGTCCCACTTGCCTTGCTGTAAGTAACTTTTACCTTCCAAAGCTGATTATGCATGGAGATCCTTAATTTGATCTGCTCTAGGACTGAAGAAACATATCTCTCCAAGTTGGTTACCTGCACTATTAGGAGTTGTGGTTTTATTGACAGGAAATTAACGGGTAAAACATACATACTAGAACTTATGAATTTGGCCTTTTAGGATGACCTGACTACACCAAAGTTGATGCTATTAACAGGTGTTTATCAGTCCTCATTATGCTGGGGAAGATCTCGAGCCGAAAATTGGACAGGGCGAGGCGTGGAAGAAAGTTTTTGGTCCCGTTTTCGTACATCTCAATTCTGTGGAGGGTGGAAAATCTGGGGATGAGGCACTTACGCTATGGGAGGGTGCCAAAAGACAGGTTTGACTTAGCAAGTCATAAATACATTGATATTTGATTATATGAGACAGATAGTAGATTTTGATAGACATCAATTTTCAGATGATGGCCGAAGTCCAAAGCTGGCCCTATACTTTTCCAGCATCCGATGACTTTCCATCATCAGATCAACGCGGCAATGTTAGTGGTAGATTAGTCGTACGAGACAGGTACATAAGCAATGATTATATATCAGCAAACTGTGCCTATGTCGGGTTGGCCCCTCCTGGGGATGTTGGATCATGGCAGAGAGAATGCAAGGTAATGACTTGTGATGCTTAACTATATCATTCTACAATGCCAGCTATAATACTGAGGAATATATGAACTACGCACCCTCAACCGAAATCGCATCCAAAGGCATAATAGTAATATCTTTATTTGCAACAGGGCTACCAATTCTGGACGAGAACAAATGAGCATGGCTATTTTTCCATCAACCATATACGTGCTGGTGACTACAATCTTTACGCATGGGTTCCTGGATTTATTGGAGATTATCGAAAAGAAGATGTTGTCACCATAACACCAGGTTTCTAATATTTTCTCGCTTTTTCTTTGTCGTAATAGATTAATTTTTACAATTTGCCTTGGCATTTTGATGTCCATTGGAAAGCAGGCTGTCACATTCCCTTGGGTAATCTTGTGTACGAGCCTCCTAGAGATGGACCTACGTTGTGGGAAATTGGCATTCCTGATCGCTCTGCTGCAGAATTTTACGTACCTGATCCTGATCCGAAGTATATTAACCCGCTTTTTGTCAATCATCCTGACAGGTTAGTTAATAGGAATCGATTATCGAACGATTTCTATAGCACAGCTATGAAAAAAAAAATCTCGCTTAAGCTAACTCTTATCTACGTTTTGAACCTTGAATCGAAAGCACTATCTTTGACCTGAAATAATCAGCTGCTTCTTTGATTTTCTTGCAGGTTTAGGCAGTACGGATTGTGGGAGAGATATGCAGAGCTATACCCTAACGAGGATTTAGTCTACACTGTCGGCGTTAGTGATTATAGAAAAGACTGGTTCTTTGCTCAGGTCACCAGGTATGGTTCAAGGACTTTTGGTCATTGCAATTTCCACCAAATTTTCTGTTATTTTCCACATAAAAGTTCTCCGGAAATTTTCAAGCACTAGTCCAAGCACTCCCATGATTGATTCTACGTAGTCCAAATAAGCTTGCTGGAAATTTTTAAGTAGTGAAATACACGGGTGAACATGTAAAAATAGTCTCGAATTATCATCAAACTAGGCACAACTTGTCATTTCTCTTAGCTCACAGTAGTTCCAACGATACACAAAGATGGTACAATGTTCCGTTTGCAACGGCAAACTAGGAGCAATCTTCACTTATCTTACTTTCGAAATTTGACATTTGCATTTGCAGGAGGAAAAATGACAACACATATCAAGGGACCACATGGCAGATCAAGTTCAAACTCGACATGGTAGATCAAACCGGAACCTACAAACTAAGAGTGGCACTGGCAGCTGCAAATCTCGGCGAATTGCAGGTTCAAAACATCAACTTAAAACCACTACCGAATATCTCTCTCTCTCTTCATATATGATTAACTCTTTACTGAATAAGAATAACGCTTCTAGGTCCGTGTTAATGATCCAAACGCAAAACGACCTCTGTTTTCAAGCGGACTAATCGGAAGGGACAACGCGGTGGCTAGACACGGCATCCACGGACTATACTGGCTGTTCAACGTGGAGATTCCAAACGCTGTTTTGGTGAAAGGGGAGTACAATACGATTTATCTGACGCAGCCAAGGGGACAATCATCTTTGCAGAATCTCATGTACGACTACATTCGCTTGGAAGGTCCCCGACCAAAGGCCACCAGCCGATGAGTTACCTTTAGAGAAGTGCTGAAATGGGACCTAAGAGGCTGTTTGGATCAGCCCTTATATATAATATAGTAGTTTTTTTCAGTATTTGGTAACAATATATATACTCCGATATAGTTGTTTCAGGTTGTTTTCTGTTTTGCTTTAATGCTTTATATACATACATAATATAGTTGTTCCAAAACAGTGTTATTTCCAGTTTTAGTATTGACGTTACATGTCTATATGTGTTCTCTCGGAGTTTTTTGTTGGGGGAAGCGTTAGTGAATTTTTTTTAGCCGGCACATTAATGCGTAGTTAGATTACTAGCTACGAAGGACCAACCATTGCTCCATCAAGTCAAACCTACTACGTCACCGTAAGGGTTGGTGTGTAGTGGCTCAACCTTGTTCTCTGGGGTTTTGACTTAAAAAGCTTCTGTAGCAAGAACAAGGGTTGGTCTGGTGGCTCACTTTTACTTGATGTTATGTGATGTATGAGGCGTGATTCCTAGAAAAACTTCTGAATTGTACAACTTTTCATCTCCAGCCCCTTTCCAAAAAGTCCAAAATGGAGAATAGATGTTGAGGGGAGATTTGTAATTTATCGCCATCAAAAATGGAGTTGAAAGAGCATAACCACAAAGCCATCAAAAATTCTTAGCCCTCCAAAAATGGAGTTGAAAGAGCATAACCACAAAGCTATCAAAAACTCTTAGCCCTCCACAGTTTGGAGTTGGAAAGAGCTATAATCAACTAACAGCATCAGCAAAACTTCTCAGATATGCCATGGATGTCCTTGTTGTGTTAGGTATGCCATGGTGAGTTATAGTATATATATATATATAGAGGAAAGTCCACTTTCACCCCCTATGGTTATCGCCATGTGCGGATATACCCCCTGTGGTTTAAAAGTGTGCACATAACCCCCTGTGGTTTTCAAATTGTGCGGATAGACCCCCTGCCGTCGTATTTTCCATCCATTTTAACGGAAACAACATTAAAAGACCGTTATACCCCCATCACGTCCCTTGATTCTTGTTTTTGTTTAAATCTAACCACACCATCCCGTATACCAAAAATTGAATCCAAACCGTTGATATTATAAATTTTGACAAGTACTGCATCTATGTCAAAATTCAAGTCAATCAAAAAATGAAAAGCTTATGGTCAAATTGATTTTGTTACGAAATTAAAATTTCAAATTTGAATTTACTACAAGTTAGATCACTGGGTTATTGATGCCTGATCGAGATGATTTTTTACAGAGATACTCTATTCTTTATTTAATACATTATGAACGACTCATATTACATTCTAGAGGTGTGTGAGATACACCTCCGTTAAAATGGATGGAAAATATGACGGCAGGGGGTCTATCCGCACAATTTGAAAACCACAGGGGGTTATGTGCACACTTTTAAACCACAGGGGGTGTATCCGCACATAGCGATAACCACAGGGGGTGAAAGTGGACTTTCCTCATATATATATATATATCTTCTTGCAATGACTTTTGTGCTTGAAATTGCGATAATCTTGTCCCTACTCCCTACCCAGCCGGATACCCATTGATGGTTACTAAAGTTGATGCACTTTTAGTCTTTATGTGATCAGTCGATATTTGATGCCATGAATTGTTGATTTTCATGGCCAAGTAAACCTCTAAAACTACCGCACTTTTGTTTTTCACTTTTGATTCTACTTTCTTTTTCTTTGATCTTTTCCCTTTCTCCATTGGACCGTTGCCTTTCAACTATTAAAATTTTGATGGCGACCAATTAGGGATTCAGTTTCCAATCCTTTGCTTGTAAACCACTTACCACTGGACCAAAGATTCATTGATCTATGTGCAGATATTGGTTTACATGCAATGTGTTAGTTTATGATGTTCCAAGTATAGTGTCCGAGTGTCAGGACGAACAAATGCTGTTCATTTAATTGCGATTCCTACCAATTGGTAAGAAGTGGGATATTAGTTGATTTTGGCAAATTGGTTGTTTCTTTTTTTTTTTTTTTAAAGTCTATCATTGATTAAGAAATCAAGAAAACAAATCCTTCCTAAGGAGGTTAGACAGCACGGCCTTATAGTATACCGTGCGGTTTACTTGTTCTACTATCAGACTATCATCAGTACTTAAAACAATGCCCAGTGTACTGTACATCCCGTATGCCGTTACTTGACAATATCAGAAAATATATATCAACTGATCCACCCTTAAACAGTACCATTTCTTTCAAGCCATGGTCTCAAAACAACTTTTTAGGGTGTTCAATCACTTGAAGTGATCAAGAAAAGTCTTATTTAAGAAAAATAAAACATGACTTGTAGATATGGTCTTGTTTTGAAAAGGTATTGAAGATAGTATTCTAGCAATAAACAGGTCTGTTGAAGGAAAACCCAGATCTGAACAGTGTAGACAGAGGACAACAGTCAATGAAAAGTCGTGCGTATGAACATACTACGCTGTGCGTCCCACCAGGACGCCGCACGGCGTGGTACGTCCAGATCAGAAGTTGTTTTGTCTTATAAAAATGATTTTTAGGCCAAAACTTAACCAAAAAGGGTCAAGCCTGACGATAGAATAGTCCCCTCAGGACCAAAACATAGTCTAGCCCAAGGAAACTTGCTTTTTTACATTTGATCTTGAGTTTGAATGAGGACAGATGATGATGAGGAGTGTAGGCTAGATCGGTTGGGTGTGGGTGTGTGGGTGTGCGTGGTCTCAAAATGAGTAAGAGACTCACTTTGATGGTGAAGAGAAAAATGGAATGTTTTGAGGAAAGAAATGCCTTGAGAATGTTTTTTTTTTTTTTGGAAGAAATTTCTCAAGACTTGGGAGTGGGGAATGGGAGCAAAAGCATGATGAGAGAGAAAGAAAATTGGGGCCCATTTCCCTTGAGTGGAGGGATGTATTTATAGGCAAGAGCCAAGGATTTTGAATTTAAATGAGGGAGGCATTTTTCGGGCGGGCCAGAAGTTATTCTCGGCTGAGCCATTTTGTAGCTGTGGCTCAAATGAGCATGGCCGACATCTTTCTGAGCTAGTCAAAACTTTACCTAAAATACCGTGCGGTTGACCTCATGACAGCGTACGGTATAACCAATTTTGGTGTACCGCGCGGTGTAGAGGTGTTACGCGCGTTTCAGGTTCAGTCCGGGCTTTTGGGTTTTTTGGTTTGAGGAAGTCCTTCATCCAAGCTCTCGAAGGTATTTGTTTCCTTCATTTCATCATCAGGGCGTTTAAAGATCCTCTGAGGTTTGGATTGGGGTGCCTACAAGTGTGAAATGAAAAAATTATTTTCGAAAACTCTTTCCTCAATTGCAAAGCATTTAAACAACTACCATGAACCTATGAGAAATTCATGGAACCATACTAGGAAAAACCCAAGGAAAACTTTCTAAAATCAATGAAGAAAATTATTAGCTATAGCTTCTACAAATTTCTTCATATTGCGGTGGCATTAACAAGATCAAAGAAGAAAAGTTTACCGGTGGTCAGAATCCACTGTTTTCGACATTTTCTTGATTTTTCTTGAATGCGATGCGGTAGTGCTCATAGTTGTTAAAAACCTACGATATACGATACGTATCCTACGATTTGTATCATCTCCTTCGGGGAACGTATCCCACCTGTATTCTTTTTGTATAAAAATCCTACGATTTATACGCGTATATCAATTCAGTACGTATCCTACGATTACTTATTGAGAAAAAGTCGGACCTTATTTCTGGAAGCGGAACCCCAAATGCATTAATCTAAGCCATTTGATCTAATTATGACATCTTTTCAAACCATTTGATAAAATTCAACCTCAATGTAGCGCTTGTATAGAAGAAAGAACCGTACTTCGATTGTGTTATGTTGCCTGACTTTTCTTTCCCTAGCTAAAAGGGAACATGAAGTCTTAATGTAGTAGGCTCCAATTGAGAGACTTGAAATTTTGCTTCTTAAAAACTTTTTTTTTAAAAGTAAACATAATTTGATGGTGGTATTAGGTGTATCAACTTTTTAATTGTATTTTCATATTAATTATGATTAACATTATTGAAGCATAAACTAAATTTAGTATTTTGGCACAAGAAAGTTAAGTCTAAACAAGTCCAATTGACAAAATCCAAAGATGAAAGATATTATTGAAGAAAAAATAAATATCTAGTCTTTAGAAACACTAAAATTTCTATCTCTAGAAGCTTTAGAATATCCTTGCGAAATATCTATCTAGAGATTTTTTGTGAGAATTAGTCACATGTGTAATTTTAGAATTACCTCAAAGGTTATCTCGTATGAAAATATCTTTATACTAGAGCCTTTTATGGAGTAGTATAAATAGAGATGGGTCTAGCTATTTTCTACCAAGCCAAAAAAAGTTTGAATTCCAGTGTAATACAAATAATTTCATTCCCCACTTTTGTCTTCAGTGTTCTGCTCTTCCAAAAATCTTGTTTAACTAAACAATAGAAACTACATATCATAAGATACACGATACGTATCCCGATACGATGTAAACAATTGAAAAAACGATACAAGAATCACAAGGAAGATTTGCAGGGAACCAAGCAAGGAAAAATACGTTTGGACACATTCCGGATCCCACAAAAATCTAGAAAAATATCCATAAATTTTTGAATATTATTTTATGGGCTCCTGTGAATGGTGTCCTATTCGTAGAGGGCAAAATGGGGATTTCACGTTTTCTGTTAACGGCGTTTAAAGCATTTCGGATTTACATACTTAGAGGGGGTTAAGTGTTGAGTTTTATAGTTAAAGGGGGTAAAGTGCTAACATGTGTTAGTTAAGGGGAGTTAAATATAATTTACCCTAGATCTTCGAACCAACGGGATTAACCGTGCGTTAACTATAAAAGAGACGACACACACAAACTCTCTCTCTCTCAGACGACACACTCTCAAAGTTGTATTCCGATGGCCTGACACTAAATGCTCCAGAATTTTTGGGAAGCATTCGTTTCAAGAATTCCAATTTCTGGGTCAGGACGGAAAAATCACTTGTTGGGGCACAAGATAGGCTTTGCATCAAGGATGCTTTTCTTGTAAGGAAAATTGTGCTCTTTTCATTTTAGTTGATTGCATGTTTGCGGGATAGTAGATTTTGAAAGGCTTGCTTACGATATCAGTGATTTAATTGTTTCTATTTAGTCAAATGTCTATTTTTCTTTCTTATTTCTTTTAGGATGCTACGGAAGATGAATGTAACTAGAGGTGGCAAATAGACGGGTTGAAACGGGTTACGGGTCGAATATGGGTGGGACAAATACGGGTCAAATAATAAATGTGTTGAAACGGGTCGGGTCAAGTTAAACCCAAACCCGCCCGACCTGACCCAACCCGTTCTCCCCCCCCCCCCCCCCCCCCCCTTCCCCCTTTTCCCCCTCCTCTGTCCTTCCCCTGGTATGAGTTGAAGTACACAAATTGACATGAATTAAAACTTGTACAATAAGGGAAAAATCAGTGGAAACCCAATAGAAACACGAGAAATTGAGATCTTGTGAATTCTAATTCGGCATAAAATTCTGTTTCCAGTCATGAAATCGGATGTTGAGAAATCTCGCGGAAGTGAAGGAAAACAACCAGTTCAGAGCAAGAGACCATCTAAAATTGGTCCCATTCGGCTAAATAAGTTAATTAACTTATTTTTTTGTCCTTATTCAAATTTTTTTCGTTTTTGTTAGTTTTTCGTCAATTTTTTGAGAATTATTACATCGTCATGACGAGAAGAATCTAAAAAGTAAAAAAGAGTCGAAACATGTGCACAATGAATTTTTTGTCACTTAAACGATCGAACCGGAAACAGAAATTGAGCGAGAGGACAATGGGGTGTGGAACGTGAAGGAGGAGAGGAATTACTGGGTATGATTGGAACAGGGTTAGGACGGAGCAGGAGAGGGAGAGGGAGAGGGAGAGGCAGAGAGAGATATTTCTGTTGTTGATTGATTAAAGGGTTATTTGCAAGGACACTCCTTTAACTATCACGTTTTGTCAACATGACCTCTTATGTTTAAAATACATCAACCTCACCCCCTTATCTATCAAAATTCATCAACTCCACCCCTTCCGTCCAAATCTATTAAGAAATGTTAATATAATAGGATAACTTGGACGGAAAAAGGAATTTCAACTCTAAAATGTCCTCGTACGGAAAAGGAATTTCAAAACTCATCTCCTTCTCCTCTCATCTCTGTTACTCTCTCTCTAGCTACTACTACTTCATCTCCCCCACTGATATCCAAACCCAAACCTAGAATTTCAAACCTAGAAACTTGAAAATCCATCTCCTTCTCCTTCTCCCCAACTGTGATTCATTCCCAAACCCAAACCCAGAAATTTCAAAACTTGTATAAAGGAAACGGTGGTTTGGATGCCATGCAGAACCGATTAAAATGAGATTGCAAAACTAATTGAAAGGAAATCGCAGAGCCAACCAAAATGAAATTGAAGTCCTTATCCCCCAATTGGTCTCTATTTCCTCGATTCAGCCACAATACCAAGAGCAAATACCCAAGCAATCAAGATCTACCTATCAATGAAAGAAAAATAACCCGTAAGTCGGAAAATCCCAGGATGAAGGAAAAAATCGATATGTCAATGACTAATTTATGGATGTTTGTGTAAGAACAAAGTATTATTATTACGTGAGTCCATTTTATTATACAATCGGAGTTGGTGGTCATTTTGGGGTTTTAAGTTGAAGCCTTCTTTAGAATTTTATTTCATTCATTCATTTGTTTTTTTTTTTTTTTTTAGAAACCAAATGTCTTCTTTCAGAATTTAAGGAGGTACCGAATACACAAAGATTTGGCACATTAGACGTGATGACCCCTTTTTTTGATCAATAAGATAAGAAATAATTTTCTCAGTACGTCCAAGTATTGTATCGAATTTTGTCGCCGCTGCGGTTACTCGTAGAATAATTTTCATATTCTTTTGTCAATAAATTAAAAATTGGGAAAATTTTAGAAATGCTCCCCCTAGTTTGCACGAATTCTTATTTTCGTCCTTCTAGTATCAATTGTGTTACTTTTAGCCCTATAGTTTGCATTCTGCCCCAATTTGGTCCCTCTCGCTAACGGCGTTAATGAAACTAACGGAATTGGAGGACAAAATTGTCATTTCACCTCACAGAAGGACTAAATTGAGATTTTATGCAAACTAGAGGGACTATTTCTACAACTTTTATTTTTTACTTTTGTTTTTGTAAATAAATTTAAAATACATAATATGTAATATATTTCTCATCTCATTTATTTTGAATAATCAAAATATGTTGAAATTTTTTAAAGTTTTTATTATATATATCACAAAAAATATGAGAAAATTCGAAAATCAACCCCTATGTTAAATGTCTTGGTATTGTATTTTTTTTTTCAATTGAATTTTCACTCTCGTTATTTTAGTTGTCACATGCCGTCGGTACGATTTCCCTACGGGACCCGTCGGTCCCTATCACTTTTCTGATTTCTAAATACTACTGAACAACTTTTTCTTTTTAATCATGTCACAAAGAAAATAACGAGAGTGAAAATTCAATTGAAAAAAAAAATACAATACCAAGACATTTAACATAGGAGTTGATTTTCGAATTTTCTCATATTTTTTGTGATATATATAATATAAAAATTTTAAAAAATTTCAACATATTTTTGATTATTCAAAATAAATGAGATGAGAAATATATTACATATGATGTATTTTAAATTTATTTACAAAAACAAAAGTTAAAAATAAAAGTTGTAGAAATAGTCCCTCTAGTTTGCATAAAATCTCAATTTAGTCCCTCTGTGAGGTGAAATGACAATTTTGTCCTCCAATTCCGTTAGTTTCATTAACACCGTTAGCGAGAGGGACCAAATTGGGGCAGAATGCAAACTCTAGGGCTAAAAGTAACACAATTGATACTAGAGGGACGAAAATGAAAATTCATGCAAATTAGGGGGACCATTTCTAAAATTTTCCCTTAAAAATTAAAGGGTGGTGTTATTCGCAGCTACGTATTTTCTCCCACAGCCCGTTATATTTCGGTAGGTAGTTGTTGAAAATCATAAATAACATTTCGGTAAATAGCTGTTGAAAACAAAATTATATTTCTAACATCGCATGAAAATATGCTCAACCTTTCTGATGCAATCGCTAATACATACATTTCGGTAAATAATTTGAATATATTTCGGTAATTGGGTGCTGAAAATGTATCTCAATTTCGGTAACTAACTGTCGAGTATAGTTGAAAATTTTTAGCGGGCTATGGGAGAAAATACGTAGCTGCGAATAACACCACCCAAATTAAAACAATCAAACAACCAAAGTGTTCCCCAGGCCAATATGCTGTCAATTCTCCCTCCTCCTTCCTTTCCTTTCCCTTCTTTCTTCTTCGCCGGCCCAAGAGTTTTCGTAACCGCCACCGCCAGGGCCCGGACTCGCTGCGCGTATGTTGCTCGCAACCGCTGCTGCTCCTGATCCTCTCTCTCTCTCTTTGTCTCTCATCCCGTGGTCTCTCTTTCTCCTCCCTCTCACTCCCATACGTAAGGCCGTAAGCGCTCTCTCTTCCTGAAATTATTTTCTAAAATGATTTCTTTATAGTAGTAATTGTTTAGCCTCTTTGTGGGCTAGCTTGTGGCTTGGGTAGCCCGTAAGTTTTGGCAAGAATGACTAGAGACTCCCCGCGTGACCACGGGAGTCTGATCCGTTACCGTATATTTTTATGGGTCGCGGACTGCATCCGCTTGACCAATTTGTAAATAGAGTAACTGGGCATTCATTTGATCGGTAAGTAACTAGTGGGATGGTGTTTATTGTACTACATTTGTGACCCGAGCAGGTCCACTTGCCATCGTTATTGTCGTGTATGTTGTCGGGGAGGCTTCGATAATGGCCATTGTGCGCGCCTATGGTAATGGCATCTCTACGTTTGTTATTGCGGCAGATGCAGACTACGGAATCCATCTGGAGGATGTTGACGGGGTTTGTGAGGTATGCGCTCCACAATCTCGGCTCACGCCATTATCACTCTCACTCTCGTGATAGGGCGTCCACCCCAGCACTTGTTTCTCTACTCCCCCGATGAAGGGAGTGAGCTTATACAAATTCGTTAATCAAACGGTGTAAAGGAGTCACCTAGTTCGGTTAGTTGCTAAGGGTGCAAAGGAGTCACCTAGTTAGGAAGCTGATTGTACTCTTGTCTTTGGATCTATCAAGATGTGAAATGAAAACCTATATTAATGAAGGATTTTTTCTAGTACATATGTTTTTCTCTGGAATTTTAATTCTAGGGCTTGGCAGTGTTTTTGGTTTGTTTCTCTTGGCATTAATTTTTTGGTTTTCTTTGGGCTTTAGTTTGTTTGGGCGTATGTTGTGGAGTATGGCTGTGGCTGAGCGCTAAACTTAGTTTAGTATTGAAGAAACTCATGCACTTCTTGTCGGTATGACTGCATTGAGAATGATTTATTGGGTTCATTGCAGTTTGGTATACACAATATAGCTCCGTACCAGTCGAAAGGCATTGAGAAGGCAACCGAACTTTTTGTCGATCTGTCGGAACCCTAAAGCCGAAAACACTGAAAAATGTCCCTGCTCTAGATTATTCGCCAAATGGTATATATGTCGTGTTGACTTTGTTTTCTGGTACTTGGATGTTTCATTATTGATAAGTGGTGTTACACTAGCTAGATTTCTAATTGGTAGTCAGTGCGAAAACATTGTGTTATGTCATGGTGAGGGTTAAGGTAGTGTGGTTCATCAGACCACGTCTTAACGGTTGACATTCGTCATGGTCCTCGCATTGACACCGTCGGTTCAGTTAAATCTCATTCATCGACATGACAAGTTTAGTTGTTCATGCAGAAAATTTCTTTTTATTGTAGGTTAAAGATCACTTAGTATGTATTTTTCTAGCTTCGATTTACCCGTTATGAAGTTTGGAGGAAGGTGTGGGCACTGGGCCTACCTCCTAAATTTCAATTGTTTTTAAGGAAAGTTTTGCATTGTATCCTTGCGATTAAGGATGCCTTGTTGAGAAGGAAAATGAATGTCGGCCCAGATTGCCCCATATGTGGGGAGGCATTGGAAACCTTGGAGTGTTCTTTTTCTAAACTGTTAGAACATGTGGCTCGCATATGAGAGGTGCCAAGAAGTTTTACAAGAAGGTCGGGTCAGTTGTGAGCGTAGGGGAGAATCTGTTCCGATTGGGGAATGGCTGGCTCATTGGTTCTCTAATAGTCCAAGCTCAGAGTTTTTTGCATAATGATGCTTTTTTCAAGGGTTGTAAGTGTAAAGTGGATGATGCGCTAGCTCGATTTGCAGGAATTAGAAGTTCTTTCAACTAATGTTGTTTCAAGTTGTTGCGGGTGAGCAGAAATGACAGAGACTTACGCACAAGCCAAGTCGAGTCAAGCCGCGCTTTGTAGTGTTTGAGCTCGGCTTATTTCTTAAACGAACTTAAAATCAAGCTCGGCTCCATTAGAAACAAGCCGAGCCTGACTAATTTACTCAACGAGTCTCTTCAACAAGACGAGCTTTTTCTAGCCGAGCCAAACTTTGAAAAAGTTAAACTCGATTCGTTTAGTAAACAAGCTAAAAACTCAAACTCAAAGGAACTTAAAATCAAGCTCGGCTCCATTAGAAACAAGCCGAGCCTGACTAATTTACTCAACGAGCCTCTTCAACAAGACGAGCTTTTTCGAGCCGAGCCGAATTTTGAAAAAGTTAAACTCAATTTGTTTAGTAAAAAAGCTAAAAACTCAAACTTAAATTTGGTTCAATACTAAATGAGCCGAGCCGAACCTTAACGAGCGACTAGCAATTCAATTCGTTTGCGGACCTAGGCCTCACCAGCTTTTGCCAAATGTAGCCAATCATCTTTCTTTCCAGCAAGCTTTCGTACAATCTTCCGATTGACCCCCAAAAAAAAAAAAAACCAAGCTTTCGTACACGTGTACCGACACACCCACACGCGGCTAAGGTTACCGGAAGTTACCAGGTTTCGAAGTTTCGACTCCCCACGCGTCGAACCCCAACAGCATCAAAGATCCATCATATATCTACACCAACCTCCTTCAATTATGTTTTAGTTTTTGTTCCAGATTATTGGGAACCTCTGATTGATCTAGCCATTGACTTTCTCTCTCTGTCTCTCTCTGTGGCTCCCTCGTACGCATACCCTTTTCTTGTTTTTTGTGAGAAATCTTCATATTTCGTTGCCACAACCCCCTTGAGCTGCTCACCCTAGCTCTGATCACCTCAATTACTCAAAGGTACGTCGGTTCTGTACTGTAATCTTTGTGGGTTTCAGTTCTTGTTCTTGCCTGTGTTTGGTTTAGCTGTCAATTTGTTGCGATTGTCTTTTCCTTTGCAATTGTACCCAAATAACCCGCGATCTGTTTTAGGCCGCTGCTGCTGATTATTATTGTCATCTTTTCGAGATTCTAAGAATTTGTCTTCCTAATTATTCACCTGCCATTAAAGGTGCCAATTTTTCTGTCACCTCTATTAGATCGATTTATTTCTCTTTATTTTCTAGAAATTGGGTACCTTGTAATAAGTATTGTTTTCTTTTCTTTTTTTATTATAATTGGGTATCTTATATTAATAAGTATAGTGTAAAACAAAGAATACATGGGAGATTAATTTATGCATCTGATTCCACATTACCAGATGTGGGAACAGTAGTTTGAGTTTTTGTTCTGTCTGTGGATACAAAAATCGATTTGTATGTCGCATTACTGGTCTCTCGTTTTTCATTTAAGTGATTTAGAGTTTGTTTCTTTTACCTGCACTAGTAGGGTTCAAAGCTATGGTGAAGGACAGTGAGTACTATGACATATTGGGCGTCGGTGTGGATGCATCTGCAGCTGAGATTAAGAAGGCTTACTACATAAAGGTACGACCTTTACCTTTCTGTATAATGAGGTTGATTATAGTGAGGTTTCAGTAAAATGTTTGTGTTTTCAAAAACTCTTAGACAATAGTAGCTTGGAAGTATAGCAGGAGAGAAATTCTCTGTCATCATTTGCAGGGTGCGTGGAGCCCCCACTCATGTGAGTGTGGAGGGGTCGGAGGTTTTTAGGAGAGACCTATTGAATTGGCTGTTAATAACCCAGGACCTTCGGCATGATTCCATGACTTTGTAAAATTTCTGAGATCTTTGGGCTACCTCTGGCGATAAGCTGAGATCTTTGGGGTGCCTCGGGCGATAAGCTAAGTGGCCCAATTGTTATGCCAGCATGCAAGAAAACAAGACTTAACACAAATATGGGGCACACACATCCTTGTTCTTTCACTCCGCATACATGCATGTGGAGTTAGGATCATCCTCTTTTTTGGTCACTTAAGAAAATGGGGATCTTAATTATGTGCATTGTGCAATCTACCACTTAGCCAACAAAGCTAGTCGCATGAGGCCAATTAATTGGTTCTGGAAACAACCGAGCCATCATTGTGATAACTTCGGGAGTCACAGTGACAGTGACTGTAATCCACAGCAAAGGAGCTCTTTTGAGATTGTTTCCTTCTGTGGATTCTTTGGCCTTCATCGTTATAATTTAATAATCTGGCAGGCATATACTCCATCAACATTCTTGTCAGCATTTCTAGTATAAGTAATAATTTAATGTCTGGAATCTGGTGTTTTAGGCAAGGTCAGTTCATCCCGATAAAAATCCAGGAGATCCAAAGGCTGCCCACAATTTCCAGGTAACGATTTGATGTTCAATTACTTTACTTGTTCTAGTTGCAACCTTTGTATCTTATACACAACTACTTATGTGGATATGATTCATGTGTTCAGGTCCTTGGGGAGGCTTATCAGGTACTAAGTGATGCAGAAAAGCGTGAAGCATATGACAAATATGGAAAGGCTGGAGTACAACAGTAAGTGTTGAAAGTGGAGAGAAGCTTCTTTGTCATTTGCTTTATAATGTTTGGCTCAAGAATCATGCTCCAATTTCTTCAAGCACCCCTTTTTTGTTCATTAAATCTTTGTGGTTCTAGCCTAATGGAAAAACAGATGCGGAAAAGGATAATTGCATTTGGTTTTGAATTCCTTTTGCTAGGGACTCAATGCTGGACCCAGCAGCGGTATTTGGAATGCTTTTCGGGAGTGAATTCTTTGACGACTATGTTGGCCAACTTGCACTGGCTTCCATGGCAACTGTTGAGCCTGAGGAAGACCCACACCTTCCTCCTGAAGTACGGAAGCAAAAAATTCATGACAAGTTGAAGGTACACTTCCTGTACTGGTATTCTGGGTATAATACTGTTTGAACTTGATGTACTTGGGGTAAAATCTTTGCCTGCTTCCAATGTACAGGCATCGCAAAAAGAAAGAGAAGAAAAACTGACAACTTTTTTAAAAAAACGCCTCGAACCATTTGTTGAAGGTAAAACAAAGGAGTTCGTGGATTGGGCGCAATCAGAAGCTCGACGTCTTTCACAAGCTGGTAAGTGAAACCTTTGCCCTTATTACTCTCGAGTCTTTATATGTCTATACATGTTTCACTTGTTGAAAAAGTGCATAAATAGGAATTCCTAATTGTTAAACTCTTTATTCATTAGCATCATTAAAAAAAAGTTTGTATGTGATGTGCAAGGATTTAAGTAAGGCAGGACTAGATGTGTGCAATATCTCTAGTTCATGCATAAACATATGCGACTATATCTAGTGTTGTACACTCCAATCATTTGCGGACTATTCTGATATGCCCCGTAGAGTGACCGAATCTTCTTTTATTTGTCAAATTCAAGAAATATCTTACTCTGATTAGTGGTTATCACTCAAGCATTCTATTGCATCTTGATAACCTAGGGGACTTGTAGTTTGTAATTTTTGTTAATAAAGTCATTGGTCATCAAAATATTATGTTTTTGATGTTACCTATTGCTTTAGATTGTTGATATTTTCATGGGTGGAAAACTGCCCTGGGAAATCATATAGAAGCTCCTAGACCCTATTTTAGGTGGAAATGCAGATGCCGAGGGGATGACCAGCCAAAAGCATCACTAGCTTACGCTCTGTCTAATGAGAATGTTGTGGCTTCACACTTGGCAAAAGAATGCTATGCCCAGAATCACGGGTTCCTTCGTGCTTTTCACCTCATATGGTATTTACTCGAACTTGAACTTGTTTTTTCATGTTAAATGCAGCTTTTGGTGAGGCTATGCTGCACACTATCGGGTACATTTACACAAGGCAAGCAGCAAGAGAACTAGGGAAGGACAAACGGTTTATGAAGGTCCCATTTATTGCAGAATGGGTAAGAGATAAAGGACACATGATAAAATCACAGGTTATGGCAGCCTCAGGTACGATATTACTATTACTGCGAACAAAAGGTTTAATCTTAGTAACAGCTTCATATCAAAGTAGTTATTCTCCCTGATTTGCTGTGTGTAGGTGCTGTATCATTAATGCGGATGCAGGAGGAGTTTAAGGAGGCTAACCAAGGAGAAATCAAAGAGGAAAACTTAATGAAAGCCATTGAAGATAAGAAAGATGCAGTGCTTCAGTCCCTTTGGCAGATCAACGTGGTTGATATTGAGACAACTCTAACACGCGTTTGCCAAGCAGTAAGTTCCTACTTTGAATTTTCATTGTTCTTTACCCATAAATAGTGAGTTTTGTGTGTTCTTTCGACAACATAAGAAACAAACTTGTGGATTCATGCCATACACCTTGATGGTCCATTAACAGTGGACACTCTTATCTTCTCCCATTTAATTTAAGTTTCTACTGTTTTTTTTTTTTTTTTTTTCGTACGTTGAACTTAATCATGTGAAACAAAAACAACAATAAGAAACAAAATTGTATACTTTCTGGTTGCTTGAAACTAGGGGAGTTCAAAATTTTGGTAACTGGCTTTGTAGCATTTTATTTGGTAAATAGTTTCACATGGTTTGGCATATGAAGAGTGGACAAACAGCAAAAAGTTGGCATTTGTAGCATTTTGTTTGGTAAATAGTTTCACATGGTTTGGCATATGGAGAGTGGACAAACAGCAAAAAGTTGGCATTTGTTGCATTTTATTTGGTAAATAGTTTCACATGGTTTGGCATATAGAGAGTGGACAAACAGCAAACAGTTGGCATCTTGCTTGGGGATAACCTGAAATGTCCTCAGCCTTTTTTAGGTTTCGTTTAGACAAGACATGTAGTTAGAATTGACCAACAATTAAAAATTTGCTGATTTCTGATTCCGTTTCAGGTTCTAAAAGACCCTAGTGTTACAAAGGAAGTTCTCAAGCTCCGGGCGAAAGCGATGAAAAAGCTTGGCACTATTTTCCAAGTAAGTTTGTCTGCTTTACATCTTTATATGTAATTAGTTTTTAGTACTACATCTGAAACAATCTTGCTCCGACACTTCATGTCTTAGATGTAACTAGTGCTACATCTGAAACAATCTTGCTTCGAAAGTTCATGTGTTCATATGAACAACATTTGGCGATTGTGTGCATGGAAACATGAAGTTGAATTTACATTTGTCTTTCAGTAGTTTTTTTTTTTTTTGATCAACGTCTTTCAGTAGTTGATGACACGATTTTTAAGACGAAACAATGTAAAAGATCAAAAGGATGTCAATGGGACCATCAATTGTGTAGTGTGAAAACTAAAAAAGGGTAACAGAAATACAGGGCAGAGTAGGGAAGAGATTCTCACTGGAAACAGAAGATGAATTGCTATTTTAAGGTAGAGTAAGGATGCATGTCCTAGTCAGGAATTTTGACGCTATCTACATAGATAATTAACGGATAACAAGTTATTTGAACAAGTAGAATGTTATAAGCTCTAGAATCTCTCTGTCTTGTTAGCGTGCGGAAGTTAACTTTCCGTTGTAGTTGCCGATGGGCGTAAGGTTGCATCTGTATCCCCATAAAACCCGAAAGGTTTAGTTCATTGTAAGCTCATACATGAAGTTTCTCGATTGCTTTTCAGGGTGCAAAGGCTATTTATAGCAGAGAGAACAGTTTACGCCATGAAACAACCGGTCTGGTACATGCCGATTCATCGTCCAAGTAATGCTGGTTTTACTACCTTTTTCTGTTTGTTTGTTTTCCCGGGTTGTACGCCGTGTATGTATCTGTAGTGGTTAGTCTCTTGTCAAATCCTGTTTAATATGCTCTGGTCTTCAAGTTTGGTTCAATACATGAATTTGTTATCCCCTAATCTGTCACTAGGCCTATCAATGGACCGGATCCAATCTGGATTACGATAGATTCATTTCAAGCTCGAGTTTTGGTGTTAGCCAGCTTTCGACACTATTTATATCTGTCGCTTCGGTCATATCCTGGTTGTTGTTGCTATGTATGGTTTTGTATGACATTCTAAATCACTGAAGAAATAGATATACCACGGCGACGATGCTAGCACCACGAAGGAGTGCACAAACACATGCACAAGTTAAAGTATTTCTAGAAGGACTCAACCCGAATCTCACAAATAAAATCAAAGACAACAGTGAAGATTTTTACTTTTTCTTCTTTTTTCAATCACTTTACTGTTTGATTATTTCGCGTAAAAAATTTGACACAATTTTTTTATTAGTTTTGGGTCAAATTTGTTTGAATTATTGGTTTTTCCACTAGAAATCAAAATCTAAAAGTAAAAAACTTTGAAAAAATATTAAAGAAGTGAACCAAAGACAAAACATGTTTATTATTAAAACAATTTAAAATTTCTGCCTCTGGTGGCAAGAGCGAGAGATGGTGGCACATTATTAGTAGACAAAATGAAGAAAGCAAAGCAAGGGTGACCCATGACATGAAAAAATGGGAAAAAATAATAATAATCTGTTTTCCCCTATTTATATATTTTCAAGATTTATTACGTCTTCAAGGCCTTCTATTCCTATTCATGCGATGGATGTGGGAGCATCAACTTGGAATAGAATTTGTCCCGTGAACCCGAGCAATCTCGAGATGGGGTTGCCTCCTTTCTCTTTGTTTTCAAGTGGACCGTTTTTTGCGTCCATAAACATACTCGAACGTGAGTGCCTTTTACATTCAGTCATTTCCAAGGGGTAGCTCGATGGACGGACAGACAAGTTAATAATTCTCAAAAATTGACTCAATATTATCAAAAAAAAATTACTACAAGATTGAAGATTTTATAAAGAATAACTCGTTAATTATAAAGTTAGGCGTACGCACTGAACACTTCTTCCTTTGAGGCAGCAAAAGAGGTGCAGGATCCCATATCTCATTATAATTGGGCACAAGTATAGTACAGTACAATAGGGCATGAGATAGGGATGAAGCACCAAAGAGTGACAAAACTACCCAACCATTTTCTTCTTTGTCAAATGTCGGAAGAAGTTACGCTAATAATCCATATCCAGAGGGAAGAGAAAGGTGAAGTCGGGTGTAAACCACCACAACACTATCTCGCCTAATGCGAGGGTCGAACCCGAGACCTCCCAGTTAGAAAGTCAAGGAAATGTCATCTGGGCTTTAGCTTGGCAACTACCCAAACATTCGCAAGAAGGAAGTATTTACCTAAATTGTGGGGGGACGTGTCCCAACCCTAACTTTAATTTATTTGGAAAAGATAACAAATGGGAATTTAAATTAAACCTCCATAGTGCTTCTGTAGCTTTATTCTCCACCAGAGTCCTATCAATGGCGTTTGGTGGGTTGTCCTTGTCTTTATCGATAATTGAAGGCACTAGTCATCCACAAAAGCTATTTTATGCCTCCCTAATCATCTACCAAAGATTATAGTAGGACAACCACGAAAACCCTACTCACTAAGCATTGTTTCCAACTCTCCACTGCAAATTGTGAACCCTTTGAGCTGACAGTTATTTGAAAGCACTAAATCCAATTCTAGCCTCAGCAGAGATTTTTGTTAACACTATAGTTTGATAACTCAGGGTGTTCGAGCTAGTTGTTTACGCTCATCTCAACTAATATTTGAGGAAACCCGTCTACTCGTGGGGGATCATTATGAAATCGGAACAAATTAAAGTTCCATGTGGGATAGACCCACAAGAGTTGGTAATACTTAGGAGGTTCCGAACCTGAAACTTAAGCATCATACTTAGGAGGTTTCGAACCTGGAACTTAAGCATCTCCAATGGACTCAATTAAGTCACTCATTAAGGTGGGTGGATAAATCTTTAACTAGTGGGTGTGAAAAAAAACTGTTCCAATGGATTAGCTAATTGAGTCCGCAACTTTGTTAATTAATAAGTGATCACTCAATAAGTTTGGCCATTCACTTATGGAGGGAGAGAGAGTAGAGGAGGGGGTCCTAACTCCTATCACATTATTAGATTTATTGTATTTTTATTTAATCACTAATCAATTCTTTTTAGCCATTCCATTGGGGCAGACATTAACTCTTTAAATTAACCATTACCTATCACTTGATAAACGGTCTCACTTTAATCAAAAAGTGCATGTTATCCAGCCATTTTTGGCCTCTCCATTGGAGATGTTCTTAGAAAGTAGCAAATTCCTAAGTTCCAAAGTTTTGACCATGTGACTAACTCTTTTGAGGTTAACACTATAGCTACTACTCAAATGTCTAAAAAATTACTAAACTACCCGCACTGGGTACCACAAATTTCTCAACCATTTTTTTTTTTATCGGCAAAAGAAAATTCATATATCATGAAGACAAATTTACAACCGTTATATGTGGGTGGGTGGATGACACTTCGTCCAAGTTTTCAACCTATTGTAGGAAATATTGTTGCCTTCCACGTAGCTTCTTAATTATGACGTGGTCCGCAGAACCCTGTAAAAGTACGAGACCTGTAAAAGTATGAGATAATGGATTAATTTAGTGCTGGTAAAGAAAAGTGACTTCAAAGTCAAGAATAACTTAAATAGTTTGCAAAGAATTTCAAATTTGCATTGCAAGTAAGATATCTGCATGGGGGCCATAACGTATATGGGTTTTACTTGAGGGGCGGTATGATAATTGTGATTAATACTCCCTCCGTTCCAAATTAGATGTCAATTTTTGATATTCGTGTCAATTTCAACTCCTTATTTCTTTCAATATGGATCTTAAAAAATATGCAATATGGATCTTGTTTGATAGTTTTCGATTAATTCTATTATACAAAGTTTTCAAACTCATGAAAAACATTATTGATTAAAAGATATAAGAGATGAAAAATTAATGACACGAATTAAAAAAAAAAATTTTTTTTTTTTTGGATGGAGGGAGTATTAGGGTTCAGATATATATATGGTCTTTACTTTTAAAGTTGATTAGATATATTGATCCACTAACTTCTTAGACTTATAGTGCCCCAACAACAGCAAAGTGGTCTGCCTCACCTTTTTTCTCTTTCGAATTTAAAACGAAAAAGTATTAAGATGACATTCTTTGCAATAATTAACCTGTCAAAGCTCATGATTTTATCTCTAAGACTCCCACTTTAAGTAAATTTAATGTCATCCGCAAATATAATTCGCTAAGGAAGCATCATTTGTACCATTCTCTTAACAGAGAGAGAGAGAGAGAGAGAGAGTGGCAACTCAATTGGGAAGATATCAAAGTTGATGAAAACATGGGTATGGTGATGGTGATCAAGAAGATTAGTCTCCTCTTCCTCATCGTTTCTGTATCACTTCTGCCAACCTCATTTGCAGGTGTTTGTCTTCTGTAACTGCAGCTTTAGTTAACTAGAGAGAGAGAGAGAGAGAGCTATAATATATCAAAGAGTTACTGGACGCTCATAAACCTACCCATAACTTAAACCCTTTGTCCCATACAAAAATTCAGGGTTTTAATCACTTTCTTTGTACTTATGTCTGAGTTTTTAAGGTTTTGAAACTTTTGTCAGCACAATTCTGACCTTGTTACCTTATGTTTTGCTAGTACATGGCATGTGCTCTTAATTCTAAATTAGTTTTCTAGTCGTTCTTTTTAACTCATACAAAGTTCGCTTTACTAATTTCGCAGGCCGACGCTTGGTTGACAACATGGCCGATGAAGTAGATGCGACTCAAGAGGCACCTCTCTCTCTCTCTCTAATACATCATGTGTTCGGACTAGTTTACGCACATTTTTTGACTTTTGTTAATGCCACATTTGTGTCACTAATCTGTTTCCAATGCATGTGCATATAGGAAGTCAGTGGAATTCACGTGGAAAGGCTGCTGAGAATGAACACAAAGGACTACGGGAAATATGATCCATCACCAACTTTCGTCAAGCCTCCTTTCAAACTCATTCCCAACTGATCAAATATACCTACACATGCATAAGGGTTGATTAAGCAATTTACCCTTGCCCGGCCCATGCATATATGCATCAAGCTTCAAGATCAAGGTTCGCGGTCCATTTGCCATTTGCCATGATCGATGATCAATGATCAAACTCCAAATAAAAATGATGTCCAACCTACGTATATGTAAAATCCAGTAATCGTCACTAGATGTATTGCGCGGTATAATACGCTTTTATGCTAAGTTTAATTTGGAGATGTTATTATTAGATAGTACTAAAGACTAGAGTAAATACGTGCTCGTCCTCCCGAATAAAAACCCGAGTTATGTGTTGTATGGATTTCTCGGAAGAAGATGTTTGTGTAATATTGTGGCATGTTTATGTAGTGAAAATCGGATTATGTCGATAGTGTTATGTAAGTGGTTATTAGTTCACCAAAAAAAAAAAAGAAGAAGAAGTTATGTTGTTATTATAGTTGTGTATTTGTGTATGTGTATTCTCATGCGAATTGATCTATGCTACGTGGGATTGGCAACTATTTGGGAACAAGGAATGCTGTCAAGCACCTTTTGGGCAGCATGCCCTTGGGAAAAGGATTCCGTTCCTTTTGCGCCAAAGCGGCCCGATAGATTGAGGGAGCGCGAGCGGAGAAGTAGGCGCTCGCAAAACACAGAGTCACCCCCTGGGTTTGAAGGTCCGTCACCCAAGGAACCGTATTTCGAAGCACCTGCCGCGCTATTTGACTTGAAAAGGTGAAGGAACCAGTCCATCATAACCATATCTGGGTTCGGGAGCCAGGTTACGAGAGGGGAAGGGTTTTAAGGCACCCCTCTCGCCCAATCTAAAGATTGGGCTCTACTTAGACATTTTGCAAATGATTGTGCTTCAATTTCTTCTTTAATCAATTTTAAGCCAATTAGGGCGGGGAAACAGTTAATCGGGAATCAAAACTGTAACACGATTTGCAAGATGTGATATAAACATGGCATGGATGGATCAAATAATGGAAATAGGATAAAATCCAACCCCCTGATGAGGAATGAACCAGGCTGCACAGGAAATGAATGTGCCATACACCATGGCCACCTTTGCATGCATGGATCAACGTGCATGCAAAGCAGTCCATCGCGCGACAAACTCACTCACGCGCGAGGGTCCTGTTTCACCACAGGTTGAATTTAATCATCTTCTGGGCTCTGGAAGGACCAGTGCACACCCAGGAGGTAAACCAAGCAGTTTATATGGACTGAAAGTAAATGGTTAATTACAAATTATTACAAACAGGAGCCAAATTAATGAAAGGCAACCCCTAAACAGTGGGGGTGTTAAAACAAAGGCCAAGGGCCAAATTGCTCATGCAAGGGCAGTTACTGGACTCAGGAGGATCATCGCGCGAGACAGTGAATCCCTCGCGCGAGAGTCCTGGCTGGACTTTCAAGAATTGCTTTACATGCTCTGGGCTCTGGTACATGTCCAGAAGCAACCCAGAAGCATTCCAACAAAGAATTTAAGCAATAAAGGCTACTCTATGTATTTTATCATGCACGACAGTGAACTAAAATACCTAACATGCCTTAAAACAAGCAATAACATGATAAAACAAGAAAAGCCAGCATCCCCAAACCCCACGAGGACAGTCGCGCGTGCGTCTGAGTCACTCGCGCGAGGGTATGCTTGAACCAGTTTCTTATAACTCTGCGACTTTAAATCCGGAATCGGTATTGATTACCAATCCGCCCCGACACCCTCGAGGATCAAAACAGTAAGCAGAAAAGGTGTTTATACCTTGGCTTGAAAGGTTTTGGAAAGGATTGAACAAGGTTGAAAAGCTTGTGATAGAAAATGGAGTGAGGAAATGTATGGAAAGTGAGCTAAGGTTGAGAGCCTTTGTGCTTGCAAGAGTTCTCAATCTCCTAAACTTTTTAAAGTTAGTGATTTTGTGGCCCTTTTAAAGGAAGACAGGGGGGGGGTATTTATAGGAGGAGCCAAGGGCCAAAGGTGGTGGCAAACACCCCCTTAGGACCAAACTTGGTGGCTA